>CAWUFW010010844.1:0-661848 GCA_963921515.1 Calotriton arnoldi
CAAGAAAGTGATTTGGACTGACACCTGTCAGAAAGCTTTTGAGGCCCTGAAAACTGCTATGTGCACGGCGTCCGTGCTCCTGGCACCCAACTTCTCCAGAGAGTTCATAGTACAAACAGACGCTTCAGAGCATGGTATGGGGGCTGTTCTGTCACAGATGAATGAGGAGGGCCTAGATCAACCCGTAGCCTTCATCAGTAGGAGGTTACTTCCACGGGAACAGAGGTGGAGTGCTATTGAGCGTGAGGCTTTTGCTGTGGTCTGGGCACTGAAGAAGTTGAGACCATACCTGTTTGGGGCTCACTTCCGAGTTCAGACAGACCACAGGCCCCTCAGATGGTTAATGCAGATGAGGGGTGAGAATCCAAAGCTTTTAAGGTGGTCCATTTCCCTACCGGGGATGGATTTCACGGTGGAACACCGCCCTGGTACAGAACACGCCAATGCTGATGGTCTGTCCAGATTTTTCCGCCTTAGTGATGAGAACTCCCAGGAGATAGGGTAGTTCTCCCCACATTTCAGCTGGAGGGGACACGTGTTAGACCTGGCACCATTGGCGTGGGTCCCCCTTCCATTTTTTTGCTGTGCCTCATATGTTTTTCTGGTGTCAGGTGCTTTGGGCACTGTGTCACTGCTGTCCAGTGCCACAGTGCAAGTGCTCCCTATGGTAAATTGTTGTACGAATTCGTGATTCCATGATTGGGTATATTTGATTCACTGTCAGATCCTAGTACAGTGCGCAAGAGGTGCCCAGGGCTTGTGAGTCAAATGCTGCTGGTGGGCTTGCAGCACTGGTTGTGCCACCCACAGAAGCAGCCTGTAAACGTGTGTCTCAGGTCTGCCATCGCAGAGCCTGCGTGCAGTCTCGCGCTGCCATGTCGACTGGGTAAGTGCACCCACTTACCAGTCCCTAAACCTTCCCTTTGCTTCATATCAGTCACCCCTATGGTAGCCCAAGGACAGGGTGCATTGTAAGGATAAGGTAGGACAAGCCCTAGTGTGCGTGGCATGTCCTAATAGTGAATTACAGCCATTTTCGTTTTTCACTATTGCAAGGCTACCTGTTCTCCATAGGCCAGAATGGGCAGTTTTGATTATTACATCTTATAATCCTAACTGACTCAGGGAACATGGTAGAAATTCGAGTTTAGTATGCCTGAACTCAGAACGATAAAATACATATTTTAGTAAAGTTGGTTTTAACATTCTGTGTTTGAAAATACCACTTTTAGAAAGTAGGTATTTTCTTGCTTAACTGTCCAAGCCTGCCTCTGCTAGGTTGTGTATTCCTTGTCTGGAGTTTGAGTGACAGGGGCTGGGGAAATTCCAGGAGACAGGGTGAGACAGCCAGGGCTGAATAGAGAGATCTCCATGCAGATGGGTGGGAGGAGTTGCACCTGGGACCTGAATAGGGCTGTGCCTTCCCTCCACAATACTGGCTCCACCCCCTGTGGAGTGTCTGATGTCTCTGCCCTGCTCTCGGAAAGGAAAGAAGGAGACATGTCAACAGAGTGCTCCAGAACTGGTATGGACCAGGCAAAGGCCTCTCTGCCTTCAGAGAACAAAGACAAAGTGAGTATAAATATTGGGACCCAATCCCAGGAACTTTAGATCACTTTGGAAGACAAGAAGAACCCTCTGCTGAGGAAGGAACCCGCGAAGACTGAAGGAGAGGCTATCCCCACCTGGTTGCTGTTTGGGGGAATTGGCCTGCAGTAGTTGCCTTACTGCCTGAGAGAGGGAGGAGAACTGTGTGTGTACCCTCATCGACTTGTGCAAAGATCTCCAAGGGCTTGGAAGAGAGCTTGCCCCCTGACCGAAGTCTCAGGACCAGTAGACTTCACCAGCCTTTGTGGATTGCTGCTGGAAACCCTGTTTCAGTGGCTACAGAGGCAGGGAGCTGTGACCGACTCTCACGACCGACCCGGTGTCCTGTAGGCACCGCATCAAACAACGTCCGCATCTCTCAATGCAAGCTCTGAGCTCACCGACGCCGTCCTGATGCCGTCACCGAGCCGTTGCCTGCACCGTGACCTGGGGACACCGCAACGTGCAACGCCTCGCTACACCGAATCGAACTGGTCTGACCGACACGGTCACTGTTGCTGACTTCGAGTCCTGTGAAAGCACCGGAGTTGGGCACCGCTCGCACGCTTCGCGACGCACAACCCGACTCGTACTGCTGCCCGGACTGATCGACGCCAGCTCCCGCAATCCAGCTCTGTCGCCGCACCGCAAGCTGCAAGCACCGCAACGAAGCACCGTCTCGCCCTGCAACGTACGCCTCGGACCCACCGACTCAGTCAATGGGCCGTTGCCTGCACCGCATCGAGGGACAACGCGTCCTGCAACGCTTTCTTTTCTGTAACGCGACGAACGCCAAAACCGGCTCGCACGCCCGTGCCTGCCGCATCAAGTAAAGGTACTGTGACCGAGTCTGTCGACACTTGAAGTGGGCCCGTACCGACGCGGTCTGCTGGATTTGTTAGACTCTGTGTTATTTCATCAACGCTGTAGCCGGACAGGGCTACCGACTCGCATAGAACTCTGATTTAAGCGTTTTTAACAAGAACTCTTGATTTCTAATAGTATTGTGGATTATTTTTGTCGTTTATGGTCTTGTGGTAAATCTATATAAAAGATACTTATTTTTATAAATATACAACCTGTGTGGTGTCCATTTGTAGTGTTGTCACTTGATTACTGTATGTGTTCACAAATGCTTTACACACTGCCTCTGAGATAAGCCTGTCTGCTCGTGCCAAGCTACCAAGGGGGTGAGCAGGGGTTATTTTAGGAGTGTACCCCCTTACCCTGACTAGAGGCGAGGGCCCCTGTTTGTCACAAGTACCTACCTGTGCCAACTAGAGACCCCCAAATCTAACAAGCTCTTATACTAATTGTTTACGATTGTTATTGTTTTACGCTCTCTACAAAGACAATTATAATTTGTGATGGAATAAGAAATACATTCTTCTAAAACGAGTTGGAGTAACAGTTTATTGTAACCACCTGAATTGCATGAAACAAGATTGAACTGTTGAAACCTTAGGGACAGTTGCTGTGCACTACGCAGGTTCGGATTTTTCCGGGTCCTCTTATTTGTACCTTGAGGTGCCTGCCATGGGGTGCAGGGATGAACAACACCTCTCATTTCTCAATGGGAGCTTGTGTTACGGCCGTAACAAGAGCACCCATTGAGAAATGGGAGTATGCGACCGAACACTGTTCGGTTGCATTGTAATAAGGCGGTCGGGACCGCCGACCAGAGGTCAGTCGGTCCCAGGACCGAGATGGTGTCGGGCGGACTTCAGTCCGCCGACATCATAATCAGGCCCTAAGGGCCAGGGCCCAAGGCACTTAATAGGAGTCCACTCCAGCTGGTACCACCAACATCCCTGCCACTGCTGCTGGATGCTAGTACCAGCAATACCTATGTGCTAGATTTATCAGTTTTAAATGAACACTGCACTGATAAATTCAGCAGAAGAATAGGCACACAGCACCACCATGTGGTGTAATCCCATCATAGGTGCCAGTGTTTCGAAATAAGCGCTGGTGCTGTGCACTGGAAAACAGCGACACAAATTTTGCACCGTTTCTGTTGCACATGAGCAATAAGTGGAAAGTGTGTACAAAAAGATAGCTTTCTAGGCTGCCTGTTATGAACACATAGTGAGGTGTCAGCCTACGGTTCGTGTCATGAACTGTGCAGGGCATGATTGTATTAAATGGATGTTAGGCACATGTATGTATGTAATATACAGGTTAAGCTGATAGAAGTGCTTTGTGTTTATGTGAAACTGTGAGGACTTGCCTTTTTGTCTAGTGACTCACTTGGTTGGCAGCTACAGTACTCTTCGTACAGCCTGATCTTGTGTGGAGCTAATTGTACCTACATGTGTAGTAGGTACAACACATGCCTTGTGCCCATGTCCCGTGTGCTGATGCTCCTTCTGGTCTCATCATTCTTTTATTGGTAATAAATCTCATGCACTGTTGAATGTAACTACATGATGTTTAAGCCTTTATTTTATTTTCCAAATTTATATAGCGCTCCTTAACGGTGCGGTATTAGGCGCTTTAGAACCATCCAAGAGAGACAAACAAGTAACAGAGCAAGGTGAGAGTAATCCCAAAGGAAAAGACAAGTGAGATGCAGTACTTGAGCCTGGGTTTGGATTTCTTTTGCCTGGCAGAGTTTCATGTCAGGGGCGTTTAGGTAGAGACAAAAGAGATAAGGTTTTAGTCCTTTCCTGGACATCAGGACAGTGGCTGCAGTTCGGATCTCTGTTGAGAGAGAGAGATTAAGAGGGATATGGCTGCTCTAGAGAAGTTTTTTGATTTTTGTTTTTTACCAATAACCAATTTGGTAGTAGGCAAGTAAAACTGAAGGAGGATTATGGAAAAATATAATTATGTTTTAGTCAGAGAGTCATTCACTGCGTTTAAACCTAAACGTGACCCATTCATTGTGATTCTAAATCTTGTCAACAGTTTAAAGTCACCAGGGTGTCAAAAAAATTAATAAACATTTTGTGATAGGTTATGGGGCAAATGAAAACGTTCCTCCAAGACAAAAGCATTCTTCAAAAATTCATAAAGAGAAATCATATCGACAAATTATGTACTCAGATCGCATCACAAAACGTTGAACATGACTTTTTGTAATAGATAGATCAGGCAGATTAACAAATGGTAAATGGAACTTGCAATTGTGAAAGAAAATACAGCTAGCAAAAAAACAAAGATAGGTAGCTGCTGCTGGACTGAGACCACAAACTTCTCCCAGCCTTCTATGATGAGAGATCCCTCAAATGTTTCTCACTGTCAGTGCTTAATTTGTAAAAGTAAAAAAAAAAAAGGAATTGCCAGGGCTTGCACCACTCATTGCCCCGGCCAGCGCTGCCAATGACAGTACCAATACGACTACTGACCCTCACACTCCTACAAATGTGACAATTCAGATTATTTCAAGCCACCCAAAGCTATAGGAATGGCATGGGCTGTAAGTATTATTCATTTTTAATGTATACTGAAGTATTAAACTCTGCTGTTGTGCTCATATCAAAAGTAGGCAAACAGCACTGTCATGTGGTGGACTGTCATTAGTGCATGGTGCCGAGTACCGGACACCACCAGCTCAAATTAAACACTGTTCCTTCAGAAACGCCCGCTAGCCAAATTACAAGCAAATGTTTAAAATTTGCAAACCAGGGGTCTTTGTTTTCTCACTAGCATATAGGATTGCAAGGGCATGTTAGCAATCCATGACTCAGCTCTTCAAACTTACTTTAGTTCCAATATTGTACTATGCAAAACCCAAAGATATGGATCTTCAAATACTCAACATACGTCTATTAGATATAAGAGAATCATACCTAAACATTCTTAGAGATAATTGGCTAATTAAATATTGAAGGAAAGAGTATGAGGAGAATAAACTCTTCCCTCAAAACAAAAAACTAATGTATGCATTTCTGCAGACACCCTAACCCCCCTGAAAAAACGATCCCAAAATTAATACACTGCCAGCCCATATATTCTGTATTTTTTGTAACCTGTGTCTGAAGAAAGTATCTGTGAACCCCAAAAATTGAACTGCATCTTAAAAACTGAACTACCTATGCAACTCGAGCCATAAAAAGTCCCAAAATTAATTTTTTACTAATTAATTTTTTACTTTTATTAACTGCTCACTTATAACCCTTATATTGTAGTGATTTCCCTTCTGGGTCCACTTTGGTTCTCCCTTAGTTTTGCGGTGGAATCCAACAGGCTCGAAATAAGCTGTCTGTACCCTGAACTTGCCATGGTTTGGTAATCCAAATTGATTTCATTTCAATGGTATCCTTCCACTACTTATAGCCTTTCAAGGCTAATTGCTTGACAAACAATTCTGTTTATATTAGCTTGGTTTCTGTCAGCATATATTACTTCGCTGGTGTGGGGACAAATTTAAAGTAAAATGATTTCGGGTCTAATGAATCATATCCAGAGAAATATGTGAATTTATCCCTATATGACTTTGAGCTCCCTTGTGGGCTAGTTGGACAATGTCCCCATTGTGTGTAATTAAAAAGTGTGTGTTGAACACTAGCTCAATGTAAATAATGGTGTCCATAATGATGGTAACAGAACATTTCACCATAATTAGCAGAATTTAGATACAGGTCTTCATGTTCAAATGCAGTATAATATTCCAGCTCCAAAAGCTTGGAGTTTACAGTGTCATAATCCAAATCATCAGAATGTAACCCAGGTACAATAACATCACCCATAGACACCTTGAAAACATAAGGAATCTGTAGTATTTCTGTATGGTCAAAGATATCATAGGCAACATAATTCCAAACAATTTCATCAGTTACTGGGACAGCTGAAATGTTCACAAGGAACAGGTCTCTTTTCAGATTATGTGAAGATGAGTGAGGCGTTAACCCCTCATCGACTAGTTCTGCGGCAGAGTGTTCTGGAAGGTAATGGCCATTTATTAGCAAGAAGAAAACAGTCACAAATCCAATCCAAAGAAATAGATAAGTGTGTTTCAGCCATGAAAAGAAAACACAGGCCTGTGTAGGCGGAGTGTAGGTGGAACTGTCAAAAGAGTCGAATGAAAAATCATCTGATCCCACATAATAACCAGAAGCTGTTTGTTGAAAAACAGGAGCCACAGGTGCAGTATAAGAACTGATAGATTCCACAAGGGGTGGATCAGTATAAATGACATCATCAGCAGGAGGCGCAGTAGTAAGCTTCAGTCGTGTGGCTGGCATATGTAGTGGTATAGGAAATCAACTGAAATTAATTCTTCGCCCACCCCACCCTCCCCCCACCCCCCCAGCTGGGGAGAAACAGCTTTGATGGTGCTCACAAGCTATAGAGGAATTTTCTGTATGGTAGCGAGAGGAGTTAGGGAACTACCAAGGACTCCTCGTGGCCTACTGTTTAGAATCAGCCACATGATGGAGACAAAACGATTGTCTTTAGAACCAGCAAGCAGTGGCAATATTACAGTTCTTGTACCTTGAATGCCAACGACTGGCACAGGTGCATGGTATGATGGGCCAAATTCCTTCTTCACTGCAACATTTTCACGAACGAGATCCCCAATTTGTGGAATCCAGCAGGAAGGTGCTGGTTTCTCCTTGATTCCAGTAGAGGCAGAAGTTTACAACTCTTCGTTGGATTGACAGTCGCAGAAGTTTTGTAAATCCTGTCAGACAGCACAATGATTATTTACGTCAAAGGGCGTGGCTGCTGCCACGATGTCTGGAGCGTCAAAGTCTGGTACATACATTTTGATGACAAAGAGGACCTCATATAGGTTCTTGCCACCCAGAGATCATTTTGAGAGATTATTAAGTGCTTTTTGTACCCCGTATAGGTGAGGGATCCAACTACTCCCTGTACCTAATACCCTAGCTATTAAGGACCTTTTTGAGTCAGAGTACATCCTCTCCACCACCAAATTTCCCTCAGGATGGTAGGGGAGAGTATTGCACATCTACACCCAGGGAAGCCATAGTATCCCTGTAAACAAGCAGGGCCCTAGTCCGAGTGGAATGTAGTGCATGCATGTTTTCCGATAAAGACTTGCAAATCTTTAATAGCAGTGCGAGTGTTAGCCGAACATTGTGGCCACACCCAGAGGAATCTTGAGCAAGAATCAACTGTAAGTATGATAAATTTAAATGCTCCATCCGAATTAAGGGGACCACAATGGTCCAAATAAATGCAGCCGAAAGGTTTGTTGGAAATCAACAGCGGTGTCTGCAGTGGGCATACCACGGTAGAACATTTCATTTGTTGACAAATGTCACAACAAAGGACATATTTCTTGGCCTGTTGATATAAGCCATACCGCCAATAACTTTACAGTAGTAACGAAATTGTGGCCGCCACACCTGCATGTGCAGTAGCAACACCTTCATATGCAGCTATCACTTAGGCTAGCCTGCGGTGTTGGTTGGGAATTAAACGATCACCAATTTCTGGAATTGTAACAAAGGGAACATTTTGTGCTCTTAAATGAAATTTATATTTTGCTGGAAAACCCCTAGGCAAAGGGGTGCCAATGCTTGTAGCATTACTGGCAGCTAATATATCGTCATCTACCTTCATATTAGAATGAGTAATTGCAGCAACTTTTGCAGTCTCAACTGCAGATTTGGCCACTTCATCTGCCAAAGAATTCTCTACAACATGCGGTCCCACATGCTGATGACTCAATGAATGACATGAATCAGGGACAATATGATACGATTTTTTGGAGCCCGTCTGCTCCAGGAACTGAACACTGACTGGTCATTGTCATTCCGACCTGCCTGGTTTACCTGCATACAACCTGTGTTTCATTGCCTGTGGTGCGCCTTTGAGTGGCACTTGATGTATGCCTTGCGTTGCAATTGCCTATTCCAATGGACATGAACCTGTTGATGAGTCCGATAACGACCCATTGCCAGAGTTGTCCCATGAACTTGCAGCTGCTTCAAGATGCTTGGTATGAGCCACTCCCTACAGGGCAGATTGGTGCTTCAGCACCAGGATTACCAAACTCTGGCTCTGATAATACAGATGCAGGACAGCAGACTACTTCCTCAGCATCGGCTGATAACAAGGATCTTGTCGCTTCTTTGCAGCTTTCGAATGGGGCAATCACGGAATCATCGTCAGCGGAGACGGAATCCGTTCTGGATTCACTAAACATTGATCTTGTGGAAGAAATCTTGGGTGCCTTATGCTTATTCTAATTTGACCCAGTTTTCAGAATTTTCATATTGCATTTTTTATTATGTCGTAGGGATTCTGCTGGCAAAGCTGAATTGTGCCTTGGGGTGACAGAGCGTCAGAATGTAGGGACTGAGTCTCTCTACCATGTCAGTACCTGCGGCCCAGATCTTGGCTAGCTCACAGTGCCTCACCTGAACTCCTAACCTTCCCAGAGTAACAGGTGATTTTGGCAACCTAGAACATGACCCTCTAGTGCCCAAGTGAACAGTGGAAACAGATCATCACCTTTCGTTTCTCACTCATGCATACCCTTAGTAAACAAAAAGAAAGACACGAAGAAAGTTTACAATATATTTATTGAAACTATCGTGGTCTATTGTGAAGCAAATGTGCTGCGATAAATAGGCAAATACAACTAAGCAGCCTAATCAGCATTACCAGCAGGCTGTATACAGTAAACAATCCCACCAAGGTAAATTATAGATCTGTCTAGGCCTAACTTCACTATGTGAGCACAGGGATATATTAGTGATCTCTAGGATTGGCCACAGACCCCGAACCTGGTATGTGTAGTTAGGTGGTCCGCATCATAGGTGTAAACTCAGTTTAAGCAAGGCTGCTGCCGTCATTCCAGGACCTGTCTCTCTGCTGGAATTCTCCTCTCTGCCCCACATGGGGGCCAGACACAGTTTATATGATAAGAACTACTGTGTTGGAAAGCGTCAGTTGTGCTACCGTGTTATGTCTAAAATGTTAGATGTTGCTGACCGGGCACAAGAAAACAGTACACCATGTTATTCAACCTTGTATGTATCCCAAGACGTGTCACTATATAACATATAACTTGTACAGCGAATTTCTAAAATAATGTCACAAAAACAAAAGTGTTCTGTGTGGCTATGCAAGTACAGGCAACCTAAAACGTCTAATACACAAAACTAAGGGAGAACCAAAGTGGACCCAGAAGGGAAATCGCCACAATATTCCCTCTAACCCAGACCTGAACTATACGTAAACTCTAAAAATAAATTAAACTGCACCCTAAAAATTTAATTACCCAGACACCCTGAAACATCATAAAACTGTCCCAAAAATATAACACACTATGCATAAATATAACACACACAATGCATAACCCCTACATACCTGTAACCAAGCCGTAAGAACTATGCCTGAATCCTAAAAATTAATGGCACACTAAACTACCCAGGCTTCCTGTACCATAAAGAAATTGTTCCAAAATCAATACACCACCCACCATAACCCCTGCTTACCCTATAACCTGTCCCTAAATAGTATCTGTGCACCCTTAAAAAATAAAACCTATCCCATAACCTTAAAAAATACACCCTAAAAAGTAAACTACATAAACACCAGTACCATAAAAACAATTACCAAAATTAATAAACTACCCTTTTGTGCCCTATAGCCTATCCCGAAACCTTATTTTATAATTTAACTACCCTAATACAATTCTCACCCATACCCCTGTATACCCTGTAACCCGTCCCTGAAAAATTAAAACTGAACTCTAAAATCTAAACCACTCAGCCACTCTGAACCCTAAAAAACTGCTCTACAATTAAGACACTACCCAAAATAGTCACAAAATGAATACAAAACTCACTTAGCTACTTGCAAAGTAAGGACTCCCAATATAATACCTTGCAGTAATAACTCCCGATCTTACATTACAATGATGTAACAACACTGTGGTAAAAGTTGTGTGGTAAAATCTGTGACTTTAAACACATGGTGTCATGTCAAAGCCATGAGGATGGCCCGACATTTGATACTCACCCCCGCCCAATAGGTGATCTACCCCGGTACAGTGAAGCAATGCATGATGGCAGAGGAAACCCCACAAGTCAGTAGGTGGAGTCTCACATGTGTGCAAGGTCTGAATATGAAAGACTGTAGACAAGTGGGCCTGGGCATTACTGTGACTTGCTTCCCTGCTCAGGCCCCTAGAGGCTGACTGGGTGTCCGGTCCATGGGTGTGGTGCAAGGATGCCTTTTCACCAAGAGTAGGGGTAGAGAACACCTGTAGAGCCCACTAAGACTTTCCCCTGAATGAGGCAATCCCGCCAAGCCTGTTGTGAAGTACTTTGTCATTGGTGACATATAGCTGCAACCATTGCGTGAAGGTAGTGTTTAAGATATCGGTGTGTTGTGTATTACATAGAAGCACGTATGGTGGACAGGCAGGGTTCCCAAAAGTGGGCTGCTTCTGAACGATAGTGGATTCCTGTTGATTAACTAGGTTCAGAAAGCTATTACTGAACATCTGATCCATGCAAGCGATGAAGTGACTATCAGCTGACACAAAACACTATGCTCGACAAAATGACATTTACAAAAAATGTCACCCCTCTTTCTTAGGCATATATAAACACCTGCATAGGACATCGAGAAGGTGTATAAGAATCTCAAGGAAGAGTTGGATGCATGTGGAAGAGGTTCTCAGAAGCAATACTCACCATATGGTCGGACAGTGAGCAGATAGGGGCAAAATCAGTGCATATGGCTGAAAAACCACAGGAGGTGGATGGGGCAGGCAGAACTGCTGAATCACAATTATACTGTAAATCCTTAGGCAACCTCTCTACTGAATATTACATAATTAACAGAGCTCATAAACACACTAATAACCAGAATACAAAATTATTTTTCAATATTTAAGTATTGTACGCATATGTAACATATACATAGGTGTAAAAACAGTAAAAAAAAAAAAAAATACAGCTCTAAAAACACCATGGCAGTCAATCACATCAATCATGACCCATACAAGAACAAAAATCTCAATTGATAAACAAATGATTCAAAGTCTTAAATGATTCAGTCTACTTCTCAATCAAAATCCTTCAAATTTTCATAGACATGATTGTTTGAAATTTCAATTATGACAGAAAATATTCAATCTCCTGGTATCAACAGCAATTGATAAATCTTATACAACTGGAGCGCATGCTGCACTTCGCAAACACCTTGATTAATATACCTGCAACTTGAGAAGACCCACTACTTTCAGCTATATATTTCATAATATGTATATATATATATATATATATATATATATATATATATATATATATATATATGAATTTCATATTTAACTTTCATGAGACTTGAAAAAGTTCACCAGTATTCCACACAGAGCGAAACATGACAGCTGAGCGTTGTGTTTTATAAATAAAAATTGGGCATTCTTTTATTGAAAGAAACACATGATCTGCGGGATAGCAATACAAACAACTGGTGATTGTTTAATGCATCAAATACTGCTTGTTAAACAACATAAACTGCACATAAAATACAGAATTTCATTCAGAACCTCTGATCTTGAGTCTTTCAAGATCTATGTGGTGTGCATGATCCCAGCATTTTCTGGATCATACTGGGATACCAAGGTGTCATAGGGATGGTGCCTTTTATGACAGGTGGATTGCAGCATTGAATGCTCACCTTGTGGTCAGTAGGTGGGGAACTGTTTTTGGTCATCTTTTTGCTGCAGAGAAGCCTGGTGAGGTTAGTTGGTAGGCCCCTGATGGATGGTTAGGCACCTACTGGCTCTTCTGCAGATACCTAATTGATATTTTTCTCTCGGTCCCTTGGCTTGCCCAGTTTGTGTTTGACGTTGTGAAGTAAGGCATCAACAAAAATGGTATCTGAGGCAATCAGGGAGGTATTTTGTGGCCTGGTGGATGTTTGGAGGACAAAGGTGAGTGGGACTACTCATTAGGTCGAGCCTAGCGTTGCAGCGCATGCGCTGCTCGCTTTGCGAGGCATGCAGTATTCAGTATAGTGTGGAAGCTTCGTGGAAGCTCTGCCCACTCTCCGCCCATCTTTTTCATTGGCTTAGATCCTAAATGCTGCCTTCCGATTGGTTTTAGGCTTGTTAGTCCCTCCTCATGACGACCATGTCGTCATTTGTATCCTTCCAAGGCTACTGGCCCCTTTACTTCGAGTGCTGCATGGTAACTATTTTCTTCCCATGCATTCTCCCCCACCGCCCCCTCCCGCAGTCCGTGCGTTCTCACCCCCCCCACTCTCGTTGTTCGTGCCTTCTCGCTCCCTGCCCTCCGCTCGCACTCCCGTTTTCAATGCAATAGGTCTCGCGTAAATGCGAGTCCTATTGCATTGCAAATGCTTGTTTCTATGTCCATGACTGTATTCAACATGACTGTTTGCACTTGCGCAGTATGCCCTCTGCGGGCGGGCTGATGGCCTTGGAGGTACTCATGATAGGCAGCAAGGGGGCGGGGCTATAGCTACCGCCATTTTGTTTCTTTCTCTTCACTGTCCGGTACCTAGCTGAGTCTCCCGAGAAGCGGCGGAGACGGGGCGGCGTGGGGATACGGGCCTTCGGGAAGAAGAATGCAGCAAGAGTGGTTAGTGACGGTCAGCCTTTCCAAGGGGTGTTTGCGGCGCGGTGGGCTCTGATTGGCCAAGGTGACACCGGCCCGTGCGTGTGATTGGCACAGGAGGCGGGAGCGCGAAGTCATTGGAGGAAAGAGAGCGGGGGAGCCGGAGGGAGAGGATACGGGTAGAAGACCCCTACTCTCGGGGGTGGGTAAGGTGTAAAGGGCCCGTGAAGGAGAAAGTGAAGTGGAGCTTTTGGGCCAGAGGAAGCGGTGATATGGAGGGACTATTACTGGGTGTCTGGCTTCAGGTTCCTGGCTGGCGGTCAAGGGCTGGAGAGGGTGCAGTCTGCTGGTCAGAAAGGCTGCCATTGGTAGTGTTTAGGCCGCCATGGGTCCAGTGAAGATCAATGAGGCAGGGTAAAGGCCTGTGGACGAAGGGGAATTAGGGCTGATGTTGGAGAAGGGGCGTGTGAATTCAAACCCATAGTTGATGGACTTCTCATACCGCTTTTACTTTGGCCCATTAGGTAACTGGAGCGTCCTTTTGGGTTTGGAGCCAGTAAGGGGTCTAACTGCACGAGTATGATGGTCCATAGTGGAAGGCTTCAGCCTCTAAGGTTGTATGGGAGGTTGTGTGGCACGGGGGTGGCAGTTGCCCCTTGCCCCCCTAGTGGTGCATGAGTGTATTGAATTTCACTGAGTAGGGAAACGTCTGGGTGGCTTCGTGAAGCAAATGGAATTGAGGAAACTCACAGTTTAGCGATCGCAGAGGTTTGCATGACGGTTGTTGGCAGCCTAAAAACGAGTAGTGTGGTAAGTGGTGATTCTAGGCGCAAAAAATATTCTATGCAAGTGTCATAAGATGTGTGTAATGACAAGATATGCTTAATCGTAAATTGTCTAAGAATATCATCTAAACAAATATTGTGACTGTTCTAAGAAGACGAGCAACACTTGACTGCATTTACCAGAATGCAAGGGGCGAACCGTGCTGGGGGGTGAAGCGGTGTGCTCCCACCCCTGTTCCTGTTTAAAAGTACTCCCGTGAGTCATTGAGCTGACGAGCTCTTGGAAGAAGCACCCGCGCGCCAGTGAGAGGTACTTGACCTGATGCAATGTTTGGCAGCCTACTCAGCAAACCCCAAATTTGAAGCCTGTAATCTCTACTGATGACGGTTAAAGAACCAGAAACACGTGTCTAGAGATCAGCACTATCTGCGCCAACTCTGGCGAATCACTCGGAATACTATAGCAAAGCAAGCAACATGAGACTGCATTTACCAGAATGCCAGGGGCAAACCTTGCTGGGGGGTGAAGCGGTGTGCTCCCACCCCTGTACCTGTTTAAAAGTACTCCCGTGAGTCATTGAGCTGACGAGCTCGTGGAAGAAGCACCCGCGCGCCAGTGAGAGGTACTTGACCTGATACAATGTTTGGGAGCCTACTCAGCAAACCCCAAATTTGAAGCCTGTAATCTCTACTGATGACGGTTAAAGAACCAGAAACACGTGTCTAGAGATCAGCACTATCTGCGCCAACTCTGGCGAAACACTCGGAATACTATAGCAAAGCAAGCAACATGAGACTGCATTTACCAGAATGCCAGGGGCGAACCTTGCTGGGGGGTGAAGTGGTGTGCTCCCACCCCTGTTCATGTTGAGTCATGTTTCTTTTGGAAATTCTGTAGAATACATATCAATATGGGCAATTTTAGCACGAGATTCACATTTTTGTAAGCTAGTAAAAGTCACTAGAATAAAGCGTCAGAGAAGACTATATTATGTGGCAAGAAAAGGCTTATATTATGTGATGTATTATGGCACAAGTGGTGGCAGTCTATATTATGTTGTACTTTTTACAACTTGGACGCTGGGCTAAAGTTTCACCTCGTTAGTATCCGTTAAAGACTTAAACAGAGAAATCACCCACTGGAAACGGTCAACTATCCTATTCAAATTGCCTTCCAATAAGCAACAAAGCATGTGGCAGCATTTTTAGAAACCTTAGAACCGTTTCTGCTACAAACACTTTCTTGTAATTGTGCAGCACATGGTAAATTGTAAGGCAAATCCATAATTTTGCCGAAAATGCCACAGTCACATAATTTTAGTTGGCCATGGCTTAAGAATAATTTGTTATGCTTTCTCTCGATTACAATTTCCTCCGTCCTGTGAAAGTTAGTGGGGACATTAAATGATCACTTTTTTTCTTGCAAATTTCCTTTATAGTCACTGCCAGCAGTTGTGTCGTTTAGTTCTGGGACATACCTTACTCCATTTTAGAATAATTTCTGCGCCATACCAGCTACCACCTCCAGCCCCCAACTCATTCATGAAGATTGGGGGGCAGAAGCCAAGAGACTGTCTGACCAATACATTTATGGATTGGTAGTCTATATATTGTGACTTTTGCCTCCAGAATCAGCTAGCTTCACTGCGATGGAATGAGCGAGGGGTGGTGGGCAGTGGGTGGAGTCCTATTGTGCCCTGTGGGACAGGAACAACCTGTTGTGGCTGTGGAATGCAGGGCTGCGTTGCACGTTAGTGAAAGAATTCACGGTTGGTTGTCCTAGGAGAAATGTATAATTTACTATTCCAACTCCAGCATACGCAGCAGTAGGGAAGGTGTTGGAATAGTAAACTATACTATTCCTTATGTTAGCGCGCCATCTACTGCAAGTCGATGTAATGACTTGCGTAGTAATGGCATTGCGTGGTAACAATGCGGTCATTGTAACGACCGCGTTGCAATGGCATCGCGGTGTAATGACCGCGATGTAAAGGTCGTTTCCTCCTTACATTCCATCCTCTGCATGCCTTCTATTTCGGAGTATAGCCTCCTTTTAGTCTCATGCATGTCTACCATAATGCTTAATATTGTAATTCTGCAATTGGCTGATATCTCACTTCATAGATCATAAACTCTTCTTTGAAACCATATCCGTGTAATCTAACATTTCCTAATCTCAGCCAGCCTATCTAGCTCACCAGCCATTCACCTGAAAACACATACTACTAGATTAACCTCCAACCTTGGATTCTGGAGTAGCATGCTACTCACTGTAAACTGCTTCAAATCTGAACAATGCAAACATTCACCCCCAGTCACAAAGGTCTGGGTTTAATCCATTGTTCTTTTGCTCACCGCACCACCCCAGTTTGGACCCAGCCAGATCCTTGTGGCTGGGGGGGTGAATGTTTGCATTGTTCAGCATTCCGTCCATCATTTGTTCCTTTTGTTTTTGTTACCCTAAGTTGGAAGGGTATGCCCAGACTTTGGTCCCGTGCTTACTGCGGTACTGGATTCAAGCTATTCTGGCTGATGAGGTGAGATGCCCCGAAATCTGTCCCAGGATGCTTGTTTCTGGTCCAGGGAAGATCTGGTTTGGCAGTTCGGGCTGGACGGTTCCTTTGAGCACAGGTTCAAGACTGATTTGCATATGACTGGGTCCAAACTGGGGTGGCGTGGTGAGCAAAAGAACGATGGATTAAACCCAGATCCTTGTGACTGGGGGTGAATGTTTGCATTGTTCAGCATTCCGTCCATCATTTGTTCCTTTTGATCATGTGATTGGTGTCAAGAGAACTAAGAAACTGGAGCTGGTAGCAGGGAATTTTCAGACCATGAATAGAGGTGGGAATCAAAGGGGTAGTTACGTACACCTATAAAAAAAAATACAAATAGCCCTGTTAATTCCAATAAGGAGGGCAGTTTAGCAGCCGCCATCGCAGGCAGAGTTGAAGGGAACAAAAGGCGGAAACGTGTGTTGATTTCTGTATGCGTGGGCCTTGAACTCTATAGGTGGACATGGCGGCTTTCTTTTAGTGAGCTTCAGTTGTTGCATCGCATAAGAGGTCGGCCTCCTCAGTAACTCCGTTTTACAACCCAGATTTTTGCAGTTTTCTGTTCTTTTGCTTGGCTCTAGTTTGTGTTGCTTCTGGCTGCAGCCTTGTCCCGTCATGTTGCAGCCTGGTGTTGAGTTCTGGTATCTGCCCACTGCTTCCTGACTGGTAGCCCTAACCCATGGCTTCTGCAGGTTACTTAAGCAATCATGATTGCCTGTTAAAATCGTGTGGCTGGGGGAACTCTTCTTTAACTGAGTCGCTCCATCTATTACAGTGGTGGCTGGTGACATTTGAAAGTGGTGGGGCGTAAAATAATAGTTGTACTGCACTGTGGCGAGGGGGGAACGGGGCAGTTCTCCCCCAAGAAAATTTTGAAAAAAGTGTGGACAAATGGTGCATTTTCAAGCAATTTTGAGAAAGCAGGAAGGTTAATAAAGCAATTGTGAATCAGTTCTAACAAAGACAGTGACTGGCAAAACTGGGAGACCACCCCATACCAACCCTAGAGCAGTGCGTACAGGGACAGTGGGCCAGAAGACTCCACCACAGCATACCTTGGGATGCGAAATCACTGAGTCAGTGGAGACTCCCCGTCACCCTCCAAGGGTAGCCTCCTGCTCCCTCTTCTCACTCCTCCATGGGATGGCATACGTCACGACTCGCCATCCCTTGCACCTCTCAAACAGCACCAGCACCAAAAGACTATATATAGTGTTATCATGTATAGGTAGCTGTACATCCTCATTCCCTGGTGAGAGTTACAGTCTTGCCCTTATCGCCGAACTTTGATGTGAACTTTAAGACTTTGGCGCCGGAGCTGCAGCTCTGCATAGAGGTGAATACTGTGTGTTAGAACCAGATGCTAAAACTGTTGCCACATTTTATTCCTAAGGGCATGTGGGAAAACGTCTAATTGGGTGCAAAAAACAGACCAATACCATGCAATGACTATATTTCACTGAAATGTTTGTGCACCCGAGTTTTGCATGATGGTCAAAAAAGCCGTCCGTTATGTGGCTAAACAGAAATACTTCTGATTTAGATTTTGGTGGATGCAGGGCATTCCCCCAAAAAGTAGCACTCCAGACAAGCGTGCAGAGCCCAATCAGCCAACAACCAAGAGGTTACATAAGGTCCTCTCAGGACACTTGGCGGTGAAATGGCTAGAACGAATCCGACCAGCGCGCGCTTAAAGACGAAAACAATGTTTGTGATACATATGCAGAGGAGGAGAGTTTGAAAGTGGGCAGATTAATGTACTGTCGCAGTGCACTACAAGGAAGAGACTGGGAAAGCGACCAGAGCGAAGGACTCGTCCTTCACCTGCAGCAGCTCGAGGTAGTAATTTCAGCAGCAAAACACTATATTGAAATCAATACATTCGCCAGCCATTCCAAATTAGAGCCTTCGCCAAATGAGCGCGCGCGGTGGAAATCAATGAGGCGGTGCTCATTTATTTCATAGTGCTGAGCAGCCTGTTAGGCGATCAACTGTAGGGCACCCTACGCCTTTGTGTATATGATCGTTCCCCTGAGAATGTACTGAGGGTCTCTCTAGACCCCGTGTGTATTGAGTCCCTCCCGGACTCTGTACTGCCGATGCGACCCTGTGTAGTGTGTGTGTGTGTGTACCAGAGCTCCCCTGTGGTCTGTGCACAACTGACTACTGTGCACGAGAGCTGGGGTGCTCGCAAAGCGAGACTTCGAGCACAAACAGGTACCTCGGAGCACGCTTCAAGGTGCATTAGCCCCCTAAACGATCTTACTAGTTTTATTACCGGTGATCCATAGGTGCACAGATACCTCTGCGGCTTGCGATTTAAGTCCCTGACGTTTTAGCTTGCAGGCGATTTAGTTAGGGTCAGAGAGTGTACAAATAGTGCACGTGCACTTTCAGATAGGCGGGTTTCCACAGACTCCCTGCTGCGCGTGACACCGCGGTCCCTCCTGACTATGGTCCTCCATGATTCCACCCCTTTTCTGCCCACAAAGTTGTCGGTTCCCGGAGTGTCATTTTCCCATTTCCAGCACCGACGACGAGGAGAGGCAAACAACAAGCAAAGAAAATGTAACTTAAGGAGAGGAAGGCGGCAGGGGGAAATATTCAAAGACACTTGCAGGGGGCATATGGGACGTGATGAAGTAAGAAGGAAGAAAGCAAATAAAGAACACGAAAGAGAAGCAAGCATCGAGGGTGGGAAAAGAAAGTTAGAGAAGGCGAAAATAAGCATTACAAAAAATAGAAACGATGGAGAAAGAAGTAACATGTAGACAAGGACAGAAGCGAAAGGGGTGGGGGAAGTGAAGTGACAGAAAGTAACCACTTTAGCACGCAGCCGGAGGAAGCGGCCTAACCTTGGGATGTTTGGACAACAGCTAGAAAACAAAAGCGCTCAGTGCGGAGACCATGATGTCCCAGTCGCGGCTCGCGGGGGGGGGTGTCGCGCGGGAGTGTTAAGCTTTAAAATATTTAACATAAATAAATCCTTAATCCTACCTGAGCAGCAGGTCTGCCGTCCGCTCTGCCTCGGGTCCGTTGGCGCGACTGGCGCCTACAGCCCCTCTCAGCCAATCCTGGCGCTGCTGGCAGCGTCAGGATTGGCTTAGGCACGGTTACCCCTCGCCCGCCTGCCCATTAGGAGACCGAGGTTTGAGCCTTTGCTCAACCCTCGCTCTCCTAATGGGCATGCGCTAGCCAGTGCACACACAAGTGCGCATGACTGGGCACGGCGCGAAAATTCGGTGCCCTTGCCCACTCATGCACACTTGTGCTGCAGTGCTGCCTGCTGCCCCTGGTCCCTCTCAGTCATGTCAGTCAACATGACGCAGGACCGCCCACCCCCTTCAGACTCTGAAGGGGGTGGGCGGTCCGACGTCATGCTGACTGACATGATTGTCAGTTCTCCCTCGGCGTCTTTGAACTTCAGTAAACTGATTCAGTTTACTGAAGTTCAAAGACGCCGAGGGAGCTGCGGGCGGGGGGGCTACGCCCCAACGCCCGAATGGACGCACCGCGCCTGAATTCTATTACCACTTTAAGAGTAGAAAGAACTCATTCCGAACTTTACATCGGACGGCACAATAGAATCTATTTCACCTTTTAGTATACCTTGAACTGGAACCTAGGATTTCAGTTTGCGTTCGAGATCATTTGTTTTAAAGTGTCTGCTTGACTGGATTCTCTTTCGTTCAGAACAATCTTGCTTTCCTATACCCACCTGAACACAGCCCCGTCGTTAGATGCTCAAGATATTTGACTGCTCTGTTGTGAAGCATGTAATGTATTTCTGAATGCACTGCATTCTAATCATGGCTATTTAATCCTTTCCTTTTTATAAATCTCCTCCAAAATGTTTGAGGAAATTAACTATATATAAGCTTTGTAGATTTGGCTCGGAGTAGCATTGTCCTCACTGTACAGCCAAGTTGATTTGTGCATATTACATGCACTGTTTCCAGTCTTACTTTAAAGATGCTGTACATGCAATATTTTTTAGAGGACTGGCTCAAAGACTTTGGCCATATTTTCATCCAGATAGCCAGTCTTGTGTAATGCATGCCAGGGTCCCAATGCGGCCCACTAGTTATTGTGGCAAGTGACGTGTGTTGACCATGACATTGCTCCTTGTCTTCGAATTACACTGTTCATGCTTGAATAGTAATTTAATGCAAAAAGCAAACTGACACTTTATATCTTTTAACAACTAAACTTGGCTTCTCCAAAACGATGTATTCTCTTTTGATGCACTTCATTCAGTTGGGTTACTGTAGCCATTTGCATCCTTTTATTCGCCTTCTACCGATCTTTGTGCCTGGAAAAGTCATTTGCAATTATGCACACAATACTAATGACTCTTCAGGCGTCCCATCCATTAAGAACATTGGGCTAGATAGAAAACATAGGGCCGAGTGACAGTTGACATTGTGAATTGACATTCTTATAACAAGTAATTATGAACTGCCATCTGCTCAAAAGTTTCAAGTGGCTAGGAATATGGTCACCATTATTAATTATCGATCTGAGATCCGGCTTTTGGTGGCCCTCTTGCTGATCTACAAAATGACAGCTTGTGTAAATTTGAGACCAATATCTTCCCATGTTAGGAGTAGTTCCACAGAGCTGAATGGCATGTTGGCAGTGGCTACTCCTGTGTGAGAAGTAGCTGTGGCTGAGACCTTGGAGAGTACTAACCCATATAATTTGATGATAAAGGCCATGTCAATAACTGCAATACAAGAGGCAGTCTCTTGTCGCCAGCAGGTAGGCCGTATTATGTTTATATTGTTTTCTATGGTGGAAAAGCTGTTTTCTATAGGTTGTTCAGCACGCCGTATCTTGCAGACGAAAGGCTGAAAATCAATCTTCTTAAATTTCCAAAAGATCGAGCAGAACTTATAATTGGCAGTAGGAAAGCATAGGTATGTATCTTAGAGGTATGATTTCCTTTGTAGAAGAGATACAGACTATGTGCATCTAGCAAATTGGTGTACAAACGTTAACTTGAATCACATCCTAAACAACAAATGACAATTTTGATACATACTGAACCTCAACCGCTGCTTTAGTGACGAGGATAGTCACTCTGGGCTAGAAGAGGCTGGCGGGTGCTCTGAATCCAGCACAATCAGTAGATGTTCATTCTCTGAAAACAAGCTTGATGTTATCTGGCAAAGAGCTCTCCATTAAAGGTTAGGTATTTATAAGGCTTCTCATGCTGTATATACAAAGGATAATTATCAACCGTAGCAAATAATATTTTTTCTTATTTCTTGCAAAATGAGCCTCCTCCTTCTGTAGGCTCCTTTTCATGTACATGGAACCTTGCACGTGCAAAGTCCAGACTGCAGTTTGTACAAGATATATTTTCAGATATTGCTATTAGTGCAAATAAAGAGTGTTCTCTCACTCGTAAGTCAGTGACATCTGCTGGCAGAGATGAGCTTCAAAATGCCTTGCGTTTTCTTTTGGTACGTTTCGAAATTTGAGAATGTAGATTCTCCCAGTTTTGAATTTGGAGAATATGGATTTAATTAAAGACACTGAGGCTAGCATTATGCATAAGCCTTTCTTTGCACCTCCATTTAGCCTTTAAAAATAACCATGACTAGATTTCAAATTAAAACTTTATGAAATTTGAGAATCCATTGGACATGAGCATCTCTGATTGTTCTAGCATTCAAAGATGAAAAGATCGCATGGGAAGCATAGGATTTTCTCCCATTTCCAAGGATGTCACTTCAATCAGCAGTGTTTATTAAAATAAAAAAAATAAAAAAAAGACCAGCAAAACCTTACATATCATCCACGTTTATGTTAAATTACAATTTGGTTGCCCTTTTTAGGTCGAGCTTTCAAGACCTCTTGTATATACTTTAGTCTATTCTTACATGTGTATGTACTTTGTGGGCTCTGGAGATCAGCCCTAGGACTTGTCTGCTTCCGCTTAGGGACTTTTTTTCTGTTCAACTGTCTCTATTTAACTGTCTTGATAGAAAACGACCAGTAGAGGTCAGTAAAATACCAGAATTGCTTTCTGCTTGTTCAACTGCCTCTATTTAACTGTCTTGATAGAAAACGACCAGTAGAGGTCAGTAAAATACCAGAATTGCTTTCTGCTGATGGACTTTCTTTTTTTTATTTCTCTGGCAACTGCCTCTATTTAACTTTCTTGATAGAAAACGACCAGCAGAGGTCAGTAAAATACCAGAATCACCTTAGCATTCTCTAGATTCCAGTCCATAGAAACTGTCTTCCACGAGCACCCATGACCATAATATTTTTTTCAAATCTTGTATTTTCAGTGATATGACCACCGAAGGCCCTGATTTTATATTAAAAACAGATTCCCGCTGAAAGGCAATATTTCTCTCCATGTATTCCCCTACCTGGCGTGTCACGCAGTTTAGTGCTTACTTTCCTTCCATGTTAAAGAACAGTAGATGTTTCAGCACCCAGGCTAATGTGCTGCATAGCTAAATACATATAAGGTCCCAAAGGCGAGACCGATTGCATTGCAAATGCTTGTTTTTAAAGAAGTACACACTTGCTACTCCATGATTAGGGCTCCCGGTTTTATGGTATTTTTTTTTTTTTTTAACATTTCCGTCTGTATTTATCCATATTTCTTTTTTGATTATTTTATTTGTATTTATCCACATTTTGTTTGTCACAAGCAAAAACAGAAGATCCAGCTGGTATTTTTCTACATTTATTTCAATAGGCAATGCGCGCTTGGTTGTTATAGGTTTAGATAGATTTATGTAGATGGGTAAATGAGTTACTGCTTTTAACAAAGAGATCCTTTTGTTACTTGCAGTTAATAAATTGCAGTCCTTCTAATGTAACCCTCACTGTCTTATGCAAACATCATGTACATTGATTTACACACATGATTTATTATCAATGTATGATGTAAAGCGCTCCGACACCTTGCATTACGATGAGTAGGGCTATAGCGCTATAATAGTAATAAAACACAATAGTGGAATTTAAAATGTTATTTGTGTAAATACTGGGACAGACCAACACATCTAACATTCCTACTGTGCGTGCATATCTCTTGGCGCCAGGGACTGAACAAAGTCAAAAGCAGGCCCCTCTTAAGTACCTGTGAAGTGATAAACTGTGTGCATTTGTTTTCCCTCAATTGCTTTTAGGTATGCATCTTCCTCCTCACCAGCCACCACCCCCCCCTATAGCTCCCAGCCAGGATACTTAAACAAAAGGAGCCCTGATGGCCCCTTAATGCCAACCTTTGTTGTGAGCTCATCTGAAATTTGATAAGGCCTCTTCCCGTCCTGCACTTGGACAGGCTCGTCTTCTCCTCGCAGACAGCAGCAAAGGTAAACATATTTATTGGCATTTTTCTGTTTCTATTTATAAATACAGACGAAAGAAAAACATTTTTCCGTCTGTATTTATATGCAAAAATCTGTTTAAGCGGAAAACCGGGAGCCTTATCCATGATACACCACATAATGTGGAAACTGTAATCTAGACTGTGACAGTGACTTTTGGTCTCAGATCAAAGACCTCTAGGGATAGTAGGTGGAGCCAAGGTAAATCCTAAAAGGTGCACCCTATATTGCCAAAATTAGGGAGCCTTTTAAAAAATATCTGGAGTTGCACATGGTGACAGCACAAAGTGCCAGTAAGGCAGCATGGAGACACTAGCTAAAACCTTTGCATTTGCAGCTAAGTGGGAGAAATTTCCAGTGCAAGATGAGTTGGAAATGAACATGGCCCATTATGAAAGGAAGTACAAGTGTAAAGATGCTGGTAAAGATTAAGGAGGCAATGAAGGGCAGAGGAAAACTGAATTCTCTGCTTTTTAAGAAGTCTGAGATGGGCCCTGTTGGTTCTTCGTTTGAAGTTTAACGTGACAGGTGATCACACCCCTGTCATTCCAGCCTTGAAGCTGAAGGCCAAAGCTAATAAGTTGTATATTGGAAATATGTTGGTCCGACTAGTGAAATTTTATCAGTGGATAGAACCTAAGCCGAGCTATTCGGATCCTTCTACCAGGACCTATCTACTAGTAGTGGGGGAGTCTGTCAAATCCCTTTGCAGTCCATGTCATTTCTGGTGCTTACAGCCCACTAGCCAGGGCCACTGACTGCCCTGATTACTCAAGTAGATGTGTTTGGCACAGTGGCGTAGGAAGGGGGGGCGGTGGGTGCGGGCCACCCCGGGTGTCATCACTGAGGGGGGTGACAAAATGGCAAATATATGTTTTTAAAATAAAATAAAAAATGTGGGGCTCACAACACTTTTTTGAAAAAATAATATTTAAAACGAGTTTAATAACTTCATCTGACAATTAATTAACCTCAACAAGTCAACATAATACGTATTGAAACTTTTTAGTTCAATCAACAAACGCAACAAAACGCGGCTGAACTCGACGCTGTGTAGTGGAGAGCGTATGGATAAGGAAGGGGAGGGGGTGTTTCTTTCCCCCGAAGTCTGTCTCTGCAGTTTGTACTCGAGCGAGATGTAAACAACCGGTGACTCATCATCACTCAACCCGCAACCAATCCTATCCGCTGCCGTGCCGGTCAGTCACCCCGCGGCATTCTGTTGAGTTAGTTGTGCATTATTACTGAAGCTTATAAGTGCAGTGCTGAATTTAATTTTGTTACATTTTTTAGTTCATTGATTCATTGTGATCATCCTCTTCTCTATGATATTAAGTTTGGTTAGTATCGTAAACTTTATGATGTTTGCTATTTGTTTGTATTTGTATCTTAAGCCGGGGATGACAAGAAATTTTCCACACCGGGTACCACCTGACTTTGCTACGCCACTGGTTTGGCAATTAAGGGGTTGAAAATAAATAAGGCTTACTGCAGTGGTATATTCTCAAACATATACTACAAGGTGTTTGAGACAGATACTACATTTACATTGAGAGATCTGATCAATTCATTCAGATCTACAGGTGCAGTTACACCAACGATGTCCAAAGCAGATACAGCAATGACGAAGAGGATGGGGACATGACAAACTGCTCTTCACACAGGAGTATTATACTGCTAAATATCGATGTTAAAATCCATAGGAAAATTCTGGCTAACGGGCTGGAGCAGGTGCCGCCGGGACTGGTCCATTCAGAAGAGGCTGAGTTCTTAAGTGGCAGAGAGATGTTTGACAGTATTTGGAAGCTGATCCACCATGTTCAAAAGGCGATGAAGCATAATAAAAAGGCAGCGCTAATTCCACTGGATTTGGAGGAGGCATTTGGCAGGGTTAGGTAAACCTTTATTAGGGGCATACTGACAAAGTTTGGACTGGAACAGGACTCAATAGCTTTGCTAATGGTGCATTATACAACGCCGTCATTTGGAATGGCAGTGAATGGGTCTTTACCTTCATGCACGACATGGCTAGAAGACGAAGGCGCCCCCTTTTCCCAATTATATTTGCACAAACTGTAGAATTTGGACCTTGAGATGATTAGGGTGATAACTTTTGAAGACAGGATACACAAGATCTTGTTTGTAGACAGGCTCATTGCTCTGCCCACCTGAAGACTTCAGCACAGCCCTCATGGCCCTGAGAATATAGTGAGGTGTCAGAATGTAAGATTAATAAGAATGAGACAGTACTTCTCCCAATTAGCATCTTGGCAAGATCTGAGCAATAGTAGTAGGTTGGTTCCAATTGCAATTGAGGAGAAATCACTCAGGTAATTATGCATAATACATAGGACCCGAGGGGTACAGTTTATAAGGAGCAGTGTAGAAAATTGGGTTACCAGTTGATGGTGGTGAAACTCCACTAAAGCAGCAACCATAATTTTTGTCAGAGTGAAACACACGCAAACCCTAAATTAACCTGTGCTTAACCCTCTGGTAGCACAAAAGCAGTAAGGCTTAAGTTAGAGGTAGTTTGTAAAGTATTTATGCACCACATAAACAATAATAATGTAATGTAAAACCACAACAGAAAAAAAATCCAACACTAATTTGGAACAATAGAGCAAAATGTAATAAACAGTTTGAGACCAAAATGACAAAAATCCAATTAGTAGAATTGGAGACAAGCAATTCTAAAGGTTTAGATAAAAAACGGTACTAAAAAGCATAAAGTGCCAACTGTGGTTATCTGGTTGCACCGGACCGGGTCAAAGTCACAAGGTTGGGCAGACCACGAAAAAGTGTGGGACGGATATAGGGACCAAGGTAAGCCTGCTGAACAAAGTACCCTAAATCCTGGAGCATGGTCTGCGCAGCGTCGCTCTGCAAGGCTTCGCACCATCCCTTCTGAGGACATGGGAAGTCCGCGATGCAAGGTACTGCATCGGGTTGCATCACGATGTGTCGGTTCCAGTGAAGCTGCGCGGCAAGGCTTTGTGATGGTTCCGATAGGCTGGCAACTGGGCGGCGAGGCTTGGTGAGCCTTTGCGTTGCTCTGCATCAATTCCGTTGAGGCTGGCAGCTGTGCTGTGAGGTTCTGTGGAGCTCCACGCCACTTGGCGTGGATTCAGATGAAGCTTGTAGCTGTGCGGTGAGGCTTTGCCAGGCTTCATGGTGTTTTGAGCCGGATTCGATGAAGGCCACAGCTGGGCTGACAAAGCACCTCTATCCCAACTTCCATCCAGGACTGGAAGGAGCACCACCTGTAGGGCAACTCACAGCAGACAGAGTTCAGGTGCAGAAGTCAAGAGAGTGTGGGTGTTTCGGTCCCTGAAACTCAAATCAGAATGTTAGCCAACTAGCCCTTGGAGTCACTCTGATGGTCCTGGGTTTAAGATGCAGGCCCAGTCCTTCTCACTCAGGCAGCAGAGAAGTAAAGTAGCAGGGCAGCGGAGTTGCAGTCCTTCTTGCAGCAGAGCAGCACAGCAGCCCGTCTGGGTCTTCCACAGGTCCAGAGATGTACTGAAGAGTTGGATCGGAGGGTCCACTATTTATACCTGGTGCCTGCTTTGAAGTAGGAGAAGTTTCTAGAGAATTCCCTTTAAAGTCCTTGAAGTTTCCTGCCTCCCCTGCCCTAGCTCCAAGCTGGCTGCATGAACAATGCATTGGTGAAAGCAGGGCACAGCCTACTCGGCTGCGAGTGGGGTTGTGCCCAGATCCACCCTCCCATCCTGCCAGCTGATGACCCATTCGGGCACCCCTAATCCCTCTATTGTGTGGCTGTCTGGGAGGAATACACAAGCACCAACTGCCAACTACACCAAGTCATGTGACCAGGAAGAGGCTGCAGTCACCAAATAGGGCAAGAAAATGCCAACTTTCTAAAAGAGCCATTTTCAAAATTGTAACTTGAAATCAGACTTTATCATTAGATTTGATTTTTATTACAAATTCTCAGACACCCAACATGAAATGTTTACCTGTTCCCAATCAAAAGTTAGCATTTATTAAATTTAATAAGGCAACGCAATGTTATCTTGTGGGCGAGGTAGGCCTTGTAGTAGCGAAAAATGAATTTAAGAGTCTTTCACTAGTAGGACATGTAAATGTTAAAATTACATGTCCAACTTTTTAAATACACTGCACTCTGCACTATGGGCTTGATAGGGTCTACCATAGAGAAGACATATGTATTAAAAAGGAAAGTTTGGGCCTGCCAAAAGGTTTATTTGGCCAGGTCGAAATGGCAGTTTGAAACTGCACACTCAGGATGCAATGACAGGCCTGAGACATGTTTGAAGGGCTATTTAAGTGGATGGCACAACATGTGCTGCAGCCCTACTACTAGTAGTAGCATTTAATGTACAGGCCCTGGGCACATGTAGTACCACCTCACTAGGTACTTAAAAGTAAATTAAATATGCCAATTGGAGATAAGCCAATGTTACCATGTTTTAAGGAGTGAGCACATGCACTTTAGCACTGGTCAGCAGTGGTAAAGTGTGCAGCGTCCTAAGGCCAGTAGAAAAGAGGAGGAAGACAAAATGTTTGGGGCATGACAACCCTAAGGCTGACCGGTCTAACAAATACCTTGCAATGCATCCTAGGGGGGGTTTCTTACCATGGATAGGGTGTGGGGGAGGAGTGAGACTATTCCGGTGCTGGTCCTCAGTTACGTTTTGGGCCCGCTCTGGTCACCCCGGTAGCATCCTTCATCTAGACCAGACCACGCTTCTTACTTTATCCCGGTGGGTCTCCTTGGCAATACACAAATCTGTCTAGAGAGATTCCTATACCTCCTCTCTTCATGTTCATTCAGTCAGCCCTCTGTCTCCCAAAATGGAACACAGAGTCTTCCATGTACTGTACCATTCACAGGCACACGTACACCCACCACATGCATATAGCATACACCACTGCACAGCACTACATCCTTTATGTATTGTACCATTCAAAGACACACATACACCAAGCACATGCATATAATATACACACACTGTACAGCACTGCCTTATCCCTGTATTGTACCACTCACAGGCACACATACACAGAGTACATGTATACCAAACACACACTGCACAGCACTACACACCTAACCGATGTAGGCTAATAGCGAGTTAAGCACACAGCAACGGATCGCTAAATGAATGAGCCTGTAGGCCTCACTCTAGTGACACAAGTAAAAAGGACCTGTTCACTGCTACTGATCACTACACGGTATGCGCCCATGCTGCTCAAGTCCTGGTGAAGGGGGTAGCCTTTAACCACTATGAGGCTAGCACTTTGGACACCCATCCCGGACCAAAAAGACCGCAATCTGTGAGACAGGCCTATGTCATGGCGCACACGCATAATCCATGCTCGCCCATTAGAGATCAAGACATCAGTACAGTTGGGGCACCCAGGGCAGGGGTGCACGTCCTTCAACAAGCGAAGGACCGTTCCACCCCAACATAGACAAATTACCAAACCAGCAATTACAACCTGCAGTACATAAAACCTTATTAGCATGCAGTCCCGTTTACCATACCGTACCTAAGTTTGAGGGTGAAAATGAATGACGGATATTAAATATGCTAAAATTATTCAAAATGCACAAGCGTACCTCTGTTAATGGATTGCCCAATTTCTCTAAAAAATACATGAGATTCTTAAAACCATTGCTTCCTTGTTGGTCAGGTACATTACTTTGACATGTTATTCAGCTATCAAACTTTTAATTGATACACATTTTAATTGCTGCAGAGTTTTTGATGTGTTTTTAAAACTGTTAGTGTATACCAATGAACGGTCTTATTATTTATATAATGGTTTTAATGAACATATGGTCTGAAACTGAAGCAGACACCCTTAAGAGGCTGTATCCTAATACTATAGTCATTGTTGGAGGCACATTGGGAAGGCTCAACTTGTGGATAGAACATACAATTGAAAAAGGTGGAGGCTCCAACAATAGATTCATGGCTCCATAATTTGTGGGAAGTGATGGTGCAGGAAAGACTGTTGCGTTGCCCGTGTAGCCATAAAGATATGTTTCTGCCTTTTGGGCTGCAAGCACTTGATGTTTTGGACAGGGACAACATTAGGTTTCTAGTCCATCTAGACTCTGAGCCCTGGGACCCTTCAATTGATGCCTCAGGCTGTTCAGAACTGTATTGTCGTGAGTTGCTAATGGGTATATGCCTTTGAGGAAACATATAGAGAAGAACACTATTCTAATCAGTTAAGAATCCACAAGGTATACTTCTTAAGATTAAATGGCTTGACAACCTGTGTTTCAGTCCTGATAATTTACAGCATTTCCAAGGAGGCCATGTTACACATATAGACCTATATATATAAATCCAAAAAACACTTTACATGGTATTTGTTTCCAACATGAATCCGAGGAAATTACTTGTTAATAAATTGTTTTTGCATTGGAAAACAATATTTCACACTATTACATCATCCTATTAATTTCAAGACCAAATATTTGCCTCTGAACCTATCCAGATGATCTATTTGCAGAGTACCATGAGTTTATTTCGTGATCCCAATTGTGGGGGATACCCCATACCAATTTGGGCCTCTAGCAGTTTGGTAGATGCAGCACCACTCATTCCTTCATCACATAAGCAGTTGTAGCCCCGCTCGGGCCTTCAGCACATCAGTAGATGCAGAACCGCTCACACCTTCTAGGGTCACGCAACTGCAGCCCCAACCGCACCTTCAGCAAACACACTCCCAGTGTCACGGTTGGAGGTGACAGTCTGGTGGAACCACAGGCACCAGGGTCCTCCTGGATGACTCTTGAGGACTCGTTTTCTTCTTGGCACCCCACAGCCACCGGGCACACTGGACAGTCGCTCCTCCTGCAGGGCCAGGCAGACTCCTTCCCCCTCTCAGCAGACGGGAAGGCTTCTAGCACTGCAGGACAGGTACAGGTACACAGTTCTTCCAGCAGGAAGTCTAGACTTCAGGTGATGTCCCCTAACTGCTGGGAGACTGGCAGTCACACAAACACCAGGTACACAGCAACTCTTAGAGTACTCTGCAGAACCCTCCTTTCCTTGGACATAGAGGAATTGGAACAAAGTGAGGGGGTCTGGATCCCACTTTTACGCACTGCTCCCAGACAGGAGACGCGGATCTACTGTCTTAAACTGTGGAGCTGTTATTGGAGGAGCTCTTCCTTCGGGTGTACTTTCCAGGCTATTCTCCAGACACAACCTTTGTGTAGAGTGATGATTTTCACAGCATGGCTGTCTCCATACTGGCACAACCACAACAGAGGCACAAAGAGTTGTGAGATTTCTGCACTTGGCTGTCATCAGTCCAGCTTAAGAAGCAATCAGCAAAAATCAAAAGGACAAGCATCACCTAGAGAATTTGTAATCTATCACAACAGAGTCTGCAGTGCCACCCTACTTTCCTACAGTCCACAAAATGGCAGCGCTCAGGAAGACTAATCAGCAGCTCCCTACTAACCATAAGACCTCCTAGAATATCTAACGACACCCTGTCTACACTACCTTGACTTCAGTGCCTAGGTATCCTCCCTCCAGCAGCAGGATTGTAAGGAGTACACTTCTAGTGTCTGGGAGCACAGTCCTCAACTTCCATCTTGCACAAGGCCAGGCTAGGGGCATCCAAAATGGACCCTACTGGCCTCCATTACTCAGACTCAATCGCACACCATACTTGTGCTATACCTGTTACACACACAAACACGCTTAACAAACACTCAGGATGTTAGCATGAGGGACGCAAAAGCGCAGAGAAGCAGAGCTTTACAATAAGCCTCCATCCCAGTGATTCAGATAAAATGGACTAGTGAGGTTATTGATTTCTGAAACACAGCATGCTGCCATCACCTCTCTATGTACTAAACCCACGAAAGGAACACTAGTCCACTGTCAAAAAATGAGGTGATGCCTGGTGCAACCTTCCAGGTCACAGGACCAGTCCACGACCTCTCATAGTCAGGGCAGGCTTAGGCCTCTGCGCACACGCTTACAATAGCGTGACATCAGGACCAAAATAAAAAGTCAAGATACCAGATACATGCAGTGGGGTACTCAGGGCAGGGGAACACGCCCATTTGCAATGCTGAGGGCTTTCCTGTCCCAACACTTACCTTACCCCTTTACTCTTTACCCAGTTTCCCTTTCTTGAATTGATTATTCCCTTCTCACTTAATTTGGAATAATTTAATTCATTAACAAGGGTTACCAGTACCGTAATTTTCTTTTCTTTTTTCATTATTCCCTAAATGCTATTTATATTTAATGTTTTGGTGACCCAACCCTTAAAAACGAATGTTTACTTGTATTTTTTCCACTGAAAATTCTGGATCCTAAAGTTATTTAGAGAAGAAAAGCATGCCATGAACTAAATATTGGCTGGAAAAAATGGGGGTTTGCCCTGATACTCCTACTGCATCCGGGCAAGGAATAAACTCAGAAAGCAAACAATGAGGCAGAGGAACAAATACACATATATTTCTAAGGGGAAAAAACAAATGAATCCCTATCGAGTCCTCAATCTCTACACTTTTTTCTATTTCATACAACTCCAATACCAACTCCGAAAGTAGTAGTCAAAAATATATTTTATCTATTTTGTAGCAAAAAAGCACACAAGACATATACATAAATAAATACATACATATACATATAAGAAAAACTTCCTACCCGTTCTTACTTCATGCGGATGATAATAAACAAGAGGCATAATTCAAAAGGCAATCCGGAAAAAAAAGAGATAGTCCAATACACACTCGAGGGGATACATCAACCCTCCACTTAGTACAAGGAGCGTGTAGTTATAATCTTTTGTATGTCAATCATAATCTGTCGGACTCCTCCATGGTGTGGGGTCGACGCGTTTCAGCCCATTCATTCAGGCCTCATCAGGACAGGGAAGAAAAGAAATGGCAACGCCGTAAATCCAGAGGGATTCAATGCTTCATGTAGATATAACACAAGGGGATCCTCTTAATAACCTCCGTATTAGCACAAATGCTGTGAGTACAGGCGTAGCGGTCCCTGCTCAATGAATGAAGAAGGTCCACTTCTATGGCGCAAAGATCCTGTGTACCAAAGTCAGGCACTCAGGGAATATCCTCACGATACTACTATTCCTAACACGCAACGGATGGCAGCTTGGATTCGCGGATACTATCGGCGGCGTCCTCCGTGTCCGTGTAGAGATCAAGGACTCAATGATGGGGATCAATTTGTTTTTTCCCTTTAGAAATATATGTGTATTTGTTCCTCTGCATCATTGTTTGCTTTCAGAATTAACTAAATATTGAGAGATAAAACTAAGCTCCAACTGAATAGTCCACTAAACCTACAGGGTTGTGCACCAGAGTTATGCCAAGAGACTTGACAAAATATTACAATTTTATTTCATAATGTGCCTAGAGTGCAGTCAAACATAGAGCAGAGTGACAATTTGGGGGAAGATGCTAGCTCCTATGGGGACGGCACTGCAATGGGTAATGCCTGGAGATAATATCTAGCTATATTACTATTTAAGTCAGCACAAGGTCCAGTGCGCAGTGAGCAAAGCAATTCTTATGCTGGACAACATATTAATTTTATATTGCTCTTGTTGGGAGAAAAATAGGGAGTTAGTATGTGGACAGCTGATGAATGAATTAATAGATTAATATGGAGCACAGAATATTATTTTCAAATACTTCATAATTTTCACAAAAGGATTTTAACAAGTTTTTATTTGTTTTTAGTTGCAAGTTATGTTGCACCAACTGAGTATAAAATAACAAGAGAAGTCTTAAAAAAAACAGCAAAACAATTTTGTTCTTTGTCAGCAGCAGTCCAAAGCGCACACAACCTTTTCAGGGCCAAAACACCTTTCTAATACTAAAAAAACTTTGTCATGATCCAAATATGCTAAACTGTCCATTAAAGATGCTCTTTGAGCAGGTTTATCGTTTTCCTTCGAAAGTCTCTCTCCACATCAAGACCTTTGGCGCTAACTTGAACATATTGAGCACAACATATTGTCAAGGACCTGCCTGACACAATATACCAGGTACTGAGTCGCAAAACGGACTGCAAAAGTAAGTCTTCTGGTCATGAAGGAGACAAGTTGCACTGATTCTCAAAATTGTAGTCTAGCTGACCTGCGAAAAAATACAAGCATACAAATATCTTGAAAATGTACATTTAAAGTGCGAGCCCGGTAATTACCGGGTGTGGGATCACTACACCATTGGAACTTAGTGTTTGCTTACTGATTTTCACACATTTGTCACTCATTTCATGGACTTTTCCTCAGACATATTGTGACTGCTCTTCACTAGCAAAATATATCCGGATGAAAACCAGAAGGTGCAATTTTGCCTGTAAAACTCAAAATGGCTATCAAGACGGACACGCCTGTTACCGGGGGGCAAACCGAGGTTTAGCAGAAACTCGCAATGAGGATATCTGTGTGTTAGGTTTGTTTACTCTGGAGGCTGGGGAAAACAAGATGGAGGGGGACGGCAATTAAGGATAACGCTTGGGGATTTTTCATTGGGAAATCTCAAATTACAGATGAATTCCAAAGCAGTGCACAGAATGGGGAACACATGTAGCCATACTAGCAAGGATCAATCTCCAGTCAAACTTCATATTCCCTTTTACAACAACATTTTGATTTAGAACAAACAAAAAACTACATTTCAACATTTGGTGTGGCACAAGTAAATTAATCTCTTTAAGATACATTGAGGCACTTGCATTCAAAATATGTGGCTTTTTCCTGTGTACATATTAGTATCATCTGAAGGTGTAGACTAATTTAGTGATTATTTTGATCCAATGGAGCATGTTGCCTTTCAAGTCATCAGTCACAATTTTCAGCAAAGCAGGCTAGTCAAAGGGTGAGCTAAAAGGCACATTTCCACAAACAAGGCAAAGTAGCCTGCTCCCAGCCTGGATCTTTCAGGCTTTAAATTGTGCTGCAAGTTACCTGGAGATGAATTAAGACTGCCTTGCAGTGTGGTCCATGCACAGATGAATGCAGACTTCTTCCCTCTTGCCCCCTCCCTAATAACTAGCTTTTGATCCCCTACCCAGCAGATCCTATGTAAATTAAAACAGTGCTTGTATGAATATTATATTTCTCTCTAAGGGTTCTAGTGACATCATGAAACACAAGATCAAAGCCTGAGTGGCTTGTAAATGTCACCAAAACTTTGAGATGGGCATTAATACAAAATAGAAATGACCAGTCATGTATTTTTTCGCTTTATGATGTGACTTTTTGTGTTTTTCATACTTCTCAATGCCTAAACAATCATCATAGTTCAGTAGAATAACACAATCCATGTGATGTTTGGGTTCAGGGCATTGCTAAACATCAAATAAAACAGCATAGTTATGTTACATGCAGATGAGACATCAAGAGTAACAGTGGATTACAGTCCTATAATGCAATTGAGGAGTTCTGCTTACATTATACGAATCAACGACACATAAGGCCTTTTGTATGTCAAAAGTATCAAGAAATAACATTTGTGGACCATAATGCCCCAACAGGGATGCATTTTTAATACATCATGAATTTATTTTAGGATTAGCTCAAATCCTAAAATTCACAGGAACGACATTTCCTTGCAATTTCGGAAATATCTCACTTGCCATACATCACTAAGAAGTGATATGCACACAAGTCACCGTTTCCCATGTTAATGTGAGCAATAGATATTTCTTATTCAGTTTATTTTGAACCAGGTTAATGATCTTTTTGGATCCATAAAGCTTGTTTTCTTTCAGCTCCACATTTAACATAAGAATATCTGAATGAGGCCATAAGTATGTACATATTGATGACAAAGTAAATTAATGTAAAGACGCTCCAGGTGGTCTTTGGAAAAAGGCTGCAGGAGTTCACAGTTTGTCGCCACCTGCAGGGAAATGCGGGGATGTTCATAGTAAGGTCTTAATACGTCTTCAGCTCAGCCGATTTAACGCACTAAAGTGCTTGCGTAAGTCATGACCTACTCACGCAAACACAGACAACTGCAAATACACAAGAGAAAACGGAGAGGCTGACTAGTAAATATTTACACCAGCATAGTCGGGAAAAGGGCTCTACTTGTCCCAGCTTAAGGAAAACAAAACAAAAATCGCAATAAACAAGTGCTTGTACATTTCAGTAGTACTGTAGCATACTCTCGTCTCAACAACAGCAGGAGTCTTTTTTCCAGTTTTAGTATAAAAAGGAAGATTGTTCTTTCGCTATTGCTTCAGTAGGTGTTGTCCTAGGTCCTGCATACGTTGGTGTTCGGATGGTCTATTGGAGTGACGGCCTCGTTGGAGTAGCCATCATACCCATGTTCAGAATACATGGATAGCTCCTCCGTGTTATCCATGCCGTTGCTTATTTCTGCAAAAGAGGACAATCATGTTTGAGGCATATTGCATCAACAGAAGATACATTTATTGAGTCATTTTCCAACTAAGGCTGCCACCTCACTCCCTCTCACTGGGACACAATGTTTCAAGCCCTGGACTTAACTATCTCAAATAACTGAAGTCGAACGCATTAGTACAATCAGTTCAAAGAAAGCAAACAAGTGCTACAACTCCAACACAACAAGATTGCACGAGACGACAAATACACACGTTTTTAAAATGTCTTTGAATTTGTGACTCCACACACAGCATTAGGAACGCTCTTGGGACTTTCTGCTGATGGTGGAGCACGTTAGCGGTGTGCTGGATTGTTCTGGTGTATTGTGAAGAAATCACATAGGGCACAGAAAGAAGGGCATCTATGTTTTCTCCAGGTATACAATTATACCTGCAATACATTCAAGGCTCTTCTTTTTAAGGATACTGGAACCTTCCCCCACTGAGGTGGAATTCTACATCAGTGGACCCGCTCCTCATCCTGTATAGAATAAATGATCCAGGACGGGATCCTAAATAGGATCTCTTTGCAAGAGACTTGGTGAAACGCCAGTCACTGCGTTGACGCATTTGCTAATGATAATACCCTTCTTTCGCGTATTACCCTTGAAGAATATACATCAAGGGACTGCCTGGCCCTCTATACGTGGTTCAAAATGACCTACTGGTAGGCTAGTGTATTTTATTGCAGTCTGCCAATGATGATTTTAAAAACCAGTTGATGGGGCATCTTTTACTGGCAATCCTACAAGGATGCTGCCCATGTGGTGGAGGACACTAGGTCTGTTCTCCTAGGTAAGAGAGTGGGAAGGAGTGACTCAGTTGATGGTGGAGACGTGCCAGATCTAATTTTAATGTGTACTGTCCCATCTCCAAGGGAGGTGAGGGGCAAGGGGAGGGAGGTGGGGGGGCTGTGGTGGGCAAGGGGAGGTGGTTGTTACGGGTATGCCGGGGAGAGAGAGAGATGTAGTAGCCAACTGCTTTGATAAATAGCTTACAACTTGAATTATGTATCCTCTCCCTCCTTGCCTTTTTTTTCTTTTTCGATTTGAAATATGCCGGTATTGTACCCACATGGGAAATACTACTAAAATATTCTAATGGAAAAAAAACTAGTTGAACACTATGGGTTTTTATTACCTCCTATATTTATTTTTCTGGCCGACGTTCTTGAGACAAACTAAGAGCCCAACCAACGGCTTCTTTTTTAAAGGTAGGGGTACCATGATTAATTTGTATGTAAACACTAGTGAGAGTGTGTAGTGGTTTCAAAGAAGAGTATGCGTTGAATCATAAAGTAATACCAAAACAGATTTCTTGATTAGCAATATTGAAATACCTGTACTGATTCTGGAAAAACAATGTCTATTAACATCCCTTTTATGTAAAATTTTTGGACAAATCTTTTGAGCCAACAGAGAACTGTAAGGTACGCAGTCACCCTCTACCATTCTCACAAAATCTATTGCACCGACACACTTTGTGAATGCACAACAGCACTGGTGTGTATAAATGTGACCTGTTGTTCTAGTCCTGTCCAGTCTGCACTATCCAGCTGTATCATCTACAAAGCCAACAAGACCAGCATCTGGCTTATCTTCCAGACAAGCTCACCATCTCAAGTGGTCCTCGACACATCCACAGTCAGGACACCATCAGACTGTACTATACTCCTATTGCTCCTTAACTTTATTATTGTCTTTGACTCTATACGGTGCTCCATTGCCTTTTGGCTAGGTTTGTGCTATAGAAATACCACGTATATGCTCATTCTAACTCGAGAATAAAGGAGCCCAAAAGTGAACGGTAATGACGTTTCATAAGCTACTTCCTATACTAAAACCAAAGCCCATTCTTAAACTGCATTTAATTAGGTAATCTAAGGGTTGAGATTCTGTAACGTAAAGGAAGGAGACTCTTCTGTTAACACCATAGAAGGTATACTCACCCTTTTAGGCCCAGCAAACAACTCATTGCAGTGCTATAGGAGTTGCCGCTGACGGGCGAGAACAAGCCACCAAGACGCTACCTTATAGACTTACAAAGATGGGGTCTCCGGTGACTTTACTCTCTCCTGGGATAATCAAAAAGACATGGCCTCCCACGACCTCACGAGAGGCAACCCCACTCTCAATAAAAAGTTTTTTTTTCGACATTCTTGTAGCCAAACCAGACTCGCTTACAGTTGATGACCTACTAATTGCTCATTGGCAAAAGCACCTTGTGTCACTTTTTAACTCTGTATATATAAGCATGTCACAGATGCTAACCAACCAAGGAAAATACGACTTGGGCACAATACCTGCAAAACATAAATTACAGTGTTTTACTGTAGATGACCGAATCCTAATGTGGCTGGTGTCTTCCAAAAACAGGGAGACATATGTACTTGGTGATCCTATCTTACACCCCTTTCTGAAATTTACTTGACCAGGAAGCCCCTATGACAATGAAAAGAAGGCAGTAAAAGAAGTGTCCACCAGGGTACTGAAAGAAGGTGGACAAAACTTCCTTTTGCGTTAAGAAGAGATATATTACAATCAAAAAGAACAGCAAATATAAAAAAGATCCTAACAGCCAAAGCAAACTATTTCAGTACCAGTTCAATATGGCAAAAAAACAACCTAGAAAGTTATTTCAAATTTTGAAAGAGTAATGTACTCAGCTGAGCCTCAACTGAGGGATCAGGACAGAAATCCAAAGAATTTGCCCACTTCTTGCATAATAAAATGAATTCCGTAAGACAGAAATTAGACGCATCCGCTAGGAAAATTAATCTTCAGCACATCAAAAACCTAAAGGATCCATTTCAATCAATTATCAGAGGATTCACTCGGGAAAATTGTTAACATCTCAAATCCCTGCAGCTGTGAGGCTGACACAATTCCTCTTAACCTAGCTCGGAAAAAGTAATGTACTAATATCAAACTGAAAGAACCCACAAAATGATCTCTTGATCATGGCATTGTTCCTGACACCTCAAACATTAAATATGTCAAGCTTCTACTCAAAAAACTGTCAGAGGACCCAAACTGCCTCGAAAATGTAACCTTAGTACAACATGACAAGAAAATCTTTGCAAAAGTCAGAGTTTCTCAACTCAAAGAACTTTTCAAGTAAACATCCTCCTTGGTTTTTATGAGGATTCCTCTAGGGACAAAACACCGAAATCGGGTGAATCTAGCGGATGAGACTCTAAGATTGTTCAACAATAATGAAAACTACCTTTCCATTCTATTAGATGTATACGTGTCCTCTGAACCAGAGGACCATGAAATCCTCCTACGTACACTCCAAGATTTTTTAGTTTTGAGAAGCGCTCTATTGCAGGCGGCATCTTGTCGCTGCGCTATAGATTGCGGTCGGAAGGAAAGATTTTAGGGCGAACAGCCAGGTCTTAAGTGGATGCTTTTCCAGGCAGTCCAACAGTAGAATTCTGTCATCATAACATTTCAATAACATCAGATACAGAACTATGAACACTTATGGTTTTGCTCAACAATATGTACGGTTGTCACTTTAACTGGACAGATACCCGCCCCACTTTCCATTGACTTGCTGTACCTGAAAAGATGAGTTTTTCCTTCATAATATTGACTTCACGACTGGTCCGGCGGACGGCAGCGTTTAGCATGATCTGCTCAGGGTTGTAAGTTCTTATGTTTCCGAGACGCCACCTAAAGAGAATGACATGGTGCAAGAAACATCAACGTTATGAGCTATTTTCTGAGACTGGCAACGAACGCAAAACACTCTTGAACAGTACAAAACAACTTTATAGAGGCCATTTTGACAAAAAATGGCAACGGAGTGGTGAAATTCACACTAAAACAGGGAAAAATAAAAAAAAACAGCTACACTTTCAAGGAATAAGTTGCTCAGGGTGGTGGGGAAAACCACAATTCAAGGGTGGATATAACCTTTAACACAAGTTCGTATTTGGGACATCAGTGCTCCCGAAGCAAACACAATAGGAAACAGGATTACAGGAGAAGTCAGGCCAGGGGTGCAGCAGCTTAAATCTTCAGTCACAAGGGAAAAGGAAATTTTAAGGATGGGAATCAGGCCCACTGTGCTCACATGACGATCAGGCAGGAATGGAAGATTATATTTTCTATAACACATGATTAGATGTGTCAAAAATATAATTTCCATGTCTATGCAGGAGAAAGGAAAGAAATTCAGCCCCTGAGAAAATACATGGATTTAATAGTACAATGAGTCAATAGGAGTCAAAAAACCAGCACGGCAGACTCGTGAAGCCCATTCATGGTCGCTGTTGGTAAATGCGCAGTCGGAGATCATCCTAGCGTGGACCGCACACTCTGAGCTTGGTGAGAAACAAAACTCAGGGTCTGGCGATCCACTGACATCAAACACAGCAAAGGGTTTTACAAGAGTTAGTACCTGGTAGAAACTCTAATTAACCCTCTACAGATAATTTCTACTGAACCTAATTTCATTTGTGTGAGTACTTGGATATCTGATGAAATACTGTAGACAAGATAAGAGGTGACTGCAGCAATATGTTGTGACTGGTCATTTGCAGTGTTAACTGGCTTCAGATAATATTTTTATTCAACCAGTAGAATTTCACTTTATAGCTGGTCCTGCCTGATCAACTAGAACTTCCACCAGGATATCTAATGACTTTTTAAAGAGGTAACATACAATTGTCTGAACCCTTAAATGAGATTTAGAGAACACCTATCATGGAAATCCAGCACCTGAATAAGAAACACTCCTTTCCTCCACCCATCAAGCTTCCTAGAGCAGATGCTTGGTAAGCTTGAGGTTTAGCAGAGGAGAAAAATACGCTTGAAGTCCCTTTTAAACACGGCTTCACGGCTGATGGGTTCTCTGGTGTGGGAAATCCCTCCTATCCTGCCCGCAATCAACCCATTATTATATTTCCACTGATCATGTTTGGGGCACGCAGGACATGGCATGGAGTACTCTTCAATCCAGCACTGGTGCCACCACCAAGGGGCGTGAGACTGGTCCCTGAGGGTCTGGGAATGTGGAGGAAAGATGTTGTGGCCTTTTCTGATCTATGGGCTCCTACCTTCAACTACAAATCCATAAGCAGTGGTAAGTGTATTCTACCTCAACGCCATGTGCTCCTCCCAGCCATTGTCACCTGCTGCGCCGTGACACAATACTCACCGCCGGGGGACTAAAGACAGCACTAGCAGGTTACTGAAGGACACAGTGTTCTCAGCTTTTAGGAAAGATCACAGACAGCTCTGGAGGTTGGTGAAACCCTACTGATGGACGGGCAACCTAGCTTTAATAAATGACAATGGTTCTTAGCCAATAGGACGCGCGCACCAGCTGGACCTTACCAGCAATGATGATCGGCCCTAGGAAAAACATAGGATAATAGCTACAAGTAAAACAATATGAAAAATAATCAATTTAAAGGTGAAATCCAGACTAACCATGAGTAAGGCTTTTGCCTCAAAAGGCACAGAGACCTTATAACGACTACGGGCAAAATAATCAACAAGCTGACAGTCCTCCTAGACTTGTCGGCCGTATTCGACATGGTAGATCAGAAAATCTTTTGCAATGACCTCCAGTCGGTACCTGGCATCTCAGAGCAGCATCCATAGCATTCAAATAATTTCAGAGCAAATGCAACCAGAAAGACAACTCACCCTTGTATCCTCACCCAGCCAAGTCATCATCATAAAATCTTTATTCGGTTGACTACAACAACCATAAAAAAGCACAATAAATATAACATAAAAACATGATTGTCAAACGCCTATAAAGTAAATACAGACTAAAAAGTCTGGGTTACAATAAAACAGCCAAGTCACTTCTCAAGTATCACATAACTTTCTCCTTCCCTCTAGATATTCATTTTTAGGTCTCGCCTGGCGTTGGAGCGCGCATGCGCTCCTCGCCCTGCGAGGGCTTTAGTAAACAGTACAAGAAGGGGAACTTTAATCCACGCCCCTGTGTCTCGACCGTTTCCAATTGGCTTTGGTCGTGATTAATGTTTATGTGCTTCTGGTTTGCTGGCTGTCACTTTTGTTGACGCCCTTGCAGTTTTGTGATGCCGCCCATCGTGACAAGCACATCTGTTTTCACTCAGCCCAGACGCAAAGACAAGCGGCTGAATTAAAACAGATGGCGAGCGTTTTTTTTTCTTTTTGTGCTTCACGGCTGTTGTGAAGACTTTTCTTATCTGCTTGTTTATTTAACAAGCAGATAAGAAAAGTCTTCACAAGGGCTGTGAAGCAGAGAGCCACGGCGCAGAGGCATTCCGGGGAAATAAAACAAGCACGGGTCTGTTTCTTGGGAAGGTAACCAAAGCCTGTTAAGTTTTAAAACAATGAAGGAAAACACGTAATTTAACTGAACCCCAGGAAGCACAAAGATACTGCTTTTTAACAGAGGAGAAAAGTGCATTTTAAAAGCCCGAAATAAAATGGACTTTGATAGATTAGTGGGTGTAGGGCCTGCTTAAATAACATGTTTGAAGAAGAGCGGGATGAGATCAAAGCGCATGCGGGATGCTGCGCCAACAAGGAATGTGGCTCTGGCCTGCGGCTCCCGCCGGACAGTGCAGCTGTGCAGAAGGCTTCTCTGTAACAAGCATTGGCAAAGCCAATAGGTTTCGCCTATGCGAAATCTACTGGGTTTGTCAATGTTTTTTTGTTTTTTTTTACACATTGCTGATGCGGCACAAGATTAGCAAAAAGTACTGGAAAATTGATAGGTTTGCTCTGGAGGGACGGGAGGCAGTAACGCTTGGCTTTGCAAATGAATGAAAACAGACGATGTCTCGACCCCCACCCTTCACTCATACACTCAGCCCACAGTGAGGCTCGCTCCGTGCACTTGCTTGCACAGTAACATCCAAGAATCGAGTTTTTATCTGCCATCGTGTGTGTTTGGTTTTTCAATTAGCTTTCAGTTTTATCTGCAATTGAAGAGGGATAGTTGGGTGATGCCTACCGAGGTACTGTGGGGCGGGGAGGCAGGGTGTGGTGCTTCATATTAAAGAGAATCGGTTTGACCCTGAAGCGGAAGTGGTGCGCTGGGGACGGGAGGCGCTATCCATCATTCAGCGCATGTAACCGCAAGCCCGGAGCTGGAGTCCTGGTTTTTGTTGATGAACGCTCCTAACACCCGTTGCTCTTCAGGGGAAGTGTCCATTCGCAGGTCGGTGAGCGTCAGGGTGTGAGCAGGATTAAACACGCTCTGGATGCTGTATTTAGACAGGTCAGTAAACCCTTGTTTGTGTCGTTCTATCGTTACCACGGATCAAAACGTTTGCAGCACTAAACTACACAGGACACACACGACTCTCCCGCACGCTTTACACTTCTTACTACAGTGCTTATTTAGAAAGCCTCTCATGCCAGTAGCTCGTAACCTTTCTTGTTTAACCTGTACCCGTATTGGTCCCGGAACGGAACACGTCTTCCGCTGTTTATGTTTTAAATACTTTTTCCAAATCAATCTGATGATCTGAAGACTGCAAGGCACCCGATTGCTGGTTCTTCAGATGGTCGCACGCTTTCAGAAACCACACGGGCAAGGTACAGTTTTACCGAGCCGGAGACTCGAACCCGGTTTCCCCAGCTCCAAAGTCTACAGCTCTGGAGATTACACCACATCCCCAGCCCTGCCTAGTGCCCCACAAGGTGGGTTAGTCCAACGCATTTTTAGCGTTTTCCCGCATCGCCGCACTAAAATTAATTGTCGCGCATTATAGCTCCTCTGTCTGCAGGTCGTTGTGCTTTGCTCTCAGTGCAGCATTGTGCCCTGCCGGAGCTAATCAGAAAAATATTTGTACATTCTTGGCATTGCAAGCCGGGCCCACAGAAGAGGTTACTGTGGTTGTTATGTAAACAGCCCCTGGGCCCGGCTTGTTACAATATGCACCTTGTGGCTCCTCGCTGGGATTGGGTCACACTGCACATGCAGTTGGTATGGGTGTTGGACTCTTTCCTGCCCTGACAGGATGGCGCCATATGACCCCTGGAAAGAAACGTGATCATCTCAGCGATTCACAGCAGTCCTTTGAGTAGCATGCACCACTACTCAGGAGAACGAGATTTGGAAGTGAACCCTGCAGGACCGGTCGAAGCCCGGCCAAGACCCAGCACCACCTGAAATGTGAGGTACTCACTGAAGTGATCAGAGCTCGTTCCTCGTGGTCAGAAGATTGCTTTCTTTGGCTGAGTCACACAACGACATCGGAGCCAGCATGCCTAATTGTAGCAGGGGCAGTCCGTGGGCTAGTGGATTATCTAAATCCTTTGTTCCATGAGTCTATTCCCCATTCTACCTCGTTCCTCTTACCCCTCCCACCTGCCTCTGTCTTTACAATCTCGAACTAAAAAGCGCTATGAAGTGGATATCACTGGCTACTTTATAGCGCTTTTAAAAAATCTTCCTGTGATCTGCACCCACCAGCCCCTGCCCCGTTTGCACATTAAGAAGGTTCTGTACTGTTGATTCTTGTAGCAGAGGGCGCCTGTTCCGTGACCCCACCCCCACTGCAGCTTACCCCTTCCTCGCTTCTTTTTGCAATTTTTACGGAGCGACAAATATTTATTTCGAACCACCCTCCCCCCCCTAGCTTTCAGAGACCGGCAATGAGTAAGGACTCGAGTGACTGACTGTGCCCCAGCCCTACTGCTGTATTGCGTAATCTCAGCATTTCAGCCCTGTCGTGCCTCTAGTCATTGTTTGTCTTTCTCCTTCTCTGTCGGGCAGTTGGACAGCGTTAACATTCTGTGCTCTACCTCCAGGGTGCGTGTTTATTTATTTATTTTTTTAAATCGAACTCGATTCTGCTGCTGCAGCCAGGTTTTCAAGATACCACGCCTAATCATCAAACGTCACACAGGTGCTTGTGGGGCCCAGGGGCGGACTCGTAAAGCCTTTCGCCTGGCCTCGTGCCTAAAGGGCAAAGGCGATTTAGACATAGGTTACATCGACTGAGTTTGCTAAAATAAAAGTTATGGTTTGGTGCCACAAAACCTGCACATTGGGGGGCACAGCACAAGCCACAATATGCTCCTCTCATAGAATGCTAAATAGTTTAAGAACCCTCAACAAGAAGTGTTTTAAGGACCAAAATAAACCCAGACTAATTATGCGTTTAAGTAAAGGCCCACGCCGAAATTTATAAGCTGCCTCTCAGCTAGTCACAAGTATACAACTGTACCATCACAGCTAGATGTGGACCCCAAATCGCCTAAGCTCTTCTCTCCTCCGCAAGCAGCACGCCCTAGACTAATATACATGCACCTGCTTACCAGGGCCTGTGGAAACTCTTTAAAGCTCCACCGGCCACTACCGATGGTGCGTTGGTATTGGTGGGAGGGTGTCACGTGTCTGTGCACCTGGCTGAACCAGTTCCCCCTATGTTTTTGGGGTGGGGTCACGGCGACAGGCCCTTACTGTGCCTCGTTATCCAGGAATGCGTCTCTCAAATGTCAGCATTCCTCTGTGCTCACATGGTTGGAGGCGGACATCAAAGTCAGGTCAGACAGAGAGCCTCTGAGCTGACATTTGAGGGGCCTGTTGAACCACTATCCAAGTGATATACATATCCAGTGTCGGATAAATTCTAAGTTGTGCTATAGGTATGAGTAGCTCCTCTTTTTCATATGCATTCTGGTACTGGCAGGGGCATAAATCAGGCCCCCACAATGCAGCATCTCTGCCCAGGACCTCTGCACACACGAGGGAACCAGCCTCAATGACATTTCAGGATACTTTCACCAAATACTGGAGAGTAGCCCCCTCATTCGGCTCAATGTGGCTGACTACAAGTACCAGAATGCAATGGAAAAGGCAGGCTACAATAAACTATTCATACATCCATAGGCCAGCTTGGGCTCTTATAAAGCCTGGATGTTTAGCAGAGATTTCGCGTTTTTTGTGTCCTAATTCGTGTTTGAGTACCTCCTCCCACCCAGGAGTTTTCTTTGCATTTTGTGACCTGACGTCAGAACTAGATTGCTCTTTGGGGCAGTATCGAAAAACCTGCCTAGGGGAGGCTAGATAAAGGTATAACACCCCACCCCTCCAACAGCAGTTGTGGGCAGATTGTTATAACTCTTTTTTCTTCTGCAAATGTGTTGTATTGTCGTTTCCGGTTTTTTCAGTCCTTTTAATATTGCAATGCATTACATTAAACAATCGTTTTATGTAAGCAAGGGCGTTAGCTACGTGAAGGTCAAGGAAGTATTATTGTTTATGTAATAGGCAATGTGAATTGAATGTTGCCACCGATTGCAGATTTGACGTCGCTACTTCTAATGACTAGGTAGCAAGGTATTGTGTACAATATTTACCTTACAGCAGAGATTCCTCCTTCAAGGTATGCCCAACAATCATTTATGCAGAATGAGAATTAACAGAAGGTACTTCTACAATTACTCAAAGTACAAAACATGGTGCTTTTATTAGCTTTTTTAGCAATAAACATCTGTTATTCAGCGCCAAGAGACCCCGTTGGGGTGAACGTTATTAATATCCACGGAATATTTCTCTCAGATGGGGAGGGGGCTTAACATGGGGGGGGAGGGTGTACAAGAGACCACGTCATGCTCTCAGGTGGGGGGCGGGGGCTTCACATGGGGTCTGAGGGTGCACAACAGACCACACCATGCAAAAAACATTGCCATTTACAATACCAACAACTTTAAACTTTACAAATGCGAGACCTATTGCATTGCAAATGCTTGTTTTAAATATCTAGCGCTTTATGTACGTTCTAATACACCACCTCCAAACACACCCCTACACTGATGACACAGAAATATACTATGTGTCTCTGGGGAGGGACCGAATCAGAGATGCATCAATCGCCCTCCTGAAGCTCTGATCCTAAGAACATCCTAGGTGTTCAAAAAATGACCCTGATTCGCCCACCCAACACCTTCTCCGCACACACCGCCCTCATCAGCCCTAACGAAGAAACCTAGGAATCATGTGGGAAGCAGGCCTCCGCCTCAACACCTAATTTGGGGTGGTAGTAAAAATCAGTCCCCTTCCAGATGAAACTCCTAAAAAGATCATTACCATTCACTGATCTTGAATAGCAGGAGATGCACCAGTCAACTCGCGTCTTGAGTGTGGAAACGCCCTGCATGTGTAACCCCCACACCCCAAAATAAAAGACCAAAAAAAAACAATATGTATCAAGCCACTTCATATTAGATCTATAAACAGAACTAAGAAGCCTCCACTGGGGGAAAAAATCCCATTCAAGACTCTTGGTCACAGACAAATGCCTCGAAGGATTTCAGTGGGTGTACATCCAAGACAAGATGAAAGGTACCAGTCCCTTCTCCCAACTCCACGTTTTAATCAAGAGAAAACGAGCCACTAATCCCCTTCAAAAAGACTCAAACGGAAGGGTAACAGGTCATTTTCAGAAATACTTCCCGGGTCTACAATATTTTTACCCATAAACATTTGCAAAGCACTCACCCTTGTGTCCCCCGAAAGGAAACTAAAAACCCACCTCTTTGAAGACCATACACAGGACAAAACCTAAAATAAGAATTCACAACTACTCAAACGAATGACTACTAAAGGTCCAAGGTACACTCTAATGATATACCACACAATTACAACCATCATGACCTCGCCAAAGAGGATGCTGTGTAACATCAGCCATCAACACACCAAGAGAGATCTATGTAACCACAACCCAAGGCCTCCAAGAAGCAATAAAGAAAAACGCCACCTTGGGAGGGAGGGGGGAGAGCCAACACCAAGACCCATTTTTTGTGTGTGAAAAAGGCCGCTTTATTGAAAACAGGTGCATATCCCAATGTTCAACCTAGGCCATTGCCGTACAAACTAAAACCTCACTATACATAAATAAACTGCTCCTCCATTTCTCCCACCCCCACCCCTACGATCCCCACATAAAATCCCCCACCCTGCCGATAACATTCCATAACATTCCATAACAATCCTATTCCACAGTATTGCAGTTCCTAACTCCTGCCATCTAATAAAACCTACAACCCTATCTGTCCTTCTGCAACTGTAACTACCTAACTTCTATTCTAAACTTCTCCTACCTGCCTAACCTTTCCCTGGCCCTGCCCCCAAAACTTCCCAAAATGTAACTCCAAACTTCTGCCAATCTGGCCAACTTTTGAACAACCCCGCAGCACCTGTTTCAAGCGACAGCAAATCCAACATCCACCATAACCCTATGCACCTGTTCCCAACAAAACCGCTGAAATCTAAAAATTCCTTCCCGAAACCACGCGCAGAAAAAACCCCTAGCTCAAGGGTGGGTGGGCGGGAAAAGATTTAATTACAGCTACCCTCCCAGCCACCTGGTCACCAAACCTAAAATGGTAGCTGGGAGAGGACGGGCTAACCCCTTATAGCCTTTGGGCTATAAAATCACTTGGGCTACTTTTGGGCTATACCCACGAAGCCCAAGAGCAATACAAAAAATGGCCGCTGCCGGCCGCCCCTCCCCCTCCCAAACTGCCCGGGGGGCAGACCTCACGGGCTCGGCTGCACCCCAAACCCTCCATGTGAAGGACATATCAACAAGACAAGGTCATTGACAATGCAGTGGGCAAATCAATGTAACCACATTCTCTGGACACCATTCTATAAACTAAAAAATGCTTGTCAATGTAAATGTTGTAATTGGACAGGACCGTGGAAAAGCTCTGTGGCCGGAGCTCCTGGCAATCTTTCAAGAGCCTAGAAGCAACTGACTTCTGCAGTGACGACTATATAGCCAATAAACCTACGTATTTAACTATATTCATGCTACCCGGTGTGTCAGCCAGTTTTCAGCTGTGCCCCTTTTGGGCATGTTTAAGTCCAGTAAAAACAAGCCAGGATGAGATTCACTTCTGTGCAATGCATTTAGCCCCGTTTGTTTCCCCACAATGTCTCATCACAGAGCCATCTCTTTCACTCCATGTGCCCAGACTGTGAGTTCTATAAATTCATTTAACTTATCTGCTTTTCACTTTGCTCACGACAGAAAATTCAAAATCTGAAATATATCTCCTGGCATCTCACTCACCTACTGCCATGCATGGTTTTGTCATTGAAGTAATTTACTACCAAATGTATACATCTAGAAGCATTTAGACTTCCAAGAAAGTGGAATAACTTTTAAAACTGTAAGTAAGGAATTTTAAGGCTTCTGCTCCAAGAAAGTTAGCTTATTATCTGTCACCAGAGACAGATTCGTTCACAGGGAAGAACCAATGAAATATGGCAACTTTCCTGCCTGTCCTTGTCATTGGGTAAATCGCAAAGGCTGAACAGTAGAAAAAGTAACGAGTTGATTTCAAAGCCTTTGGCGCCACCGTGTGGAAGTATGCGCTGACACACGTAAAACGAGAACATAACGTATACTATCAAAAATCTATATAAATGACTATTAAACCAGATCAGAGTATTTTAGATATCACCAATTATTTCCAAAATGTTTTAGAGAGTGGAAAAGTACGAGACCACGCTGAAGAGGGAAAGAATACTGTAAAACCGATGACTAGGCACTGCTTTTTTGGAGTATATGGCCTGGAGTTGAATGGACCTAACGATGACTAAGGTCTGATTTTGGGGCTATTAAGGCCTGGAGTTGAACAGGTCTACCAACTTGCATGGCACTTACCCTGTGCCACGCAATTTTATCGGCTCCCTTCTCAAGTCAATGGTGAAGAACCAAGATCACACGATGAAAAGAAGGTGCGCTACATACAGTGGGTTTCCAGCTAATTTGCGGAGGCCTACGGCACTGTAAACTCCCTTACAGCTTTGGCATCCACACCAGGACATGGGAAGCTTCTTCAAATGTATTTATCAGTGTATTTTGTGGGGGTAGGAAAGGCTGCTGAAGCCACACCCTCTCTCAGTGGCCACACCCTCTCTATGGCCCTGTAGTTAATGGTAGGGGGACCCACCCGGTTCTTTAAAAACAAAAACCGTGTCAATCCACAAACATAGAAGCAAGAATACAATTTTTCATAGGCCGAGGGGCACATATTTACTAACTTAACAGCTCAGGCACAGAGGCATTGAAGGAAATTAAACACAACTTTTACGATCAATATTATTCGTTTTAACTAAATGGCTTCCTTGTTAGGGACAGCTACCTAATTGTGCACTGGGCCCGTGTTCAGTCGATGCAATAAGGGAAATTAGTTACATTTGCTGAAATCTCCCCAGATGGATGGTGAAAATCTGACTATCCCGGCAAATCCAAGACCCCTGCTCATTCTAAGTGCCACAAGGCCCCACCCCAGAACAATTTTCACGTTTTAACATTCCGCAAAGGCCCGGACATGATTGTGAAGTATTACTTAATATAAATTGTCTGTATTCATTTTTAAAATGTCTTTCTCTCTTTATTTACTCCAATTATCAGTCAGGGGTCATTAAGGCAGCTCTATAACACATATTAAAGTGTTCTCTTCTTAAGTTTAGTGTTTAAGGTATGTATTGTTCCCATGAGGCACAGGGTCAAGACTGATTTGCATATGGCTGGGTCTGAACTGGGGTGGCGAAGTGAGCTAAAGAACGATGATGGATTCAACTCAGATCTGTGACTGGGGGTGAGTGCCTGAAAAGTTTCAGCGCTCCGTCCATCATCTCCTTGTGTTTGCTTTGATCGCCCTAAGTTGGCAGGGTATGACCAGACGTGGGTCCCTTGCTCACTTTGCCACTGGATTCAAGCTAGCCTGGCTGATGAGGAGTATTACCCAGAAACCGGTCCCAGGATGCTTGTTTCCAGTCCAGGGAAGACCTGGCTTGGCAATTCGGTCTGGACTGTTCCCATGAGGCACAGGGTCAAGACTGATTTGCATATGGGTAGGTCTGAACTGGGGTGATGAAGTGAGCTAAAGGACGATGATGGATTCAACCCAGATCTGTGACTGGGGGTGAGTGCCTGAAAGGTTTCAGCACTCCGTCCATCATCTCCTTGTGTTTGCTTTAAGGTATGTATTGAGACAGGGTTTTTTTTTTGGGGTATGGCCGGGACATCAAAATATAGGTAATGCCAGTAAAAAACCAGCCAGGTGGCAACCTTATGTCCACCCTCACTGCCAGTACCTGGCACAGACTGAGCCACGTGCCCAATTAGCCAAAAAACTCTTTAAGTTACAAGCTGTAACTCTGCATTAGGGCACGTGCTGGAAAGAGGTCAGTAGAGTAACAAAAATGGCCCTTCATACCAAGGCTACGTGGTTCTCTGCAGGATCTCCGCAGACTTTTAGGGTGCATCTTTAAGGCTTCTCATAGTTTGTGCATTTACAGTCAGCACTCCCCACCATGTGGGGGACTCAAAGCCTCTGTCAGGGGGGCAGGATTCAGGGCGATCCTGCAGGTATCGATGGCCTGCCACTTGTTCACTGTTTGTGGCTACAAGAGCAACCCCAACCTGGCAGAGTGTATACTAGTCCCTTCTAACTTCAACTCTTGATGCAAAAAAGGACCCTACCAACATTGCACAATAGCTGTCCAGAGCTAGTGTAGGTTAGGTTTTTTTATTTTATGGGACTGGTTTTGCTGGCAATTTTGGTCTAAGCATTTAGGAAGCTGATATGGCTGATTCCCAGTGCGCCTGCTTATAGTCCTGAACTGGTGCATGGACTGTAGAACCTCTCCAGCTGTTAGGTAGTGTTAAACTTTATCCAGCCACCTGAGCAATATGAAAAGCATTAGCATGTACCAGCCTGGGAGGCAAAGGACTCTTCCCCTGATATCTCGGCCTCTGTGAAGCAGAATAGTTTGCTAGTCATTTTTTCTTGTTTTATTTTTTGGTGCAAGAGCGCCATCTAGCGGCAATTTTTAGTACTACATACAGACTAACTGTAGTTCATTGTGTGTAATTTTGTGTATTCATTTTTTCAGTTTAGTTTTCTGACTTTAATGTTGTTTTATGGTGCTTTAATACTTAACACACATTTATATGGGTAACAGCCACGGGTGGCTCCTCCGTTGGAGCAGAGGAGCGTTGTCCCACTTAGATTAGCCCCAAAGCCCCAGAGATGAAAAAAATGGTAATTAATTATTCTTTTATTTTTCACCCCCATCCCTAACTGAGCGTCAGGCGCGGGGGCCTGCTGAGTGACATCAGCAGGGAGGGCTGTCAATGCACTTTTTAAAGTGCGCATGTCTTTTTGGCAAGCCACACGTGCACACTTTAAACATCTCTAACCCAGCTGTCTAAAGACAGCTGGGTTAGAGCAAGTGCAGGCCTCTAGAGCGCTGTGGAGCACAGAGTGAGGCCGCTCCCTCCAATTAGGGCGCTGCTCACATGCTACATGACAGCAGCACCAGGATTGGTCAAGGGAGTTTCCTGGTGGCCGGGCTGCTGAAGGAGGAAGATGGCCGGTGCCAAGGATGTCGTGTTCGTCTTCAGGTAACTTTTTTAAATATTATTTTTTGCGCCCCCTCCCCGTAGATGCCAGCCACCACTGGTAACAGCTTGCAGCTTTAGACTGCCTTATTTTCTTGAACAAAAACCAACCAGCTGCTCATTTCCTTTGGGAACTTTGCTGCGAACAATGCAGCGGATCTCGAAGTAGTACCTACTCAGGTACTCAGATAGATGCTGATTCTGGAAGAGTGCTTAAATGGATCAGCATCTTCCCCTTGGTCTCTCAGGCAACGAGTCAGGATAAAATCATCTGTATCCAGCATTAACAAGGCAACATGCAAAGATCCCGAGGCCTTAATCCCTTCCCACAGATACCTAAGCATTCAAGTCCTCGTTGGTGTAAACTATCAAATCCCACCGGGGTCACCTATGTAGACAAATAGGGGACTGGAGGATGATACATGCCTTGGGCCTCATGCGTTTTCACTCATTGAAACTCTTGGTGATTAACATCTGGAATCTGGCTATAAACAAATCTTAATACTGCTGGGGCATCAGAATCTCGATGGGGCCTCTGTGCACCTCTGAAAGCCTTGCTAGACAGAGGCAGACAATCAGTCTGTTGCTGTGCTTTGTATACATCTACCTTTAGATGCAGGATTCCTCCCTAGGCCTATTACTCCTAGTTCAAGAGGCTCACTGCCATCCATGTGAACTCACCCTCTGTGAGACACACCAAGCATGAGACCTGTCTCTGATTCTAATCAATCCTTCACCCCAAAGTCAACACAGTGGTGGCATAAAAACTGCTAAGGAAGACCTTGTTGTTAGTGCAATGGAACAACTGCACAAAGATACAGAGAGAATGCTCCCACACTAGCTGCACTAACACAATACAACATATAGTTGGGTTTTCAAAAAACTGGTCCAGGCCAATGTAACTTCCTGGCCGGGCCATACAGCCTACTGGATGAAGGAGCACTTCCTATGTTTGAATGGAATAAAACTACGACCCTGACTGGAATCAAAAACAAGGACCCACTCTCTGAATACTCTTCCAGCTTAGGTACAACACCGCCTTTGCATTTGAAAGGGAGAAACCAAAGAGTCCCTTTCGACGTGGAGCACTCCTTGTCTCAAGTCAAGAGCATCATCCTGAAACTCTTCTTCAAAAGATTCACCACATCTCCGACCAAAACTCTTGCTGGATTTGATGACAACCACATAAAGACAACCTTTAAAGTGCTGAAATGGCTCCAAGTAAACATTAGGATATATTTTAAAATAGTCTGCGTCTTCCACAAGGCCTTTTGGGGCAAAGGCCTAACATACTTTCAAGGACGCACACTATATGTCATGCCTAACTTGACTTTGCATCATGCATTTACACACCTGCTTACCTAAAGAGTGTTTATTATGGTAAAACACAAAGACGTGACCTTGCAACTTCAGGGTCCTAGACTGTGAATCAAGGAGCCCAAAGCCTGAGGGCAGAGCTCAATTACATGCCCTTCAGGAGGACCCTGAAAGCAGGACTCTTCTGGCTAGTTTTTGACTGAAATTCTTGTAGCCATGGATTCTCATGAAGAATACTGAACAATTCTCACCATCACCGACTTGACCCCAACTCATCCCAGTAGCCCCACCCACAGTTTCTGTTACACTTACTGCTTGCGGTAGTGACTGAAAAAGAATGCACAGTGTTCCACAAAACCTCCTATTTAATAAGTAAGTAAATGCATTCAACTATTAAGAAAACGCACCACAAGAACTACGTTTTGCTTCATCCATTTAAAAAAAATAATAATTTGAGATTGTATAGCACTCGTGTACCCGAACGTGTCTTGGTGCTGCCTCCAGTTAGAGTGATTTGTTTGGGGGCGAACGGGGGGACCCGGCGGGGGTTCGGTCCAATATGACCTCCTTAAATTAGAGAGCCACGTTTTCAATGCTTTCCTGAAATGTAGAAGGTTCAGGGATTTTTTCAATTCAAAGGGAAGAGAATTTCACAGTCTAGTGGTACAGGTCACAAAGCTTTTACCGCCCGAACGAGCTAGTCTGAAATTGAGCACCTCGATATTTTTCCTCCATGAGATGCAGGGCAATGAAACCTCTCAGCCTGAATGAGCTGCACTCGTTTAAGGTGAGACAAAACAAATCGGGTTCAGAGTCCTGTATTATCATCAACCACCAGGCCTTCAGGAGAACAAAATTACTTTAAAAAGTGCCACCTATTACCAAAAAGCCAGAAATGCCAGATCTAGACATTTCACCGTAATCCACCAGCAGAAAGCGATGCAGAAGAAGCACACTTATGCACACATGTGTGAGCAAACCCCGTTAAGAAACAACGAGCTCTACTTGGTATTGGAGAGGGCGACGAGTCCTATACTTCTTACCCTCTTGCCCACACAACAGAAAGACACTGAAGACACAAGGCACATAACTCTGACACAACTTATCACAGACTCCCAGGAACCAATCACAAATTCTAAAAATCACCAAACAGTTGAAAATATGTTTTACCAGACAGTAATCAACTACTGACTGTGGTTAGAGGAACCGCCCATTCCACGCTTTAAGGTTCAGCAAACACCCCAACTTAGCAACCTACCCTGTACCCCAGGGACCAATCACATAGTCTAAAAATCACCAAACAGTTTAATTTTTTTCAGACATATCTTCAACCGCTGACTGTGTTTAGATCAACCACCCATTCCATAATTTAAAGTCGAGCAAACACACCGACAAAGCAATCAGCCAAGTGGACTTACCACTTCGCTCATATCATATCCCCAATTATAACCCACAGTAGGACTATTCTTGGTGGAGCAGGGACAACTCAGGACTACAGCCACAGCCATAGCATGGAATCTCTGAATATATTGACCAAAGCAGATAAAAGTAGAGTAAACTTTACATTCTCTTGACCTTAGGATATTTCTTTGCTGCTATGTTGGGAGGGCTATAGTTGTGTATGTGTTTGGGGGGTTTTCTTGCAAAGAGTAACTATCTCTAAAACAAGGTGTTGCAAAGTATTCTGATTAAGTGCAGCAAGTTCCACTATCAGAAGGCCCACCAGCCTCCTCATAGCTGTGTCACAAGAATGGTGATGTGAACACAATGGCTGGCATATGTTCTATGGGGGCTATTGCCTTTTCTTGAACTCAAAGCTGACATAGAAGTTGGTCAAGCCGGTCTTCAGAAGCTCTTCATGTGTCAGTTCCCATCTCTACAAATGCTTCCCTTAGGCCCGACCTCTGCATGCCCTTGGAAGCAGGGGCGACTGGTGTTCATGGGCAAAAGGAGCGTTGCCCTGCCACCCTCGGGGAAGAGGCAAGAGCAGGGGAAAAAACACACAGAGGAGCTGAAAAGAAATTACTGCTCTGAGGAGGTGTCTGAATCTGTTGGGTGAATTTTACAAACGTCCTACCGCACAAGCACCAGCCCAGTGAGGTTTTCTTTGACCTGCAGGCACAAGCTACAGCAGTGACATCACATGAGAGGGAGTGCTGAATTGGAATGGCATGGACCCCGTTGCTTTTGGGGCACATTGACAGTGGCCCTGGGAGGAGTTACAAAACTCCATGCACTGCAATGGCTGGGGCAGGCTGATGAGGACAAGGAGAGAGTGGGTGGCTACAATTTGTTGATTATCACAGAGAGGCAGGCTGTAGGAGAAGGACAGGCTGTAGAGGGATGCAGGGGGCTGGTCTCCTGGTAGTAACACATGTTTAGTACTGCATTTGGTTTCACTTTGAAAAAACATGGAGTGGAGCACACAGAGTGCTCCTTATATCGACCGTAGAGGCCCAGATGGATGGATGGAAGAATGAGTGAATGGATGGATAAGTGGAAGTGTGAAAGGATGGATGAGTGGATGAATGGATGGAGTGAAAATATGGATGGATGAGTGAAAGGATGGATGCGTAAACAGTGGATGGATGAGTGAAATTCAGGGTAGATGGATGTCTGGATAAAAGGATGGATGGATCAGTGAAAGGGTGAATTGATGGATGAATACATGAATGAGTGAGTGAAAGGATAGATGTCTGAGTGAAAGGGTAAATGGAGGGATGTATGAGTGGATGGATGAATGGATGGATTATTGATGGATGAGACGAAGGGTGGATAGATGAGTGTATGGTTGGTTGAGTGAAAGGGTGGATAGATGGATGAGCCAAAGGAGGATGATAGATGGATGGAGTGAAAGGATGGACAGATGGAACAAAAGGGTGGATGGATAAGCAAAAGGATGGATGGATGATTGAAAGGATGGATGAAGGGGGGTGGATAAGTGAAAGGATGGATGATTGAGTGGATGGATTGGTTTGATGGATGGGTGTCCCTGGACCAGTGGTGGCTCTCTTTTATGGGCTCCACAGCTACACTACACCCTCCTTGTTTGTGGTCCATTTTTATTGTATCAAGACTGAATAATTATTCACTCTTGGTGCAATAAAAATAAAATGCAGACCCACTTCAAGTCTAGCAACAAACTGATGCAGCTAGTGACATTGCTTGATCGCTGACACAGGTGCATGAAGGTGCCTGCACCAATCCAGCACTGTGAACATGTTTGTGTGATTATGTGTGTGAGTTACAGTGAGAGAGAGTCAGTAAAGGAGTAAGTCAAAGTGAGTGAGAATGAGTGACAGTAAGGGCGAGTATATGTGAGAATGAATGTGAGAGAGTGAGTGAGGGAGAATGACAGTGAGTGTAACTGAGGGTAACTGTGTGTGAGGCTCAGTAAGACTGAGTAATTCAGAATGAGAGGGACTGTTTGAGTTAGAGTGGGTCAGAGTAGAATGAGTGTGTAAATCAGTAAGTCAAAATGAGACAGTAAACTTAGGGGGTTGTTTACAAGAGGCTTGCGCCACCAGAGAGTCACTTTTTTAGATGCGCTGGTGGCACATGGCTCTTAATCATATCTCTGAGGTGACGCAAAGTCACCCTGTGTGGCTTTTCATGGCCTCATAGATATCGAGTAAGACAAGGCAGCGCAAAGCGCTGCATGCCGTACTCTGTGTTAAGGAGGCGTTCGATGGGCGTTGTGGTAACATGGATTTTGACGCTGCCCCATATTTACAAAGTCAAGGAAACCTGGGGCAGACCAAAACCTTACGCCTACCCGGAGCAGGCGTAACAAGGAGAAATGTTTTCATTTCTCCTAGTTGTTTCCTCTTTCCATGTGTGCTGTGTTCTGCAGCACACTTAAAACGGGGACAAGGCGTCCATGGATTGTTTTTGTGCAGGATGGTGCCCCTTCCTGCGCAAAACAATCCTGCCAACAACGCAGAACAAGGGTGCCTGTGTTTGCGCTAGGTACCAAATTGTGCGCCGGTGCTGGTTGAAAGGACAGGAAGGCACTGTATCTCGTAGATACGGTGTATTCCTCCCCTTTTGATTTGGCGTAGGGCAGCGCAGCAAAAACACTTGCAGCTCTGTCCTATGCTTAATCTTTGTAAATGAGGCCCTTAGTGCAAAAAAGCGTGAGAGAACCCGTCAAGAAGAAGCTCAATGGAATTCAGACCAAGGATTACGCCCCCACCACTTTTAAAGGTCACCGTGGCTGCTTGGAAGATTCATTGCGGTGGAAGAAAAGTTACTTATCTGTGACATTAGCTCATCTACATTGGTATCTTCCGTAGATTTGCATATATGTATAACTGCAATCCATTCACTCTGCTGCACCTGCAAACACAATTTCTCTGTTTTCCACAGATGGGGACCTTAATGACGTCAACGAAAGCACTGGATTGTGAGTAAATACATTCTAAACCAATACTATAAAGAGGCGATACCTTTGTATTTGATAATCAAAGTGGTCTGGGAACTTCACTATAACTTTGGGAATTGTTAAAAATTGTATTTGAATATAGAGGACTCAACTGCTGGTACTTCAAAATGCCACCTAGACAATCTTTGCATCTGCTGAATTACTGACCACAAAGTGGACTCTAAGCAAACTCACATATAATTTAAACTTAGCTCCTGTTACGTAGATTAAGTAACATAGTTTACACAATTCAGACTACTAACTACATACCGATGGGGTTCAATTATATAAGATATCTTCATGTAAGCCAGAACCCTTCTTTGAATGAAATGGCTACTCCTTCCTAGACAACGCCACTCGGTTGCGGCTGGCAAATAGCTCCAAACCTGAAACCCCTCAAGGTCAGTTGACAGCACTAGATGGATTCCTAGGCAGTTCCCCTTAATGGGAATACACAGACTATGAGTGGACTACTGAATGGCAATCACAATTGGCATCTTCAGCTATCCAGCTAGGCACTGAGCTCTTACTGGACCAGGTTCGTAGATACACACTTCTTTCCTTTAGGTGGTCGCAAATATGGTTTCGGAGCCCTCAAAAGCAAGATCCCGTCTGTGAGGATGGAAGAGAGTGAGCGAGAAAGGGAGAAGGGTGAAATGGAGCGAGGAAGAGGAGGTGGAGAGGGTTAACAGATTTACCTGATCAAGTGATAGCTGTGAGATGCCAGAATGCAGCAGAGAGACAAAGAGGAGGAACATGTGTACCAGTCAGAGAAATCAGGTAAAGACACACATCAAGAAGGCAAAAAGATCATCACATTCGCTACCTCCCTCCGACCAGATAAAGACATGAGAAATAAGTGCGATGACATCATAACATTCCATCGGCGATTAAATACTTAGAACAAACACAGGCTCTAACTATCACACAAGTTAGTTTCCTTTGACAATGTATGGAATGACACATTTTGGGAGTACTGTATAGGGATCTCTTGCACCCCATCTTTGTAGCTCATGGTCTGTGATCACTCTCTAAACCTAAAGCTCCCCTGGAGATATTGAGAGACAGGATATGATGGGTGCTGCCTCTTGTATCCTTCTTCTTCAACCACCAGCACATCTCACCCCTTGTTCTGCTTTTCTTCACCTCCTTGGAGGCTTCAGGTGGCTTTTCTCTTGGATACTACACTAGCTGCCTCCTATCTTCTTCTTCACCATTAATGATCTGTATAATTTCTTTTATGATCCACATATACTGTTTAGATAAGTGATATTGACTTTTAGGTTTCAACCTAAAGTCAGACATTAAGACAAGCATACAACAATTTTGGCTGGGGTTACTGAGACTTCAGCTTTCTTGAAAAATGCTCTCATCTAGGAAAGAAAGCACAAGCAGATTGTGGGGTGTGCATTAACATCACATACAGAGCTAAACCATTTAACAGTCCAAGCAAAAAAAATAGGTACAGCAAAAGGATCAGTTTTGTAACATATTCACACCATCAGAGCATAAATGACAGGCTCCAGACAAAAAAAAAGTTTCAAAGACATTATGAAAGTGATTCTCCAAGTGACGTCACATGCATATGGATTTGTGCGTAGCCGAGCAGAAAGAATATTTGTTTAATGATGATGCTAGATTGATTACTGTCTCAATCACTGACAAAATGACTATGTTTCAACCTGAATTTAATTATCAACAAAGGAAAGTTTCGGTCAACTAAGGAGTGCGGCAATCAACAAAGGAGTGTTGCAGTCCACAAAGGGGTGTGGCATTCAACAAAGAAGTGCAGCAATCAACAGAGAAATGCACCTACAAGGGAAGCGAGACAACACAAGACTGTGGAAATCAAGCAAGAAACAGGATAATTAAGGGAGCAGTGGCACAATCAAGGTACAATCAACAGCAGAGCCTGGCATGCAACAAAGAAGTATGGCACTCAACAGAGGGCTGTGACAATCAACAGAGCAATATGTACCTGAACAGAGCCGTGTGCCACTTAACAGGGAACTAGGGCACCAAACAGAGGAGTATGACACTCAACAGAACTATATAGCAATCAACACAGTAGGAGGACCCTCAATAGAGGAGCTTGGCGCCCAACAGAGGAGTACTCCACTCAACAGAGGAGCATGGAAACTCAACTGAGGAGTATGACACCTAAGAGGTGGGGGGAAATCAACAGAAGTTGGTGGCAATCAACAGAGGAGTATGACACTCAACAGAAGCATGTAGCAATCAACAGAGTAGGAGGAGGAGGACACTCAATAGAGGAGCTTGGTCAAAAGAAGAGTACTTCACTCAACAGAGGAGCATGGAAACTCAACTGAGGAGTATGGCACTTAAGAGGTGGGGGGCAATCAACCGAGGAGTATGACACGCAACAGATTGGGTGGCACTTCACAGAGGAGTATAGCACTCAACAGAGGGGAGGACACGCAACAGAGGAGGAAGGCACTAAATAGTGATGCATGGAACTCAAGACAGGTGTGAGGGGACTCAACTGCGGTGTGTGGTGAACAACAGAGGGGTGGAACAATCAATAAAAGGAGTGGACCTAACAGCAAAAGGAGTGGACCTAACAGCAAAAGGAGTGGACCTAACAGCAAAAGGAGTGGACCTAACAGCAAAAGGAGTGGACCTAACAGCAAAAGGAGTGGAACTAACAGCAAAAGGAGTGGACCTAACAGCAAAAGGAGTGGACCTAACAGCAAAAGGAGTGGACCTAACAGCAAAAGGAGTGGACCTAACAGCAAAAGGAGTGGACCTAACAGCAAAAGGAGTGGACCTAACAGCAAAAGGAGTGGAACTAACAGCAAAAGGAGTGGAACTAACAGCAAAAGGGGTGGACCTAACAGCAAAGGGAGTGGAACTAACAGCAAAAGGAGTGGAACTAACAGCAAAAGGAGTGGAACGAGCAACAAGAGGAGTGGAATTATCTGCTGGTTCTTAACAGCACCTCTGGATGAGTTTACAAAACAAAATATTTTATACACCAACATGCTTCGAAACCCAAAAGCGCCTCAAGTTGCCTAGGAGTCCCAACCAGCTCTGATTTCAGATTAGAAGTTTAATTTCAAAGGAAACTTTAGCAAAGAATCAAAAAAACAGCATTGAGGTCCCAATACGGAGGCGGCTGCCGAATATGATGAAATGTATGCAGTAAGCCATCAAAGCAGTGTCCTGGAAGCTCTTTTGTTAGACTCTCGTGCAGCGAGTCATTAAACTTCACTGTCTAACAGGTGGCCTTAATATATCTAATTACGGATGGGTAACAAATGAAAGACATAGCATCAACTGAGCATCTAGTAGAAATGATGTCAAGCCATAGCACAACCTTTCAAGGTTTAAGAGATAACCTCTAATGAGAAGTGTTGATAATGTGTATATGGTTCTTCAACAAGCAATTTTCTGCCAACTGAGAGGTGGTTCAGAGACCCCCATCCCCCTTCCAGTCTTTCAACTCCTGTAACACAAATCCTGTCCTTGAAGATGGCCCAATGCTCTGTACACACATGGGAGCTGCTATATCTGTGCCACTTCTTGCACAATGTTGCTGATGTGTGGCAGGCATTTATACCACTTCTGCTGCTTTTGGAATATTAAATATAGTCGCCTCACTATGGGCCTACTAAAGTCCGGTCTTATGCAATGTTGATGATTTCACCAGGGGCAGCTTAGTCAGTGGGGTTGAGTCTGAGATTTCCCAACAAGCACTGCAGAGTACCAACAAAACAAAAGATGGCACAAGCATGCTCCTGTATCATCATGACATCTACCGTGCCCCCTGAAAAGCATTAAGCAAATAGCACAGATCCAGAAGCCGTTTCTGTGCCGTATATTGGGGAGAGGATGTAGCCTTACGGCTAGATCGGTCGACCTCGAAGCTGGGGAACCGGGTTCTAGTCTCGGCAACGACGCTCAACATCCTGTGATTCTGGGCAAATCACTTAATCTCCCCGTGCCTAACAAAAACGAATGTGTCCATCTGTAACAAAACTGGTGCTCATGTAAAGCGCTCTGAATCCCGATTTCTCGGGTCTAGTTTGCGCTATATAAAACTAAAAATATATATATATTTATATATATGATGTAGAGACAAGCCGCATGTTTACAGCGTCATCTTCGGCATGTGTATGAAAACAAAATTTTGTAGTAATGTTAAAAATGTTCTTGATCATAGAATAAAAAATAGCTCTCTACAACGTGATGGGCTCAAAATAGTTGCTCCATTGTCCAGTTTTGTGCCTCCATAACTTGTGCCAGGAGTGAGTCAAGATGTCCACATTTTAAATGGATTTCAGGGTCTATATTGCAGCATTCCAGGCTGTGCTAATAATAATGCAAGATCAAAGCTCACTTTATGAAAGTAGGTTTTCTGTCACTTTCATGTTCCGTAGTGGTCAGTTCCGCACCAGCTCCTGCACCTTCTTGTGGTCTCTGCTGCAAAGCAGGCATTGCTTTGCATAACACTCTGGTATGTCTTTTAATTTATTAAACTAATTATGTGGCATAATATGGTGACCATAGACGATCATATGTTTCTTCTCCTCCACTGACTGCAGGAGCTATAGGTGTGCTCTAATCTTCAGCACCTTCCCTCCTGCAGAGCTGTCTCTGTGCTACTGGGTACATGTGAGCAAACACAAAACAAGCTACACCCAAGAGCGCTGCAAACCCACGCCGGACCTTAGGTTTTCTATTTTTTAGTGTCATAACGAGGTCAAGTTGACATCTTAAGCATTCACCACTGTGAGGATAGACACTACCCTTTCAGACCCAACAGGGCCTCCCGGAATCCAACTTAAGGGCGGGGGGTCACCCCAAAATCCTGATTTTGCTTCCTATTTTCAGTCAACTCAAACATCTATGTAACTAAAATATTTTGTTCATGTTTCTCCTTTTCCAACATGTATCTCCATACTCTGCTAGATGAACCTCTACAAAGATGTTATTTTTGGTAAACAGCTGGCCTTACAGAAGGACATTGTAGCACACTGTAAACGAGCTAATTTTACAGCGCATTTGCTATTCTTAAATGACTCGTTAACTGCGCCAGGAATAATTTTCCAAGCTCTGTCTACATCATTTTCTTTCATTCCAGGATTTAATCAAATCAAAGTGGCATTGTTCCCAACAGCTGCAGACGCGTGTCTGCCACGTCTTGAGACTCGTGTAATTACAGGCTCCTCCCCCAGGAAGGCTTTCTCAAGAGTGGCAGACGCGTGCTCGTTCAAGTAGATGCGCCAGGGGAAGGCGGGCCTTAGGGGAGTAGTTAGGGCTTACTTGACGGCTTTAGCAATAGGGTCCTTCTGATGAGAATCATGAAAAAATCCCATAGCACAAAATGTAATGGAAGCTCGGAGAGTCTGCACGTGCGGCTTTAGGGCGGGATGAAGTTGCCTGCCTCCGATAGTCTAACAAGGCTTGTGCTGGATTGTACATAGCATCCATTTCTATCAGTGCTTTAAATGGGCCGGTACTCACAGGTACTGAGTACCGGCACTTCTTATTTTTATCACTCTGAGTACCGGCACTTCTCTACTGCCGAGGAGAGTACCGGTACTCATGAAAGGATGGGCGCATTGGTTGTTAGGGCTGGTGACCTGTCTATGACAGTCAAAACACTTCTGTAGCCCTGAGCCGAGCCCCGCTGAACTATTTAGCGGGGGCTCACTTGCATGATATCCGGGTGTTCGCCATCATGCTGTGCTGCAAGGAATCGATGCAGCCCAGTGACAGCGCAATTAAGAAAGCCATGGGAGGTAAGGAGGTTAAAATGGCTTTAATCCCACCCGATTCTTTTGTGTGCCAGTCTGCGTATGTTTGTCTGTTTACCTGTGCGTGTTTATGTGTGAGAGAAAAGAGGGAGGAAATCGAGACACTATTGGGGGAATATTAAAGGAAATGTGTGGAATGCTTTGTGTGTGCACATCTGCTTGTTTCTTTCCGAGTGTGTATGCATGCTCGAGAATATATAGTATTGTGCCAAGTAACAGCAAATAACAGTTTTCAAGCTGCAAATATTACAAAACAAGGAAATGTTTAACTATCACTGCGTTTGTCTTTTGTCTTGTGTAACGATTTAACCTATTTTGTTCATAGAAACCATTTGTCATGTGTTTTGGTATGTGCTCAACTAGTATAGAAGTCAATAAGTATGTCATGTCTTGCCTTTGGCCACACCCCTAGCCCCGCCCACTCACCACATTTAAATGAGTACCTGCATAATTTTTTTCCCATTTAAAGCACTGATTTCTATGTTACATAAAATGTTATTTTAGAAAGCATGTTCACAAAGTTTTCTTGGCACTATAGAAATAAAGGGCAGTCACAAAGTTAGCTAAATCTCACTAAGTGAAGAGACAAGTTATCATCAACTTGCCAAATTACAGATGATTCAAGTCTGTACTCAACCAGAAAGGGAGAGTATTCCACTCCTTAATGCCTTACTACCAGATTTTATCCCGTAGATACTGAGATCTAGTCCTGATTTCGAAACATGTTTTTTTATAGAGTCATACTATGGCCCAATCAAGGGGTTTGCTGTTGCCCCACATGCGTGGACCTACTGAAGCCAAGAACAGACCCTACAGTTCCTCAAGAGGGTTGGCGTAGAGGGGAAGCCGAAACACTGGGGAACAGAGGATTGACAGGGTAGCCCATTAGAGTGATGTGGTATCAGAGATTCGGAAAACATCACGAAATCAATTTTATCTGTTAAAATTGAGAAAACCTACCTTATACCTCGTACACAACTTGGAAAAAAGCTTCCTGTAAAGTCATACTGTACTGTATAAAAAGTATGGTGTAAATTGACCAATCAACATGATGCAACGTTTTTTAAAAATGTCGAAGTATCTTCCTATGTACTTGCCCATAATAGTCTAATTTCTTGTCTAACGAATACTATCAAAACAATTCTCTCTCTTTTTCTTCATATTTCTCAGTGAGAGATCAGCAGGGTAAGTCACATACTTATTAGTTTGTGTCAGTGGCATAGCTGGGGGGGTGGGCGGTCCGACCCAGGCGCACTGTTTTTGGGGGTGGCAGAGGTGAGCAAGTCGTGCCTGTCGACTACCACCATCCCCCCCACCCCTGGAACAAGTCGTCCGTCTGCCGTCTCCTCCCCGGGTGGCAGTAGGTCTACCTACTCCACTGGTTTGTTTTGAAAATATGTGCTTAATTTCATTGTTGAAATCTACTTCTGATTACTAAAGTGTAGTACCTTGCACTGTGCTTTTATTTGCATTGTATTGGAAATAAACATTCGAAATTAATGTTTAAGAGTGAAGGACACAGTTCCTGAGGTTGGAAGCCTTACACCAAACTATGTAAATACCGCAATCCCTGCTGTGGTAGGTAGAAAACATGAGCACATTTTCAAACATTGGTGGTGGCAGCCAGGAAACTATCTTCTGGACAGAGAACTGTGATGATCGTCCACAGTTGCAAAGCTACCCACCCAAATCTATCCAACACTTTTTTGCTTTGTGAGGCTTTCTTATTTGGAGTGATCTGCCCAAGGACTGGTCGCGAGGTTGCTGTGCCGAAGGGACTCAAGCCGAGCCTCACTGACGAGTTCCGAAGCTGGGCATGCCAGGGGATGCTTGTGTTCCAGTTCAGTGGGGGCACCACCTAACAGTTGTGGATGGACTGTTCCTTTTCAGATTGGACGAAGACTGATTCATTCCATAGAGCAACCCATCTATCCCTTTTTTTTTGCCTGGAGCCTGTTTGGCAATGAAAAATGTGTCCTTTTCCTATCTTTTACAACTCCAAGGAAAAATGAAAGTGTGTCAATGGGTAGAAGGTGCAAAACAGGTGTATTCCATATATAAAGACATTGCCACTGCCTGTACGGGATAGACAGACCTCATGAACGGTCACCTATACTTGTCTAGCTAGAATTTCTCAGACATGAAAATGTTCCTCCAGCGGCTACTTATGATTGGGACATAGATAGAATTGTTAATATCTTCTATGTCGGCCTTCAAGATTATCCTTTGGTGATGCATGTCTCATTATTGCCACCACTCTGATCTCCTTTTTACTGGCTCTATGTGTAACTACGAGCTGAGTTTAAATCCTTAAGTTTTGCGCACAAAGCTATCCTTGCCTGTAGACCATGGTGTCTCCAAACACAACTGAAGTGTGGTGCACGCCATCATCCACTTCCATCTTCCAATGCATTCTTGATGTAAACAATCTGGGTTCTAGAGACAAAGACGTGAACACCAAGTGTTCACAGTGCATGCCACATCGCTACAGAATGGTTAGTCCCCATATGTCGTCAGATCCCAGGAAAATCCCCTCCTCTTTTGGTGGAAACAAAGACATTCCAGTTGGCCAAGCCATGAAATGTTCGCTCTATGGTTGCAGAGTATTTAGTGGAAAAAAAGCCATTTGTGGCAAAAATTCTCACTTAACAAATACTAGTAACTTAGCATAAGACAAGATATTTCTTCTCCTGGACAATTCATTATTGCAGTATCATTTCTTACTGGAAAATGATCTTTTTTCGAGGGATTGTGACCATAACAAAGAGTTCAGAAGCAAAGTAGGAAATTAACTTAGCACATTAACTTTTGGGCCATGTATAGTCATGAATCAGTATTTTATACATGTATTTCTCAACCCAGCACGACAGATGTCTCCTCTTGATCAACCACTTTTGTTCAAAGCAGTCAAAGAACCTGTAAAAGGTGGGCTTCTGATTTACCTTCGACAAACAGTAGGTTTTATTTTCACCTGTGTTTATATGAACTTGAGGTCATTCACATTATGAGGTAGCACAATGAAAATTATACTCCGTAACTCATTCATAAAAACAATGAGTTTGAAACACACGTCAAGTGTGGACTAAATATCTCCATTTACAGAACTTAAATTTTCTCCACTCAGTTCATTAACAATGCCCCAATGGCCTGCATGTGTGTGTGTAATTTCTAATTTGTATTACTTAAAAAGAAATTCATAAAGTCCTAAAACAATATACCGCAGCACTCCAACAATTTGTTTAAATAGCACTGCTTGAGGATAAATAACCCAAAACGTCAGTCCATAAAACCAAGGTCATGTGATATATTTTCGTCGTCTTTATTGTGTTTACTGCTTCCAACCAAGTACATGATCATCAGCCGACACGTGTTTCGTCCTCAATGGGACTTTTTCAAGGTGTGTGACTACAAACTGTATTCCTATGACTACAATATATGAAGTAAGACAATGTAGATGCCCCAGTACGAGTTTGTTCTAGGTGATCTCTCCTGTGGCCTGTTCCGTCATGAGCGACACCAGATGTTTTTGCCCACATTTCATTTTGCGATGGACAGGACAGGGATTATCGGGGCTCTCTATGCCGGTGTCGCCCATGACTGAATAGCTACACCACTTTATTGTGAGTTTGTAAATATTGATAACAAACAGATGAGAATGACTACATTTGCTATTAGAAAGAATTCAACAGTTGAATAGACCACAGGAGAGATCAACTAGAAAAACTCATTCTGGCACCTATATCATCTTACTTCACGTATTGTGGTTGGAGGAATAAGAAATACAGTTTGTAGTCACAAGTGTCAGCTGACGATCATGTACTTGGTTGTAAGTGTGACCAGAAAATAAAAACAATGAAAATATAGCACATGAACTTGGACTTATAGACTGACATTTTTGGTTATTTATCAGCAAACAGTGTTATTTAAACAAATTGTTGGGGTGCTCTAGTATATTGTTTTAGGAGTTAGTTGTGTTATTCTTTGGAGTAACACCATAATTGCCCTTACAGGTAGCAGGGGCGTATACTGTGTTAGAACCAGTCTTTGAATAAGAATTCTTTCTGTAGACTTTCTATCCTGACTAGTTGAATACTCTGCGATTTCTTATGCTATAGTCACAGCTACCCATCTATATTTAACAGAAATTCAAAAAGAGTTGGTTGGCACCACCGCCTTTTCTCGAAGTCACCAAGCTGAATAAAAGGCCATTCCTCAGGAAAGCGAATGCAATTACAATACTTACTTCTGCAGGATGAATATTCCCAAGATGACAGTGAATGAAATGAGATCTGCTGTTATCCAGATGAGATAGTACTCGTCAGGAGACTGCAAGAGAAAGAAAAGAAGGCGTGCATACCTAAGTTACAGGTCTATGCTATCTATTTAAATACACAGCATAATTCATGATAACTTCACTTACTTTCAATGTCCAACAGAGAAAAGTAGGTATGGCTTGACAAAGGATCTACAGAAAAAACACCCAGTCCATTGAGTGTTTCTTTCCTACTTACTCTAACATTGGCAGACCCTCGTTCATTGCTGGCGGCGTACTTTACACATACTGTACTTCTAGGACCTGCTCGCAGTACCCCCTGTAAACAAGGGGCACAACGGAGGATGCTCCTTCAGGTATTTGACTCCTAAGCTTACCCCATGTTAACAAGGGGCACAACGGAGGACGCTCCTTCAGGTATTTGACTCCTAAGCTTGTCCATGTGAACAAGAGCACAACAGAGGACGCTCCTTCAGGTATTTGACTCCTAAGCTTGTCCATGTGAACAAGGGGCACAACGGAGGACGCTCCTTCAGGTATTTGACTCCTAAGCGTACCCCATGTGAACAAGGGGCACAACGGAGGACGCTCCTTCAGGTATTTGACTCCTAAGCTTACCCCATGTGAACAAGGGGCACAACGGAGGACGCTCCTTCAGGTATTTCACTCCTAAGCTTACCCCATGTGAACAAGGGGCACAACGGAGGACGCGCCTTCAGGTATTTGACTCCTAAGCTTACCCCATGTGAACAAGGGGCACAACGGAGGACGCTCCTTCAGGTATTTGACTCCTAAGCTTTGGAATTCGCATCCCCTGATCATCAGAGCCCTGAATCTAGCTTTTACACGAGCTCTTAAAGCATTTGTGATCTCTTAAGAGTGTCTTCAGTTTGGATCCACCCTGCAGCTATAGCTGTTTTTAGAGCCATTAAATCAGCAAGTGATGATGTGCAACAAATAATAACTTAATAAATATACATTTTTACAGTTCTCTTTATTAGCTCCAGGTGGATCTTGCAGCAGCAATCAACGTAGCCCATCTCCATCAAATTAAAGCCATTGAGGTAAACATCGGTTAAACCACTAATTTCCACCAGTGGGATGGGCAGTACCTTTAGAGTGAGGGCAGGATGGAGCCATGAATCCGAAGAAGGAACTGTACCAAGACAGATGAAGAGGTGGGCAGGTGGTCAGTAGCCCTACAGGTAAAGACTAGACTAGAACAATAAAGATTTATGTTTTTTTTCTCATGATGGCGAGTAAGTCTTCTCCCTCAAGCTCAAGGGGTAGTTTTTTACAAGCCTTTGGGACAAATATTTAGGGAAGTCATACTGACAGTGCACTCCTACAAGAATAGGTAAGAGAAAACATCCAATTAAACTGATGAGAGGGTTTGTACAAATCCATCCGGCCTAGCTCACTAGATGACACGGATGGACATGTGGGTAAGAATGAGGATTGTGAATTTAATTCTGGTGACAGAAAAATAGTATTTAAAGAGTCTAGGAGTAGTTGCATGGGTGTGTCTGCGGTCTTTGATGATTGTTCTGATAATAACATTACCTGCAGTGTGAGTATTCGTTTTTGAGCCCATCAGATTAACATCCCAAATCCTTCCCTGCAGATATAGTGTTGCTAGACTTTGTGTGTTTTTGTTGCTGTTACTCCCAACTTTTTTTTATTGCTGAGTATTTTTTGTAGGCCAAATAATAAACTGATCCATATTAGTACTATGTGCTGCTGTTACCAGGGTCAGGAGATCAGTCCAACATAAGCAAGAAACTGAAGGCAATTCAGTGGTCTAGTGTAGAATATCGTGTTTGCTTCAATATCAGTCATTTGGAACAAAAAGCATTTAAGTCTTTATGGATGAGCCCCCAATAGAGGTGCACCAGTATAAAAAATTTTAGGTCTTGCCTACTAGACAGCACATGGGTGGTCTGTTGTGAGACATATTGTTAGCTTACAGTGGGGCTTAAAGCCCTCCCAGTGCTTACCACTGGTTAGCTTTATTGTCATTTTCACTTGCTTACTTCTTATTCATCAGCCTGTGTGGACTTTCCTTATCTTTTTTTTTCTTGTGCTTGTACCTCTCCTGGAGCATGTACGCATTACTTGTGTACTTCCACTGCTCGCTTTCCAAGCACTTATTTGTTTCTTTTTGTTTAAGCACTCCGCAGAGTGCATGTTTTCCAGCTGTCTTCCTTATATACTTTCTCTTCAGCCCACCTCCATCGCGCTTCATGTTCCTCTCTGGCCCATGTGCTTTTCTTGTCAGAATGACATAAAAGAAAGGAAAGCTAGAAAACTGAAACGCGATGAGATAGATTACAAAGCAGGCAGAGTGTTTACTTTTGCGAAGAAGTATGACCAGCTATTCCAGGAGGGCCAGGATAAAAATAGAGGCATTAGATTGGAGACGATCTCCAACTCATCCAGCTCCACCTCTCTGAGCGCCCCACCCTCCAGTGATGGGGAAACAGAGAACAATGCGGGCACATCTGGGGACACCAGACCAGGTGATTTTTCTTTTTTAAGGGAGGTGCAGCGAATCAGAAAGGGGAACAGAGCACAGCCCAGAAGAACAGATCAGGACACAAGACCCGTAGAGGGAAGAGGGCAGGACAAAGAAGATTACAGAAAGAAACTAAGATCAGGGGACACCAGGAAGTGATTGAAATTGCGGAGGAGGGTGTTAATGTCCTCAACCTTTCCTCTAAAACACTGACTAGTGACATGATCTCCCTTTTAGAAAAGGGCTTAAGTTTCAATCCAAAGATAGAAGGGGATATTTGTAGTGTGAAAATCGATCTGTTCAAATTTGTGCGAAATCTCAAACTCAAGAAGTTTTTCAATGATAATCCAATGCCAAATAAAAGAACTAAGAATATTCCGACTGGTCTTTTGTTAAATGAACTTAGCATTCAAGATGTGCATGACACACACCTATTACTTTCACTAACAGACATGGAACATACACCATACCAGATAGAGACAATCCTAGAGGATTTAGAAGTAGACACAGATCACACACTGACCAGTGGCTTGAGGAATAAATCCAAATGGACACCGACTTTACCAGGGGGCAACGTTATTGACACCTTCTACCAACTAGTACTAGAAGACCTGAATAAATATAGTGATTCTAACACTCACACTAGACCCAGATACCTGGACAATCTCCTCCCAAGCGAGCGTCAGGCTCTCAACTCATTAGCCATGGATGATGATAAGAGAAGCAGACAAGGGGGGTAACGTGGTTGTGATGAATAGACTAGACTACAATAGGGAGATCATGACACAACTAAATGAAGTGACTTGCTACGAATGTCTTCATCAAAACCTCATAGGGCCGCTGACACTCAAAATTAACAAACACCTCATAGATTGGCACAGTGCCGGTCTTATTGATGATGACGAGCTTATGTACCTCAAAGTTTGCAGACCAACATTCCCATGCCTGTACACCCTTCCAAAGATACACAAACAATTGCCTTTCCCGCCAGGTAGACCCATTGTTTCTGGAATAGGGGGACCGACAGAACACCTTGCAGAATACGTAGACCTTTTTCTTGGCCCATTGGTACAAAATCTCCCTTCCTACATCAGACACCCCAAGCACATTCTCAGCACCCTCTCAGATTTGTCTTGGGAACCAGGCATGATCCTAGCAACATTAGATGTTGTGGCCTTATACACAAGCATCAAACCAGAACTTGGTCTCATGGCTATGCAGAAACATTTGCACAAAAGGGCCGCAACACAGTGGCAGCACACCAAAATGTTGTTATCTATGATGGAACTGATTGTAGAGAATAATGTCTTCCTATTTGAACATCAGTGGTACAGGCAGAAAAGGGGAGTAGCCATGGGCTCCAAGTTTTCGCCATCCTTTGCGAACCTCTTTATGGGTGTTCTAGAGGAGGACTAGATCTGGGGCACCAAAGGCAGTACCTACAGTGACTCCATTACCTTTTGGGGTCGCTACATCGATGATTGCCTCCTGATTTTGTCTGGCACCCAGGAGAAACTCGTCCAATTTTGCACGTATCTTAACACCAACTCCTTTGACATCAAATTCACACACACGATCAGCGAGGTCAGTGTCACATTTTTAGATGTAGAACTATATATGTGATGGACAATACACTACACAGCCGCCTTTTTCGCAAAGAGAGCGCTTGCAATGCAATTCTTCACGCGACAAGTGCACACCCGCCACACCAGATCTCAGCCATCCCCTTTGGCGAATTCACCAGGGCGAGAAGAAATTGCAGTAACGATGATGACTTTAAAACCTGCCTTGCCAGCATGAAAACACGTTTTAAGAACAGGGGCTACACACAACCCAACCTAGGGAGAGCAGAAGGTAGAATCAAGAAATTATGTAGGAAAGACACACTCAAGGATATGGAACAGACAACCAAGGACAAACATTCAGTCAGGTTTATCACAGATTTCAGCAACCTGAGCAATATCCTTAGCAAAAGTCTTAATAAACACTGGAGATTACTGACAGGAGACAGCTCCCTCAAAGATCACATTACAAAACGACCACAGATCACATACAGATGTGGTAGAACTCTGAGAACTAGACTGAGCCCCAGTTTCCCCACAGAAAAAAAGACCACAACTTGGTTGACTTAGAAATCACTAGGCTTCTACAAATGCGGCTCTTGCGGTGTGTGCAGGTGGGCCAAGAGCAACATGAAAGAATTTGCTGGACACAATAGAAACTACAATATCAGGTCAAACATCAACTGTGGTACCAAATACGTGATCTTCGCACTAGAGTGTGCTTGTAAACGTCTTTACATAGGAAGTACAATCAGGACACTTAGGGAAAGAATTAGCGAACATGCTAGAGCCATTAAACAGCAGGATGCCAGGTACCCCATGGCACTCCACACAGCAAGTTGCCCCGCTCAAGGCATGAACAAGTGTTTCAAATTCTATGGTATAGAAACTGTTACTCCCGATCTCAGAGGTGGCAATAGGGAATTACGCTTGAGGCGAAGTGAGGCTTTATGGATCATGCATTTGAGAACGGTAGAGTTGGGACTCAACAGTGACCATGAGCTACATTACTTTTTGGGTGACTAACTCACCTGTAATTGCATATATCTTTACCCTGCGCCAGTAACCACCTAATTTCCTTGTCAATTACGGACCTTCAAATTTAAACATTGGAGGTACACATGTCGGATCCGTCTAAACTATGAAGCTTCTGCGATTATTTTTCGTTTTTCGAAATTTCATATGTAACCATGTATCCCATGATGTGATGTGTTTACTGTTATAGATCTTCCAGTACACACCACACTATACGATTTTCCATCTGATTAGGCGTTTGCGCATGACCAACTGAATGTCAGGTCCTTTTCTGTTCCTATAGCAAGCAAAACTGTAAAGTTGTTGCATTTTAACACTTGATAACTCCACAAGAATGTGCCCTTTTGTTGTAAACCACCATCATAACCTTACCGCTGGTCGTGTTGGTTTTATAAGTTTCACTGCCCTATCCCCACTGAGGGGTGTTTTTCAACGTTTGTCTCCCATCAAATGAAATGTGGATAAGATTATCCCGAATAATGGTGCTCTGTACTTCGCTACTGTGCACCATATGTATGCTATCTGATGTTTCCCATGCTTTTTCTGTTTCTATAGCAAGTCATACTGTAAAGCTGTTGCACATTTTAAACATTTGATAACTCCAAAGGAATGTGCCCTCTCGTCGTTAACCACCGTCAAAACCTTACCTCTGGTCTTGTTGATTGTAACAGCATCACTGCCTTATCCCCACTGAGGGGCACTTTTTAACGTGTATCTCCCATCATCACGAATAATGGTGCTCTGCACCTCGCTATTATGCACCATATTTATGTTATCTGATGTCTTGCATGTGTTTGGAACGCATATTGCTTCTGAGTATTTTATGTATGTTATCTAACGTTTCCCATGTTTATAATGCACATTGCTTCTGTCGTTAGCAGACTTGAACTTGGAACATATCTCAAACGTTGTGCATTGCAATTTTCATCAATGCATTTCCTGATATGCAAATGCGTGTATTTATCATTTGTGTATTACCATTGGTGGCGTATTTCTTTCTTTCTCACATCTCACATCATCGTAAATTTTCAGATTCTCAGCCGACATCTTAACTATCACCTACGCTTCTAATCTATTAAAACAGGCTTTACTTTTTCCTTTTAACAACGTACATCTAAGTAAAGATACTATACTTCCGCACGCACTCGTCCAGTGCCCCACTTGCTCTTCGGAGTTCGTGATTATACGTTCTAGCTTTTTTGGTCATTTTCTCAATTAGTATATAAGAACTTCCAGGTCGAGCGCACGTTTACATCCGGCCTCTACGCGCTCCCGGGAGTCTTTGAATCAGGACTGTAGCGTACTCGCTTTAAGGTATTACCTCGTCCCCATTTTCTCTTCCTCTGTTTTCCTCGATTAGGTAGTCTTTATTCAGCCTTGGTAGCAGGCAGCCTTGGCTTTACCACCTGTTTTACCTATTGAAGTTTAACATATGGTTCGGTTTCCTTTTTCTTTTAGACAGTCTTGCAAGGCATTACCAGTCTTTCTGTAGTCTTGCATGTTAATTCCAATTAGACTTGACATTCAGTACGCCCCTACTAACTTTAATCTCCATTGAAACATAAAGGTCAAGGGCGAATGTTATACATTCTCAACTTAAACTTAGATTGTTAGTCATCGGTATTAATGGGACTCACCTCTCATCAACAGATTTGGTGCCAATACCTCATAACAAGTATTGGAGCGTGTCAATTGACCTACCGGTCTGGACTTTTTAACCGGCTTTTATGTGAGTTTTCTCACCCTTCTTTTGTGATTAGTGGTCGCCTGAACGCTAGATTAGGATTCACAACCAGTCTGCTAACATTAAGTGTAAATATTCTATATATATTCTCTGTTCCAGAATAACCTGGTCTCACGTATAAAGATTCCAATAACATCACGCATGACCGGCCGGGTTGGAATTATCACCGGCTTTTAGGTGAGGTATTTTCCTCTCAGACATCATTCTTCAGTACACTCTATAACAGCTAGTTTTTATACGGAATACTAATTTAAATTTTAAATTGAATTCCCGCAGGTCTCAGCTAATTCTCTTGTCATATCAGGTATGCGTTCCCTCTAACTCCTCCCCCTGGTTTTAATAATCTTTTGAATTTGTCATCTCACTCGGGTGTTGCTTCTTTGCACTATCTACACCATAGTCTTTGCACTTCTGTTTGTCTCTCTCCGTTTTATATCTCATTATTAGACCATATTTGGTCTGGCCCTGTTTTCACGTTCGAATCTAATGAGATATAGCAATGAGACATGGCCATTCACCATAGGCACTAGCATGCACACAATAGAACTGCATGTTCTCATGCAATTTTTAACGCTGGTGTACACAAATGAATATGCAGAAAATATCTCTCTTGTCTCCTTACACCGACTTTTGGGATTCCATTAATACAACCCAGACCGTTGTCATTTATTATAAGGTTCCCACATGTGGTACTGCAGTGACCTATGTCTCCTGCAATACAACATGTCAACGCACATGTGTCACAGACTTTGTTTATATGCTGTCATAGCCATGTCACTCATGGTTTTTCGTTGTCATTACTGTAAAAGAGCCTTTTTGTATTATTTCCAGCCCTGAAGAAGTCCAGGGTCACTTCCCTTTGGACGAAACACGTGTTGGCTGGACCTCGTGTTCGAATAAATAAGAAGAAACATTCCATAAAAGTTTTTTTCGTTTTTTCATATGTGTACTCACTTGAACCATCAAATGAATATTGTAGCGTGTGCATAGGCATTGTGTGATATATTGGGACCTTGGTCCACTTCTCAAGGGGTTTTTGTGGTTTTTTCCCCCACCTTGTGCACCGCAGAGATAGCTATACAAAATACTGGGCGTTTCTAAGCGCGCGCCATTTACCTCCTGTGTTTAAACCGCCATTTTCCCTTTTGCTTTTCTTGTCAGCTCCCCATTACTCTCTCTTGCTCGTTTGCTTTTCTCCCACCCACACCCTCGATGTTGCTTCCGCCACCCACGTGTGCTGTGTTGCTTCCACCCCTCACTCGTGCTCTACAAGTGCTTTCCACCCACCACCCAGACCCTCCGTATTGCATATGCACTCCTAAGCATGATGCCAGTTAGAGCAGGAAAGTGGGTGGAGGGAACAATGTAAGAGGTGTAGGCTGGGGTGAAAGGAAATTAAAAATAATAAATTTACACAAGAGAGAGCAAGTGGGGAGGAGCAACACGCAGGATAAGTATTTGTAGGCGGGGGACAGCACAGTAGAAAGTAGAGGAAAGCACATGCACTCTCTCGGTATGCTAAACAAAAAGAAAAAATAGTTGCATAAATGCGAGCAGTGGAAGGATAAAATGCATCCAATCAAAAATATGGGAATGAAGCTATGTTCCTGGGGAGGGACACACACAAGACGAGAAAGCTAAAATATTGAATAAGATGCAACCTAATGAGCATCAAGAAAGCCAACATATGGTAAGCAATGGGTGGACTCTAAGGCCACTGTGAGTTTTTTGTGTGGTCCACAAGAGGTCTTTCACAGACAGACGGCAAAGACTTATCTGTAAGTGACACCTGAAAAGAGGAAAAAATTCCAAACTCACAAGGCTGCCAAGGGGTTAGATGAATATCACATCATTAACCAGTGCTGGCTCTCCAGTCAACAGCATATTGTTTTCTGAGGCTTGTAATTTTTAACACGTTCATTATGGCACAAAACTATCAGCATGCAAAATGATATTCGTTAAAAAGTCACAACTGGAAAACAGATGATGGCCACACTACACCATCTCTACGAGACAGGAGACAAAGCTGGCAGACTCCTGGCTTGGCTAAGCAAGCGGGAGTAGGAAGCTCATTGGGTGCATAGTATTCTCAGTCCAACGGGTGTTACTTACAACACTGATGCCCCCACTGTTGACGAGTTTGCTCGTTATTATGAGTATTTTTGTAAGGCCAGACTGCTTCATGATTCAGATGTTATAGCGGAATAGTTGGCCACGATACCCACTCTGATGTTAAATGCAGAAGTGCGGGAACTCCAAGAGCAAGACCTAACACTGACCGAGGTACAGGCTGCCATAGAAAGACTGAGGCCGGGAAAAAACCCGGGGCTCAATGGCATCTCTGCCAAGTTTTACAAGTGGTATACAATCCTTCTGAGGCCCCACCTACTGAATCTGTTCTGAGAGATTGGGAAAGCGGGGAAACTTCCCCCGGAACTTTGGGGAGCAACCATTATTGTCCTTCCCAAGGAAGGGAAACCAAGGGATAGATGCGATTCTTACCGCCCGATCTCATTGATAAATGATGAGACAAAATTACTGCCCACTATCCTTGCTACTCGATTATTACAGGTCATTACCCCCTTGATACATCGAGATCAGTCAGGCTTCATGCCTGGCAGGTCATCACGCTTTAACCTGCGGCACACGCACAATTGGCTCAATACAGTGCAGCCCTGCCCAACACTGTATGCCTTCTTATTCCTAGACGCCGAAAAGGCGTTTGGCACTGTTCAGTGGCCCTTTCTAGAACAGACACTACTGAAATTTGGCTGTGGTCTAAAGTTCAGGAAATGGGAGGCGGTGCTCTACCTAAACCCTGTTGCAACAGTTAGGGTCAATGGAAAAATGACAGCCGAAATTCCAATAGAGAGGGGAATTAGGCAGGGATGTCCCGACGTCCCCACTTTTGTTTGCCCTTATGATGGAGTCTCTGGCATGCATGGTGAGGCAACATCCTGGAGTTGGGGGGTTCCGAATCGCTGATATACTTCTATACATAACTGACCCGGTACACACTATTCCAGTGCTCTTCCAGCTACGGGGGGGAGTAGGGGGCCCACTCGGGGTACAGGATAAATTGGGACAAGTCAGTTCTTTACACTCCACAGGACATGTGGGAGACGCTGCCACTACCGCAAGGGCTTCAGTAGGCTGAAGACAGTTATAAATACCTTGGGATATTTTTTTTACATCACAGAAAGAGCTCTGTTTTAGTCATAATGTACGGAGGATGTTGTCAGACTTTCAGGCCAACGTTGCCAGGTGGAGAGGCCTACCTCTCTCTGATGGGACTGGAAACCCTTTTTAAAATGATCTTGCACCCCAAACTACTGTATGTGCTCCAGAACACATTATCCGGTTCCCCAGACAGTATTTACCAAGGTCAATGGGGACTTAAGGACCCTGTTCTGGGCCGGGGGTGATACCCGAGTGAATGAATGAATGAATGAGGGGTTTTGTAAAGCGCAGGAACTCACCCCTACAGGGGTATCTCCGCGCTAGCAGCGAAACACAAAAACAAGGAGGTGGAAAGATAGCTGGGCTAAAAGAGTTCCGTTTTCAGTAGTTTTCTGAATTTAAGCAAATTAGGACACACACGTAACGCAAAGGGGAGTTTGTTCCAAAGGCGCGGGGCTACATAGGCAAAAGCTTTGCCACCCGCACGAAGTTTGTTGATCCGGGATACCACAAGCAGAGCCTTTCCACTAGAACGTAACTGTCTGTTGGGATGATAGGGGACAAGACTATCGGTCATGTACCTGGGACCACTGTCATTAAGAGTTTTGTGAATCAAACAACAAATTTTAAACTTGATTCGACACCGAATGGGAAGCCAGTGTAGGCTTTTTAGTAATGGCCGGGAAGGAGTTCTGGGTGGTTGATTTAGAGCCAGTCGAGCTGCCGTATTCTGCACTACCTGGAGCCTATCTAGTGTCCCCTCGTTCGCGGCACCCAGAAGTGCATTACAATAGTCCAGTCTGCTAACTACGAGGGCTTGGAGTAGGGTCTTGCGTGCCGATAGGGGGAGAAGATCGACACTCTCCGTAGGAGTTTTAGTAAACCAAAACAGCTACCTGACACGACTGCCACCTGCTCCTTCATAGCTAGAGAAGGGTCCAAATATACTCCTAAGTTTTTTGCCTTGTTGGTAGGCACAGGAGCAGGGCCTAATTCTGCCGGCCACCACTCTGGGGACCTGAGAAGTTGAGCTTTGCCAAAAAGGAGGATTTCGATTTTGTTGGCATTCAACTGGAGAAAGTTCTTTGACATCCAGTTGGAGATTGCGCGCATGCCCTCTGCAAACTTCTGTTTGGTAACATCCGAGTTTTTATCAAATGAGAACAGGAGCTGCGTGTCATCTGCATATGAAAAAGGGACAAAGCTGTGATCTCTGATGATCTGTGCCAGGGGAGCCACGTATATAATAAATAACGTAGGACTAAGGCACGATCCCTGTGGCACCCCTTTGTTCAGAGGTTTAGCTCCGGAGGGAAATTTTCCCAGGTTCACAGTTTGGGTGCGTTGTTCCAGGAAGCTGGAAAACCACTGAAAGGCAGACCCCACTACACCGATTTCCATTCATCTTTGTAGCAGTCTATGATGTGCCACAGTGTCAAAAGCTGCGGATAAATCCAGCAGCACCAAGGCTATAGCTTTATCCTTATCTAGGGCCAGCTTAATAGCATCTGTGACACCAAGCAAGGCCATTTCGGTCGAGTGTTTAGGTCGAAAGCCGAATTGTGTGTGATCCAAGCATGGCTGTGCTTCCATGAATTTCATGAGCTGCGCATTGATATGTCCCTCCATAAGTTTGCTCATAAGAGGAAGAAGAGAGATCGGGCAATAGTTGGACAGTTCTGAAGGCGCTACTTTGTTTTTTTTTTATAATTGGTAACATTTGTGCAGCTTTCCACGCCCGGGGTACTATGCCCTCACTCAGTGAATAATTAATAAGTGAGCCAATAGAAGGGGCAAGAGGCCGCGCCAATAGGGCATACCATTTTGCCGGCATTATATCCCTGGGAGATCCTGATTTTGCTGCTTTCAGCAATTCTTCTACTTTGGAGTCCTGAAGGGGAGGAAAACAGGCCAGCACGTTTCCTGCTCTGGACTGTATATGGGGTACAGTGAGAATGTCACTGACACCTAGCCTACTAGGAAAAGTATCATAGATTTTTTCAACCTTATCAACAAAGAAATCAGAAATATTGTTGCATAAGGTCTGGGAGGCAGGGATACTATTGTTGCAGGCCTTAGGAGAAGTAAAAGATTTGAGAATAGTGTATAGCTGTTTCCCTGAGTTCCCAGCTTCAGTTAATTGTGCCAGGATATATCTCTTACGCGTCAGCTTGATATTTTTATGATACGTATTGGATGCTGCCTTAAAGATTTCTTTCTATGACTGGAGATGAGACTTGCGCCAGGTTCTTTCTAGTTTTTTACAACGCGATTTTTCTCTACGTAGTTCTAGGGAGAACCACGCTGCCTGTTTCCTTTCCAATTTGGGCTTTGATGGTTTTAGAGGCGCGATAGTATCTAAAGACGACTCTATGGCATGATGAAGTTCATAGAGTCTACTATCAATATCTCTAGACTTAGCATAGTCAGGAGATCTGAACGCCTGCCGAAAGCTCTCCTCTGAGATTTTGTGCCATTGGCGTGACGCCTTTCTTGTGTGAATAGAATTGACTGCTGTCTGGTTTGGACAGTGTATCTGGAAGTTAATAAGGAAGTGGTCTGACCAGATCACTGGTTCCGGGGGTAGGGAAAATATATTGGGTGAGTTCGTAAAAATGAGATCAAGGGTGTGACCAGCTGTATGGGTCGGTCCTGTGTTGTTCATGACTAGCCCCAGCGAGGTCATGTCAGCTAAGAACTGCACAGCATCAGTGTTTTCTTTAATTTCACTGTGTATATTAAGATCCCCAAGAAGGAGAAAGTGCTTGGATGCCATAACATGGGGGGCAATCCTTTCCATCAGTTTTAAAGAGAAATCTTTTAACCCCTTCGATGCTCATGACGGAATGGTTCCGTCATGAGCATCGGTCACCTGTGCTCATGACGGAACCATTCCGTCATGAGGCCAGGAGCACGAAATCCCTCTGCTGCAGACAGCAGAGGGATTTCCCTTTCTCCCCCACAGCCTCGGGAGCTGGGGAAGAGCTTCCCAGATCCCGAGGCCCCCTCCCTTTCAGTGAAATGAAGATCAGCGCGCACGTCACGCTGACTTCATTTCACTGAAAACTAAACTAAAATGAGCCTTTAGGCTCATTTCAGTTTCACTTTCTACGTGCTCAGGGGGCTATCTCAGCCCCCTGAGCACGTAGAAAGACGGGAGAGGTATAATTGGAAAGGGGAGAATCTCCCCTTTCCAATGGTACCCCTCCCCAGTGGATCCCTGCTTGGGGATCGCCCCAGGAGGAGCCCACTAAACACCAGGGATTTTGTTGGACGCATTTTTTTTTAGGGTGGGGGCTGCCCGAAATGGGCACGCCAATGCCCCCACCCCCCCAGCCACCATTACAGCCTTTCTGCCCCCCTGGGAGGCAGATGGGGGCAGTAGCCCCAATCTGCCCCCGAGGAGGCAGAAAGCCCACTAAATGCCAGGGATTTTTTTGTGTGCAATTTGTTTTAGGGTGGGGGCTGCCCAAAATGGGCACGCCAATGCCCCCACCCGCCACCATTACAGCCTTTCTGCCCCCTGGGAGGTGGATGGGGGCAGTAGCCCCCAATCTGCCCCCGAGGCAGCAAGCCCACTAAACACCAGGGAGTTTGTTGGACGCTTTTTTTAGGGTGGGGGCTGCCCGAAATGGGCACGCTAATGCCCCCACCCCCACCACCATTACAGCCTTTCTGCCCCCTGGGAGGTGGATGGGGGCAGTAGCCCCCAATCTGCCGCCCGGGGGACAAGCTCACTAAACGCCAGGGATTTTTTTTGTGTAATTTTTTTTTTTAGGGTGGGGGCTGCCCAAGCGGGCACGCTAATGTCCCCACCCCGTCACCATTACAGCCTTTCTGCCCCTCCCCCCTGGGGGGCAGATGGGGGCTGTAGCCCCCAATCTGCCCCCCCGGTGGGGCAGAAAGCCCACTAAACGCCAGGGATTTTTTTGGGCGCGGGTTTTTTTGGGTGGGGGCTGCCCGAAACGGGCACGCCAATGCCCCCAAGCCTTTGCCACCATAACAGTCTTTCTGCCCCCCGGGGCGGCAGAAAGCCCACTAAACGCCAGGGATTTTTTTTTTTTTGTAATTTGTTTTTAGGGTGGGGGCTGCCCAAAATGGGCACGCCAATGCCCCCACGCCTTTGCCACCATAACAGTCTTTCTGCCCCCCGGGGCGGCAGAAAGCCCACTTCACGCCAGGGATTTTTTTTTGCGCATTTGTTTTTAGGGTGGGGGCTGCCCGAAGTGGGCACGCCAATGCCCAGATCCCTGCCACCATTACAGCCTTTCTGCTCCCCCTGGTCTCCCGATTAAAATGGTACCTCACACGCGTGGGTTGGGCAAGTACCCGCGACAGGCAAGGGGCCAAAACCTAGTGAAGCGACATCAAAATTACCTATCACAAACCAACCTGGTTTCAAGGGGGTCCCATGAGTTTTTGGCCCGGGTTCGGCGGCCAGCTAGGAAACCTACCAAACCCACACATTTCTGAAAAGTAGACACCCAGGGGATTCCAGGGAGGTATGGCTTGCGTGGATCCACCAACGTTTTCTTACCCAGAATCCCTTGCAAACCTGAAAGTTTGCTGAACAAATCACTTTTTTCACACATTTTTGTGTGGGAAAGTTGTGGCATCACCGGGATGACACAAATTTCCTACCACCCAGCGTTCCCCCAGGTCTCCCGATACAAATGGTGCCTCACTCGGGTGGGAGGCCCAAATACCCACTAACAGGCATGGGCCCAAAACGTATTGAGGCAACATTGAAATTGCCTATCACAAAATGTTTAGGGCCCTTGCCTGTCGCGGAGTGCTTGGGCCTCCCACCCGAGTGAGGCACCATTTTATCTGGAGACCTGGGAACGCTGGGTGGTAGGAATTTGTGTCATCCCAGTGATGCCACAACTTCCCACACAAAATGTGTGAAAAAGTGATTTCTTCAGCAACATTTCAGGTTTGCAGGGATTCTGGGTAAGAACATTGGGATCACGCAAGCCATACCGCCTGGAATCCCCAGTGTCTACTTTTCAGAAATGTGTGAGTTTAGTGGGATTTCCCTAGGTGACCGCCGAGTCCAGGCCAAAAAGTCATGGGACCCCTTGCAAAACCAGGTCAGTCTTCGGATAGGCAATTTTGATGTCAGCCTCAATAAGTTTTGGGCCCTTGCCTGTCCGCTGCGTACTTGGGCCTCCCACCCAGTGAGGCACCATTTTATCGGGAGACCTGAAGCAGCTGGGTGATAGGAAATTTGTGTCAGCCTGGTGATGCCACAACTTTCCCACACAAAAATGTGTGAAAAAAGTGATTTTTTCAGCAAAATGTCAGGTTTGCAGGGGATTCTGGGTAAGAAAACGTTGGTGGATCCACGCAAGCCATACCTCCCTGGAATCCCCGAGTGTCTACTTTTCAGAAATGTGTGGGTTTGCTATGTTTCTCTAGGTGGCCGCCGAGCCCGGGCCAAAAAGTCATGGGACCCCCTTGCAAAACCAGGTCGTCTTCTGATAGGCAATTTTGATGTCGCCTCAATATGTTTTGGGCCCTTGCCTGTCGCGCGTACTTGGGCCACCCACCCGAGTGAGGCACCATTTTTATCGGGAGACCTGGGGCAATGCTGGGTGGTAGGAAATTTGTGTCAGCCCGGTAATGCCACAACTTTCCCACACAATAATGTGTGAAAAAAGTGATTTTTTTCAGCAAAATTTCAGGTTTCTGGGGGATTCTGGGTAAGAAAACATTGGGGGATCCACGCAAGCCATACCTCCCTGGAATCTCCCATGTGTCTACTTTTCAGAAATGTGTGGGTTTGGTAGGTTTCCCTAGGTGCCGGCAGAGCTAGGGTTCAAAAACTACAGCGAGGCACTTTGCCAAAAAGGGTCATTTTTCACAGTGAAATTGGGGTGTGTCCACGTTGCGTTTTGCGTCGTTTCCTGTCGCGGGCACTAGGCCTACCCACACAAGTGAGGTACCATTTTCTCAGAAGACTTTGGGGAATGCGGGGTGGGTGGAATTTTGTGGATCCATGCAGATTCCAGAACTTTCCACCACAGAAAGCGAGGAAAATGTGTTTTTTTACACTTTTAGGTTTGCAAGGGATTCTGGGTAACAGAACCTGGTGAGAGCCAGTCAAGTCACCCCATCCTGGATTCCCCTGGGTGTCTAGACTTCAAAAATGTATAGGTTTGCTAGGTTTCCCTAGGTGCCGGCAGAGCTAGGGTTCAAAAACTACAGCTAGGCACTTTGCAAAAAAGGGTCATTTTTCACTGTGAAAATGTGGTGTGTCCACGTTGCGTTTTTCGCTGTTTCCTGTTGCGGGCACTAGGCCTACCCACACAAGTGAGGTACCATTTTCTCGGAAGACTTTGGGGAACGCGGGGTGGGTGGAAGTTTGTGGATCCACGCAGAATCCAGAACTTTTCACCACAGAAAAGTGAGGAAAATGTGTTTTTGGACAATTGTTTAGGTTTGCAGGGGATTCTGGGTACCAGAACCTGGTGAGAGCCAGTCAAGTCACCCCATCCTGTATTCCCCTGGGTGTCTAGTTTTCAAAAATGTATAAGTTTGCTAGGTTTCCCTAGGTGCCGGCAGAGCTAGGGTTAAAAACTACAGCTAGGCACTTTGCAAAAAGGGGTAATTTTTCACTGTGAAAATGTGGTGTGTCCACGTTGCGTTTTGGGCCGTTTCTTGTCACGGGCACTAGGCCTACCCACACAAGTGAGGTACCGTTTTTCTCGAAAGACTTTGGGGAGACGGGGTGGGTGTAATTTTGTGGATCCATGCAGATTCCAGAACTTTCCACCACAGAAAAGTGAGGAAAATTTGTTTTTTGACAATATTTTAGGTTTGCAAGGGATTCTGGGTAACAGAACCAGGTGAGAGCCAGTCAAGTCACCCCATCCTGGATTCCCTGGGTGTCTAGTTTTCAAAAATGTATAGGTTTGCTAGGTTTCCCTAGGTGCCGGCAGAGCTAGGGTTAAAAAACTACAGCTAGGCACTTTGCAAAAAAGGGTCATTTTTCACTGTGAAAATGTGGTGTGTCCACGTTGCGTTTTGGGCTGTTTCCTGTCGCAGGCACTAGGCCTACCCACACAAGTGAGGTACCATTTTTATCGGGAGACTTAGGATAACACAAAATTGTAGAGCAACTGTTATTATCTATTGACTTTTGATGCATTTCTGCCTTCCAAATGAAAGACAATGTGTAAAAAAGAAGTCATTTTGAAAAATGTCCTATAATTCTCATGCTAGTATGGGTACTCCCAATTTCGGAAATGTGCAAATATCTACTATTTCTCAACTCTATATTTTGTTCCCATTTCAGAAATACATAGGTGTCTTTCATACCGCTTTTTCCATGTATACATTTTCCCAGAATAATTGCTATATACCCGGTACATAATAAAAAACCATTGCAAGACGCTGCTCAGTTATTGGCTCTGGGTTCGTCGGGTTCTTGGTGAACCTACAAGTCCTATATATCGCCATAACCAGAAAGGTCCAGTGGATGTAACGGTATATTGCTTTCAAATAGCTGTCATAATTAGAAGAAGTTACAGGTGAAAACGTTGACACAAATGGCTGATTTTTTCAACTAATTTTCAATTTTTCCTATATTTAACTGTTTGTTTCTATAAAGAAAACTTGAAGGATCTACACAAATGACCCCATGCTGAATTCAGAATTTTGTCTACTTTTCAGATATGTATGGCTTTCCAGGATCCATTATTGCTTTCATACCCATTTCTACCATTAACTGGAAGGAGGTTGAAAGCACAAAAATAGCAAAAATAGACTATGTCCCAGAAAAATGCCAAAACTGTGTAAAAAATGTTGGTTTTCTGACAAAAGTCTGCTTGTCCCTGAAAGCTGGGAAGATGGTGATTTCAGCACCACAACCCCTTTTTGATGCCATTTGCAGGGAAAAAACCAGACGCTTTCATCTGTAGCCCTTTTTCGCATTTTCCCCAAAAAACCAAAATGTAGCTGTATTTTGGCTAATTTCTGGGTCCCCTCCAGGGGAATCCACAAACCCTGGGTACCTTTAGAATCCCCATGATGTTGGAAAAAAGGACGCAAATTTGGCGTGGATACGTTATGTGGTCAAAAAGTTACAGGGGCCTAAGCGCGAACTACCCCAAATAGCCAAAAAAAGGCTTAGCACAGGAGGGGAAAAGGCCTAGCAGCTAAGGGGTTAAGGGCCCTGGAGGGCTATATACTAGAGCGCCTATCCAATAGTTCTGGGGAGAGAATTCAATTTTAAAAAGACAGATTTCACCAGAGCTATCTTGAAATGTGTCTATCATGGTAACTTCAATAGATGGTTTAAACACAATTGCAATGCCTCCACCTGCTTTGCCATCTCTATTTAGTTGCAGAATGCGGTACTGTTCCGGGAGGGCTAGGGCAATGGCCGAGATAGAAGAGGGTTTCAACCAGGTTTCCGTTAGGAAACCTACATCTGGGGCCTGGGAGTTTAATAAGTCCCATATCTCAATGTAGTGTTTGGTTAGGGACCTTACATTTAGTAAACTTGCATTCCTAATCACATTTGTTTCTGGAGTAGCCTTTTCTTGAGCCTCCCTTGAGGAGGTAACCATCTGACTCTGATAATATCGCTTAAAACATTACAGCGTACCCAATATAATAGATCGGCTCGTACTTCCGGACATAGAAGGATACTACTGAGCAGCACACCTGATAAACATTCATAATTGGATTTATGCCCCGCAGAACCACCAGACATTCAGGCATGAACATACTCTGTTAGAACGTAGAATGCACCTACACTATCTCTATGGAGGGAGATAGTCCCAGATGCTACCGCCGTCAACACAGGTCGCACTGACAGTTTGGGACAGGGCCACGAAGACACTTGGTTGGTCCCACAAGGGAAACACCCTTTTGGAAAGGGACATGGCTGCGAGAGATTGCAAAACTGCAGGGATTTGGGGCATGGGATCCTATAAGTATCTCCAAGGTGGGAGATATCCTCGACAAAGAGGACCTTATGCCCTTCTCCCCGGTACAGGAGGAATACCAACTACACCCAACTCAATTCCTAAAGTAAGCTCAGCTCAGACATGCCTGGCAGGCTGAGGGGATGGAGGAGACTGAGATAACTGAATATGCCCCCCTTGAGGGCCGAATCTTGATGGATGAACTAAAAACGGGTCCAGTCTCTGCCACATATAGAACAATCAGTAACAATATGCCAGATACCTTGCGCCAGCTGCGAGAAGGGTGGAAGAGAGATGTGGGTGAATTCGAAGATATAGATTGGGAGGCGGCGTTGATGCATCCCAGTGGGGTCGCCATAAAATCGTGCCTACATTTGATACGATTCAAAATTCTTCATAGGGTTTACTATGACCGCTGACGGCTGTGTACCATGGGGAGAGCACCTACCCCAGACTGCTTGCAATGTGCCGATGCCATCAGATCCTTTATGCACACACTCTGGGAGTGCCTCGTATACAAACGAACTGGAAGACGATCATCCAGGAACTCTCAAACATTCTTGAGGTGACACCCCAGCTCGACCCGCAGTTTGTTTTGTTGGAGATCACAGATGACGTTGATATTCCACGCTTTAAACTTGTCTTTAGTGCCCTAGGCTTAGGGGTGGACAAAAGAGATGTGGCTACATACCGCGGAGAGTCAAAGGTACCTTCCATACAGGAATGGAGATGGGGGATGGACCGCTATACGGGGGCAGAGAAGGTTTACATATAGTAGCAGAGGCTGTCCCCATAGGTTTTATAAGATCTGGGGGTGGTGGAGAGCTTATTATGGGCTGGGGCCCGAAGAAAGGAAGCCCTGATGCAATGTCCGGACTGACCGCCAGTCAGACTAATGTGATATCAGAAATGTACTGCCATGTATACTGTGAGCTGTTTTGTATTTATTGCATAAATGTGTATCTTAAGATTTCCTCTCTTAACCTCAATGAGACACTGTGCGCTATCCTCAGATCTTTGTGGACAATGGTGCATGTGACTGTAATGCCTTCTTTGGTTTGTGCATTAAAATGGAAAATAATTTTTTTTTTTTTTTTTTTAGAAAGCCACAACTGGGTGAAGGTGTCCAGCGTGCCATTGAACCACTTGCCAATTATGTTGTAAAATTTTACAAATTGTTTTCCATTTCGAAAACTGCTCGTTTTCACGTAGAAAACCAAATGTAAATTCTACTTACATGTTTTGTGAGGGTGCACACTTTCATTTGCATCATGCATTCAATCATTCACACAGATTCTGACAACGCACAAATATGGCTTTTTCATAGTGTGAGGGTTTATACCATGCTTTTGTACAACATAACAAAGTACAGGTAAAGAACAGGTAGAGACAGTAAGATGAGCGACACACACTTGCGCCACACAACCCACAAGAAGGCAGCAAGGTCAGGCTGACCTCTGTAGCACTACTTTACTCAGTGTTCACTTATGTGTTACTTACCATTAACCAGACCGGATAAGACATCTTGTTGAGAATGTGCGGCGCATCCGACGTCACAGACTGCACCCCCGTGCACCACAGTACTGAGTAAAGCCACGGCTCGTTAACGTTGTACAGATTAGTGCTAAGATTCCCTGATGTGTACTTCCTGGCAAAATAAATCAATATTTTTTTTTAACAAAATACAATGACAGTGTAAATATAATTAGAAAAGGAAATTTAATCGGACAGTATACCGTGCTACAATCTAAATACCGGAAGATGCTGGGAAATGTGGTTCTCAATAAAAAAGAAATGTTTAGACGAACAAAACTAAGCTGGAAGTGAGCATCTCATGAAAGGATATGAATACAGCCTTGCTCTCTTTTTCTCTCTCCCTCTATGAACTTCTATAGACCTCTGTGGTATAGGGAAACCAGTGGAAAAGACATGGTAAAACAAAAGAATTCTGACAATAACCTGTGTACAAAAGGGAGCGGGAGATTCTTCCCCTCTAAAAAGAAGAGCCAGCTTGGGATTTTAGTAGTAATCTGAAAATTAGGCAGAAGAGGATGTATTATGTGCCAGATACATAATTATGCGGAAAATGCCGAGGCCAGAGTACCACATAATTCCATTGTCTCTGCTCATAACTCAAGAAAGCATTGATTTATTTCGTACAAGAGGCACGAGGGAAGCAGGTTTCTGGTTTAACTAGAAAGGAAAACGTGCTCTTTGTAGGAAGGAAAGAGCACAGGCAGAATACTAAGGACAGAATACGGAGAGCTCAGAGTTATCATTCAAGCACTTATTACAATCAAAGCCACATCAGATCCAGTGTTCGGATCGCGGTCGTACCTGATGTCGTCGCTGCTGGCTTGCGTGTACCTCAGGTTCAGTTCGGTGATCCCCCGCTCTTTCAGATGCTTGACATCCATCTTGATAGCCGTGGCTTGCTGGAAGCCTGGAGCCATCTCCCTCACCCACTGTCTTTCCGAGTCTGGGAGCCAGATGACCTGCAGGCACAAACAAATCAATGCTAGCTGGACTTCTCCCTCAACCTGCAATGTGGTCAAAGTCCCACCAATGACTCACAAGGGAGCAAAGTTGGCCAATTGGCCAGTGATTTCTTGAGACCACCACTCTTTCTGGTCAGAAAATTCAGAATAAAGCAGCGATATGGTTCATCTTCAGAGAATAAATCCTACCCTGCCATTATTTAACGCCCTACTCTGGCGGAATGCAAACTAATGACAAACGTCCAGGATTTAACGCACTCTGTCAACACAAAAGAGCATTCAAATGAATAGGTGTTTGGTACCAGCAACTTGTAGTGGAAAAAACACATCTGGACAAGCACCAAGATTGGCTGCTGAGTTCCACAACTACACTGCAGGAAGAGGGAATGAGCATGGCTTCTGTCTGAGCAAAGGGGGCACAGATGGGATTCCTGCTAACCAGGCTCCCAAGAATACAGCCCAGTCAAAAAACTGCTCAAAACGCTTTGCTTACAACAGTGGTCAACAATGAAATGGCCAAGCTAGGTCTTTCTTTCTGCTACCTACAACTTCACCCTGAAGTCCTACATATTCAAAAGGCGTGCACAATAACATAGTTTAAAATCGGAGAAGGTTAACAAGTCCTTTTGATGGTGGTGATGCCACATATATTGTTTACTGCTGCACAAGCCAAATATTCACAGCTAAAGAGAATTCTGCGGAATGATAAATGTATGCATTTGTACCACTGATATCGCCCCCGACATTCATTTGGGTTTTATAAATCATTTCTAGTAGCACCTGGCAAGGGTGAATCAATTTATGGGAAATCTAGAGAATCCATTTCTAAATGTATTTCTGGGTGAGCCAGTGCATATGATCCCAGTATTAATGCAAGTCATAGAGTCGCAGAGTTTTAACACATTTATTCAAAGATCATGAGAAATGATGCACTGGGGGAGTTGAAGGGGGGCGTCTAAAATTATTCCCATGAGATATCACTACAATATCATCTTTGGGAGTCTCAACGTCCACATGGGTAGGTTTCTTGTACATTCTATGCATCATGAATGGTTTTAATCACTTATTTTCATCATGCATTTGCCATAGAATGGTAATGAGAACTGCAGCTAGGCAACTTCACAGAGAGTCGGAAGCAGGACAACAAAGGGTTTTGTATGACTCTGGACGTTTGACCTGGGTTTTGGACCTATAAATTAATTGCATCGGTTCTAAGCTTAGATTTAATAGGCCCACCTGGACAGAATCATATATTTTTAGTCTTCATCTCAAGAGGCAATCTGCAGAACAAAGCTCTTCCTCTTGACACAGCCATCATCCAGACATCAGAAACCTGCACTCAGGTGTGCGCTGCTGCTGCTCCTAGACTGTGGAACTCCCTCCACACCAACATCTGTTGAATTAAAGTCTCCCTTATATTACATCTTACCCTCCTCTCCAGTGTTAAAAAATTGACAAACATTCCACCTCTCAGTTGTTATAGTTTAACAAAACTACAGAGATCTTGTTGCACCTCCTTTTCTCTATACTTTCACTTACTTTGCTTCTTTTCTCATTTCTAACAAAACTACAGTTCCTTTCCCTCTCAGTAGTTTTGTTCTCGCCTCTCCTAAGTAAAGGTCTGTGATGTCTTGGGAAGAGGAACCCCTCTATAGAAATACTAAACAAACAAATAAGCACCTTTAGGGTTTATGGTCAAGCCCTTGGAGTAGGTCAGTAGAAAGCCTTGCACCCATTCACATACAATTTTCAAAGCCCTACAGGGTTTCATGAATCAGGTAAAATTATTTTCCTTCAATCATTTGAAATATGTTGTTCTGGGCATTAGGGGCTGAGGCGCTGAATTACTTGTGTTGTAAGATGGGACCAATCAAACGTTTGAAAAATGTGTGGTGTTCCCATCCATAGATCCTCATCCTCGGCTCCAACCCATCAGCCTGGGACGACTCCTGGTGGCCCTCGTCACTAGGGGCACCCCCGACACCAACTGACCACGCACGCAACCTGGGAGTCATCCTCGACTCAACGCTCACCATGACCAAGCAAGTCAACGCAGTCTCCTCCTCCTGCTTCAACACCCTCCGCATGCTCCGCAAGATCTACAGGTGGATCCCGACAGACACGAGAAGAACAGTCACCCAGGCCCTCGTCAGCAGCAGACTCGACTACGGAAACGCCCTCTACGCAGGAGCCCCGACCAAGCTCATCAAACGACTGCAAAAGAATCCAAGACGCCTCTGCACGCCTGATCCTCGACATTCCACGCCACAGCCACATCACCCCCCACCTGAAAAACCTGCACTGGCTCCCCGTCGACAAGAGAATCTCCTTCAAACTCCTGATCCACGCACACAAGGCACTCCACAAAACCGGCCCAGCCTACCTCAACAGTCGACTCTCCTTCTACGTTCCCAACTGTCAGCTCCGCTCCGCCGACCTCTCCCTGGCCACCGTCCCGCGCATCCGGAGAACCACCACCGGAGGCAGATCCTTCTCTCACCGCGCCGCCAAGATCTGGAACACCCTTCTCCTCAACCTACGACAGACCCAAGACCTGCTGACCTTCAGGAGACGACTCAAGACCTGGCTATTCGACCAGTAGCGGCAACACCCCCCCTCCTCTCCCTCAGCGCCTTGAGACCCTCGCGGGTAAGTAGTGCGCTTTACAAATCTTGTGATTGATTTCATAAGAAGACATACATTAGCCTTCATTCAGTTTAATGAATTTCCTTGTTTTCATATTTATTTTCCTCAAATGAGATTCAATTAAAATTATCTAATTCATTACCTTTTTAGTATCTCTCAATTATAGAAGAATTGTGTTTGGGCAGATTTATTTGGGCAGATGTCCTATAAAGGCTTAAGTGAGAAATTGGGTTGTTGGTTGAGTGGGGTGTTTTACCCTGCTCAGGCAACAGCCACAATAGCTGTCAGGGTGAACGACTAAATTCCCTAAATTAACCTGTGCTAACCCTGTGGTAGACGAAGTAACGGTGAAGATTTCTACGTTCGGACTTAGTCTCTAAACGAGAGTTCCGCAAGGTCAGATACCTCTTTGGGGAACGACTGCTGAACAGGATTTGCTGCTGCAGAGAAAGTAGCTGGAGCTGCCGCATAGTCATGCCGACCGGTGATGCACCTTGGGTGGATAGACGAGCAGGTTGGTCCCAGTCTCCTCTCGGTTCTCAGAGTAGGTTTAAGCCAAATATCTTTTAAGTCCCAAGTTTTGGATTTTGGCTATCTGGGCACTTTTAACACCACCTTCAAGCGTCCAGGACTGGAGAGGCATGACTAGGGTGGGGTTGCAGCTCACTCAGGCTGGGTTCAGGTGCGTGTTCAAGATGATTGGAGCCTCTTCTGTCCCTGAGGTTCTCATCAGCAGGCCAGCCAACTAGCCCTTGGAGTCACTCTGGAAGTTCTGGGTTCAAGAAGAGGAACAGGGCTCAAACAGCACGGCAGGACACTGAGGGTTCAAGGCAGGCTTCAGGCAGCAGTGTAGTCCTTCCAGGTGTAGCACAGCAGTTCGCTGAAGTACACATCAGCCCACACCAGCTGCCAGTCCTCTGAGAGACCTTCCGCAGGTTCAGAAAGTTAACTGAAGAGTGGGTCTGAGGGTCCTATTTTTATACCTGGTGCCTTATTTGAAGTAGAAGAAGTTTCTAGACATCTTCCTGTGAACTCCTTTAAGTTTTCTTCCTTCCATGACCCGGCTCCAAGCTAGCTATATGAACAATAAACTGGTGACAAGTCTTTTGTGTGGAGGCAGGGCGCAGCCCATTCAGTTGCAAGTGGGGTTGTGCCCAGGTCCGCCCCTCCTCATCCTGCCAGTGATGGCCCATCCAGGAACACCTAATGCCTCTATTGTGTTGCTGTCTGGGAGGAATAAAAGTCCAACTGACAACTACACCCAGTCATATGACCCAGGGATAGGCTGCAGGGACCAAATAGCTAGGGGAGGAAAATGCCAACTTTCTAAAAGTGACATTTGTAAAATTGTAAATTAAAATCTGACTTGACCATTAAAGAGTATTTTAAATTACAATTTCTCAGACACCAAACATTAAACGTTTACCTGATCCTAATCAAAAGTTAGCACTTATGGGGCGGGGGCGGGTGCGCAAAGATGGCAGCCGTGTACTAGGTGAGCTCCCGGCAGTCGCTTAAGCGAGCCGTAAATATCCTGCCTATATCCTCAATGAATCACTTTTGAACACTGAACCCGGTGTGGCGTAGATGGCAGGGAACATTTCTGTGCCCCGTGCGGGGGCTCTCGAGCCCCGGTCAGACCGGAGGGGGCAGGGGCCTATCTGAACCATGGGTGGCGGAGGAGGCCCGGGCCTGGTGCTGGGGCTGTGGGAGAGTGAGCAGCTGGCTGGGCCAACAAAGACAACTCACTGGCAAGAACATTGACTGGCGGCCGCGGGCTGCCTTGCTGTGCTTTGTCGGCGGCGGCCTGTGTGTGAGAGGCGGTCCTGGCCTGCAGCTTGTGCGGCCTGGTGGTGAACAATGCGCAGGGCGGAGGGCTTGGTACGCTCTCGTGTCATGGCCTGCAGCGGCCTGTAGGGCTGCGGGACTACCAAAAGGAAGCGACACTGCCCCAGCGTATAGCTTAGTGACCTGGGGCATTGTCCTGCATATGCTCAGCCCTGGATCTGGTGGCCTACCTGACCTCGCCTTCCCAGCCGGCAGTCGGATTGGGCCCTCGGCAGCCACGGAGGAGTCTGTAGTTGCCCCCCAGGACACGAGGGGGGCTGTTGGAGCTGCGGTCAATTACCACGAGGTGTCGGGCTGGCCGTAGGACTGGATCTTGACCTGGGTCTGGGAGGCTCGGGCCCCCCAACCGTGGACTTGTGGTCTATCTCGCGCTGTGTGCGGCCCGGCCCTGGGGCCGTTGGTGCCCTCATGGACTGGCTCCTTGGGGCTCCTGGGCGGGGTGGCGAGCCGAAGATTGGAATGTGAAATTTTGGCCCTCTATCCGCAGGTTGTGCTCCACCACTGTGAAGAGACCGGAGCTGGAGGACCCCTCATATGGCCCTTTCTGTGAACTGAAGAACCACACCACTTTCACTTGCAAACTCCATCTATATCAACCTGTATGGTGCCTATTGGTGCAGAACCCAGTTAGGGAGGGCTGTATTACGGCCGGTCCCTGGGTCACGAAAGCAGCCAGGCTATGTCCTGGTGCGACTTGCGGCCTCGGGCTGACCGCGTTTCACGTGTCCACATCTGGAGGGCCCTTCCGTCTGAGAGGCGGACCGCTCGTGCCGCCCCTTGGATTAGGGTGTCTGGCAGGTCATGCACGACTTACCTTGAGATCTGGCTTTCGCAAGATTGATGACCCCCCCCTGCCTCAGCATGACCAGAGATAAACCTGCGGGGACCTCGGCCAGGCATTGCACCATGGACAAGTTTACCAACTCCGGTGCTGCGACGGTAGACCTCGCATGGCCGCTGAGCCCGGGCCAGAAAATGCTGCACTGCTGGCAGCTATAACACAATCGCGGGGCTTGCTGGATGCTAAAATTCGGGCAGTAGGATCCGAAGTAACTTTACTATGCCAAGATCTCCGGAACGAGGTTGACCAAATTACAGGCAAAGACCAGGGTGTCGAGCGTGGAAGACTCGGTGTCCACCCTTCAATGGAAGGTCAATAAACTGACGGTTGTGACCAAGGATTGGCGGCACGAGTTAAAGATGCAGAGAGTGCCGTGCGGCGCAACAACCTGCACTTCGTAGGCTTCCCGTAGGGGTGCGAGGGCTCATTATGAAAGAATTCCTGCCACAAGGGCTTTGATCACTAAGGCCAGCTGATTCCCTCTCGACATGCTTCGTAGTTGAACGGGCTCATAGGGCCCTGGCACAGAAACCCTCGCCGCAGGCGCAAGGCCCCGACCAGTAATTGCCAAGCTCCTCAATTATTTAGACCGGGACGCGATTCTTGCACATGCTTGGCACCAAGACAAGATCTTATTTTTGTTTTTTTCAGAGTTTTATATAGCGCAAATTTGACCCAAAGGTATCGGGTATCAGAGCGCTTTACACGAGCACCAGTTGCGTTACATGAGGACACTTTCATTTTTGTTAGGCACGGGGAGATTAAGTGATTTGCCCACAATCACAGGATGCTGCGCGTCCTTGCCGAAACTCGAACCCGGTTCCCCAGATTTGAGGTCGACCGCCCTAGCCGTTAGGCCAACTCCTCTCCCCATTTGACTCTTATCAAATAATGATATTTCCAGACTATAAGAAGATGGTCCAACAACAGAGGCAATCCTTTATGGCAGCAAAACAGAGATTGAGAGAGCTTAAAATTCAATACATGCTGCATATATCCAGGCTGTCTTAGGGTGGTCTTTAATTCACAGACTTTCTTCTTCAATACTCCAGAGGAGTATTTACATGGACGGATGAATCGGTATCACTGAAGCCTAATACTCTGCCACACATAGACCCTGACTCATCCCAGAGTGACAGGTTAAACCATCCCAAGAAGTCCACGACAAAGGGTTGTAATCGATCCCGATCATCCTAGAAGAGTATGCTCCCACATTATGAACACTAGCCCCTCGCGGTGCAGTGCTGCAATCGGTGGTCTCCCTCCTCCACCATGTCTACATGACCGATCTTTCTACTTCTTCCTGTAGTATGGGCACTATCTATTAGTCTGCATTCGTAGAGTACAACGCTTCCATTGCTCTAGCACTACGCTGAGATGGGTAAGGGACTTGGGGAATCTGTGGTGGTGTGATACTGGCAGAGGCCTGTGAGTATTCCGTGATGTCATTTAGAGTGTTGGCAGACATCCTGCCCTGAATGTTCTGTCAGTGGCAGTTGCTGTCTGTGTCTTGGCTGTACCAGCTGGGACGGCTCTCTGTACTCCCGCAATAAACCTTCAACTGGAAACCCTCTTGTGTGTCCGTCATACCTCTCTTCAGTGGCGACAGAAGATGGGATACGACTCGTCTTAGAGGTATAGAGGTATTGCCTACCTATGCACTACGGCTCAACTGTGAGTACTTTTTTTTTAAGCTTCACAAGGCACCCCTGCTTCAACAGATACAGAGAGCCGTACCCTTGCTTGTTCTGGCGCCTGCCCCGCGCTGTAGTTTACCCTCGGCTACCGTCTCCTTTCCTGCTATTTGCTTTACTTCATCAAGAACTTGTTCTGACTCTGCCATTGAACTCAGTGACTGCTTCGGGATATCAAGAGGTTTGGGATTCCCATCCGTCTCCCACGTACTCATTTCACTGACTTTGGGCATATATTTTTTTTATATATACTCATTTCGCTAACTTTGGGCATTTTGGGCATTCTGGCGCGAGCAATCACCTGCCTGTTTGATTGCTTTCAAACGCACGGCCTCACCTCGCGCTTCTTCTCAAGGGATCCTTTCGTCACAGCCCACATGGCTACTCTTCTCCTTGGTCCTTCTCTTCAGCCCTTGTGACGTCTCGCCAACACGCAACTCTCACTGTGGAGTTCAGACGCAGCGTCTACGCATGGTTGCACTGTTCCCATGGCAACGAGCTTTGCTGTCTTTGTTTACGCGCTGACGCGCACAGCACCTTCATGCGCACAGCGCATTCAAAAGGAGAAAGCTTTCTTTCTCTCTTCTGCGCTGACACGCACAGCTTTCTTTGCGTGTCAACACATCTGTCTTTACCTGTTTCGCTGACACACACAGCACTTGTGTGTCAGTCTACTCCATCACAATCGTTCTTACACTGACACACACAGTTATTTTATGTGTCCATCAACACATGATTAAAGATCATTAGCACTATTTCGCTGACACACACAGCCTTCTTAAGTGTGTCTTCTCGCATTTTTGGCAAGAGTAGTTTCTATCGTTTCCAAAAAGGAATTACAGCGCGAGGCTGCCATCCTGTGGCCAAATTACGAACTGCAATTTTTCTTTTTTTTTATCCATTTTGCAAAACAATTTACATTTTGGAACTCCGACCTACTCTTCTGGTAAATCTCTTCAGTGTGTCATTTCTGTGACACACACACATTCATTTTTATATCACTCCATTGGTGAACTTGTATTTTGTTACATCATATTCTTTTCAATTGCCATCTTCTTTGCCATTCTTCTTACTAGCTCTATTGTTTCTTCTTCTCTTTCTTTCTCTTTTTTCTTCTTCCTGGTTCTCTTTCTACATTCTTATTCTTTTTCTTCTTTACAGACATGCAGAGTGTTACAGCTCCTGCACCTTTTTTACAGGAACCCGGAGAACCACAACTTGAATGGAAGCTATGGATTAGATCCTTTAAAGCATACTTAGGTGCAATCGATGGTCAAAGATTCAGACCTGAGAGAAAGAAGAATCTTATGTTCTACCATTTAGGAGTTGAGGGTCAAAATGTCTTTGACCACCTACCTCCTTATAAACCACCTGAAGGTGAAGATCCCGATGTGTTCGATACAGCGGTAATGCAATTGGACAAGTATTTCACTAAGACGAAAAACATTGTGGTACACAGATACAAAGTTTTCACAAGAACACAAAAACCCAATGAAAGTATAAACACCTTCATCACTGCCTTAAAAGTTCTAGCTGCAAAATGCGAATTTGACAACTTTACATCCCAACTCGTAAGGGATCAACTTGTTGCACGATGTTATTGTAAAAGGTCCAAGAAAGATTGCTTACTTGCAAAGACCCCACCCTGGATGAAGCTGTGGACATTGCCAAGAGCATTGAAAGCTCCATGGATGATGCAAAGCAACTTGAATCTGCTTTATCCAATTCTACCATTTCTGGTGCTGTCACTGCTAAACCTCCTTTTTCTTCCCCTTCTCTCCCTAATATTTCCAGAGGATCTACCATACCTAGGGGTGGAAGAAACTTCACACCAAATAGAGGTGGAAAAACCTTTACACCTAACAGACAGTTTAACTACAGAATAAGTTGTTATAGGTGTGGGTCATCTATGCATGTTTCTTCTTTCAAAAACTGTCCTGCTATTAATCAACAATGTGGCCAATGTGGTAAAATGGGTCATTTTGCTAAAATTTGTATGGGGGGGAAGAAGAAGAAGTGTAAGATGTGTACTCAACGATTCTGATGACCAATTTGATGACGATGTCACAAATCAAGAGTATGTTGTAGTAGTCAAGAATTGTTCTGATAAATGGATTACGCAACATATCTCTGATCACGAAGTCGATGTTACCATTGAGTCTAATCACATTCAGCTCCTTGTTGACACAGGAGTGCGCATCACCATTGTATCTCTAGACAGGTATCTAAAATTTTGGTCTACCAAAAGTTTGCTACCCCCTGACATACTTACAGTAGCCTTTGAAGGCAGTAGGATTGATTTACTAGGCTACTTCTGGGCTAAAATAAGTGTCTTTGGAGTGGTTATCAATGGTAAAGTGTATGTGGCTAAACGTGGGATCAATGTTCTCGGTCTAATCCATCAGGCTGAGTTTGGCCTCACTATCAAACCTGGCCTACCCAACCCAGTTTTTATTGACCATCAATCCAACCATAATCACTTTATCCCCACTAAAGACATTAGCTCTCTGTCCAGTACTCAATTGGCCACTGCTTGGGAGCACAAGTACAGTAAAAGTTTTGAAGACCGTCTAGGCAAGATCACAAACTTTCAACATTTCATTAGAATCAAAGAAGATGCTGTGCCCATCAAGTTTAGATTGCGCAACGTCCCTTTGAGCATTAGAGGTGATCTTTCCAAGCATTTACAATCATTATGTGACCAAGGCATAATCGAAAAAGTCGAGTCCACTCTCTGGCTTTCACCCATTGTTTTGGCCAAGAAGAGGTCTGGGGACCTGAGGATGTGTGTCGACTTGAGGAGCCTTAACAAAGCCATCTGGGTTGACGGTTTTCCCCTTCCTCATGGTACACTAAACTCGATCTTAAGGCTGCCTACCATCAAGTCGAACTACATCCTCAGTCCCGACATCTCACAGCTTTCGTCACTCCGGATGGTGTATTTCAATTTTGTCGCCTCCCCTTTGGTCTCGCCTCGGCCGCTGCCGTATTCCAAAGATTGATGACTGAGATGTTCCATCACAATCCCCATGTTGTTGTTTTCCAAGACGACATTCTCATATTCACCAAAACCGAAGCCGAGCATGATTCTGCCATTGATCAAGTATTCAAACAGAGGTGTCACCTTACAAAAAAACAAGCGTACCTTCAAAGTGAAGGAGATCGAGTACTTAGGCCACGTCATCTCCGAACACGGTATCAAACCCAGACCAGGTCTTATAAAGAGCATAGTTGACGCACCTCCTCCCCAAAACAAGGAACAACTCATGTCCTTTCTTGGCCTCTGTGAATTCTATTCGAAGTTTATGAAGGACTTTGCCAAGACCACAGAGTGTTTCAGGGCGCAACTAAAGAAAAGAGCAACCTATGTATGGTCCAAGGAGAGCAAAAAAGGTTTCCAGTCCATCAAGGACCATATAGTTCAAGCCCCCGCTCTGCAAGCACTTGTAGAAGGAAAGCAAACCATTATCACTGTTGATGCATCTGAGTATGGTCTGGGAGCTGTTCTCTCGCAATATGCTGATGGGAAAGAACACACAGTAGGATTTGCATCCAGGACTCTTCGTCCTGTTGAACGGAAATATTCCGTCATTGAAAAAGAACTTTTAGCCTGTGTCTGGAGCATTGAAAAGTTCAAACCATATGTATGGGGCAGATCCTTCATCCTCAAGACTGACCATCGTCCCCTGGTTGACCTCCTCTCTGGTAAAAACGTTAAACGTACCACCGTTCGTTTAGCACGATTATCCACGAAACTCCTAGAATACACTTTCACTGTAGAATATATTCCTGGAGGAAAGAACTGTAGAGCGGACTGCCTATCAACACTCCCCATTTCCGACACAGATGAACAAGACTGGGAAACTGAAGTCGAAGAGTGCTTTGTGGCACTTATTGGTCAAGACAACTTGTCTTTTGCAGATGAAGACTGGATTGTGCAGATTGACAAGTATTCCATTCTCAAGGAAGTTGCATCTTTGATTAATAAAGGCTGGCCAAAAGAGAGGTGTCTCTCACCCGATCTTCAGATGTTCTGGAAAGTTAGTGACGAGCTTTCAGTGGAAGGTGGAAAAGTAGTCAGAGGTGACAAACTCATTCCTCCTTCTTGCTATCGAGAAAAGATCATTCTAGCTGTACATTCTGATCATCTGGGAGCAACTATTACAAAGAGGAAAGTCAGGACTGATTTCTGGTGGCCCAGAATGGACATCCAAATTGATGACTTGGTAAGGCAATGTTCACGCTGCAATGCCAGCGACAAAGTCTTAGTACTCGAAGGTACAGTCGAATATCCTGTACCTCCTCCTGGCAGAGCTTGGCAAAGACTCGGCATGGATTTTCTTGGACCATTCCATGTTCTCCCTTCCAGCTCTAAGTACTTTTTAGTCCTCATTGACCATCTGTCCAGGTTGAACCCATCTCTACACCCAATTCCAAGAGCGTCATTAACTGTTTGAATGCCATTTTCCTCAGGGAGGGTTATCCTGAGGAAATTCTCACCGATAACGGCGTTCAATTCGTTTCACATGAAATGACTTCATTCCTGCACTCTTGTGGCATCAAACACACCAGGACTCCACTTTACCATCCACAAAGTAATGGCAAAGCTGAGAGGTTTAACAGGGTTGTAGTGGAGTGTGTACAAGCAGCCTTTAGGTCTAAATCTGTGTTTTCCAAGCTGTGAAAGATCTTGTCTGGTCATATCGCACTTCACCTCATGTAGCTACCAATTTTTCTCCCTTCGAACTTATGAGGGGCAGAAAAGCATCCTCCCAAGTGTATCCCTTCTGGATGGTCAAATCCTTCCATCTTGGTTGCGACATGAGGTGCATGCGGAAATCTGCCAAGAAAACTTCAACTGAAGCTTGTTCCAAACCTCATCAATTCTCCACAACGAAAGAAACTCACAGACTCCGTGTTGGAGACTGGGTCAGGGTCAAAAATCCCATCACAGTAAGATAAGGTTTTTCTAAATTTCTAGACTCACAACAAATTGTAGAAATTCGAAAGAACGCTGTTAAGTTGTCTAATGGAAACTGGTGGAGCACTTCTCGTGTTGCCAAGGATCCTTCTATTCGTTCCGAAACTGTCAAGGTCAACCAAAATGTTTCAAGGGGGGATGATGTTAGAAAGAGCACCAGAGTCAGTGTTAGACCACGAAGACTACAAGACTATGTTTAAGTTTTATTGCGTGCTCTTCACTTTGCTTTCTGCTTTCACTAGCCCCTTTTTCCTTTATGTATCCTTTCCCCTTCTCTGTTATCATAAGAGTTATTTTATCAAAAGGGGGGAGGTGTGGTGATGTGATACTGGCAGAGGCCTGTGAGTATTCCGTGATGTCATTTAGAGTGTTGGCAGACATCCTGCCCTGAATGTTCTGTCAGTGGCAGTTGCTGTCTGTGCCTTGGCTGTACCAGCTGGGATGGTTCTCTGTACTCCCGCAATAAACCTTCAACTGGAAACCCTCTTGTGTGTCCATCATACCTCTCTTCAGATTCATTGGCGAGTTCCTCTCCCGGGCCCCAGTAGGGGTTTGGGGAAGGCATCACCTGCGACAGATACTTCTTGTTCTCTGAAGTACTGGGGTGGGGTGAGGGACAGTTGATTTGTTTCATTGTTTTTTAAGTTGCAACATTGCACAGTCCTGGTACAGGTGCCCCTGGAGATCCCTGTGTTTGGCTCCCAGGACTTCCAACCATGTCACTAATGCCTGATGCGGGTCTCGGTGCTCTGATGGGCCATTTACAAGTGATTACTTGGAATGTACGTGGGGTTACTGATCAAATTAAACGGGGTGCGGTACTGAAGCAGGCCAAGAGACTGGGGATTGATATTCTCCTTTTACAAGAGACATACCTCTTAGGGTATAAGGCCCCCTGCCTGGCACGCTTCGGATACACACAAACATTTCATTCTGGATTTACGAGGGGCTCACGGGGAACAAGTATTCTAATCCATCATAGAGTCCCCTTCCAGCCTACTAGAGTATGGCCTGGCGATAATGGTAGATACATCATTGTGACCGATACACTCTATAGGGAGCTGCTTACGTTGGGCAGCATGCACGCCTCCCCCAGCCCCCCCCCCGACCCCTATTGGAACAAACATTTGTGGATAATTTATTTGAGGTGGGGAGATCTCTTTGGCGGTCTCTCTGTGATGGGTGGGGACTGAAATGATGTGCTAGACCCGGAGGTTGACCGGTGGCGTGCTAGAGAGAGGAAGGTAGAGACTGGGCTTTCCAAGTTAGGTCCATTATTATCCGCACTGGGTTGGATTGATGCATGGAGGATGTATCACGCAGCCGAAGTCGGCTACACCTATTATTCACCAGTACATAGCTCCTTTTCTAGGCTCGATTATTTATTAATCGCCACAAGCTACTCCCACAGAGTTTCAGAAGTTTACATTTTGCCTAGGAGGTTGTCTGATCACTCCCCTGTGGCCCTCAAGCTTCATGTCAGTCCAGAGCGCCAGCAATCCCGCTGGAGCATGTCGCCTTGGCATTTGTGAAATACATCCTATAAAATGTTGTTGTATAGGTCTCTTATAGAGTATTTTTCCATAAACCTGATTAAAGTGTCCTTCAGTGCAGTATTATGGGAAGCCATCAAACTGACGGTGCGGGGGATTGATATTAGTTACTGTGCTGGCGAACGTAAGCGTAAAACCCATGCCCTGGTGGCGGATGCAAACCTTAGAAGAGAGTAAGCGACAAGACGGTGGCAATATGGCGCAGCGTCAGCTCCATTTGCTCCAGCAGCAGTATCAGCAGCTGCTCCTTGATGACGCCAAACAGGCATGGCAAGCAGCTCAGAGCCGCATTTACCAGTGGGGTGATAAATCCAGTAGGAGGCTCCACAGGCTTTGTCAGGTCTCTCAGGTGGTGCATAACGCCAAAGGTGAGCTCTTGTCACACCCTCGAGCGGTGGCCCAAAGCTTTGCTGCATTTTACGGCGAGCTATATGCCCGCAGAGATGTGATTGATCTAGACCAGATACTGGAGTTTGTCAAGGCCAAATCCCCATGATCCCTGTCTGATGCCGCCCGCACGCAGTTAGAAGAGATTATTACAGAGGAGGAACTTTCCACCACCCTGGCAGAGATGTGTACTGGGAAAGCATTGGGACGTAACAGCTTGACTTGCGAATTTCTTAAATCTTATATGTCGTAACTTGAGAAACAGTTATTGGGGGCCATTCATTTCGCGCTGACAGCCTCAGTGCACCCACCAGATTGGAGACACGCTGAAATAGTTGTCTTCCTTAAGCCGGGCCACCTGCCTGAGGACCACTCTTCATATCGCCCTATCTCTCTCCTCAATGTCAAGGTGAAGCTCCTCACCAAAACTCGCGCTAACGGACTGATGGGACACATGCATAACCTGATCCACCCGGATCAGGCTGGCTTCATGCCGCATAGAGCCACACACCACAATATCCAACGTGTCCACAATGCCCTAGCCATGGTTGATTATCTGGGAGGTCCAGCGGCTGTACTCTTGGCCAATATTGGCAAAGCATTCGGTCAGTTGGTAATACCTATTCGTTCTACTCCAGAACATGAATTTTGGCCCGCGGTTCATATCCTATGTCCGCCTTTTATATATAGATTTGACTGCCTCGGTCCGGGTGGCGAATGAGGTGTCAGCGCCCTTTCAGATCCATAGAGGCACCAGACAGGGGATCCCGGTGTTCCCCCTGGGCATGGAACCTTTGCTGCATGGCTATGGGGGGACACTCAGGTACGTGGCTTTGAGTGGCCGCTGGAGTTGTCTGACAGAATAGCACTATACGCAGAAGATGTTTTGTTCTTTCTTACAAGTCCACAGACTTCTGGGCCGCGTATTTTGCAGATATTTGGCGAGACTTCCAGGCTGTATATGAATGCTGGGAAGTCGGTGGTGTTCCCTGCAGGAGACTCTTCGGTGAGATGGAGTGGGGGGCTGGCTTAACACTGGCTATACACGGTTTCCATTATCTGGGGGCATTTATCTCCCTCGACTCTGCAATATCATGGTCACGCAACATTTGTCCAGTGCTGTCATGTATTAAAGAGGAGGTGAAGGTCTGGTCTCAGCTGCCACTCTCCCTGTTGGGCAGACTGACAATCTTTAAAATGGTTTCGCTCCTGCGTATGCTCTATCAGCTCCAGAATCACCTCCACACAATTCCAATATTATGGTTCCGACAGATTAATACGTAGCTAAACCAGTTTTTATGGGGTGGTGGCACGACATGCGTTTGCCCTTCGGACATGTTTTCAGTCCACTTATTGTGGGGGAATCGCAGCCGGCGATGTACAATGCTATTATGCTGCCTCACACCTCCTGATCATTAATAACTGGTGGTATAGCTCTCAAGATGATCCCACATATGCTACGGAGACTCCTGGACCTCCTCTACAGTGCGATAGAGCTGGGATTTCTTCCACCTAGTTATATCCATATGGCGGCGCTCCCTTCGGCAGATGGGGTGGTGGGAGATATTGACACGGGAGACTCCCTTGTGGCATGGTATCCTTCTTCGTCAGGTAGCCTTAATAAATGGGTTTAAAAATGGGATGATATAGAGATGTCCACACTGGGCGATTTTATGAAAGGTACCGTCCTGAAATCCTTCCAGGAGCTGCAGACCGAGTTTCTGCGTCATCATAGCCAGTTCTATAAGTACCTACAGCTCCATCATGCCATATCCCCCTATCTACGTGACCTTCGGGAGTTGCCAGAGTTCAGCACTCTGGAGGGTAGATTATTAATATGGGTGACTTGGGCACACATAAAATTACACAAATCTACCAGTCACTGATCACACATAGTACCACGACAATACCCGCTCTTCGGGCGACATGGCAGGGGGACGTTGGTGAGGTTGAAGAAGATGACTGGACAGAGGCATTGGGGTCCCCCCGTGAAGTGGCTATTTCCTCTCTCCTTCGCCGGATTCATTTTGAATATCTGCACAGAGCTTATTACACCAGGCACCGCCTGTCGCGCATGGGAGTAATTGGGTCCCCTACGTGCCTGCGGCGCGGGATAGACTAGGGCACCTTCCTACACACTGTTTGGGATTCCTCATAATTGAAGTGCTTTTGGCTGCGAGTGACATCTTGCTTCGCATTGGTATTGCTTGGAAGATCCCACTAGATCCCAAACTGATCCTTCTTCATAGTACAGAGGGGCTCAGTGGGAATTGCTATAAACGACACCTGTTATTTTTGGGGCCAAGAGGGACATAGCCAAGATGTGGAAAGCGACCTCTCCACCTTCCATAGGCGCATGGAAGTGGGCGACCATTGTATGGGTTTAGAAATAGTAGTCTTTCAGGCCAGGGGCTGTCCTCAAAAACACCCAAAGATATAGCAACGCTGGCCCGATTACAGGGGTATTGTCCTAGCCCCAGTGAGTACTGTCGACGCCCAGTTGGACAATGAGATACGAACATATGGAGATACCACATGAGGGCACATGTCATGAACCACAGGTGTAGGGGATCCATGGGGGAAGGGGGGAATTTGGGCTTTGGGGGGGAGGAATTGGGAAGGACTGTGCCAGTTTTCTATGCTACTGTTATTCAAGGGTATGCACCCTATCATTCGCGATCTAAATATGTAGGCCATAATGGCCTTGTCTTATTGCAAAAACCCAATAAAATCTGTTGTGAAATTAGCACTTATTAAATGTAATAAATGTAATAAGGCAATCCAATGTTATCCTATGAGAGAGGTAGCCCTCACAGTAGTGAAAAACAAATTTAAGAGTTTTTCACTACCAGGGAATGTAAAACTTAAAAGTACATTTCCAATATTTTAATTACAGTGTACCCTGCTCTATGGGATACCTAGGGCCTACCTTAGCGGTGACTTATTTGTAAGAAAAGGCTACTTTAAGGTTTGGCAATGGGATTATTTTGCCAAGTTGAACTGGCAGTTTAAAACTGCATTTGGCTGCAATGGCAGACCTGGGCCATGTTTTAAAGGCTACTTAAGTGGGTGGCACAATAAGTGCTGCAGGCCCAATAGTAGCATTTAATTTACAGGCCCTGGGTATATGGTGCAACTTTACTAAGGACTTATAAGTAAATTAAATATGCCAATTGGGTGTAAGCCAATTTTACAATGCTTTAGTTAGTGAGCACAAGCACTTTAGCACTTGTTAGCAGTGCTAAAGTGCACAGAGTCCTAAGGCTAACAAAAGGAAATTCAGCAAAAATAGGAGGGGTGAAAGTAAAAAGTTTGGGGTGACCGTGGAGAGAGGGCCAAGTACAACAGCCTCAACCTCACTCAACCTGCAAACAACGACAGTCGATCCCAGTTACATCGAAGACAACTTCATCTCCCATGATCTTTACCTTGATTTGTCAGACTACTGACTTAACGTGTACGTCCAAATTGCAAGGACTGAGGTTTGAATATCAAATCTGACCAGACAAAGTATTGGCCATGGTTGATGTAATCGTCTCCAGGAATGACGTATATCCTCTGCTATAAAGTCTCCTTGGGCAGCAGGGTACCTCATCATGCACCGACCTACTGGCACATTCTACATTTGTCTTTGCTTGATTATTATTCCAACATCGCTTTATTCTGCGCACATCCCCCCAATTCTGGGTCGAAAGGTAAAACACTAATTTAAAGAACTCATGCGTTTTTCCTGTCTACTTATCGACCATTGGGTCTGTCAACAGCATACAAAATCAGTGAATGTCCTTGTAGCAAATCAAAGACAAAAGAGTGGCTTGTAGCCAAGCGCTGCTCAAACATGCACGAAACAAGGATGCTCTACTTGTACTCTCCCCTCTTGTTGTAACAGAAAAATTGGCTCTCAGCAAATCAAGTGCAGAGATTTGCACAATAGGCTAGATATTATATTACACTAAAAAAAACCCTGTCACACTAAATACTGTTTTCTTCATTTCATACCCCAGAAGCAGGGATTTAAAAAAAAAAAAAGCGGATCAGTATTAAAATATTATAATGTGCCATCCTGAATAGGAAAACAGAGTACACTGCTGAACAGTCTCACAAACAAAATGAATGACTGGCAATGAGGAATGCTGGCAGCAGCAGAAATAATCAAGAGTAAACAAGAGAAGACCAAAAGAATTTCGAACAAAATGAGGTGGACTAGAGTGTGCCACCCAAAACTGGTCTATTTGGCCTCCTCCCACCTTCTTTTTACACAATGCTTGTCAACTCTGAGATCTTTCACTGCCTCATAGAAATTGACTTCATCAGGACAACGGTTAGTAGCATCCCCATGTGGCGAGTCAGCGTTTTCATCCGGTTTTGCCCGAGAGAGATATCTAGCTCACTTCTTGTCCTACTGCTCATCCTGTGGGTTCATGTTACCAAATGGGTCAGTAGGACAGTTCCTGCATCACTGGTGCCTTCAGAGTCTGCCTTTCTTGTATGCCCAGGTCAGTGTAAAGATGACACCTCCAGAGATCCCCTGCACTAGCCCACCGCCCATAACAAGTAGGGGGACGGGGCCAGGCTCCAAGGGCTCTCCGGCAACAGGAAAGTAAAGAGAAGCTTTTGCTCCTGCTGTTCTAAGCCCATGCTGCTTCTCCATGCATCAGATCACAGGAGGGGTTTAGTGTCCAAGGAAAAAATAATCAGAAAAATCAAAAACTACCCACAAAGTAGATAAACTGCTCTTTACAGAATAATGTCAATAGAATATTTGAAAGAGAACAAACTCATTTTGATAATCAATAGATCAAGCATAGAAGCAACACCACCATGAGGGTATAAAGTTAACTCCAGTATGATGACTTAATTCACTCCTCTATTTGTTACATCGTGCTGCTTACAAACCTTGGATCGATTATTTATCCCTATCAGAGTGGTGCATGCCTCTTTACACAAGTAACTCACGAGTCGTTGTGGAATCCGGGACCTCAGAATCGTCTGCAAGGTAACATTGATGTAGGTGCCACGGTAGGGATGCTCTGCTGGTGGCACTGGGACGTTCAAGAGCAGCGCTGTGTTGTTCTCCATTGCTATCTGCAGCAGGTCGGTCAGTTTGCAGAGAGACTGGTTCCCCGCTTGGACACGAGCAGCATCAGAGAAGGAACTGGTGGTCCAGAAGGGGTTATTCTGAAACAAGGAAGGCTGAGGTTACTGTGTGGCAACATACCTCAGCACATGGTAGGTAAGTACTAGCATCACATGATGGCCTCAAGACAATGATAATAAAAGTCACTTTGCCAAGAACTGAACTCCAATTTTTGAAAAACATCCTAACTCAATATCAATTTACAACGAAAGAGGAAATTATAGACGGGCAGCTGTCAATAACAGTCGTTTTACAATACTTGCTTACTTACTTTATAGACAAAGAGAGAAGCTGGAGTTGTCTATGATGTCACTTTGAATCCTGAGGTGGACAAATCCTAGCTACTGACAGCTAGCCATCTATGGTATTAATAATAAACAGCCTGCGCTGAAACACCCTCTCTTTCACCCACAACAAACTACCCCGAAAACAGACAAACATGCCTTGTGCCCTGTCACCCTCCAAATTGCTTGCCCTTCCTCTTCCACCTCTTATTTTCCGCCTATTCTTTTTTAATACTTGATCTCTTGTCATTCACCTCCACTAAAATCAGTAGCCCCCCCCCAAAAAAAGACCTGGCATCATGCCACACTCTCTCATTTCGCTGAATCTTACCTAGTTGCCACTCCGCCTGAGAGCGGTGCTCTCCAGTCTCTCTGTGATTTCCACAACCAACCCAGAAAGAAATCCCCTGACATTTGTGGACCTACAGGTGAGGGGTTAGTTGATGGCACCAGAGCTTTCACACACCCTCTCCCTCCAATCAAGGGTAGCAGGGAAAGGCTGGAGGAAGGTGGGTGGGGTGGAAGAATATTGTCACTCATACCACCACCTCTTGTGGGTGTTTGAAGGCTGAGTGGAGGTGGTGGGTCGGTGTCTGACAAAGCAGTCTTCAGAACCAGACATTTTAAGGGCTTTTCCACAACTCTTAGAAAACTCGCTTTCCATTGTTCCTACATCAGAGCAGAAAAGAACCTGCTTTACTGCTGATATCCTCCTACAGAATGATAGAGTTCTTGCAAGTAATTGTGTTTGAACAAACTATTATATATCAAAGGGCAAACATGAGCTTGTACAACCCAATACACAGTACATTCTATACTTCAAAGAGTGCATCCATTATGGCAGTAGCATAATATGATGAGACTCAAAACATCATTGGCAGAGAATACTGTTATGTATGTCTAGACCGAATGCTAATTATATCACACTAAAACGTCTACATCCCCTATCTGGCACTGACATTGGAGTGTGCCCGCCTGCCTGCACCATCCAAAAGGCTCATTCGCTTTAAAGTAACAAGCCATTACTTGTTTCATGGAAATGCGTCCCACTAGCTTTAGAATTAATACATATCTTATGTTTCAAAGGGTGACAAACTTGTGGCATTGCTATTTTTTGATTTCCCCTGTTAGGTTGGTACAGAATGGGCATGTAAGGACACATGCTGTTTTTTTCACCTTGAAATCTTACACAACCATGGGTTTGGAACCCCTCTTCCCAGGAGGTGGCATGCAGGTGGAACAGCTTACTTTGAGGAACCATGTCCCAGCGTTCAGCCTCTCTAGCTCGGTCCAGTTGAACATGGAGGAATGCTCCCGCGCCAGCTGTGGAAACACCGCCTCGACATTGGTAGTCCGCTTCAGTGTTCTGTCGTGCATCAAAAACGGCACGCCGTCATAACTGCAAAGGATTCAACAAGGGGGATGAGTCTACCAGGCGCGATACAGTAACTACCAGTAACCAACCATTACCCCGCAAGCATATCGCCAACACGCCACTAGCACGCTACAAGCATGTCCCCAACATGCCAACTTTTATTATATAATGGGCGGGTCCCATAAGCCCATGACAACAGGGGTGGTGTTATTCTTGAAGCAAGGGAGTTCTGAACTAGGGAGCAATAGACTAGTTATTTATAAACAAGCTGATCAAATTAATCATCTACTTGTAACCAATCATATATGTGTGTGTGTATATATATATATATATATATATATATATATGTGTGTTAGTGTGCATATATATATTTATGCACTATTTATATTTATGCTATATATATATATATATATATATATATGTGTGTTAGTGTGCATATATATATTTATGCACTATTTATATTTATGCTATATATATTTATGCTATATATGTGTGTGTGTATATTATCTACTGGCAGTCGCCAGTAGATAGTTATAGTTAGGACCTATTATCCATAGGAAATCTGTAACATTCTATTCCCAATAACTTTGGCGCCGTTTGACGAATCATCGCGAAATTTTCAAAACTAGTGGGGCGCTCCGGTCCGCTCCTGTCTTGAAAGTTTTGGGGTGATTCATCAAGCGGGGGCCGAGAAAAAAGGGGGGTCCCAAAACGTGTTTTCTCCATGTTAATTCCCATAGGAAATTTTAGCCACGGCTACAGCCCGAACTGCTGAACGGAATTACACCAAATTTGGCAAAAAGGTAGAGCTTGGTTCAGAAAGCGACCTTTTTTTTAAATGGTGTAAATCCGTTCAGTAGTTGCGGAGAAATTGAAAACATAAGAGTGAAAAAATTAATTTCCCATAGGAAACATTATGAAAGGCTACAGCAAAAACTGCTGAACGGAATTACACCAAATTTGGCAAAAAGGTAGTGCTTGGTTCAGAAAGCACCCTTTTTAAAAATGGTGTAAATCCGTTCAGTAGTTGCTGAGAAAATCCAAAATAAAAGTTTTGATATCTATGGCCCCGGTGGATCCGCGCACCCTCCCGACCACGAGCTGCATGCTAATTGGCTGTCAACACTCCAAACCAGGAAGTGTTGGCAGCCATCTTGTTCCTCGGCCTCGGTAGAACCGAGGAACAAGAAAGCAGTAAAACAAGTGCGCAAAACGCACAAAGGGGGCAGGGTAGAAACACCCTGACCCCTTAGGTCTGCTCAGGGGGTCCCACAAGGACCCACTGGGCAGAAAAAAGCAACAACAAAAAAAAGACCGGCATCGTACCGGAGGCCCCGCCCCCTCCCTGCAGCAGTCTGCAAACGCACCCCCTGGCGGGTTTTAAGAAGGGGAAGTAATTCCCCTTGAATACTGGGGGTCCCTGGGCCCACCAGGAACCTCCGGTATGCGCCAGGGGGCTGCGTTGCAGAGAGGTGTACAGAGGCCACGCCCCTTTTTACACCTCTCTGCAATGCAGCTCTGTGGCGCTTTTTGGAGGTACATGGTGGGCTAGTTGGACTCCAGGGACCCTCAGTATTCAAGGGGACTTAATCCCCCAACTTAAAACGCGCCACTGGGCGCGTTTGCACAGTGGTGAAGGGAGGGGGCGTGGCTTCAGGTGACATGTGTGCAAACAGGCCCCGTGGCGCGTTTTAAGATGGGGAATTAAATCCTCTTCAATCCTGAGGGTCCCTGGGGGCCAACTAGCCCACCAGGTACCTCCAGTAAGCGCCACGGAGCTGCGTTGCAGAGTGTTGTAAAAGGGCGTGGCCTCTGAACACCTCTCTGCAACGCAGCTCTCTGGCGCATACTGGAGGTATCTGGTGGGCCAGTTGGCCCCTAGGGACCCTCGGGATTGAGGAGGAATTAATTCTCCAACTTAAAACGCGCCACAGGGCGTGTTTGCAGACATGTCACTTCAGGCCGCACCCCCTTCCTTCACCATTCTGCAAATATTCCTCTAAAATCAGCCGAACTACGAATTCCGATTTACTCACTGGTTATCAGGAGAGACCTCAGTGCTGCATCTTTGAGCCCAGTACTGATCCTGAAAAGTAATTTTAACCGTACTTACCAGTAACTTGAATTTCCTTCCATAGGCTAACATTGACTGGTTTCACTTGGAAATTCTTCTGTGTGTGGAGTTTTGGAACTTTATAACATTCCTCTAAAATCAGCCGAACTACGAATTCCGATTTACTCACCTGTTATCAGGAGAGAACCCAGTGCTGCATCTTTTAGCCCAGCACTGACCCTGAAAAGTAATTCTAACCGTACTTACCAGTAACTTGTATTTCCTTCCATTGGAATCCATTGTCTGGTTTTCAGCAGAAAAGTTTCAAAGTGTCGATTTTCACAAACTACAAATATTCCTTAAAAATCGCCTGTATGACTTAAACGCATTCTTTCAACTGTTTACAGGAGATGCACCAGTGCTGGATCCAGGATCCACCACTGAGTAAGAAAAAGTAACGATAACACTACTTACCTGCTAAGTGAATTTCCTCCCATAGGATAACATTGGTGATTCTATGTGAAAAAGTTTCTAAGTGTCAACTTTTAAAATACAATAATATTCCTTAAAAATCACTACTGTAACCAAAACGCTTTTACTCAACTGTTTACAGGAGATGTCCCAGGACTGAATCTAGGATCCAGTCCTGTGGTTAGAAAAGTAATCCATAAAGTAACTAATTGCATTTAACTAGAAATTCACATTGAGCTCAATGTTGCATTGTGTTTGAAATTGTGTTGCCCATTGCAACAACTGTAACTACTGTACTTAAAAGTCTATTGCCTATTTGCAAAGTATTTAAACTAAAGTAATTCATTCTGAGAAAGTATATTTTGTAATGTAATGTATAATGTAATTACAATGTAATTTAAAAAATAAAATATGTAAAAATAAATAGTTTTAAAAAATGTAGTAAATCAGTATCAAAAAAATAAATATAACAATTAATACATTTAAAAATTGTCATTTACAAAACCTTTGAAATTCACTGAAAAAAACCATAGGTTTCAGACATGTTATAGTTAGGAATTAGCATTTAAAAAACCTTTGAAATTCACTGAAAAAACCATAGGTTTTAGGGACAGTTATAGTTAGTTGGACATTGCACTCGTACAAAACCCGTGAAATTCCCCAGTTATAGTTAGTTCAGCTAACTATAACTCGCGCCCGCAATGCACTGCTGATGACGTCACATATTACATCACTCATGACATGGTCAGTGACATCACTGATGACATCACTGATGACATCTCAAATGACATCACTGATGACATCACTGATGACATCATCCACGTGATAATCTGATGCACCTCCTCACACCCTAATATAACCTTTGATACACTCACTCTAAATTACAGACTGCCATTCGCAAAACCATAGCCACTCCAACACCAATAACTACATACCCACTCACTGATTCTTAGGTCTACACACACATCCACTCACTCACCCGTACAGTCACTCATACTTACGGTCACTCAGTACAGGACTATCATATGCACTCATACTCCTATATAGACACTCAAACACCGCCACTCATCCATAGAGGTACTCACACACCTAGTCAGTCATGCAAATAATTAAACACACTGCCATTTACTCACCTATACAGTTATACACACACCAGCTCACTTACTCATACAAATACTAGCACATTCTTACGCTCTTATACAATCACTGATACAAGCACACACTCATCCATACAGTCACTCTCACAATCACACACTCTCGCTTATAGCTATTTATATACTCCAACACACATATATACTGCCTTTCACATATGTAGTTACTCACACATGTACCACTGGGACATACATTCACTCACTAACACACTCTTACACACACTTACCCACCCATACAGTCTATCACAGATGCACTCTTGAAACCATCCACCCAGTGAATCACCCACTCACACATCTATGCACAGAGTCGCACACACCCCACCCACACAAACACTCAGGCACCCATACAGATACTCAGACAACCAATCAATAACTCATATAGACACTCATGTAGCTATTCACAAACCCATGCAGCCACTTACACAGCAATAGACAGACGGATACAGACATTCACCCAGTTTAGTCACTAACCCATGCATTCAGTAAGATACGTTTAATCACTCACTTATAGAGTTAGTCACGCACCTACTAAATCATCCATACAGACACTTATACACCCACTCATTCTTCAATACGCCTTTCCCTATATATATTAAAAATATTTAAACTTTACAGAAAGACACAGTCACTGGATGATGTCATCAGTGATGTCATTTGAGATGTCATCAGTGATGTCATCAGTGATGTCACTGACCATGTCATGAGTGATGTAATATGTGATGTCATCAGCAGTGCATTGCGGGGCGCGAGTTATAGTTAGCTGAACTAACTATAACGGGGGAATTTCACGGGTTTTGTACGAGTGCAATGTCCAACTAACTATAACTGTCCCTAAAACCTATGGTTTTTTCAGTGAATATATATATATATATATATATATATATCTATATATATATATATATATATATATATGAACACATTACACAATTCATTCTAGTACCTCATTGCACTATGCCAAGACATTAAATGTGAAACCCTAAGATGCAATTCATTAGTTTCTTTAACATTTCATAGCACAATTTCTTTTCACAAATATGCAATCATAATTTGCATCTATTTAACACTCTTAGCGCCCTTGCATACATATAAAGAAAAGCAATACACCTCTGTATTTGTTAATGTGATTTGTCCAATTTGCTAGGGAGTGATTCTTTCTAATTTGGAGAATAAACATTTTTGACTCCCTAATTGGCTGACCAGAGTCTGTTATAGTGAGTCATGTTTGACCACTCCAAGAATTGTTGATGTGTTAAATACAAATGGACGGAATAGCCTAACAGTGGATAATAACTAGGCTTTCCGAGGGATACACCAAGGCAAAATCATTTTTTAATCAGACAAATCAAATGAAAAATGGCAAAATACAAATGTCATGCTTTTTTAATGGCATTGTAAATAGGGGGGCTTTCAATGCGGGATTAGGTATTAATACCGTAATTTTACAGAAATATTAGATCTTGATCTATAGGCGAAAGTCTGTTTATCAAATATGTATTTAATATTTATTTATTTATATATTTAACAAATAATGGTTATTTATGTATTTATCTAATTTTGAAATAATATACATATTGCAATTGAAGCTGTCGCAAATAGGTATGTGCATGGAATATATGCCACATACATGAAAAATGTTACAAATGATGCCATTTCTATGTCTATGATTAGCCCTGTGAGCACAATGCACTGTCACTTTAAACATTCACGCGGCAAAAAGTGGAAAAAAATTGTATTTAAATGACTTATCCAACTAACAGCACGTCATGTGATCAAGCCTCCTGGGAGGGACGAAACGCATCATGGCTACTGCAGTCTGGAGGGAGCAGTAATAAAACAATAACGGAACGTAATTTGGTGGTCCGTGCTCTTTCTTTCGGGCAAAGAAGTCGAAAGTGGAAGAGTATTTATGGATAGTTAGAAGCTGGTTTTGACTCCTCCAGCTTCAAACACGGACCCTCTGAAAACTGGGCTTACCTGCCACAAAGGAGCCACAGCTTGACAACAAGCTTTTGAAGGAAATCCGGAAGGATTATTGGCAAATCAGCCCCCCAGCGAAGAACAGAGCGACGAGAGCGGAAACCAGCAGCTGCAGACACCGTTCAGGTAGGCGAGTGCGGGTCGGAGGACGCGTAGGGCGCTGAGCCGGCGGTGGGCTGTATGCGGGTTAGCCTCATAGAAGAAATCCAGCTGGGTTCAGAGTTAGTTCCACTAACACGGATTAAGCGGGCATGAGCTCTAGATCTTAAATCCCTGTTAAAAAGTAGTTACACAAAACTAATCAGCTCCCGGGACGGAAAATGTCAGCCGACGCGCTGAAAGAAAGGGAGGAGGCGGCGGCAGCAATGTTTAACGATGAAATGGCAGTGAACAAAGACTCGATCTCCCAGAATGCACCCACAAGCTCACGACATCCCACCTTAAAAAATAAAACTAAACAGTTGGAGAAATTAATGCGTGCAGAGCAAAAAAAAGTGGTGGGAGGCAAAGTCATTACAACAATACATAGACGTTGGGAGAGTACCTCGTGGCCTGAGGATTTTACTTGCCCCGAGTTATGAAACGCCCGATAGAGAGATGATGAAAGAATGGGCGGAGACAAATTTAGATTCTTCACGCAGACTACTTTTTATTTTGGTAAAATATGCTGAAAAGACTGTGCCAAATTGTCGGAAGAAATAGAAAAAATTAATAATGAATTGGAGGAAATGGGCCACGCTGAAGAACTTGAAAAAATTAAGTTGGATATGAAAAAAAGATTAAAAAAAGAAGAAGATGTCATAAGGGAACGCAAGGCATATAAATTTCATCGGGACCAATGTGATTATGAATGCGGAAGGGTATTTACTTTCGCGAAAAAATTTGACTCACTAAAGGCAAATAAAACAGGGCCATTGCAAGTGAATAAGCAAACAAAAATAGGAGACTACACAGCTCCCGAATTAACTTCAGCGTCAGTGGCAAGCTCAGCAATGGAGAGCGAGTCGGAAACTGAGTCCCATAAAAAGATAAAGCAGCACTCAACCAGAAACTTCTCGTTAACTGAAGAAGTTGATTTTTTATGCCTGGAGCGCCTCCAGTCGCTACGCCCAAGGAACAATCCAACAAACAAGGAACAACAGAACCCGCAAACGCAGGGAGAGAAGGAGGGCGAGGTGAAGAAGAAACGAGAAGACGGCAGCAAAAACGCCAGCCGAAGAAGTATTGGAGGAAGTAACACAAAATGAGCAAATGGCAATGGAAAATAAAACAGTAATAAATCTAACGGACACAGTGTTAAATAAAGCTGAAGAACAGTTATTAGCCTTAGGACTTTCGTACTGCCCTGAAAGTGCCTTCAATTATGCAGCCACTCGAGTTGATATTTATAAAAGCGTGAGAAAATTGAAACTACAAAAATATTTCACACAACTAAATCTTGCTAAACCAAATACGGTAAACAAAAATAAAAATCAAGCTCAAAAAGAAAAAAATGGGACAAACATACAAATATTTAATGATGAAACAACTGAAACAACCATGAATGAAACAGACGATCAGTTGCTAAAAGATCTGCAAGAATTGATAAATGAGGATGCTACAATGAGTCTAGATATGGAAATCACGGGATCCCCCAGTGCTATATATAAACCAAGCAATACATCATTTAAGCCACCGTCCACCTTTAAGCCCATAATGTGGAAACATACAATTGATGCGTTCCATGAACAAGTGGTGGGCGGTTTAAAAAACCTTAACCGCAAAATGCAGAGTACAAAGAGGAACAAAAACAACAAAAGGGAATTGCAATATCATCAGCTTATGACTAAACTCAAAAACAACAGTGAAATAGTCATTAGAAATGCAGATAAAGGTGGAAATGTAGTTCTATGGAAAAGGGATGACTACATTGAGGAGGCTATGTTACAATTAAATGACAATACCTGCTATTGCCGCAGCAACAAGCAAGCATTGAACATGGTGTATAGCACATATAAAATTAAATTAGTGGCTTGGAAAAACGCTGGCCTAATATCCATGGATGAATATAAATATTTGAAGAATGATAACCCTGTCATACCAATTTTATATTTCATCCCCAAAATCCATAAAAATGCCAACAAACCTCCGGGAAGGCCGATTATTTCAGCCAGACAGAGTTTACTGGAGAAAACATCAATCTATATTGACTTCTTCCTGCAGGAATATGTCCAACAATTAACTTCATATGTACGGGACACAGGGGACTTTTTGGCCAAAATGATTGCTTTTAAATGGAAAGATGACTATTATCTTATTACATTAGATGTAGCATCATTATATACATCAATTCGACACAAGGACGGCCTAAGGGCATTGCAATTTTATTTGTCACGCAGAGGTATCAAACATACAGGGCATACTAATATGTTGGTTAATATGGTGGAATTTTGTTTAAGGAACAATATCTTTATGTTTCAGAATTCATTATTCCAAAAGTCAAGGGGGTAGCCATGGGAGCCAGCTTCTCCCCCAGTTACGCCTGCCTACATATGGGCTGGTGGGAGGAGCTGGTTCTCATGCAGGAACACACAGAGTGCATGAATAGAAACGTAAAAACTTGGTGGAGGTTCATCGATGACCTCTTTCTAGTATGGCAAGGCACTCAAATTGAGGCGGAGGCTTTCATCGATGGACTCAACAAGAATCAGCTCAATTTACATTTTACCGCAAACATTAGCAAAACTACAGTAAATTTTTTAGATGTAGAGGTATATGTAAATGGAGATAAACTTGAGACTAAACTCCACAGGAAACCGACAGCGGGCAATGCTATATTGCACGCAAGTAGTGCACACCCAGGACACCTAATTCAAAGTATACCCTACGGCGAATTGTTGAGACTTAAACGGATTTGCAGCAATGAAGACTATCTTAAAAATGCACAATCTGAGTGTCTATCGAGATTCAAAATGAGAGGCTACAGCAAAAATGTTTAGACACTGCCCTGATAAAAAGTAATTTAACATCTAGGGAGACTCTCCTGATTAAACCAAAATTATCAAAGGAAGAAACAGTAAAGGATCCTGATCAGTTTAGATTTATTCTAAAATATAACCAACAGGAAGGAGCAGTAAGAAATATAATCAAAAGAAATTGGCATCTGATTAGAAAAGACCCCATAATTGGCAATACGATCCCTAAGAAACCGACAATAACGTACAGCAGGGGTACATCAATGAAAGATACTTTGGTCAAAAATGACCCTAGTGGCCCAACTACAAAGAGTAACTGGTTAAGTCAGAGACTGGGATTTTACAAGTGTAAGACTTGTAAAGCCTGCCAACATGGAGTCACTACAACAAGTTACAAGACTCCGTTTGGTAGCAAAGAGATTAACATTGATAAAGCATTGAATTGCAAATTGGATCATGTAGTTTATGTGCTGGAGTGCCCTTGTAACTTGAAATATATAGGAAGCACAATACTGCAGGGTCATAAAAGGGTGCTCCAGCACATAAGAGCTATTAAAAACAACGATCCATCATATCCAGTGGCCCGCCATTTTAACGAAACACATGGGGGCAATCACAGGGATTTAAAATACTTCCTCCTTGATTCCATTCCCATAAACAAAAGGGGTGGTGATCGGGAGAAAGCACTTCGCAAACTCGAAACGCGATATATTCTAAATCTCGACACCAAATACCCGAAGGGATTGAACGCCACAGAGGAGTTACATACACGCTTAATCAGTTAGACAACAGGGCACCCTGAAATCATAGAATAAATCAGTGACCGATTCCTTCCCGAAACAAATGAAACCTTGTATTAATGAATAACAAATAGCTGCAATTTTACCGCCAAACCTATTCCCTAATTTTTATACTTAGTTAGAGAAGTTTTGCACATAGGGTTTTTCAATTAGCACTAATCACTTTTTGACATTATTTGCACATAGGAACATTTTATTATAAACAGGGACTGGTGTTAAAAACAATTGTATAAAAAATTGTTAATATCATATAAAGGTATTTGTACCGATATTAAATAAAAATGGACGGAATAGCCTAACAGTGGATAATAACTAGGCTTTCCGAGGGATACACCAAGGCAAAATCATTTTTTAATCAGACAAATCAAATGAAAAATGGCAAAATACAAATGTCATGCTTTTTAATGGCATTGTAAATAGGGGGCTTTCAATGCGGGATTAGGTATTAATACCGTAATTTTACAGAAATATTAGATCTTGATCTATAGGCGAAAGTCTGTTTATCAAATATGTATTTAATATTTATTTATTTATATATTTAACAAATAATGGTTATTTATGTATTTATCTAATTTTGAAATAATATACATATTGCAATTGAAGCTGTCGCAAATAGGTATGTGCATGGAATATATGCCACATACATGAAAAATGTTACAAATGATGCCATTTCTATGTCTATGATTAGCCCTGTGAGCACAATGCACTGTCACTTTAAACATTCACGCGGCAAAAAGTGGAAAAAAATTGTATTTAAATGACTTATCCAACTAACAGCACGTCATGTGATCAAGCCTCCTGGGAGGGACGAAACGCATCATGGCTACTGCAGTCTGGAGGGAGCAGTAATAAAACAATAACGGAACGTAATTTGGTGGTCCGTGCTCTTTCTTTCGGGCAAAGAAGTCGAAAGTGGAAGAGTATTTATGGATAGTTAGAAGCTGGTTTTGACTCCTCCAGCTTCAAACACGGACCCCTCTGAAAACTGGGCTTACCTGCCACAAAGGAGCCACAGCTTGACAACAAGCTTTTGAAGGAAATCCGGAAGGATTATTGGCAAATCAGCCCCCCAGCGAAGAACAGAGCGACGAGAGCGGAAACCAGCAGCTGCAGACACCGTTCAGGTAGGCGAGTGCGGGTCGGAGGACGCGTAGGGCGCTGAGCCGGCGGTGGGCTGTATGCGGGTTAGCCTCATAGAAGAAATCCAGCTGGGTTCAGAGTTAGTTCCACTAACACGGATTAAGCGGGCATGAGCTCTAGATCTTAAATCCCTGTTAAAAAGTAGTTACACAAAACTAATCAGCTCCCGGGACGGAAAATGTCAGCCGACGCGCTGAAAGAAAGGGAGGAGGCGGCGGCAGCAATGTTTAACGATGAAATGGCAGTGAACAAAGACTCGATCTCCCAGAATGCACCCACAAGCTCACGACATCCCACCTTAAAAAATAAAACTAAACAGTTGGAGAAATTAATGCGTGCAGAGCAAAAAAAAGTGGTGGGAGGCAAAGTCATTACAACAATACATAGACGTTGGGAGAGTACCTCGTGGCCTGAGGATTTTACTTGCCCCGAGTTATGAAACGCCCGATAGAGAGATGATGAAAGAATGGGCGGAGACAAATTTAGATTCTTCACGCAGACTACTTTTTATTTTGGTAAAATATGCTGAAAAAGACTGTGCCAAATTGTCGGAAGAAATAGAAAAAATTAATAATGAATTGGAGGAAATGGGCCACGCTGAAGAACTTGAAAAAATTAAGTTGGATATGAAAAAAAGATTAAAAAAAGAAGAAGATGTCATAAGGGAACGCAAGGCATATAAATTTCATCGGGACCAATGTGATTATGAATGCGGAAGGGTATTTACTTTCGCGAAAAAAATTTGACTCACTAAAGGCAAATAAAACAGGGCCATTGCAAGTGAATAAGCAAACAAAAATAGGAGACTACACAGCTCCCGAATTAACTTCAGCGTCAGTGGCAAGCTCAGCAATGGAGAGCGAGTCGGAAACTGAGTCCCATAAAAAGATAAAGCAGCACTCAACCAGAAACTTCTCGTTAACTGAAGAAGTTGATTTTTTATGCCTGGAGCGCCTCCAGTCGCTACGCCCAAGGAACAATCCAACAAACAAGGAACAACAGAACCCGCAAACGCAGGGAGAGAAGGAGGGCGAGGTGAAGAAGAAACGAGAAGACGGCAGCAAAAACGCCAGCCGAAGAAGTATTGGAGGAAGTAACACAAAATGAGCAAATGGCAATGGAAAATAAAACAGTAATAAATCTAACGGACACAGTGTTAAATAAAGCTGAAGAACAGTTATTAGCCTTAGGACTTTCGTACTGCCCTGAAAGTGCCTTCAATTATGCAGCCACTCGAGTTGATATTTATAAAAGCGTGAGAAAATTGAAACTACAAAAATATTTCACACAACTAAATCTTGCTAAACCAAATACGGTAAACAAAAATAAAAATCAAGCTCAAAAAGAAAAAAATGGGACAAACATACAAATATTTAATGATGAAACAACTGAAACAACCATGAATGAAACAGACGATCAGTTGCTAAAAGATCTGCAAGAATTGATAAATGAGGATGCTACAATGAGTCTAGATATGGAAATCACGGGATCCCCCAGTGCTATATATAAACCAAGCAATACATCATTTAAGCCACCGTCCACCTTTAAGCCCATAATGTGGAAACATACAATTGATGCGTTCCATGAACAAGTGGTGGGCGGTTTAAAAAACCTTAACCGCAAAATGCAGAGTACAAAGAGGAACAAAAACAACAAAAGGAATTGCAATATCATCAGCTTATGACTAAACTCAAAAACAACAGTGAAATAGTCATTAGAAATGCAGATAAAGGTGGAAATGTAGTTCTATGGAAAAGGGATGACTACATTGAGGAGGCTATGTTACAATTAAATGACAATACCTGCTATTGCCGCAGCAACAAGCAAGCATTGAACATGGTGTATAGCACATATAAAATTAAATTAGTGGCTTGGAAAAACGCTGGCCTAATATCCATGGATGAATATAAATATTTGAAGAATGATAACCCTGTCATACCAATTTTATATTTCATCCCCAAAATCCATAAAAATGCCAACAAACCTCCGGGAAGGCCGATTATTTCAGCCAGACAGAGTTTACTGGAGAAAACATCAATCTATATTGACTTCTTCCTGCAGGAATATGTCCAACAATTAACTTCATATGTACGGGACGCAGGGGACTTTTTGGCCAAAATGATTGCTTTTAAATGGAAAGATGACTATTATCTTATTACATTAGATGTAGCATCATTATATACATCAATTCGACACAAGGACGGCCTAAGGGCATTGCAATTTTATTTGTCACGCAGAGGTATCAAACATACAGGGCATACTAATATGTTGGTTAATATGGTGGAATTTTGTTTAAGGAACAATATCTTTATGTTTCAGAATTCATTATTCCAAAAGTCAAGGGGGTAGCCATGGGAGCCAGCTTCTCCCCCAGTTACGCCTGCCTACATATGGGCTGGTGGGAGGAGCTGGTTCTCATGCAGGAACACACAGAGTGCATGAATAGAAACGTAAAAACTTGGTGGAGGTTCATCGATGACCTCTTTCTAGTATGGCAAGGCACTCAAATTGAGGCGGAGGCTTTCATCGATGGACTCAACAAGAATCAGCTCAATTTACATTTTACCGCAAACATTAGCAAAACTACAGTAAATTTTTTAGATGTAGAGGTATATGTAAATGGAGATAAACTTGAGACTAAACTCCACAGGAAACCGACAGCGGGCAATGCTATATTGCACGCAAGTAGTGCACACCCAGGACACCTAATTCAAAGTATACCCTACGGCGAATTGTTGAGACTTAAACGGATTTGCAGCAATGAAGACTATCTTAAAAATGCACAATCTGAGTGTCTATCGAGATTCAAAATGAGAGGCTACAGCAAAAAATGTTTAGACACTGCCCTGATAAAAAGTAATTTAACATCTAGGGAGACTCTCCTGATTAAACCAAAATTATCAAAGGAAGAAACAGTAAAGGATCCTGATCAGTTTAGATTTATTCTAAAATATAACCAACAGGAAGGAGCAGTAAGAAATATAATCAAAAGAAATTGGCATCTGATTAGAAAAGACCCCATAATTGGCAATACGATCCCTAAGAAACCGACAATAACGTACAGCAGGGGTACATCAATGAAAGATACTTTGGTCAAAAATGACCCTAGTGGCCCAACTACAAAGAGTAACTGGTTAAGTCAGAGACTGGGATTTTACAAGTGTAAGACTTGTAAAGCCTGCCAACATGGAGTCACTACAACAAGTTACAAGACTCCGTTTGGTAGCAAAGAGATTAACATTGATAAAGCATTGAATTGCAAATTGGATCATGTAGTTTATGTGCTGGAGTGCCCTTGTAACTTGAAATATATAGGAAGCACAATACTGCAGGGTCATAAAAGGGTGCTCCAGCACATAAGAGCTATTAAAAACAACGATCCATCATATCCAGTGGCCCGCCATTTTAACGAAACACATGGGGGCAATCCCAGGGATTTAAAATACTTCCTCCTTGATTCCATTCCCATAAACAAAAGGGGTGGTGATCGGGAGAAAGCACTTCGCAAACTCGAAACGCGATATATTCTAAATCTCGACACCAAATACCCGAAGGGATTGAACGCCACAGAGGAGTTACATACACGCTTAATCAGTTAGACAACAGGGCACCCTGAAATCATAGAATAAATCAGTGACCGATTCCTTCCCGAAACAAATGAAACCTTGTATTAATGAATAACAAATAGCTGCAATTTTACCGCCAAACCTATTCCCTAATTTTTATACTTAGTTAGAGAAGTTTTGCACATAGGGTTTTTCAATTAGCACTAATCACTTTTTGACATTATTTTCACATAGGAACATTTTATTATAAACAGGGACTGGTGTTAAAAACAATTGTATAAAAAATTGTTAATATCATATAAAGGTATTTGTACCGATATTAAATAAAAATGGACGGAATAGCCTAACAGTGGATAATAACTAGGCTTTCCGAGGGATACACCAAGGCAAAATATTTTTTTAATCAGACAAATCAAATGAAAAATGGCAAAATACAAATTTCATGGTTTTTTAATGGCATTGTAAATAGGGGGGCTTTCAATGCGGGATTAGGGATTAATACCGTAATTTTACAGAAATATTAGATCTTGATCTATAGGCGAAAGTCTGTTTATCAAATATGTATTTTTTAATATTTATTTATTTATATATTTATCAAATAATGGTTATTTATGTATTTATCTAATTTTGAAATAATATACATATCGCAATTGAAGCTGTCGCAAATAGGTATGTGCATGGAATATATGCCACATACATGAAAAATGTTACAAATGATGCCATTTCTATGTCTATGATTAGCCCTGTGAGCACAATGCACTGTCACTTTAAACATTCACGCGGCAAAAAGTGGAAAAAAATTGTATTTAAATGACTTATCCAACTAACAGCGCGTCATGTGATCAAGTCCCCTGGGAGGGACGAAACGCGTCATGGCTACTGCAGTCTGGAGGGAGCAGTAATAAAACAATAACGGAACGTAATTTGGTGGTCCGTGCTCTTTCTTTCGGGCAAAGAAGTCGAAAGTGGAAGGAGTATTTATGGATATATATATATATATATATATATATATATATATATATATATATATATATATATATATATATATATATATATAAACACATTTCATTCTAATACCTCGTTGCACTGTGCCAAGACATTAAATGTGAAACCCTAAGATGCAATTCATTAGTTTCTTTAACATTTCATAGCACAATTTCTTTTCACAAATATACAATCATACATTTGCATCTATTTAACACTCTTAGCGCCCTTGCATACATATAAAGAAAAGCAATACACCTCTGTATTTGTTAATGTGATTTGTCCAATTTGCTAGGGAGTGATTCTTTCTAATTTGGAGAATAAACATTTTTGACTCCCTAATTGGCTGACCAGAGTCTGTTATAGTGAGTCATGTTTGACCACTCCAAGAATTGTTGATGTGTTTTGGCCCATATGTCATTTCTGGGCCTCTTCAGGACAAATGTTAACAAGGACCTGGCATTGAAAGTTACTGTTTCTTAACTGAAAAGTTTATCACAGTTACTCTAATGAACCTTTGAACTTTGTCATTCAAGTTGTAGATTCAAACCCAGTCAAAAGTCCTGGGTAAAAAGCACTTATAAATACAGCATCACGTACACTATTTCTTGGAAGCCACACTAATTCTTGGAAGTCACAGAATTCAAAAACACCAAAGGCGGACTTGGTCTCCAGGCAGCTGGCCCAATGTCCAGCACGCCGCCAGCACATCACCAGCCTTATTCTCAATTTCTTTGTAACGATGGAGCCAATATGTTTCATCACACCATAAACATGTTTGTGCAGTGAACATGAGCATTTTAACAGTATTTCAAACTGTGCTACCCTTGGCCAACAGCACCAGAACATACCAATTTATGTTGTGAACACATATATATGTATATATATATATTTCCAAAGGAATGGAAATCTGGTCAAAGATTTGCTCGAGCCCACACGATCAATTTGCAGGTAGGTTTATTTTTCAAACAGCAGAAAAGGACGACGCGTTTCGACCACGTCCGTGGTCTTGGTCACATTATATATATATATCCCAACAATCCTCAGTGAATACACAAATCACGGGTCCGTGAGCAAGGAGCGGCTGCTCTGAAACGCGTCAGGCGTTTTGCCACATGAAATAAATTTCTAATACCACGCGTATATGGATTTGAGTTCGGCTTCATTTGTGTATTCACGAAGGATTGTTGGGATTGTAAGAGGTTCGCGACCTCGCCGAAGCCCGCCGCTACTAAGAGGCAGAGCTACCCGCGAGTACTGGACTGGACTGGATATATATATATATATATATATATATATATATATATATATATATATATATATATATATATATATGTATATATAAAGCAGTTACCTTTACATAACTGCATATGGAATTCTTCTACACTTCTACAGTCGTGTATATATATATATATATAATTTATGCTAGTTTGAATGCAAGAAGGAGCTGTAAAAGTTAGCATATCTGACATTACAACAAATGATGTAGCAGTCAGACATCCTTTCTAACAAATGCAGGAAACTAAGTGCTTTGTGCTTCCTCTTGCCTTGTGCTGAATGTCACATTCAAACACAAAGAGGCGCATTTTCATACACGTGACCTTCTGTTCCGCATCAAGGAAAATGTGACAAGTTGCCAATTTATTTCAGATTCCTGTGTGTCCTGCTCGCCTTGAGCTCATATGAAGTGTGCAGAGAATGCACTGCAAGGGTTTCACTGAGCACCCTTCTGAAAGTCACATGCAAGGGGTTAAGGATGTTCCCTATCTGCCAGGGTTTCACACAGCAACATCAGCTTTTATGTGACATACAACGTGCTCTCGTTTTTTAGCCTAATTTTTTTGAAAATAGCAAACTGGATATAACTTTTTTAATTCTGTCACTATCAGAAAAATTTTAAATGTTTTATACAGATAGGTCATAATAATGACTGAGTCGCGCATTACCTAGATATCCCTATTTAATGTAACTCTTCTCATATGCAATGCCTTAGAGTTTTTGGACAATTGTCGTATGCCGAAAGGTCTGCCTAATAATGGTCTACAGCAAAGGGTTAAAAGACCACGCCAATCATTAAAGAGTATTTCTGTAGTTGTATTGTCATATCAGAATTACCATTTTATCCAATCATTAGTACAATGGCGCACACCGATATGACACAGCTATTACTACCAAGAAAGACTGCTTAATTTGTGCAGGTGTTTGCAGGGAGTGGGTACCCACACTCGGTTTTCGAGGCCCTCAACTTATTCCCCATTGTTTTAACTGAGAGGGAGAGAGAGAAAGAGAGAGAGAGAGAGAGAGAGAGAGAGAGAGAGAGAGAGAGAGAGAGAGAGAGAGAGAGAGAGAGAGAGAAGGGATGTAAATAACCTACAAGATTGACAAAAAGAGACAGGAATTGGAAGAGGCAGACTTGGTATTCAGCAACCAGAGCATTCTGCAGCTTCAGAAAAATATTGGGCCACTGCTCTAGTTTTTTTTCCAAATTTGGAACTGATTAAGGGAGAAAGTAACAATAACACTGAAGACATGTGATATCCCAACAAGTCATTCCAAAAAGCTTCACCAACAGGAGTATATACTATTATAAAGCATTCAGTCGAAAGTAACATGAAGGTTCAAAACATAGGGGAGAATATCAAACACTATCCAGTGGCACAATCATACAATAAAAGCAGCCTATGTATGTTTTAAGTATGTATGGATTCCTAATATTTTCATACTGCTTTCAAACAAGCAGACACACTCTGGGCAGATTGATTTTGAGCAAACCACAGAAAGACAACTAAAGTAAGGTAAAGTGGAATTTAGAGTTTCACAGAGTCCTATACAACTACAAAACAATTGTTTTGTGGTCAAATCAGGCAACTATTCAGAATCATCTAAAATTGGTTCAGGTTTACAGCACAATTTAAACTTGTATGTCAAAGGGAACCAACCCGGGAGAAAGCACAATGCATAGATGAAGTGTACTACATGAAACTCAATGAGTCAATAATCGATGTCATGTCCATCCAAAATAATAGAGACAACAGATGAAATTAATTAACAGCACGTTAAAGAAAGGCAGAAAAAGGAGAGCTTAGTTTAAATACAATGAATACAATTGCATTCAAATGTACAATTTGAAATCAATTTACCCAGTTCCAGAAAAATAAGTACTGTGAGTCAGGTTTGTTAAAATAACATTGTGCTAAAAGTGAAACAACATTTTTCTGTCATTATTATTCTTGAGGTTTAAGCATTTAAACTAAAACAACGACATTTTCAGCATAGAGACGATATACCATTAGCTACACTATTGGTTCTTTGGATTCTTCTTTGCAGTTTCTGTCAATACAATATATGTTTCGGCCTAAAAGAATACGGATGGGCCACCTTCAGAAAAATATAGTAGCAATAGTGCATTACTCTATGCGCCACTACTGCAGAGCAGATAATCGATTGATGCTCGAAGCGTAGGGTTGTTAGTATAAAACATGTACTTAGTGATGCTTCCCTCAATTCAAACCATTATCAGATTCCCTGGGTACCTCTACTTTGAACAGATGCAGTGTAGAATACTTTAATTATTTCAAACTAGTTTCAAAACTACTGTCTGGACAGGTAAAATGCCCCCACCTCAGAAAAAGTTGAGTAGTTACATTTATTGGTCTTACTAGAGTTGTTTTTAATGTGATGATTTCCCAAATGAACTTAGGCTTCAACTGACACTTTCTCCTTATATCATGGAGTCTGTTATGCTAGTTCCTGAGTCGCACATACTGGAACATACTGGCTGTTCTATACTGAGCCACACTGAGCCGCAGGCGTGAAACCAGTGTAGCTTGGATAGACGTGGCTCTTAACGAGGATCTCTAATCCGCAATGATTTTCCTTCTATTGCGATGACATCAGCATATTTTGGCACCATGAGAGGTAACTTTCACTCGGATGAAAGCTGCTCTAGGTTGAACAAACCCTACATGTCTGTTTGTTAAAGAACACATTAATGTCTGAATTTATTAATATAGAGCTTTTTCATGCTACAGCATAAGAATTGATGCCAAAAGACAGTCAATGGCTTGCATCAATGATAGCAGACTGCTCCAAATCCTCCCTCCTTTCCAATAAATATAACTGAAATATTCTGCACATTGCCCATGCCATAGGACACCAATTTCTAGAAGACTAAGGATTTCACAAGAGTGAGAATAGAGGAAGCAGAGTGGACAACTGACGAACACTGAGCCCATTAAATGAGCTTCTAGGCATACAAGACTTGCCTTATCATCACGTTGGCCTGTATGCCATAGACCTTCTGCTCCACGGCTCTTTGGAAGGACATCAAGGTGTGCTCTGGTGCAAGCTAAAACAAAGAAACAAACTATTACAAATATGATCATCTCAAATGGACATGTGCAAATGTTCCTCTTGAAGTTTATCACTCTGGTAGAAACTTTGTGAAAGTGAGATCTTTGGTCATTTCTTCTTTTTGATCAGTGATAGTGGAAGAAGGTTCAGAAAATCTGAAAACATGGTCTAGGAGGTTTTTGTTTATATTTAATGCAGCAGGCAATATTGGGCTGGACCACAAACCATCCATTCCTTGAAATCTGTGTCCTCATTCTCAATACAAAGTAGGACTGCCACCCAAGAAACGGTTCCATGATACGACAACAAAGATCGAAACGCTGTGACAACAAAGATCAAAACATTGTCCATCTAATGCTGCCTGCATTTTCAATCTGGACTTTATTTATAGCAATAATCCCAAAACTCCATGCTTTAGTGAACTTTACGTCAATAGCCCCTTCGACATGTATATCTCTTAATTTTCTGCCACATATAATTTTGGAGATGGATACTAATACCTACCATTGCACTGCATTTTCTTGGGGTTGCAATGAGTTGCGAGCCATCTACCTTCGGCTATGAACACTTTGTACCCTGCAAAATGATGATTGCCATATATCCATTCTGCACTCAGATGCGTATAATTAATGGCCTGATTACTTCTCTGAGGTATGCATATAAACAGATTTTCTATTTCAAAGTCCTACATTGTGTACTAACATCAATTTCAATTTTCTATATGAATAAAATCCCTAGTTGAGGCTGGCCTAGAAACAGCTGCTCTCGCTAGTGTCATGAAATTAAAAAAAACACACAGAAATACAGCCACAAAAACATACAGAGGGGCTTTGGATCAGACCTCTTTATCTATTGGTGGGTTCAACTGTGATTCACAAATTACTGTCCACCCCAGCATGGGCAGTAGATCAGCCCACTTTAGCCAATGGCTCGCTTGCACTGTGTGTGACAACACTTTTCTGATCACATGTGTACATCCACCTTAAAAAAAGTGCACTTTAGCGCCAGGCAGGCTAATACTTTACCAAAGCACTTTTCTTTCCATTCTTTATCATTTTTAATACTTTTACTCATTAAGTCATGCTTTCCCTAGCTATTGCCATCCTCCATCATGCATGATTAAAATTCATGCATGATCAAGGTTTTGCCACACTTTATTGAGTTATCTGACCTTGGCTTCCCTGTGATGCTGCCTCCACAACAGGCAAGACCTCTAGGGATTCTGACTTTTACGTTCTCTTTGTAACCTGACCAAAATCTCATCGGAGCACCCTGCAATCTAGAAAGCCTATATTTGTTCCAGCTTGGATGGTCTAATCTCAGTTATCTATAGTCTCTGGTTACCAATGGTGCAATGTCTTTGGTAACTGTACCAAGCTGCTTAGGTAATATATTATTTTATGCTTTCACATTCGTACAGTGCTCAGACACAGCTATTTCACGGCATAAAAAAACACAAATAAATGAAAAAAGATAAACAACTAGCCTTGTGATGGAGAAGTGGTGTTATCGTGAGAACAGACATGCATTTCATTGAGTCTTCCATTGCAAACTAAGTAGCTATGTTAATCGGGGTAGGGAATTCATGTAGACCTAGCTGAGAGTAGTAGTGTTATCTTACCATCAATGGAGTTTGAAAGTCCTCAATGGAGATACTGTGCAGGCCAAAATGTAAACAATGATGTATTCAGCCCCACAATGGCCTAGAGCCAGACGAACGCCAACACATGCTCACCAGAGTTGCTAAGTTCACTGCTCAAGAGCTGTGGACTGTTCCAATCCTCTCAAAGGGGAACCCACAGAGAGTAGCATCTACTAAGGATGTGACGTAGCAAAGGGTTTTCCCATTCTGTGTCTACAGGAAAATGTGTCGGTACATATGCCCTAACCTTTTCACAGCCTAGAATTAGAAATAGACTATTCCTCATGAGTGGGGGAGGCAGCCAATGAAATTCCTGGAAATGGAGCCATAGTTGCCAGGACAGGCGCTTGTCTGCAGCTCTTACACCACACAAATACCTTTTTGGAAGGACAGGAAAAGGGGTTAATAACCACTTTGAAGCCAGTCAATAACGCTAATTAACGTCCCCTGGCCTATATTTCAGAGGACTGAGCCTCTTCTTTGTGCCTTGCATTGCATTGCATTCTGCCCATTACTTGCATTTCAGTACTTTATCAGCAGGTCTCCCAGTCTGTTTCTCAAATCCCAGTCCATACAGGTTATCATTCTCGTCTCCTAACAAATGCTTAGCTCCTGGATGCTGGGAAGGAGATGGATTGCCCACTGGAGGGCCACACAGTCCCACATTGCTTGAGCACACCTACTGTAGATTTGGTATTGAAACCTATTTGTTCACTGGTGATGCGTATGAGTTCGGTGCCAGACTCTCTTGTAAATGTTCTGCATGTGCCTCAGATGCCCGTCGGTGCAAATCAGGACATGTTGGAAAAGAATAAGCAGCAATGTTACACTTTTATTTTGATTTTCCTTTTATATACTTTGAATGCACAACTGTTACCCAACAAGGAGCTCTGGCACCGCTCTGTATAGGGAAACGGCCACTACAACGCGGCCGTTTCCACGCATAACTTAACCACGCATGCATTACAACGCATGCGTGGTTACAACGAAAGCCTTTACCACGCATACCTTTACTACGAGATACGTAGTAAAGGCATGTGTGTTAAAGGCAAAAAAAAAAAAAAGGGGGGACTTGGGGGGGGGGGGTCTCCCCCCAAAAAAAAAAAAAAGCGTATAAAAAAAAAAAAGGGGGGGTGGGGTTCCCCCCCCCCAATAAAAAACAACCTTTTGAAGTATCTAAGTGGAGGGAATCGGCATCGTTAGAAGAAACGGAAAGGCACTTCCGTTTCCTCTTAACGACGTACGACGTCAACACGGAAGAAGATAGAGAAGAGACGACGTGGCGAGGTAAGGGGAATATTAAAAAAACAGGGGTCCGATTTAAGGCTTCAGGGGAGGGGTATTTGTAAGAAAGGTTTAGGGGTGGGGGAATAACCTTTACCAAGAGTATGCCCTTACCATGCATGAATTTACAACGAAAATCGTTGTAAAATTATGCGTGGTAAAGGAATATTCGTGGTAAAGGTTAGGCGTGGGATAGGCATTCCGTTGTAACGAATGCGTGGAAAAGGCATGCGTTGCAACGGAATGCGTTGTAACATCATACAACCCTCTGTATATCAACACATCAAAAGAGAGGGAGGAAACAATCAAAATAAGGAGACAAACAGCCAGGTTTCGAGGCGCTGGATTTCTCCTGCAGCCCAAGAATAAAGGGGTGGCTTTCTACTGTTCCACAGCAAGGCACTCATGTGGCCTTCCACTGACATGTGCTCAGCTAATTTTTGAAGGAAAAATGAATGTCAAAGAAGGTGGACAAAGAGAGCAGGAATGGGAATGAAGTTGGAAATGGTACTGAAGATTTCGCCCTGTGCCATGGATAACACGAAACCTGAGCCATAACAATTCAAAGACGAACCGTTCGGCGATGAAAGCCAAGGAAGATGGATAAGATGGGTCAGAAATCTGAGCCCAGATGTTCAGGCCAAGAAGGCAGTGAAAGTCCAGTTCTGAATGTCTGGGGCCGGACAGCAAAGATTTAGGAAGGCAAAGGTATTACTCATAGCGCCGATACCCCATAGCCCCCCCTCAAACCCTCCCTTGCATGCAACCCTTGGATGAGCAACCTGGAAAAAGACAAGGACACCAGAATCTTGTTGGAGAAAACTTGTTGCAGGTTTATTATTGCATATGTAGGCAAGACAAAATTGGGTTAACTTACGGGCGATCCAGGACGGTCAGTGGATGTGCAACCTATGCTGATTGGCCAAAGAGTGCCTGGACAAAATACCAATGGGAGCTATACCTTTTGTGGTCCTTCACCTTGTGGCCCAATAGAACTGAACTCATGCACAGTGGTGAAGCGGTGCAGGCCCTGCCTGTGCAGCCCCTCCCCCCAAATGTGTGCTTTACCCTGGAAGACCCGCCTCGACCCTGGGAAGCAGGCCTTCCAGCTTGTTTGAACGCCACAAAACTGGATGGTCTTGGGGGGAAGGGAGTGGTGCATGGGGCATGAGGATGTGGCGCTAGACCCCTGGCAGCCAAGGTGGTTGCGCTGCACGCGACGCAGGCAGCCCCATTACCATAGCGAAGGCGTGACAGGATTATGACTTGAATCACAATTCTGTGACTAGACGGAGGAAGGATCTTGCCAAGAGTATTTAGGAACAAGAAGCAACAAGAAGCCCAGCTGCTAATCTGTGGAGGGGAAGAAAGTGTAGAAACCATTCGATTTCAGGTTCCCTTTTGTGTTCCTCAACACGAGCTTGCAGAATCTTTAAAGGTCTGCTGGCCTGTGCTAACTCCCAATGCCACAAGGCCTCGAGAAAGGAGGAAGTAGTGAGTGTATGTGGCAAACGCGGCTTTACTTGACATGATTTTATAAGCCTATATCAATATGCAGTCAAATGTTTAGAGCTGGTAAAGGATTGGTGGATTGGTAGGAAATGTGGAATACTGGTTATGCCCTGATAGGCTATGCATCTTGAGCAAGATGTAATGAACTGAATAAAAACTCCATGTAGAATGTTGTTCGGGGAGTTAAGAGCAATGTGCACCTGGATTATACGCTGCCGTGGATAAAGTTTTCTTTCGAACCTTGCTGCATGTTTGCCTTACTCATTTTAGGCTTCGACATCAGCATGTCAAACAGGAAGCTGAAATTGTGCACATCCGTATTAGAACAGAAGGCTCTCAAAGTTCAGATGATCACCAGGACAGACAAGGTACATACTTATGGGGGAACCCATATAATCGGTACCTCTTTCATCTGTGTTAGGTTATGTGACACCGAAGGCCATCCAGCATGACATGGAACGGAGAAGAAGTCTTCTTCTAGGTCACCATGGCGTCACGCCAGCATACGAAAAGAATGAAATATAAAGAGTGAATGAGAGAAGCTGAAGGAGTCAAAGATGGATGCTGAGTCTAGTGGCTTAGTGGACTACTGTAGGTTCTTGTTTTTGACCTCATGGTCACAGGTTCGAATCCCAGCGAGTCCACTCAGCCTTTCATCCTTCTGAGGTCGATAAATGAGTACCATTGAGTTGGGTAACAATAAACAGCTGTTATTCAGCGCCAAGACACCCTTCTGGGTTAACGTGCGCTTTACAAATTCACGCTATGCTATGTTATTAACAAGAGGAGGGCTCACGGCTAAACCCTGAGGAACACCACAGAAAGGCTGAGGAAGAAAAGCAGGGTTGATATTGCCTGATATCAAGGAACAAGGAAAGCTGTCATTCAGAACACCACCAAACGCCTTACATCCGATTCATGGAGTCAGGACAAAACGATGGAATGATCAGCGGTGCTAAATGAGGCTGTAAGGCTCAGACGGGTGAAGGACGCCCCCCCCCCTCCACTCCCCTACATCCCCCACTCCCTGATCAAGTGCTCCCCGAAGGTCTTTAGGGACCACAACTAAAACGGGTTCCATACTACAGGCCCGACACCGGCCAGGAGAGGTAACACAAGTAGGGGAGCGGGGGGGAGGGGCAGAGTATGAACACAGGGCTCTGAACCCATAAGATTATCTAATACTGTAAACCTCACTATAAAATTGGCAACTCATTCAATACAGCGCTGGAGAGAGACCAGAGCGCTGGTCTAAAGCAACACAGAGTTCGACAGCGCTTTATCAACCTTACAACGCTCACTGTGGCGAAAGGACCATTGTGAGGCTGGAGAGAGCAGGGTAGTTTCTACTAGTCTTTGACTGCAAGGTGGTAGGTAATTTTGAGCTCAAAATCGACATTTTGACGCTAGAGCTGTTCTGCAGCAGCATTTTAGGCAGACAAGGCTAAGAGAGGAACCAACATAAAACAAGCATTTACAATGCAATAGGTCTCGCAATGACATTGTTTTGAGCTATTGGCATTGTAAATGTTATTGTTTTTTTTTTTCCTTTCGTGAAGCATTAATTAAATGGTGTAATGCAAAATGGCAATAACTATAGTCATGTGCCATTGTCAGATCAGAGACATGAACGTAATGCCCTCTGGTGCAGGGTATGCCACTACAATGGTATGCTCTCGTTTGTAATAATAATTATTTCATACGCTTCCTGTTAGTCAGTTGGTAAGATAGCTCAGTGGGTTAACAGGCTGACTGCAAAGATCTGTGAGTTCACGGGCAGGTCACCGATATGAATCCTTCTGGGCTGTCTCTGCATTTTGTCTTACTGCTAAGTTTGAAAAGGTGAGGATTTGAGACAGTCACAGCAGCTTTCTTTACAGCGCTAAGAATGACCAAACGGCAGGATCAAGCGCAGCACAAGATGACAAATGCGGCCATATTAACTCATTAAAACACAAACCTTCATGACATTTGACCTTAGAGGCATTTATGAATTAAGGCCCTAGGCGTAAAACATTAACAGTGAACCAAGCTGCACACGATGAAAAGAACAGGGTTAAGAGGCTGAAAGTGTGACATCAAACATGTTGTCATCCGCACCGTGTGCTCAGCTGTCACACTCGCTCCTGATGGTGGTAATGATGAAATTTGTGCCGCAGCGCTGTCATAGGTAAAGTCCCACCTCTGGGTTGCAGTGAAGCTTCTCACTGAGGGGTGCACTGACGTCCACGGCTGCTCCCTGGCTCCCGAGCCTCTGGGCTCCACGCCCCGGCGCTGCTCCCCAGGTATCACCGATGGACATAGAGGCAAAGGTAGGGGCAGATGAGGCCACATGGCAGGGGTGTCAGTCTAGAGATGGGGTGAACAGAAAGGAGAGATGGTCTCGGGGAGGGGGCAGAGAATGAAACGAGGAGAGAGTCAGGAGGAGGAGTAAAAGGGCGAGAGACACAATGAGGGGAAAGAGAACGAAAAGCAGGGGGGTTAATGGAGGTAAGAAGTGGAAAGAAGAAGGCAGTGATGAGACGGATGGAGAGAGGCCCAAGCAGGGAGAGAGGCTGCCGAGTGAACCCGAGTGGAGAGGCACCCGGAAGTGGTGGGAGGGTGAGAGGATGCAGACATGGAAGGCAAGGCGAGAAAGACGGAAGGTGGGGGCCGAGAGAGGGTGCTAGAAGAGTTAAAGAGAGGGGGCTGGGAGGGGTCCAGTCCATCAGTAACTTTAAAAGTTGGTAGGTAGTCATAGTTTCGAAGATGTTTTGCCAAATTTGTAGTCCCCATTCCCCTCTATGCGCCTCTCTTCACCGGTGCTGACCCTAAATATATGTCGTAAAGCGGCCAGAACACCCACTAAACGTGTCTCCGCGAAATCCCTCTCACCTTTTAATCCACTGCTTGAAGAAGTGGAGTTCAGGCCTCCTTAGCACATCCGTGTTTTGCTGGCAGAGGGTGACAAAGGCCAGCAGCTTGGGTCAGCATGCGCCTGGCTGGGGGTGCAGCCTCAAGGAGCAGCACGCGCTCACGCAAGGAAACGACGCAAGTGCAATAAAATTTTAGGATGGAGACTAGGGCTTGGGAAGTGGGGTGGTGTAAAGAGACAGTGGGTGATGGCGGGGTTTCTAGGGGGGTTATGGTCGGAACAGCCGACCTTGGAGGGGGTGGGGTGGGGTGAGTTGGGTCTCGGCGTGGTTCAGGAGTCATTGGCCCGCAGGGGTGGAATGGCGGCAACGGTTTAGGAGGGGGGGGGCAGTGTGCTTGGAGCGGCTGACTTTGAGCGAGGGTGGTATTAGGTTGAGATTTGAAACTTGTTTATGTTCCACAGTTAGTCTTACTTTCTTCACAGCAACTTGCATATTTTAACAAGCATTACCGAGGCTGTATTAAATAAATAAATGGCCATGGGGATCGCCGCTTGATGCAGTTTGGGAGGTGGGAGGGGTGTTCTCTGTAGGCAAGCATTCCAAGGCTGTATTATACGAGCCCTAAAAACCTGGACACAAAACACCACGATAAACCATAGGCAACAAAAAAAAAACAAGGACGGGCCGGTTTACCTCAACCCACAGCATGTCGCTGACTTGGATTCTAGCAGCGCCTCTCCAGAACTTTCCATGTTGGCAGAATGCGCCGCTCGTGCTCCTCTCGGAAGGGCGCCTCCAGCCCGTACCACGACGCTGAAGACACGCCGTGAGCGTGCGCATCGGCTGCCTGCACAGGAGATGTGCATGCGTATGGTGCGAGCAGGCGTTGTGATAACGCCGCGAGCCGTACGCGTGCACATCTCCTGTCTGTTTAAGTTTCGGCACAGACAGTTGATGTGCACGCGTACGGCTTGCGGCGCTATTACAACTTCTGCTCGCACCATGCGCGTGCACATCTCCTGTCCCGCATCGGAGCAAAAGTCGGCAACAATAGATCTCGCATAGCGAGCAGCGCTTTGCGCTGCATCGCTAGGCGAGACCTAATGAATGTTCTGAACTGGTGCTTATGTGAAGCGCTCCGATACCTTAGGGTCGAGTTCGTGCTGTATAAACCTGCATAAAATTAAGAAGTGAGCTAGCAAAAACTCCCCTTTCACTTTAGAGGATCTTCACATCACCTCAGCAACAGACTACTGAATCCGTACCTAACTCACCAACCCCGCAAAGGGCTCCTTTGGGAGTTATCGCCTTTAATGCCCTATCTGAGCTAAAATCGCCTTTTAAGACTTTTGCTGACTGCCAGGGAGCTACGAAGTGCTTGTATACGGTCTGATGGGGCACCCGCGATCAAACACAATTTGTCTAAAATGATTGCCTACAAACGTTGAGTTCTAACAGCAGTCCGTTAACAAAATGTAATATATACATTCATTTCCGTAAACATTATCCTTATTTAATAGGAACTTCAAGGATAACGTATATACGTTTGCTTACTTCTCCGATTTGAAATGTTGCAAACAGACTTAAGTTTAGGATTTATACTGTCGGATCAATTTGTATAACAACGCGAAAATACAAAAGACAACATAAGTTCTTGTCCTTACGGGGCAGATAACTAAACCATGAAGTAAAGCTCGATCTCAGCCGAACACAGAGTACGCTGTGTAGACGGCAGTCAAACGCCGTTTGTTATTATTAGGTGCTAACCCCGAGCTTCACACAAGTTATTTTACACCACAAGCCTCTTTCGTTCTACGGTAAATGTGGGAAAAAGTAAACTACCCACAAACTGCCAGCAGTGCAGAAAATATGATTTACAATTAGTAAAGTATTAAAGGTCACAGTAGCCTTACTGTTGAGCGTGCCGCATTGACTGCACACTCTTCCTACCGGATTGTAAAGCAAGGGCGTGCGCCTTCATAAAAGTGAAAGCGGCATGGCGCTGGGAAAATGAAATTAAATGATAGGGGTAAGTTTGGAAAGGCGTGGGGTGCGGGAGAGCGCGGGGGTGTTGTCAGGCAGCATAGATAAATGAAGTGACGCCGTGCGCGCGCACAAGGGCGTGCGCCTTCATAAAAGTGAAAGCGGCATGGCTCTGGGAAAATGAAATTAAATGATAGGGGGTAAGTTTGGAAAGGCGTGGGGTGCGGGAGAGCGCGGGGGTGTCGTTGTCGCTGTAGAGAAGGGTCGCCAAGTCATGGTGTGAAAGGGACTGCAACTTGGAGTGCTGGCAGCGGCGTGAAGAGCGCTCGCTGCCCGATTGTGTTTTGGCTGATCAGATTGTGGCTTTGCAGTAAGTCGGGCAGTGGCGTGGTGAGGATTGCGCTGCCTGTGAAGATTCTGAGGTTCTCTGTAGGGCAGCGGCATGCGGGGAGCACGCTGCCCATGTGCAGCAGAAGTCGGGCAGCGGCGTGGTCAAGTGAGCGCTACCCATGAAGAAACAGTGGGCTGCAGTGGATCGCAGGCAGCAGCGGGAGTGTGCTGCCTAGGAATTACGGCTTTGGTGGGCAACGGCATTCAGGGACCATGCTGCCTGGGTGTGGAACATAGTCGGGCAGCGGTGTGGCCAGGAGCACTCTGCCAGTGGAGTGAGGGACTTTCAAGTCAGCTTTTGTGACCTATGTTGCGGGGAAGAGGGGCAGCGGTGTAGCAAGAGCATGCTGCCCGGAAAGTGCTGGTGACCTGGAGAGGCAGGCAGTGGAGTAGGGTAGAGCGCGCTGCCCGCGAGGGCTTCTCCTACGGACTACTTACCTGTGGAGCTCAGGGGCCTACTCATTGCTCCAGAGTCAGCCGGAGTCAGCTCCCTCATGGTCCCCATCCTTTCTCTCCGCTGGACACTGCTGGGATTTCACCTTCGTGCTTTGGCAAAATGCTGACATCACCGGGAGCATCCATGTCCAGCAGCCTTCAGCGCCGAGAGTAAGGCGAAAGTGAAAGTGCGCCGAAGCGTTGTGCCCACGTGGAGGCACGGCAAAGAGGAGTCCAGGTGCGTGCACATGTCCTGTCCGGGCAGGCACGCCGAAGGAAGACCGCTGCATTCGCTAGGCGAGACCTAAAAAGCTGAAGACACGCCCTGAGCGTGCGCATCAGCTGCCTGGACAGGAGATGTGCACGCGTATGGTGCGAGCAGGCGTTGTGATAACGCCGCGAGCCGTACGCGTGCACATCTCCTGTCTGTTAAGCTTCGGCACAGACAGTTGATGTGCACGCGTACGGCTTGCGGCGCTATTACAACTCCTGCTCGCACCATGCGCGTGCACATCTCCTGTCCCGCATCGGAGCAAAAGTCGGCAACAATAGATCTCGCATAGCGGGCAGCGCTTTGCGCTGCATTGCTAGGCGAGACCTAAACAGGCAAAGAGGATTGTGCACACAACAAAGGCCCCTCAAGCAGTGATGCACTGAAATCATCGTGGGTAGACTCCTCAAAGCACTACCATACATGGCCACAAGAGGGTGCCAGATAGCGGCAAATGGCCGAAATATGGCCTTAGTTATTATGGAGAAGGAGAATCCAAACAGCAAAACATCATTTTGCCTAGGACTCTGAAAAGTCTTGTACAGTAGCTGCGAAGACCACGCGTATACATGTATATTTACATGCTCACTTTTTATACATATCTGGCTTAAGATGACAGCGCCTCGTTTAAAGTAACGCTGCCTCTAAAGGCTGGCTTTATACTTTGCCTTTCCTTTCAGCTTTTGTCCCTTCTTGGAAATACACATACCCTCGCTGCCACAGTCCGCTTAGATTCTGAGGTGAACGGCACCGAAAAAAGACTCGGGCGCGAGATAATCGGATTAACTAACAAGCAGCTGCATTAACCGCCCGCCGCACAATACATGCGCCACAAGGGGGCAGCAAACACACGGATGCCAGACGACAACGGAACTCTTCGAGGGCAGAAAGCCAACTGCTGGCACTGACCTCGGAGCAGATTCACTACATCAACATGAACAAAGCTGAACACGAGCTGTTTATCTCACCCTCTTCAGATCACGTTTCATGCTCTTCGGTCACTTGACTTCCACTTATGTAAACAGCCAACGACAGACGGGGGGGGGGGTCTGTCTGGAGTCTGAGCAAACTCACTAAGAAACATGGAAGGGAGACAGAGACGGGCACAGAATGGCGCTCACTTCTAGCTGAAACATCAACAAAAGCAATCTCGAATTCGGTGGCAAGTGCTCCTCCGCCACCTAGTGTCAGATGCCGAAGGCAAAAGGAATGCATTGCACATTTTGGGGCTGGGAATGAAAAATAGTCAGTACCCACTGACTTAAGGCACATCTCCAACTACCAGAGTTAGTACCAACAGTTAGAAACCCTTATTTCTAGAACTGGTGAAAAACATAATACGATGCCCATGTGTGGCTGCACCCAGAACCACAGGGCAACTCCCCCGAGACCACCTACGTCTGGCAGAGAAAGATAACCTACCCCAACACGAGCACAACAAGTTATCTGACACCCAACATCGTCAACTGGGTTTTGACAATAAAACCGTCCCTTGCGAGGAACAGCCAGACAGAGTTTATCTACATGGATAGGCCACCACACACTTGGACTTGAAGGCATCAGCACACAAGGACTCATAATTCTTGGCCTTCATGACAGGTTTGGAGGAGGCCATGTCCATGCTGTAAAGAGACAAACAGATGAAAGATAAAAATACAAGAGCCATCTGATGAACTGAAAGGAAGTGCATCAGACGACACCTGAAGTCTGCAGAATCAACCATAGCTGCAATGGCAAAACTTAAGCATGCACAACCAGAGTTCCAGATCTCACGGTGACCTTGCCATGCCCTTCAAGAAGACAGCTTCTGTGACCGACATCTCACACCCACTCACAATCCATTTGGTTTCAGGGCCAGAGTAGCAAGAGTTCCATCAACAACCACAGGGGGCGACAAATAAAGAAAAGTCACCATAATAATACGCTGTTGTCGTAAAAAGTGGTATGTGATACAACTCCGAGAGGCAGAGGAAACAGAAAACATGTTGGCACTTACGACATTCAGCAGAGGAGCGCCGCTCAGGTGTCTGTTTCTGAACTGTGATCTTGTGCACATGTTTACAGTCTCACCTGCGGGTCGTGCAAGAAGCATTAGCGCTGCTGTATAAATGTGGACGCTGCATCGTCTCATTGTTGTGACACACAGCTAAACAATAGCCTCACAAAATGTAATGACGCCTGATGTCACATATACTGTCGTCAAGCACGGACGTGATCCATGTCTTTACCTTCCTGTCTCACGACAAACAGCAGTGATTGGCTGATAATCTCTTAGTTCTGAATCATCAGAAGAAGGAGCTTCTTCTCATCACCCCAATATATCAAGGCAGGTTCATTGCGACATTCCTGGGGACCTGAATCCTGAAGGTTTTACCCAACTCCACCTTCTGAAGTAAACTCTCTGAGCTTCATCTCAGAACCCCTCCCCTTAACTTTGTTCCCGCACATCTGTCGACAAAACGACTATCTTCTACCTTCCACCCCAAAAGAAGAACACAAACCCCCTTACCCCGTTCCAAATTAAAGGGCAGCTTCTTTCCCCCAGCCAAGTGAAAGTGCAGCTCCTTTCCCCCAGCCATGTGAAAGTGCAGCTCCTTTCACCAAGCCAAGTGAAAGTGCAGCTCCTTTCCCCCAGCCAAGTGAAAGGGCAGCTCCTTTCCCCCAGCCAAGTGACAGTGCAGCTCCTTTCCCCAAGCCAGATGAAAGGGCAGCTCCTTTCCCCCAGCCAAGTGACAGTGCAGCTCCTTTCCCCCAGCCAAGTGAAAGTGCAGCTCCTTTCCCCCAGCCAAGTGAAAGTGCAGCTCCTTTCCCCCAGCCAAGTGACAGTGCAGCTCATTTCCCCCAGCCAAGTGAAAGGGCAGCTCCTTTCCCCCAGCCAAGTGAAAGGGCAGCTCCTTTCCCCCAGCCAAGTGAAAGTGCAGCTCCTTTCCCCCCCGCCAAGTGAAAGTGCAGCTCCTTTCCCCCAGCCAAGTGACAGTGCAGCTCCTTTCCCCCAGCCAAGTAACAGTGCAGCTCCTTTCCCCCAGCCAAGTGAAAGGGCAGCTCCTTTCCCCAGCCAAGTGAAAGTGCAGCTCCTTTCCCCAGCCAAGTGAAAGTGCAGCTCCTTTCCCCAGCCAAGTGAAAGTGCAGCTCCTTTCCCCCAGCCAAGTGAAAGGGCAGCTCATTTCCCCAGCCAAGTGAAAGGGCAGCTCATTTCCCCCAGCCAAGTGAAAGGGCAGCTCCTTTCCCCAAGCCAGATGAAAGGGCAGCTCCTTTACCCCAGCCAAGTGAAAGTGCAGCTCCTTTCCCGAAGCCAGATGAAAGGGCAGCTCCTTTCCCCCAGCCAAGTGAAAGTGCAGCTCCTTTCCCCCAGCCAAGTGAAAGTGCAGCTCCTTTCCCCCAGCCAAGTGAAAGTGCAGCTCCTTTCGCCCAGCTGTTAGACCTGGCACTGTTGGCGTGGGTCTCCCTTCCATTTTTTGTTGTTGCCTCATGTGTTTTTGCTGGTTATAGATGCTTTGGGCACTGTGCCACTGCTATTCAGTGCCACAGTGCAAGTGCTCCCTATGGTAAATTGGTGTATGGATTAGAGATTCCATGATTGGTTGGTTTGGTTTACTTGTCAGACCCTAGTACAGTGCACTGAGTGTGCCCAGGGCTTGTAAACCAAATGCTGCTGGTGGGCTTGCAGCACTGGTTGTGCCACCCACAGAAGCAGCCTGTAAAAGTGTGTCTCAGGCCTGCCATTGCAGAGCCTGTGTGCAGTCTGGTACTGCCATGTTGACTGGGCAAGTGCACACACTTGCCAGTCCCTAAACCTTCCCTTTTCTTCATATCAGACACCCCTATGGTAGGCCCAAGGTCAGGGTGCATTGTAGGTAAAAGGTAGGACATGCCCTGATGTGTGTGGCATGTCCTAATAGTGAATTACAGCCATTTTCGTTTTTCACTATTGCAAGGCTACCTGTTCCCCATAGGCCAGAATGGGCAGTTTGATTATTACATCTTATAATCCTAACTGACCCAGGGAACATGGTAGAAAAACGAATTTAGTATGCCTGAACTCAGAATGATAAAATACATCTTTTTGTGAAGTTGGTTTTAACATTCTGTGTTTGAAAATACCACTTTTAGAAAGTAGGTATTTTCTTGCCTAACTATCCAAGCCTGCCTCTGCTAGGTTGTGTATTCCTTGTCTGGGTTTGTGAGTGACAGGGGCTGGGGGATTCCAGGAGACAGGGTGAGTCAGCACAGGGCTGAATAGAGAGATCTGCATGGAGATGGGTGGGAGGAGTTGCACCTGGGACCTGAATAGGGCTGTGCCTTCCCTCCACAATGCTGGCTCCACCTCCTGTGGTGCGTCTGATGTCCCCGGCCTACACTGTGAAAGGAAAGAAGGAGTCTTGGCAACAAAGTGCTCCAGGACTGACCAGAACTGGTTTGGACTAGGCAAAGGCCTCTCTGCCTTCAGAGACAAAGGATTTTGGTGTATAAAAGAGGGGACCCAAACCCCAGAACTTTAGATCACTTTGGGAAACAAGAAGAACCTTTGCTGAGGAGAGGAACCAGAGAAACTGAGGAGGAGACTATCCCTATGCTGAGTGCTGTTTGGGGGATTGGCCTGCAGTGGTTGCCTGACTGCCAAAGAAAGGAGAAAGGAACTTTGTGTGTACTTTCATCAACTTGTAAAAGATCTCCAAGGGCTTGAGAAAAGAGCTTGCCTCCTGCTGAAGTCTCAGGGACAACAGACTTCACCAACCAGCTCCCCAAGAGTCTTTCTGCAAAGTGCCTGCTGCTGTGCTGGACTTTCTGAGGGACTGCGTGTCGCAAGGAGCTGGAAGCGCGACTCACGAAGAAGAAGCGTCGCCGCCGCAGCCGAAGCGCCTCGCATCGCCGAAAAAAAGGATCGACGTCGCATCAGACGCCGCCGCAACAACGGAGAAGAGTGTAGCCGCCGCATCGTTGCCGAAGCGCCTCGCATCGCCGGAGAAGAGGACCAACGTCGCATCAGACGCCGCCGCATCACCGGGAAGCGTGTCGCAGGGCCTGTCGCGTCCCAGAAGAATCGTTGAGTCGCCGCACGTCTGTTGCATCATTGCCAAAGCGCCTCGCATCGCCGGAAAAGAGGATAGACGTTGCATCAGACGCCGCCGCATCACCGGGAAGCATGTCGCAGGGCCTGTCGCGGCTCAGAATCGTTGAGTCGCCGCACGGCCGTCGGGCGTGCACGCATCGTGTCGCATCAAGAAGAAGACGCCATCTTTGTTTCTTTGCACCGGATCTTCATCGCATCACGGCATTGCTGGTCGCATCGCCACGGAAGTGCAGTAAGAAACCGACGCATCACCTCCCCACGCCGAGAAGAACCGACGCATCCCCTACGCATCAGTAGGGACCCAACGCATCACCGTTCTTGCGTGTAAGGAACCGACGCATCACCTTCCCTGCAACACTTTCGTTGTATAGCGTTACGCATCCAAAGGTACATTGAACTCAAAGTGTCGCATTTACCATCTTAAGAGAACTGAGCTAATTCTACCATTTTTGAAGTACAGTATTGTGGATTTTTGTCGTTTGTGGTCTTGTGTTAAATCTATATAAAAGATACTTATTTTTAATATACAACCTGTGTGGTGTCCATCTGTAGTGTTATCACTGGGTTACTGTATGTGTTCACAAATGCTTTACACACTGCCTCTGAGATAAGCCTGTCTGCTCGTGCCAAGCTACCAAGGGGGTGAGCAGGGGTTATTTTAGGAGTGTACCCCCTTACCCTGACTAGACGCATGGGTCCCCATTTGGTCAAAGGTACCTACCTCTGCCAACTAGAGACCCCCAAATCTAACATTGGTGGTCAGCGGTGAGGATTCTGGACTTGCATTTGTGACTCATGTACAGTGATTGGTGAACACTACTAGAGATTGCAGACCAAAACGCGACCACATACTTTTGGTAGATTGTTTTTTCTGGGATTTTCTATTTTTGCAAAGAACTGCCAAGTTTAACCACCATGGATAAAGCAGCATCCATAGCATCTGTTGATTATGAGTGGGAAGAGGAGAAACTGGAATGCTACAATGTGATACAGCTCAAGCACTTCTGCAGGAAATTTAAAGTTGCTATGACTGGTCTCTCCAAGAAGGATGAGTTCCAAAAGGCGCTGAGGGCCTGGGTGGAAGCAAGGAATACCCCTGAGAATGAGGAAGGGGCTGAGAATGCAGATGAGCAGCTGGAGGGGCCATTGGGTCCACAGGGGAAGAGAGCAACTTCCCCAGTAGGTAGCAGTGTTTCTGCCAAAGGCCTGTCCCCAGAGGAGTTGGCGGACAGGAAGGAAAACAGGATGCACGAATTGGAGCTTGCCAAGCTCAAGTTGGGTGGGCAACTGGAGTTAGAAAATAGGAGATTGGCCCTGGAAGAAAAGAGAATGCATTTGGAGCATGAGAAAAGTTTGAGGGAGTTGGAGTTGAAAGCTAGAAGCTTAGAAATTACTCCCTCTGGTGGCAGCACACCGTCCATGCCTGTTGAAGCTAGGGTGTATATTCCTAAAGATGTGGTGAGAGAGTTTTATAAGAATGATGATATTGGGCAGTGGTTCAAAGCCTATGAGGTAGCCATGTCTTCCCACCGGGTCCCTGAGAAGGATTGGGGAGCGGGGTTGTGGGGGCGGTTCCTTAGTGAGGGGCGGGACACACTGTTAGACTTGCCTTCTGAAGTCCATAATTCTTATAGCCACATGAAAGATGCATTGATGTATAGGTATGGGTTGACTCCTGAATTGTATAGACAGAGGTTTAGAAATTGCAAGAAGGTGGAGTCAGGTACCTGGGTAGAATATGTCACTTTTTTCTGCAGAGCTTTGGATGGTTGGGTGAAGGGTAGCAAAGTGAATGATTTTGAGGGGCTCTTTGATTTAATTGCATGGGAGCACTTGTCAAGTAATTGTTTTCCAGAGCTACGCCAGCACCTGATTGATAGCAGGCTGACTAACCCTAGGAAGCTTGCTGAGGAGGCGGACCGCTGGGTGAGCACCCGGGTCCACAAGGGTCACGTGGGAGACTCTGCTAAGAGTGGGCAGGGTCCCCAGCAGAAGAGTGGGGGGGACAAGGGTAAACAGAGAGAGTTCCAGAAAGGGCCCCAAAGTAATCCCCAAGGGAACCAAGGGAAGGGTTCCCAGCCTCCCCCTGAGAAGAAGCACGGGGCCCGACAGGTAGGCCTGTTCCCAGGGGACCCCTGAGGTGCTACAGGTGTGGTGAAGTGGGCCATAAGTCTAATGATCCCAAGTGCCCACAGTTTGGAAAGATAGCACCCACTGGTGCTCCACCCCGGCAGATGGCGAGTGTAGCCCTGGGGGAGGAGAGGGTGTCCAAGGTGGGTGGGGGCCCGCACAGATGTCCCTTGTCTCCTTAGGAGACTGTGAGGTGGTCCCCAGGACCCAACTGCCTGATAACACTAAGAAGTACAGGCAGTGGGTGACCATCAATGGCCATAGAGTGGAGGCTCTTCGAGACACAGGAGCCAGTGTGACAGCTGTCAAGTGTCACCTGGTGTCTGAAGAGCAGGTTGTTCCCAATGCATTTTACCCAGTTGTTGCCGCTGACAACACAGAGAGCCACTGCAAGGTGGCTCAGGTTCCCTTTGAGTTGGGGGGGGTCTCTGGTACTCTTCAAGTAGCTGTGAGGCCAGCCATGCCTGTTGACTGTTTGTTGGGGAACGATTTGGAGAGCTCACCTTGGGCTAAGGTGGAGCTAAGTGCTCATTTGGAGATGTTGGGTCTGCCTGACTGGGCGTGTGTGACCACACGGTCCATGGCAGCCAGTAAGGGTGTTCAAGAGGACCTGGAGCCTGAGAGAGGGGCCCAGGTGCCTGCCTCAAAGAGAAGAGGCAGGGGGCGCGGGAAACCAGCCCCCGAAGTTCTCATGGTCCAGGAGGAGGTAGACCCTGAGGGGGATGCCCTGGAGCCTACAGGGGAACAGGTAGCTGAACTGGGGGACCTGCCTGAGCTGATCCATTGGCAGCAGGAAGGAGGACCCTCCAGGGAAGAGTTCTGCGCGGAGCAGAAGACGTGCCCTTCTCTTGTGGGTTTGCGGCAGCAGGCTGCAGACCAGGCAGCAGGTGATCAGTCTGGATCACATTGGATCTACTGGGAGAATGATCTCCTGTATACTGAGCCTAAGGTTGCTGAGCCTGGGTCAGCCCGTGTGCTGGTGGAACCCCAGCGCATCAGAGCCTTCCTACTGGGGCTGGCTCATGATGTGCCATTAGCAGGACATTTGGGGCAGGACAAGACCTTTGAGAGGCTGGTCACCCACTTTTATTGGCCTCAAATGCGCAGGAGTTCAGATACTCACTGCAGGACCTGTCAGACTTGCCAGGCAAGTGGAAAGAGTGGGAGGAAGCAGAAGGCTCCTCTCCAGCCATTCCCTGTGGTCAGCACCCCCTTTGAATGGGTGGGTATTGACATTGTGGGGCCACAGGACCCCAAGACAGCCATGGGCAACAGATTCATCCTGGTCTTGGTGGACCATGCCACCCGGTACCCGGAAGCCATACCTCTGAGGACAGTGACGGCCCCCGTGGTGGGACGGGCACTGATGGGAATTTTCTCCTGAGTGGGATTCCCTAGAGAGGTAGTGTCTGACCGAGGTACAAACTTCATTTCCAAATATATGAAGTCCCTGTGGCAGGAGTGTGGGGTAACTTATAAGTTCACCACTCCTTACCACCCCCAAGGAAATGGGTTGGTTGAGAGGTTCAACCGAACCCTAAAAGGCATGATTATGGGTCTTGAGGAACCTATGAGGCGTAAGTGGGATGTCCTCTTACCATGCCTGCTCTTTCCATACCGTGAGGTGCCACCGAAATCTCTAGGGTTCAGTCCCTTTGAGCTTCTCTATGGTCACCCAGTGAGAGGACCTCTGAGTCTGGTCAAGGAAGGCTGGGAGCAATCTCCCAGGAAACCTCCCCAGGATGTATATAGCTACATGCTGGCCTTCAGGAACCAGACTAGGCGTTTCAGGCAACTCGCTGAGGCGAATCTGGAAGCCAGCCAGGAGGAGATGAAGCGGTGGTATGACCAGAATGCCACTCTGGTAGAGCTTCAGCCTGGTCAGAAAGTGTGGGTCATGGCCCCAGTGGAGCCTAGTGCGCTCCAGGATAAGTGGACCGGACCATTTGAGGTGGTGGAGCGCAAAAGTCCTGTTACCTACTTGGTGGACTTGCGGTCTCCCAGGAACCCCTTGCGGGTCCTGCATGTCAACCGCCTGAAGCCCCACTCGGAGAGGTCCGAAGTGGGCATGCTCTTAGCAACAGATGCTGGAATGGAGGAGGAGACCGAGCCTCTTCCTGACCTCCTGTCGGCGACAGAGCGAGATGGGTCAGTGGATGGTGTGAACCTCTCTTCCACCCTGACCCCTGAGCAACAGAATGACTGTCACCAGTTGCTGGGACAGTTTTCTGATCTGTTCTCCTGAATTCCCAGTGTCACTGATTGGTGCGTCCATGATGTGGACACTGGAGACAGTCCTCCTGTTAAGCACAAAACTTACAGGGTAACTGACAGGGTGAGAGCTTGCATCAAGGAGGAGGTCTCCAAGATGCTTGCGTTAGGGGTGATTGAGTCCTAACAGTCCTTGGGCCAGTCCAGTGGTCTTGATCCCAAAGGCTGCCGCACCGGGTGCCACGCCAGAACTCCGGTTCTGTGTGGACTACCGAGGGCTCAATTCAGTCACGAGGACTGACGCGCACCCCATCCCCAGAGCTGATGAGCTCATCGATCGGTTAGGGGCTGCCCGGTACCTCAGTACGTTTGATCTAACGTCTGGGTACTGGCAGATCGCCTTGACTGATGGGGTAAGAGAGAGGTCAGCATTCTCCACACCAGATGGGCACTACCAGTTCCGGGTTATGCCCTTTGGGATGAAGAATGCCCCTGCCACCTTTCAGAGGTTGGTCAACCAGGTGTTGGCTGGACTGGAAGAGTTCAGTGCCGCCTACCTGGATGACACTGCAGTGTTCAGCGCCAGTTGGGAAGAACATCTGCGCCACCTCTGGGAAGTGTTGATGGCGCTGCGGAGGGCAGGCCTCACGATTAAGCGAGTAAGTGCCAGATCGGGCAGGGTTCCGTGGTGTACTTGGGACACCAGGTTGGGAGAGGCCAGGTGGCGCCCCTACAGCCCAAGATTGAGACCATCCTGGCCTCGGAGCCCCCCCAAGACCCAGATAGAGGTGAGAGCCTTTTTAGGACTCACTGGGTATTACAGGAGGTTTGTCAAGGGGTATGGCAGCATCGTTGCACCCTTGACAGAGCTGACTTCCAGGAAGCAGCCCAAGAAAGTGATTTGGACTGACACCTGTCAGAAAGCTTTTGAGCCCCTGAAAACTGCCATGTGCACGGCGCCCGTGCTCCTGGCACCCAACTTCTCAAGAGAGTTTATCATTCAAACAGACGCTTCAGAGCATGGTGTGGGCCAAACAAAGAAACGGGTCAGAGCTTTTAACTGTCCAGCACCAAACGTCACTACTTGTGGGAGTCTGTTAAAACTACACTATGCCTCTGTGCATCTGGTCTAGGATGTGACCCACATACATCCTAAAGAGTGGTTACAAACCAAACAAAGCAAACAAAAATGACCCTGCACCCGAGATAAGCCAGTACTTTCTAGTATTGATGTCCTAATATAACAAATTTAGGCAAAACGAAGCAGTCCAGAGCAAACAAAGTTGACCCTACACACTAGAACAACATGTATTTTCTAGTATAAATGTCCTAGTACATCATATTTAAGAAAATTAGAACAATATATTGAATAAATAGCTTCCCAGATGAAAATGAGACAGATGGTCGTGTTACTTTATTGAAGTCAGTTTCTTTTATTGAAAAGCAGTTAATTCTTTAAAAAGCACCACACAATTGCTTGCCAACGCGTTTCATCCCTCACGGGACTTCTTCAGGGCTAAAAGCAATTACAAAACACTATTTACAATGTGAACACAATACAACATTAAGTGCACAAAACTATGCAGTTCCTTATAATTCGTTATCACGCTAGCACTGTGTTGTTGTTAATGACCATCATAGATAGACATAACTCTCATCCTATCAAATTTAGATCAACGGAAGCTACTCTAAGGATCACATAATCACTGTCGCACAATTATTTCGACTAAGGAAGGAAACACAGAAAACAGACACATAGTTTGCTGCATTATATCATATTTCAAAGCTATCGCATATATGACAGCTCATTCTGGCTCTATCGCATTTGGTGATCATAAAATGGCAAGAATAGTAATATATACACTACAATTCATATTATTAAAAAACGGCGAAGGCGATACAATGTATCTATAAAATAAACACAATAACAATAACAGATCTGCAGTGAGTCATATTGCCGGTTAAACCCTCAACAATTGTATAAATATTTATACTACTATTCAAAGTACACCCCATATCTTTATATAGCCCTGTAGCTACTAGCAGTATTATATATCATTTATGCTCACATCTAAATCTAAAAGTAACTTTGGGCCCACGTTATATGTATAGATAACACCATTTTGTGAGATACTTCAAGTATAACTACTGTGTGTTGTGGTCCCTTCTAATATCAGCTAATATTGAGTTCTGGCGTAATTAAATCCACTCAAATTCATTTCTTGAGTTTTTGAATCGATTTTAAAACGCATAAGTCTATCAAGTATTACGAAAGCTGCCAATATTGATCAGCTAATATTTAGTTCCGGCGTAATTAAATCCTCCCAACACAACAGCACAAATCTATTTATAAGAAATGCCACTATGTAGATTTTAAGCCTTGGTCCCAATTATACTGGCACTAGAGATTATGGCACAAATAAGCCAGGGGTTTACAGATTTCCCGCGTGCAACTATCCCGCGGACAAGATCGTGACATAGACAGTCATAACATCGGCAACGTGTAATTTGTTACTAGTAAGTGCTTATTTGTGCCATAATCTCTAGTGCCAGTATAATTAGGACCAAGGCTTAAAATCTACATAGTGGCATTTCTTATAAATAGATTCATGCTGTTGTGTTGGGAGGATTTAATTACGCCGGAACTCAATATTAGCTGATCTATATTAGCAGCTTTCGAAATGCTTGACAGACTTATGCGTTTTTTTAAATCGATTCTAAAACTCAAGAAATTAATATCCCTGTGCGATACCATTTATAGTTTAGTAACATATTATTTAATTTTAAGAGGCTTGATATTAGTCTTTCGTGTTTTTACAGAATCGATTATTTTAAATACCGCAGTATCCTAAATTATTGACACCTATGAACCGTCTCGGACGCCTAGTGACGCACACTGGAATAATACTGACTATGTGAATTGTATCACTAGTAAGTTGTCTTGTCTATACATTAATTTTCTAAGTATAATGGAACAAGGACAGAGAATGAGTTAGAAGGGACCACAACACACAGTGGTTATACTTGAAGTATCTCACAAAATGGTGTTATATATACGTATAACGTGGGCCCAAAGTTACTTTTAGATTTAGATTTGAGCATAAATTATATATAATACTGCTAGTAGCTACAGGGCTATATAAAGATATGGGGTGTACTTTGAATAGTAGTATAAATATTTATACAATTGTTGAGGGTTTAACCGGCAATATGACTCACTGCAGATCTCTTATTGTTATTGTGTTTATTTATAGATACATTGTATCGCCTTAGCCGTTTTTTAATAATAAAAATCATTGTGAATCATTGTGCACACCGCCAGCAGATAAAGACTATGATGAAGGTATGAATTGTAGTGTATATATTACTATTCTTGCCATTTTATGATCACCAAATGCGATAGAGCCAGAATGAGCTGTCATATATGCGATAGCTTTGAAATATGATATAATGCAGCAAACTATGTGTCTGTTTTCTGTGTTTCCTTCCTTAGTCGAAATAATTGTGCGACAGTGATTATGTGATCCTTAGAGTAGCTTCCCGTTGATCTAAATTTGATAGGATGAGAGTTATGTCTATCTATGATGGTCATTAACAACAACACAGTGCTAGCGTGATAACGAATTATAAGGAACTGCATAGTTTTGTGCACTTAATGTTGTATTGTGTTCACATTGTAAATAGTGTTTTGTCATTGCTTTTAGCCCTGAAGAAGTCCCGTGAGGGATGAAACGCGTTGGCAAGCAATTGTGTGGTGCTTTTAAAGAATTAACTGCTTTTCAATAAAAGAAACTGACTTCAATCAAGTAACACGACCATCTGTCTCATTTTCATCTGGGAAGCTATTTATTCAATAGATTGTTCTAATTTTCTTAAATATGATGTACTAGGACATTTATACTAGAAAATACATGTTGTTCTAGTGTGTAGGGTCAACTTTGTTTGCTCTGGACTGCTTCGTTTTGCCTAAATTTGTTATATTAGGGCATCAATACTAGAGAGCATGGTGTGGGGGCTGTTTTGTCACAGATAAATGAGGAGGGCCTAGATCAACCCGTAGCCTTCATCAGTAGGAGGTTACTTCCCCGGGAACAGAGGTGGAGTGCGATTGAGCGTGAGGCATTTGCTGTGGTCTGGGCGCTGAAGAAGCTGAGACCATACCTGTTTGGGACTCACTTCCGGGTTCAGACAGACCACAGGCCCCTCAGATGGTTGATGCAGATGAGGGGTGAGAATCCAAAGCTGTTGAGGTGGTCCATTTCCCTACAGGGTATGGACTTCACGGTGGAACACCGCCCTGGTACAGAACACGCCAATGCTGATGGTCTGTCCAGATTTGTCCGCCTTAGTGAAGAGAACTCCCAGGAGGTAGGGTAGTTCTCCCCACATTTCAGCTGGAAGGGACACGTGTTAGACCTGGCACTGTTGGCGTGGGTCTCCGTTCCATTTTTTGCTGTTGCCTCATGTGTTTTTGCTGGTTATAGATGCTTTGGGCACTGTGCCACTGCTATTCAGTGCCACAGTGCAAGTGCTCCCTATGGTAAATTGGTGTATGGATTAGAGATTCCATGATTGGTTGGTTTGGTTTACTTGTCAGACCCTAGTACAGTGCACTGAGTGTGCCCAGGGCTTGTAAACCAAATGCTGCTGGTGGGCTTGCAGCACTGGTTGTGCCACCCACAGAAGCAGCCTGTAAAAGTGTGTCTCAGGCCTGCCATTGCAGAGCCTGTGTGCAGTCTGGTACTGCCATGTTGACTGGGCAAGTGCACCCACTTGCCAGTCCCTAAACCTTCCCTTTTCTTCATATCAGACACCCCTATGGTAGGCCCAAGGGCAGGGTGCATTGTAGGTAAAAGGTAGGGCATGCCCTGATGTGTGTGGCATGTCCTAATAGTGAATGACAGCCATTTTCGTTTTTCACTATTGCAAGGCTACCTGTTCCCCATAGGCCAGAATGGGCAGTTTGATTATTACATCTTATAATCCTAACTGACCCAGGGAACATGGTAGAAAAACGAATTTAGTATGCCTGAACTCAGAATGATAAAATACATCTTTTTGTGAAGTTGGTTTTAACATTCTGTGTTTGAAAATACCACTTTTAGAAAGTAGGTATTTTCTTGCCTAACTATCCAAGCCTGCCTCTGCTAGGTTGTGTATTCCTTGTCTGGGTTTGTGAGTTACAGGGGCTGGGGGATTCCAGGAGACAGGGTGAGTCAGCACAGGGCTTAATAGAGAGATCTGCATGGAGATGGGTGGGAGGAGTTGCACCTGGGACCTGAATAGGGCTGTGCCTTCCCTCCACAATGCTGGCTCCACCTCCTGTGGTGCGTCTGATGTCCCTGGCCTACACTGTGAAAGGAAAGAAGGAGTCTTGTCAACAAAGTGCTCCAGGACTGACCAGAACTGGTTTGGACTAGGCAAAGGCCTCTCTGCCTTCAGAGACAAAGGATTTTGGTGTATAAAAGAGGGGACCCAAACCCCAGAACTTTAGATCACTTTGGGAAACAAGAAGAACCTTTGCTGAGGAGAGGAACCAGAGAAACTGAGGAGGAGACTATCCCTATGCTGAGTGCTGTTTGGGGGATTGGCCTGCAGTGGTTGCCTGACTGCCAAAGAAAGGAGAAAGGAACTTTGTGTGTACTTTCATCAACTTGTAAAAGATCTCCAAGGGCTTGAGAACAGAGCTTGCCTCCTGCTGAAGTCTCAGGGACAACAGACTTCACCAACCAGCTCCCCAAGAGTCTTTCTGTAAAGTGCCTGCTGCTGTGCTGGACTTTCTGAGGGACTGCGTGTCGCAAGGAGCTGGAAGCGCGACTCACGAAGAAGCGTCGCCGCCGCAGCCGAAGCGCCTCGCATCGCCGGAGAAGAGGACTGACATCGCATCAGACGCCACCGCATCATCGGGAAGCGTGTTGCAGGGCCTGTCGTGGCTCAGAAGAATCGTTGAGTCGCCGCACGTCTGTCGCATCGTTGCCAAAGCGCCTCGCATCGCCGGAGAAGAGGATCGACGTCGCATCAGGCGCCGCCGCATCACCGGGAAGCGTGTCGCAGGGCCTGTCGCGGCTCAGAAGAATCGTTGAGTCGCCGCACGGCCATCGGGCGTGCACGCATCGTGTCGCATCAAGAAGAAGACGCCATCTTTGTTTCTTTGCACCGGATCTTCATCGCATCACGGCGTTGCTGGTCGCATCGCCACGGAAGTGCAGTAAGAAACCGTCGCATCACCTCCCCACGCCGAGAAGAACTGACGCATCCCCTACGCATCAGTAGGGACCCAACGCATCACCGTTCTTGCGTGTAAGGAACCGACGCATCACCTTCCCTGCAACACTTTCGTTGTATAGCGTTACGCATCCAAAGGTACATTGAACTCAAAGTGTCGCATTTACCATCTTAAGAGAACTGAGCTAATTCTACCATTTTTGAAGTACAGTATTGTGGATTTTTGTCGTTTGTGGTCTGGTGTTAAATCTATATAAAAGATACTTATTTTTAATATACAACCTGTGTGGTGTCCATCTGTAGTGTTGTCACTGGATTACTGTATGTGTTCACAAATGCTTTACACACTGCCTCTGAGATAAGCCTGTCTGCTCGTGCCAAGCTACCAAGGGGGTGAGCAGGGGTTATTTTAGGAGTGTACCCCCTTACCCTGACTAGACGCAATGGTCCCTATTTGGTCAAAGGTACCTACCTCTGCCAACTAGAGACCCCCAAATCTAACACCAGCCAAGTGAAAGTGCAGCTCCTTTCCCCCAGCCAAGTGAAAGTGCAGCTCATTTCCCCCAGCCAAGTGAAAGTGCAGCTCCTTTCCCCAAACCAAGTGAAAGTGCAGCTCCTTTCCCCCAGCCAAGTGAAAGTGCAGCTCCTTTCCCCCAGCCAAGTGAAAGTGCAGCTCCTTTCCCCCAGCCAAGTGACAGTGCAGCTCCTTTCCCCCAACCAAGTGACAGTGCAGCTCCTTTCCCCCAGCCAAGTGACAGTGCAGCTCCTTTCCCCAATCCACGTGAAAGTGCATCTCCTTTCCTGATGCCAGATGAAAGTGCAGTTCCTCTCCCCAAGCCAAGTGAAAGTGCAACTCATGCTTTCACCATTTTCCAACTGGACTCTGGCAACGCTATACTAACCGGCATCCACAATCACCCATTAAAAGACACATTTTATGCAATAGCCAGACTGATCTTATTTAAGGGAAAATTCTGTCACTTTTCACTAACCCTGAGAAACATACTTGAATTTCCCTTCAAAGATAGAATCAAACATCGAATCTGCTCTCTGGCTCCACAAGAAAAGCCCACCTATCTACTGGCCGTCTTAGAAGATCAAAGGGCTCTGAGGAACAAGGACTTTCTCCATGAACCAACAAAATTAAAAACAAACCAAGCCTTGAAGCAATCCTTCCCTAGGATAGCCAGCAACCTTTGGGAATCTCTCCCCACACATACAAGAATGCAACCCACCTTCTTCTGCTTCAGGAAATAACTGTACCACAACTTTTCTGCATCCATCTACGTTAACTCCATTAGTCTCTGTTGAACTGGTGTCAACACAGGGACCTGTATTTACCAGTCAGCTGTCTCCTATATTCTGCTGTGGAATACTGTGTGCTCTTCAATGCTTTCAACCTACTGCTCTACTTGCTACTTCTGTGTCTGATGCAGTTGCAACAGAAACAATGCAAATAAATAAATAAATAAATAAATGTTTGGAAGTAGTTAATATTCGGAAAGGTTAGAGCATATGAAATAATTTCTCGCCTTGTCATCTTGCACCCAGTGTCTCACCGTCATTTGTTGGTTGGGCATGGACCTTGTCATCCACATACGCTCCAAAAATCCATACTCCTCATGAGGCATTCCACCATGTGCTGCGTTGTTATCCATGACTATTTCACAGACAGTTGAACTTGTCCCTCTCTGCAGGGTCATCCCAAACCTTTTCCCTTCAACCCTCCTGCTGTCTGAACCCGTGTTTGTTGGCTTTTAGGACTCTGTGAACTTTATCACTGCTAACCAGTACTAAACTGCTTGTGTTCCCTCTTTTAAACATGGTAAAATTGGCTTACACTCAATTGGCATATTTAATTTACTTATATGTCCCTAGTAAAGTGATACTACCTGTACCAGGGCCTGGAAATTAAGTATTACTAGTGGGCCTCTACCATTCATTGTGCCACCCACTAAAGTAGCCTTTTAAAACATGCCATTGTAGCCTGTAGTGCACTTTTAAACTGCCATTGTGACCTTACAAAATACATCTTTTGCATGGCCTTAACCGTTTTTTTTTTTGTTTTTTTTTAAACATATAAGTAATCCTAGGATATGCCCTACACAGCCCATAGGGCAGGGTGAAGAGCATTTCAAAAGTAAGACATGTACTTTTAAGTTTTAGATGTCCTAGTAGTGAAAAATTCCTACATTTGTTTTTCACAACTGCAAGGCCTCCCTCTCCCATAGGATAACATAGGATTACCTTATTACATTTAATAATTGCTAACTTTTGATTGGGAACAGGTATAAAGTCATGTTTGGTTTCACACAAATTGTAATTTAAAATCCTCTTTAGTGGTAAAGTCGGATTTTCAGCCACAATTCTGAAAATGGCACTTTTAAAAAGTTGGCATTTTCATGTCCTACCATTTGGTGCTTGCAGCCTGCATGCTAGGTCACATCACTGGGCAGGTGGAGGCGACGGTTGTCAGTTGGCCTTTGTGCATTCCTCCCAGACAGCGAGACAAATGGGGACTAGGTGTTGAGATGGGACATCCTGCCAGGATGGGAGGGGTGGAGTGGTTCCATGCCCCACATACATTTCAAAGGGACTGCCTCCAACACACACCGAGTCTGACACCAGTCTTTTGTCACCCCAGACGCTTTGGAGCCTGGGCAGGTGAAGGAAGGAAATTTCCAGAACTAGATGTGTGGGCGTGGGAATGTATAGATGTTTCTCCCACTTCAAAGGCTGACACAGGTATAAAAATTGGACCCTCAGATCAACTCTTCAGAAAACTCCTGGACCTGTAGAAGACTTCGAAAGGACTACTGTTTACTCAGACTGCCCTGCTGCTCGAGGCATGCCTTGTTTCTCTGAGGACTGCCCTGCTGCTACCAGAGGATGCCCTGATGCTTGAGGCCTGTCTTGTTCTTCAGAGGACTGCCCTGCTGCTTGAGGTATGCTTGCTGCTTGAAGGAGAAAGTGCCATCTCTTTGAACCCAGTACTACCGTTGGCTGACCTTCTGTTCTGAGATACAGGGGCGCAACAAGCTCCAGAGGCCTCCCTGCAACTGCCCAGCTGACCTTGGACCTGCAACTGGACCTGCCTGAGCCTTACTGGCCTCTGCTAAAGTGAGTTCATGAATCTGAAAAGGTGCCTTCCTGGGTCCTGGACCATTGACTGGCTTCTCCTCTGGGAAAAAAGGAGAACTCCTGAAGTTTTGGGCTCTTTGTGACTGCGAACGGGCCCGCTCGAACTGAGATCATGCTTTCCATGGCAACTACCACCACATAACACTGGTGAACCCGACTTTTCACGTTACAGCGATGCCAGCGACAACTGGCAATACAAGATCCGCTCTTCTCACTACAGCAACAACAGCCAGTGGTGACCGCAAACACAAAGCTTCAGCAATGACTGTCCGCGACGTCCAACAGGATTTTCGAGCTGCAGCGATGACCGTCCACAACGCCAGGCCTGCTCTTTGTGCTACAGCACAGACCATCTGTGATGCTCTGCTTGCACCTCGTGGTTTCCTCCACCGCGAACGGAACTCTTCGCGCTGGACTTTAGAAGGTAAGTTTTTCAACAGGACCAACATGGTCCCTGTATCCGGCCTGCACTCCATCGCGGTTGGCCTGATCTTGTGACTTTCCCCTGGTCTAGCACGACCAGAAAAATGCAAGTGGCCCTTTGTGCTTTTAGCCGCTATTTTCACCAAAATCTTTTAAATTGCATATCTTCGGTTCTACTGATTGGATTTTTGTTGTTGTGGTCTCATTTTACTTATTCAATTTTTTATCTATTTTTCTAAATTGGGGAAGAATTTTTTTGTGTTGTGTTTTTACTTTATTAGTGTTTGTGTGCTGCATAAATATTAAATACAGTGCATCTAAGTTAGGAATGACTGCTTTTGTGCCAACCTAACCGAGTTAAGCACAGGTTAATTTTGTGATTTTTGTGGTTCACCCTGACAAGGATTATGGTTGTTGCTAGAGAAGGGTTTCACTCCCTCAATAAAAAGCCCAATTTCTTACACAGACCATATTAAGTATTTTCCCACAGCATTCTGGCAAAAAGGTCTGGATTTCCGGATTACACTGCTCTAAAACACCTTACTATAACACTGCATCTTTAGTGGCGTGTGTTGGTGCTTGCGTCCTCTGGACCACAGTTGAGCTTACTAGACGGTATAATGAGTGATGACCTCAAGGCTTACCACGGATCACAAGGCATGTAGCGTCGAGCTTAGTAGACCAAAGCATCCACTTGAGGAATGTGAGTTTATCCTCAGGCTTCTACTCAGCCATTCATTCTTCCAAATCAGAGGTCCACAAAATAAGTAACTCTGAGTTAAGTAACAATAAAAATCTGTTATTCAGCACCAAGAAGTCCCTTGTGGGGAACATAACCTTTAAAAACCACGTTATCTTATTAAACGTGTTGCATTTTACTGGGTACCATTTCTTGTTATACTGTGTTGTAAAATATACTCTCAATATCAGGCCACATATTGAGTATGTCATATCGGACGATGTGAGGTTGCATCCTTAGAAAGGCTTATGCTTGATGCTTAATGTGTACGTGCACACTAGTGTTTCCCAGTATGTGATTACATACATCGTTCTGTCCCCACAGTTTTGCCCAAGTACAGTCAAGTGCATCTGATGGGAACAACTGGCTGAAAGTGCAATATTTTAAGATTTATTCCATATGGTCAAATTGAAAGGTAAAACATTTGTGTCAGATACGTCCAGGCAGACAGCGGTAATCATGTGTAGTCTTTGGAAACATGCCTTCCATATTTGTAAAGCAGTGCTGTGCATCACACATGACCTATGCACTGACAGAACTTGCGGGGAAACATGGCTACCACATTTGTGAAGCAGTGCTGTACATCACGCATGACCTGTACATTGACAGAAGCTATGGGTATACATGGCTAAGTCCCACATTTGTGAAGCAGTGCTGTGCACCGCACATAACCTGTACATTGACAGAATGTGTGGTGCGCCCATTGGCAGCGCATGAATGAATGAATGAATGAAATGAGATTTATATAGTGCGCAGCTACTCCTAGGACTCTCCTGGCGCCAGAGACGTCTTGAGGTATGGGCAAAGTGGGCTCTGGGCCAGGGCCCCCTACTTTCAGGGTCCCTCCTGATAGAGCCAACTCTGTTCTACAGAGTCTTGCCCTGATGACCTTGAATAATTCTTAAACAGAAATACTGTTTCACTCAAATTTATTTTTAATGTGGGCGATGTGAGAGTCTATTACAGACATTTTGCAGAGAAATGTGTTTGTTTCATGCAACATCCTTAAAAAAAAGTTTATTTTAGATCAAAACAGGACCTCACGTATTAGAAATGGGAGGGTACCACAGAGATTATTTGCTGCTGTATTACAATATTGAAAACACACGTCAATCTCCCTGAATATTAGATGTAAACACATTAAGAATTTGGAGGAGTGTGCCTGTACACTGTCAGTGACTTGCCAAAAAGAGCATGAAAGAGCGGATAATAGATCATAAATTCAAAGCTGTTTCGAACAGGGGCCCCCAAAATACGTTTGCCCTGGGCCCTCAAAATCCTTAAGATGTCCCTGCCTGGCGCACAGCTCAAAGGCAGCTTTCCAGGATTTGACAGGGCCTTTATTATTGTGTGAACATGTATGTGTGTACTCGTGCCTGACTGTGTGGTGTCAGCAGATGCTAAGCCTACCTTTTTGGGATTCAAAAAAAGTGTTTTTGTGCGAGGGATGATAGGACGGCAGATACTACAGTCGGTGACGCATCAGACACCAGCTGCTGCGGCACGAGCTCGGGAAGGAGTCACGTGACCGCAGAGGCAGCACGGCAGCTGGCGCGGCGCGCGACCATCACTGTCTAAAGGGCGGTGCAATATTTTCACATCCACTGGTATACTCCACATTGTGACCCTTTGCTGGTTAACTTCTTTCTATGCAGCTGTCTCCTAATTTCAATGATTGCCATGTGGTCAAGTCCTTGGGTATGTAGACGTATCACAAACTCTGTGGCTGCCTACAGAGGTGACCAGGGTCGGATTGGGATCACAATTTGGCCCGGGCACTGACGAAAAAAGTGGCCCACATTCGCGGGGCGTGGCCCACATTCACAGGGCGTGGCTCACATTCACAGGGCGTGGCCCACATTCGCGGGGCGTGGCCCACATTCGCGGGGCGTGGCCCACATTCGCGGGGCATGCCTTTTCATGAAACACACAAGGAATGTAAGTGGTAGGATATTGTTCTTGGGAAGGACACAGGGCCAAAGTGACAATGTCCTACAAGCTGAGCAACTGAAAAGCAGCGAGGCCCCTTTCTATTACAAAATTATTCCCTTGCCCTCCAGCGCAGGAGCACCTGAAAAACAGTGAGGCCCCTTTCTCCTAAAAAATTATTCCCCAGCCCTCCAGCGCAGGAGCACCTGAAAAACAGCGAGGCTCCTTTCTATTACAAAATTATTCCCCAGCCCTCCAGCGCAGGAGCACCTGAAAAACAGCGAGGCCCCTTTCTCCTAAAAAATTATTACCCAGCCCTCCAGGGCAGGAGCACCTGAAAAACAGCGAGGCCCCTTTCTCCTAAAAAATTATTCCCCAGCCCTCCAGGGCAGGAGCACCTGAAAAACAGCGAGGCCCCTTTCTATTAAAAAAATATTCCCCAGCCCTCCAGGGCAGGAGCACCTGAAAAACAGCGAGGCCCCTTTCTCTAAAAAAATTATTCCCCAGCCCTCCAGCGCAGGAGCACCTGAAAAACAGCGAGGCCCCTTTCTCTTAAAAACGTATTCCCCAGCCCTCCAGCGCAGGAGCACCTGAAAAACAGTGAGGCCCCTTTCTCTTAAAAAATTATTCCCCAGCCCTCCAGCGCAGGAGCACCTGAAAAACAGCGAGGCCCCTTTCTCTTAAAAAATTATTCCCCAGCCCTCCAGCACAGGAGCACCTGAAAAACAGCGAGGCCCCAGCTATTTGTAAATTACTCAGCCCTCCCCAGCCCTTCACTGCCTCGGGCAATGGGTTGGCAGGAGAGGGGATAAAGCAAAAAACACAGCTGCTGGGCCATCCATGGGGGTGAGGGGGAGGCTAAGGTGAAGATGGTGCCAGTTCCCAACATCACCTGGCCCCCACAGCGAGACCCATTCTTCCTCGCCCACTATGCCCTGAATGAGAAGGGCTGTGGGCGAGGTGTTAATGCAAACACTGTTTCAGGGCTGCGTGGGCCCCAGGGGGGCCGAGGTGAAAATGGCTCACGGGCCTGAGCAACACCTGGCCCCCTGGGAGGCCGATTCTGGCACACAATCGCCCCTCCCCAGCCCACCATCAGCGTGATTGCTTGGCAGGTCAGGGGGTGAAGGAGAGGCTACAGCTGATCATTGCTGAACGGCCGCACAGCGAGGCTGCTTTCCTCTCCCTGTCCCGTGCTCTCTGTGGACTGGGAAAGGGGGAAAAAACGGCCCACAGAGGGCACCGAGACACCGGCCCTTCGGCCAATGCCTTAGTGCCCGCATTACCAATCCATCCCTGGAGGTGACTGGTAGTTTTTCAGCCTGGTCTGGTGTACAAGCCTCGTGCTTCCCAATTTTTTGTGCTTTTTTAACTCTGGCAAAAATGATTTCTTGCTATTTGTGCCTGCCACCTGCCAATCTTTTTCCTGAAATCAAGAATCTTTTATGTGTATGCTACAAAATCCTGGCCGCATTACCCACAGTATTTATTTGTGCTTTTTTTATATAGCGCGGACAATACCCAAAGGTGTTAGAGTGCTTTACAATATACTTTTTTAAATGTATATTATGTCATTAACACTACGCAACAGACCTTTGTGCAACTTCTGGGAGTTCTGCCTGATATGCCTTTGCATGGTTTTTTCTGTTCACACAAGTGTCTATGTGCTACATTTTATGTTGCACCCTTTATTAAGATCTGGGCGCTAGTTTTTAGTAACTTTGAATACTTAGTAGCAGGCGTGCACCCTAGAATTTTAGATGTTGTTGCTGTGAAACATAATTCACAGTTCCGCTAAAGTGCCTAACATATCCTAAATCTTAATTTAGCCATGTGCTTTTATTCAATCAGGGAATTGTGAAGCGCACTACTCAACCGTGAGGGTCTCAAGGCGCTGGGGGGTGGGAGGGTGCAGCTCCGGGTCAGTCGAAGAGCCAGGTCTTGAGGCTCTTCCTGAAGGTGTGCAGATTGGTGGCGCATCTGATGTTGATAGGGAGCTCGTTCCAGGTCTTTGTCGCGATGTAGGAGAAGGCTCTTTCACCCATTCTTGCTCTGCGGATGCGCGGGGTTTGGGTGAGGGCGAGGTCGGCGGATCGGAGGTTTCTCTTGGGTATGTGGAAGGAGATTCTTTCGTTGAGATATTGGGGTCCAGTGTTGTGGAGGCATTTGTAGGCGTGGGTGAGTATCTTGAAGGTTACTCTCTTCTTGACGGGGAGCCAGTGGAGGTGTCGCAGGTGTTGGGTGATGTGTTCATGTCGAGGGATGCAGAGGACAAGTCTGGCTGTGGTGTTCTGTATTGTCTGGAGCTTGCGGAGCAGGGATTTGTTGATTCCGGAATAGAGGGCGTTTCCATAGTGCAGTCTGCTGGTTATGAGTGCGTGGGTGACGGTCTTTCTGGATTCGGGGGGGATCCCTGAGGCTTATGGAGCTAAAATTGTGTCGTATGCGGACGACACGCAGCTTCTCTTCACCTGCAATAAAGACTCAGATTTTAAAGGAGACAAGATTAATTCCTGTCTGACTGAAGTGTTCTCCTGGCTACAGGCTAATCAGCTTAAATGTAATCCTGAAAAGTCGGAGATTATTTTCTTCGGCCGCCCCCCCAGCAGTGTATGGCATAATTGGTGGCCAGCTGATATGTCTCCCCCTTCCACTTCAGTCAAAATAGTGAAAAACTTAGGGGTGAAGTTGGACGAGAACCTTTCTATGCACGCTCAGATTCAGGCAGTGGTCGGCTCTTGCTTTGGCATGTTGAAGATGCTAAAGCAGTTCCTGCCTCTCCTACCTATCACCCATAGAAAAACGGTAGTCCAAGCTATGATAGTTTCGAGGTTGGACTACGTGAATATACTGTATTTAGGGTTGCCGGAGTACCTACTGTCAAAGCTGCAGGTGGCCCAGAATGCGGCAGCCAGAGCAATACTCATGCTGGGCCCAAGAGCACGGATGTCCACTTGTTTGGAATCCCTGCATTGGCTCCCAATCCGCAAGAGGATCCATTTTAAGGCCATGGTTCTGGCTTTTAAGGCTCTCCACGGCATAGGTGCCGGGTACATCGGGAAGAGAGTCCAGTTATATTGCCCTCGCCGTACATTAAGGTCTTCAACACTTCAGTTGGCATGTGCCCCCAAATACCACCGAGAACGGATAGGGGGGCGCTCCTTCCAGGTTCAGGCGGCGCAACTGTGGAATAATCTTCCGGGGGAATTAAGACTGACGCAAGATCTCCTAGCGTTTAGGAAATCACTGAAAACCTGGCTATACCAGCATTAATACCGATCCTGGCTGTCACACTGCATAGTTAATCTGTTCATTCTCACGCCTCAGCGCCGGGACACTCTTCGGAGTAGCTGTGCGCTTATAAATACCCATTTAACATAACATAACATAACATCCATTTGAAGGTCTTGCGAAGGATGCGGAGGGTGTTGAAACAGGTGGAGGCGACGGCGTTGATCTGTCGCTTCATAGTGAGGAGTCGAGTATGATGCGGAGGTTCCGGGCGTGGTCCGTGGGTGTGGGGGGGCTGCCGAGGGCAGTGGGCCACCAGGTGTTGTCCCATGCAGAGGGGGAGGGTCCGAGGACGAGGACTTCTGTCTTCTCCGGATTGAGCTTCAGGCAGCTGCTGCTCATCCAGGATGCAACTTCCTTCATTTCTTCCTGGAAGCTGAGTCTGGTTTTGTGGGGGTCCTTGGTGAGGGAGAGGATGAGCTGGGTGTCGTCGGCATAGGATACTATGCTGAGTCCATGCTGTCGGACGATGGCGGCGAGGGGGGCCATGTAGATGTTGAAGAGCGTGGGGCTGAGCGACGATCCCTGGGGCACTCCGCAGTTGATCTCTGTGGGTTGGGAGAGGAAGGGCGTGAGTCTGATTCTTTGGGTTCTGCCGGTGAGGAAGGAGTGGAGCCAGTTGAGGGCGGCTCCCTGTATGCCGGCGGTGTGGAGTCTGGCAGTGAGTGCGGTGGGAGAAGGGGTCAAAGGCTGCAGAGAGGTTAAGCAGGATCAGGGTCACCGTGTGACCCTGGACGAGGAGGGTGCGGATGTCGTCTGTGGCAGTGAGTAGGGCGGTCTCGGTGCTGTGGTTGCTGCGGAATCAGGATTGGAAGGGGTCAAGGATACAGTGTTCTTCGATGCAGTTCGTTAGTTGGGCGTTGACGATCTTCTCGTTGACTTTGGCCGTGAAGGGGAGGAGAGAGATGGGTCTGTAGTTCTTGAGGTCCGTCGGATCTGCTGAGGGCTTCTTGAGGAGGGGCTTGAATTCTACGCGTTCCCAGCCATCGGGGAATGTGCCTGCTTTGAAGGTGGCATTGAGGGTGCGTCGTAGCTCAGGTGCTATCGCAGCAGCGGCTCTGTGGAAGATGTGCGGAGGGCAGGGGTCCGTGGGGGCTCCTGAGTGAATTCCTTTCATGGTTGATGGTGTCTTCGGTGGTGACTGTGGTCCAGGAGGAGACGGTCGGCTGGCTGCCATTGCTGGGGGTAGGAAGGGGTTCGGCGTACAGAGTCTGTTCATTGACGTTGTCATAGAGGGATCTTATCTTCAGGTGGAAGTAGGAGCCGAGTTTGTTGCAGAGGTCCTGAGAGGGTGTGACGTCCATGGCTTCGCTGGGGGGCTTGGTGAATTCTTGAATGATGCTGAAAAGTTCCTTGGAGTTGCTGGCGTTGGTGTGGATTTTGTTTCAAATGAAGGTCCTTTTGGTGGATCGGATAAGTTGGTGGTATTCGGTTATGGCGTTCTTGTAGGTGGTACGGTCTTCTGAGGTTTTGCTGTTTCTCCATAGCTTCTCGAGACGTCTGCAGGTGCGTCTGGATTCTTGGAGGTCAGCGGTGAACCAGGTAGCCTTACTGGGGCGCTGTCTGTCGGGGTTGCGGAGGGGGGCGAGCTTGTATGTGCAGTTGGTGATCCATCTATGAAGTTCTTTGGCTGCGGAGTTGGCGTCGGTCGAGGTGGGTGGGGGATCGTGGATGAGGGTGTAGTTGAGGTGCTCCTCAGTGACCTTGCTCCAGTTCCTTCGCGGAGGGCGTGGTGTAGGTTTGGGGGCAGTGGCTTTGTCGAAAGAGAAGTTTACGCAGTGGTGGTCCATCCAGGGGGGTTTCGTGGTGTAGCTGAAGTGGATGTTGTTACCTCCTGCGAAGATGGGGTTGAGGGCGTGTCCTGCCTTGTGGGTGGGGGTGATGATGAGCTGTTTCAGTCGGAGGTTGGCGAGGTTGTCCAGGAGGGTGGCGGAGTTGGGGTTGCTGAGGTTGTCGAGGTGGAAGTTGAGGTTTCCGATGAGTATGTAGTCCATGGAGGCGATGAAATGGGGCGCGATAAGGTCGGCGATGGTAGTGGTGAACAAGGTTCGAGGTGTCTGTAGACGAGGGTGCCGCGTAGGGTCGTTCTGGGGCTGGTCTGGATCTAGAAATGGAGGTGTTTGGTGACGGATGGGGAGTCGCTCGTGCTGGAGGTGGAGAGTCGGAGGAAGCTCTTGTGTGCAATGGCGAGTCCTCCTCCTGGGCGGTTGGGGCGGTCCTTCCTCTGGATCTTGTATCCGTCGGGGATGGCAGTGGCGATGTCAGGGGCGGAGGTGGGGTTGGTTCAGGTTTCCGTAAGAAGGCGACATTTGGCGAAAGGGTGTTGAGGAGGTCCCAGATCTCTACAGCATGTCTGTGCAGGGAGCACACTTTGAGGAGGATGCACCTCAGGGCTTCGGGGGTGCTGGCGTCCGGCATGAGTGTGGCGGCTGTGGGGGTGCGGAAGATGGTGAAGGATTGTCGGCAGTGTCGGCAGGACACCTGGCCGTGGGTGGTGTTCGGCATAGACAGCTGGCAGTTGTTGTTTCTTCCGGGGTTGAGTGCGTGGAGGTCAGCTGAGTCGTAGTGGTGGGTGTGAAGTAATTTCAAATAAATTACTAATTTTTAAATAGCGCTACATACCACACTTCTGACGTTTGGAAGTGGTGTTCATAACTCCATTACCTAACTTAATGGTACTCAATTTACCAACCTTAGAAGGATGACAAGATGAGTTGGTCCTTCTGAGCTTTGAAGTTGTAACAAGTAGGTCATTCCAAATGTTATTTATCAGGGATTCACAAACATTTCCTATAGTGCGCCTGGAAACTTAATCTAGAAAAAAATGGGATTTCCTAATTACCACCACATAGAGGCATTTCCAAATCTACAATTCTACGTACTGCACAATTGCACACGTGGAATGCCTTCCCAGGAGTGCATTGTCACATATTTGTACACATGGAGAAGCCTCTTTTTGGGGGAGATGTGTCCCCATTTCCACCATAGGAAGGGATTTGTTCCTGCCCTTGCCTTGAGTCAATCTCCACGACAAATTCCAGAGTGGAAAAGAGTCACCAGGACCACCACCCCTGCTTATCTTGCACACAAGTTCACCATTACTTGTGATTCTCAGTAGACCCAGAGCCAGGGCACCATCACACTACAGACTAAGTGTAAAAAAGTAAAAACAAGACAGCAGGCATTTTCCATCGGTGCACCCAGGATCTGGAAGGACACCCCCATTGATGTGTGTGAATTAATGGAAAACAAAAACTGAGAATACACATTGGAGGAAACCAAAACATAGAAAAACAATTTTAAGAAATGACAATTTTAAGGAAATACAAAAAAATCGATAATTAGAGGAAACATTTGAAAGGAAAGGTAATTTTAAGGCAAAATCCAAGTTTGTATTAACCCATAGGTAGAGTTTAGGACTAAAGTGGGGTTTTTGGCTTCAGGGATGGGTAATGTTAAGGAAGATGAGGGGTTTATAGGGGTCATGAATAATTGGAGTTCAGACATAGGAAGTGGTTTTTAGGGTTTAGAGATGGGTGGAGTATAGGGATGATGAGGGGTTTTTAAGGTCCATGGATGAGTGGTGTGCGAGGTGCTTTAAGGTTTCAGGGGTGGGTGGAGTGTAAGAGTGTTGAGGGGGTTCGGGGTTCATGGATGGGTGGAGTTTATGACTGGTTTTAAGGTTCAATTATGGGTAGCGACTGAGGTAGTGAGGTTTTTAGGGTTCAGGATGGGGTGGAGTTTAGGGTGGTAAGGGGTTTTAAAGATTCATAGATGGGTGGAGTTTAGATGTAGAAAGGGATTTTAGGGTGATGAGGGTCATGGATCGCTGGTGGTGAGGGTTTTTTATGGTTCGGGGATGGGTGGAATTTGGGTGTGCTGAGATGTTTTAAGGTATATGGGATGGGTGGGGTTTAGGCATAGAAAGCAGTTTTTAGAGTTGAGAATAAGTGGAGCTAGAGGTAGTGAGTGATTTTATGGTTCAGGGATGGTGGAGTTTTGGGGTAGAACGGGATTTTAGGCTTCAGGGATGAGGGTAGTTTACGTGTGGTGAGGAGTAATAGAGGGCAGAGACTGATGGTGTTTAGGGGCTGTGAGGGATCAGCAATGGATGTTGCTTAAGGGTGGTGAGTGCTCAGCGAATTAACAGCATCCAAAGTAATAATTTGACAATGTAAAAGATATAAATAGGAAATAATGTCCCTTGAAGTTAAGCACTGAACTAAATATCCCTGACAAAACTATTTCTGAAAGTAAGACCTGTAACCATTTCATTTACACTTAAAAAATAATCATTCAAAAGCCAATTTCGACCAAAAAACATTCTATGAATTGGTTTCTATGAAAAGATAAATGCTATTCATTCTGAAAATTTCCATTAAACAGTTTAGATGAAATGGTTTCTCAGTAATGATATTCCATGAAATCGTTTTTCTAGGAAATCACATAAAACCCATCCCCATATCCATCAACGCTACTCAAATTTAGGAAAGAGTTGAAGACGCCCCTCTTTAAAGGACACTACATTACAATGCATTAACTGTCCAAAACCCAGCCTTCTCTCCTTGACGTGTACTTGTGTTTGACCATGTACAGAGCTCCACAGCCCTTTGGCTAAACTTGCACTGCAGAAATGCTATATACATACAAGTCTGAAAACCATCTTTGAATACTAGGAAATTCTCAAGTTTGTGTTGTTCCAAAAAATGCATCCTGGAATGCCCACTTTCTAATTCTAAAGTAGGATTTACCCATCTGTACTATGGCATCATCTTCGGTTAATACTACACACTAGTAGATTAATTAGTAAGAGCAATTCTATATTTTGTAAATTCCTTACACGCAAGACTCAGCCATTTGTGTGTGCAGATTGAACTTTCATAGCATAAGGCACTGTGAAACAGACCATCAACGGGCTGTAATAGTTCAATCTCGGCCCCCCATATAAAGTTAGCCCACAGACGTCTGGTAAGAGGGACCCCCCTAAATTGCAATCACAAAGATTGCAAACATCGGCGCGCTCGAGAGCGATTCTGTTCTCTACTTCATCTCTCGAGGTTAAGCGTCAATTTTTGGCTGAAATTTCCAGTATTTATTATTTTCAGTGACGTGCATTTCAGGCATTCACCGGGTCACCACACGCTGCTCTGTAAATTATAAATGCTTGAATGTTTTCTATAAGTTCTAGAATGTAAAATTATTCCATTAATTTCCATCTTACAGAAGTTTTATTTTCCAAAGCCAGCATTTGTGTATCCAACTCGGGGACGGTTCTCACAGTCAGAATTCTGAATGAATAGAACAAGTTTGACTTCCAGGCCTCCTTCATAATTTTCAAACTAATTGAGTCTTAATACATCAGTAATGCTGAATGATTGGCCAGAGTTTGAGAACAATGTGTAGCAAATTCTCATGATTGCCCTTTCGCCAAGCATCAGACTGCAGAGCCCTCCGACGGATACTTTCTTTTATTCAAGTTTCAGATCTCGGAAAATTAGAATATACATAAAGCAAAACTCAATTAAATGTTTGCCCATCCATTTCTCTATCTCCTTTATGAAATCCACAATCTCGCGTCGGGGAACTATTAGCAGCGAAAGGCAGTTTCACGTAATTATAGAAGATAAAAAATGAGCCAGTCCTTTTTTGTAGCTAGTTTATATGCACAAAAAGCCTTTGGCAACGCAATCAGCTTTTTAATCTTGGACAAGAACTTCCTTAGGGTTTCCAGCGTTTACTGAACCGCAGGAGTAGAAGCTTTTCTGATAAGAACTTTTAATCTTTGAGCTCAAAGTCCTGTGAAAATAAAATTATGTTCCAAGCACAATAGCCACAGAGGTCGCGCGTTTTGAAACAAAATACTTCTGCGCAAGCAGAAGTGAACGGATGAGTTATGATTGAACAAATACTTTAATCTCGGCAGGATGAACAGCTGCTTGAAACAGGGAAGAGGAGAAAGGCTGGAGACCAAGGGGATCTAGGTCGGGGCAGATGTTGAAGGCGTGCTACAGTGGGTGGGCAACATCTGTAAAGGCTGGTAGGACAGCTGGAAGGTGGCCATTGTCCAGTCGTATAAGTCACCTGAGTCATTCTCACTCCCTCTTTATGCTTTTTGGGCGAGGCACGGCGAATGCTATGTAGCAGTAATATAGCGCTTCATACTCCTACCTGGGGCCAAAACCCATTTTTGGATGGGTAGCACGCTACACCGTATGGACGCACGTGGTTGGCAGAGTTGCATTTGTTGTGATGTTCTGTGGGGAAACATTTTGGAGTCATGCGTGACTGACCAGAGAGACCCTTGTCTTTGGGTGCAGTGCCTAACTGCGTGATGGGGAGGAGGCGTGAGAGCTTGGCGCAGAAATTACAATTTTAGTTAGAAGTAAAAACATATAGTCAGCTACACATCACCAGCCTAGCCAGAGGGGCAGCTGGGTGCTGCATGCATGCACACACAAAAAGGGGGGAATCCGAGAAGTCCTTGTAATCTACATTGTAACAGAAGTAGAGATGTTGACAAATAAGTAAAATTACACTAAATAGAAAAGAATAGGAGTTGAGGCATGAGCAACAGCCGTGTACGATTTGCAAAGGTAAAGATACTTCTGTACAAACACACCGCAGAACGAAGAAATAAGTGAAGAGCGGTTACGGTTGGCAAACTGAGCAGAACCTACACAATCTTTAAGAATTCCAGCTTCCACCTACTTCAACTAGAGCAAAGGAAGTCAAAATTTAGAGCAAAGGTTCACACACAAAGCCTCTTTCATACTCCCAAAGGCTCCCAAATTCAGACGAGCACCAGTTGGGCAAGCCGTAGGTCAGGTCATGGATACAACCTTGCCAGGCTGGCACCCAAGCAAGGGTGAGAGGCAAAGTGCTTGGCAGATTGCTGCTCTACTGCCCTCACCCCCCTCTGTAAATCTAATATTTTTTCTTAAATTCCAGAGATCTTTGCTCTTTCACTCCACCACAATAGCTCGCAAGCATGCTTAATTTTGACCAAATGTTACCAGGTAGAGGTGCTGCACCTGTTGTCAAGTACCCTGAAAGAGATGGATTCTGGACACCATTCTAACACAGGATCCTAATGCCCACCTGGTATGGTGAGTGGTCCTTAACCAATCAAAGTTGATCTGGTGCATTTTCTCTTGAGGCCGAGACTTCCACCAGGCATGCAAAATGAACTTGGTCACTAAATTTCTCATTTTATTTTTTAATGATGCCTTACTGTAGTACCCGTGCACAGATGCAGTCTATGCTTGTTTTTATCCCAGACTGAAGGCTGATCGCTGAAATTGCTTTGTTTGTGTCATGCGGTTTCTTAACCATCAATTTCACAGAAGCTGCCTGTCAATATGGGAGCAGGGGCTCCGCCCTCCACCTTCTTTATCAAAGCATAAGTATTTGTCAGGCTGAGTTAAAGGTCAGCCTAAAAGGCACTAACCATGCCAGAGTCAGGCAGACAGGTGTTTTACATGCACTAATGTGCAGACACCTGGCAGCCTGAGCCAAGATGTGTAGACTGAATATCTCACAGCCCTGAGAACAATGACATCATCAGCCCAGCAGACCCTGCGAGGAACCTCCACCTCATGATGAGGAAGAGCGTCAAATAACCCTTACCGAACTCATCACAGTGGGGTGGGATCAGCAAGTCTCACTGACTCACCCCACTCAGTGACGAATTAGGGAAGGTCCTCCTCTCATTGGATAACTCTTGACAAGGTTAGCCAATGAGAGGAGGGAGCAGGATCTTCAGTTTCTAGCTTTCCTTCCTGAATCCTCCAATGGGCTGTCACGCTTCTCCCTCCCACCACCCATTGGTCAGGTCATCACTGATGTGGCCTGGTAAGTGCCTTATTGAATGTTTAGGTGCCTTTGTGTATGTATGAATGTGTGTTTGCGCGTATGGGCTGTGAATAGGCAACTACAACTGTGTGTTTGTGCTTGGGAATGTGTGGGTGTGTGTGTGCCCCTGTGTGCTTGTGAATTGATAGGAGTGAGTGTGTGCTTGTGACTGGATGGATGTGAGTACGTGAGCGAGTGTGCGCTTGTGAATGGATGGTTGAGAATGTGTGTGCACATGTGTCTATTTGTGAGTGGATGGGTGTATGTGTGCTGCTGTGAATGGATGGTGCGAGTGTGTGTGCTTTTGGATGAGTGAAAGTGAGTGTGGGTGCCCCCCTCAATACTTCTGCAAGTTACCGGCCGCCACTGCAATTTCACCTACTCACAAATGTAGTGCAAGTGTTATTTGGGATTGTGGGCACCCGACTTCCCCTAACCTTGAGCCTTTCCTCATTCCCTTTGAAAAATGGCAGTCCCTTTCCCCTAAGTCTGTGCCTCTGCTGCTTCCAGTATGCATGGGTGACCAGGTAGTTATTTGTCTATCCATCCGTGTGGGTCCAACCCTTCATAATCTCTAGGTTAAGGCTGTCTTCCTCATTTAGGCGGGGGCTAGGGCTAGACCCACTGCCTGGTCTCCTACTCACACACCTCCATGAATCCCACCCTCAGCCTTCTCCATCTTGTTCTGAATCTTAATACATTTGTTTCACAGAATCATGGAGTGTTACTTCCTGTCTATTCAGTTCCTGAATATCACCTACTTGGTGGGTTGAGCAGTCATTGCTCCTGGGTGGGCATCACAGTCCCTTGTAGGTGTGGTGTGTGTTCACTCTATGGACTGCTCCTCTGCCACTCCTGGTGAATTCCTCCAAGGACTGACTATATACTGCGAATTCCAGTGAGACCTCAGACCATATACCACTCCTGTGCGACTACTCCTCAAATCTCTTGGTTTCTTCTCCGACTTGACCTTACTTCAGGATTGGAACTTGAAAGATTCTTACGCCGTCGCCTGAGACCCAGGCCTGATCCTGTCGCCCTGGCCCTTTTAGCTCTTCAAAAGTGTTTTTTCCTGTTAGGTGGCAGTTCTAAGAGTGCTTTTCCTTCTTCCCCACTTTCTGGGCTCCCAGAACAGAGGACTGTAACAGGCATATTGTAATTTATTCGAGAATATTCAAAAGTGTGTTCCGACTAAAAGCATTTTATTGTTTTAATGGTGACACTTAAAAAAGAGGTTGTCATGCAGCTCTTTGCAAAAAAAAAAAAAAGTAAAAAAATCTAATTCAGCACAGGGTTAGCTTCCCCATGGCAAGGTGACATAGCTTCCCAAGAGGCAGAGAATGGGATCTGGCTGAAGTGATCACCTGACTCCAGATATAAATGCAGATTGAAAAGCAGTCCCCTGTCGTCTTTCTGAGTACCAGCAAGTAGATGGGAGCTGAAAGGCTTACAATTGTGCAGCAATAGTGTTCATGAATATGGCATGCATGGCAGGAGTGGGCGGGGGCATGATGCCCCCACCAGCTTCTTCAATGCAAATATGTGTAGATCTGCTGAAATTCATTCTTATGCATGTAAGTAGACTCTGATTAACTAATATGAACATATGTGCACATTTACACTGCACAACAATAGACCGACAGGCACTGTTTGCACACCTGTTATGTTACAAGCCTTCTTGACTCTTCCGACATCCCCGGCACAACACATAGTGCAGGAGGCATTATAGATGCAGACAGATGAGTGAAGGTTTAGGTCTATACCACATCAAGAAACTCAAAAGCCGGGAATCAGACAGAATAACCACATTAAGAAAGCCCTGAAGAAGATGCGGTTTCCGCAACGAACAACGTGGGCTGTAATTTTCTTTTGGATATACTTGTTTAGAGAACTGAATAAAGAATCCTTTCATAAATATTTCAACAGCATTGGTGGATTTAATAAACGGATTGGAAAATCAAAGCAATGTACACTATTAATTAAATATATGTTAATGGGACATAACTGTAGTAGAGAGGGCCTCTCCCATGCTTGTAATATAACATTTGTGAATTAGGTGTAGTGAAGGTTCATCTGGGGAGGTGGGCACCTATTTGGGACGTGGCACTGTATGCGGCACAAATTACCACAACCATCATATTTGTTTGCAATTTACTGTTTCCCTGTGGTCACATTTCACTTCACATCCCACCTTATATTGGCTGGCCTTTATCAAACTCCAGTGGCAGATTGTCGCTTGTATAGGTCAGCTCACTTCCATCGCCTAGCTGTAGCCCTGTTTCAGTTATCTGTCCTGACATGCCACCCAATTCAGACTTAATCAGACATGTATTATAAATGTATCCAATGGCTACAGCTTTTATTTCTATCCTACAAAACAATCTGTGATGGTTTTTCACAGGCATTTCGTCCCAGGCATAATTGCTTATGTCCTGATGATGATCCCTACGTATACTTAAGGGATCGAAAAGTCATCGACCATAGTACCATGACACAAATTGTTATTTAATTAATCATGTGATCATAGGTACTTAACAGTATATGTAACACGACCATTATGTTTTAATTGTAGTAACATGGAAAATTCTGTGCTTTGAAGTTTTAAAACTTTTCTCTTGTTTGTTTTCCAACTCTACTTGTGTGTTATTTTAATCCAATAAATGTATTTGATTTTCCATTTGGACCCGTAACATAGACCTCATTGTATTTCTATGTATTAATGTTTGTGTCACTTCGCAAGTAAGGGACCAGTGTTCCTTTAAAAATGCAATTTTCATTTAGTAAACATAGCCCATAACTCACAGGCTGGGATACAAGTATACATCACATAATGTGGAGGCCTTCCTAACTCCAGTTTGATGTTTTTTAATTTAAACGTTGCATTAATTCTCTCTCCGCTTCGCCCTAGTCTTTGGTTGCGACAGTCCACAAACAAACACTGCCAAAGCTCTAAGGATAGCAGGTTAAACCAGAACACCTCACATCAGATGGATGTATCCTTTTTCTAAAGGACTCCACTGTGACCCTACCAGCTCAAAAATATTCTTCTAAATAATCATGAATTCGCTCATGACTGACAGATTTTTTTTGTCCATGACTGCGCATTTGACAATTTCTCCCTGCAGGGCCCTCCTCCATTGACAATTGATGATTATAACCTATATGCCAGCTTGTCACTCAAAAATGCTTTACAAAGCCAAATTGTCAGTAGGCTGATGGCATCACAAAAGGCAGCAGTGTGATAGCTTTTGAAAATAGTGAGGTAATTTGTAGTTATACCGAAAAATAATAGTCTCTCATTACCACGGATCCTTGTATTGGTTGTGTCATCAAAAAATATCATTTATTTTGTCACTTAATTACATCAATCTCCAATATTCATGAAAACAGGTGACGTAAAAATCCAGTGTGCATTCAGAAATTGAACTAGCCCTTCAGAGGATGGAAGCTTTGTAAGATTCATTTACCAGACCTGTTGTTGTATAATATTGGTGCTAGGCAGGGCTTTAAGTGGGCCGGGTCTGAGCAGTTATTTTCACGGGGCCTCGAAACGGGTCTCTATCGGGCTCTATTTTCGGGCCTCGCAGAGGTAGCCTGTTTTCTTTTTTTTTTCTTGGACTATTGTTACACACATACTTAAGGAAATCAAGCTAATGCGCTCCCAGTACCCCTGGCATCCCCACACCGGCTCGATCAGAGGCGCAACTAGAGCCAAATTTCGGGAGGGGCTAAGGAAAAATTTCGGGGGGGGGGAGCTCATTATTCCAGTAGTAGGAAGTGTGGAGATGCAGGGGCTCTAAGAAGGGGTGAAAAAACGACAAAGAATCATTAACATGCAAATGGTCTTTTAAAGACCTGTGAAGTACTCGGGTGCGGCTGTGTGTGTGCCCGGAAAGCTGTCTCAGCCCGGGCTGCCACACACGACGGGGGGTGGGGGGGGGGGTGGCTGAAGGCCTTTGAACCCAATGGGCGTTGCGCGCCTGAGATCGATTATAAGGTCTTCCTTTAAAGTCCACTTCGGTCCTCCGATTCTGAGGTAGCTCTTCGATTGCCAGTTTCTGAGTTGAGTATCGCGCATATGCCCGAGGCCGGCAGAGCTCTCGACAATGGCATTTGGGTTCACCCGTCCGGATTTCCCAGTTTATGTAAGTACTGAACGGACGCCATGTTTTTCAAAAACACCTCATTCCAATGATAAGATACCATTTTAGAAACGTTATGTGAACTGGACCTATCTGATAGACGTAACCAGATAGGACTGTGCGGAGCACTGCAGAACTAGTCTGGTCTGAGCACCAAACCACAAAATCAGTTGAGATTTTTAAAAAAATAGGATAGTGTCACGCAAGAAAATTTAGGGTTTATTTTGAGCAAATGACAACTTCTAAAGTACTATATACGATGAAAGAGGACGTGTTACCCTTGAGCTTTTTCTTTCAGGTAAAGTGACTGCTTCCTAAAAGCGGTTTTGAAAATAGACCTTTCCACCATGCAGTTTACTGCAGGTCAGCAGGGTTGGATTGGAATAAAAAAATTGTCCGGGCACGCTAAAAAAAAAAGTGGCCTACATTTGCAGATTGCCTTTCCGCAAAGCACTGCTTTGGTGAAGTTTTTTTTAAAAAGAAGGGGGTGGGTAGGTCTCTGACAGAGGCATGTTTTCTTAGGAGGGGAGAGAGCAAGCCTGAGCGGGGAATTCCAAATCTAATGACACTCTGAGGAGTCCTAGAGCTGACGGCTTGTCAGAGCAGGGGGTACTGCTACACTAGTTATCTTTATTTAGACCACGCCCTACTTAGATAGGTCACACCCCTTTGAGGTTTGCCCCACCCCCTTTTAGATCACCCCCAGTTTTTTTCCCCCACTTAAAGCCCTGGTGCTAGGAATCGTTTAGCATTCTGATACAACACCTAAACATCTCACTAGGGCTGTGCAAAGATCCGGATCCTCTGCTTTTAATAAAAATCAAAAGGATATGAGCCACATGTGTTGCTATCCTTTTCAACCGAAAAGTTTGTTTCTCTGACGTTAGATAAGTGACAACGGTCAGGCTTTTGGGGAAAAATCCACCGAAACCAAGTTTATTGGCAAAAATGTCTTCCTAATTTGTATCGCTGCGAGTTAGCGAGGCTCTTAAATTTACCATATATGGGTAGTCATATTTTTAAAATGTTGTTGGAAAGGGTATACCTGTTACCAAGTTATTCAGGGTAACTCTCTCCTAGCAAAGGGGTAATATGGTATTATAATGAGCAGTAAGACTAACAGCCTCATTGAGGGATGGGAGGTAAAGAGACAGCTTCCCAAAAATTTGCAGGGGGCTCTTTTGCCCACTTTCTGCATCTTTCACCTCATTTAAAGGTCGGGGATGTCTGTAATCCTGATGTTATGTTGTTTAAATTTAATATAGCACATGACTCACCCATGGGCATCTCGGCGCTGTGGCCAGTTTAACAAGTATCAGCAGACAGTGAAATATAGGAATTAGAAGAGGTGGGCTTTCAACAATTTCCCAAATTTGCAATAGTTCGCAAAGGTGCAGACGAGTAGCGGAAGCTTATTCCAATAAAAGGGGGCAAGATAAGAAAAAGCTCTTCCCCCGCAACTTGTTAAACGAGTGCGGGGTGACACACAATAGGGCTTAATCACGTGATTGTAAGTTTCTGCTGGGTATGTACGGTTTGATTTTTGGTTGAAAATATCTGGGTCCTTTGCCTCTTAGCGTGTTGTAAGTAAGAGAGCAGAGCTTGAAAATGCACCTTTTTTTCACTGTCAGCAGTGCAGTTCCGTTAACATCGGGGCAGAAGAGGTGCCAGGAGGGAGGTTGAAAATGAACCTGGCTGTCTCATTTGCTGTGAGAGACACTGCTGACTTTGCCATAGGAAAAACTTTCTTTTAGGGTGGCCCTTCAACAGACCTGTTAACTCACACGGTGGCAGGCAAGGCAAGCTGGAAACCATGGCAGACAGTGAATTTCCAGCTCTTCTTTTGAGGCTTCAAGCAGGCAATTCCCATTAAGGGGTGTGAAAACACCCCATAACATCACCATCAGCCTCAACAAACTTTTGATCTCGTTGTTTTTGGTAGAAGGAGGTCGTCGATGGGGACTGGGGACAGAAGGCCCCCTCCGGAAACTCGGGGCATAAAGCCCCGCCCTTCCAAGGCCATCCCCCTCCTCACATGACCAATTTTGTTCTCGAGTTGAGAAGTCTGCTTCAAGAGTAAAGCCCACCTGTCATTTTGCTAGCACAGTTACTAACTGTATCAGTTATTGAGCTGGACCAGGTAAGGCACTTTAGTTGGTGACTCCCGGTGGCTTCTCCTAATGCCAGATAAGGTTGATGTCTAGGAGGCTGATAAACAGCGCGGACCTGTTGGACAGCATGATCGCTCGCAAGCCTTGTGATTATATCAAAGGAGACAAAATGGTGGAAATGCTCTGCTGAAACACAGGTGTAATCTAATATCGTATTGTATTGACTTGAGAAACGCATACAATTCATAGAAGTGTTTTGGCGACTAAGCCTTCTGTTTAGGGATCTTAGGTTGAAAGAGTGTAATACCTTTAAAGGAATATAGCCCGGCTGGTTCGAAAGAACTAATGGGGTAACTCTGATACAATCTGAGGAGACAAAAATCGGTTGTCCATTAGGTAGAGAGCTACATTTAAGTTAAAATCACCTGTTAAAACAATACAGGCGTTTTTATGCCCTGTAATGTGTGTATTAAGAAAAGAGAGCAGTTTCTCTAATGATTTTATCTTAAACTTATTAGCAGTGTGCAGACAGATGTTTAGCAGAAGCAGAGAGAGTCCTTTTTAAAGGCCAGGGGTTCCATAACCAGAGATTCAGCATTTTGTGATGGTCTTGACCCACTAGATAACTTGACCTTGGCAACCAGGGAATGTGGAGGTGTCAAGGGCATTGTGAGTGATGCAGGCCGTTTTGTGAATAGCCCCGGCTTCAATGGGAAGCCAGAAGAGTGAGTCATTGAAAGGAATGGGATGTTTGCAAGCCTGGAGAGATGGTGTCCAACAGTGGAGACTTGCCATGGAGCCCCAGCGGAAGAGAGGTTTAGAGGAATGGACAGATCTTAACAGGCAGGGGATGCACACAGAAACAAGAACATCTGGGGACCTTGGAAGGAGCATTTTCACATTTCACCGTCATGAATATTTACAGGCCTCTTGACGTGTTTTGGAGATCTTTCACAAGATACATTATCCTTTGCACTATGCTATGGTTATTAGTTGTGGATTCATGATATACAGTTGTGTGATCAAATACTGTTACCTGTCTGGTGGGAAAAAAAGTCAATACAACTTGTTTATACAAAAAAGTTTGTCTCTGTACAGTCCAGGTTAAAGTCCAGGATTACACTCCTAACCTTACTTTAGAGATGATGATATAAACCAGTTCATGCTCAGAAACACCTCTGTTGTACTACATCATACAATAAAAGCATGGAACATACACGTTTCTATCCCCGGTGGAGTCCTTCACCAGGTCATGATTTGTGCAAGCGGCAGGAAGACCCAGGGAGGCACAGAACTTGCACACTCTGTGGCAATGAGGGATGCACATACCCCTTCCGCTCCCTCAAACATTGCCCTGTCTCAAGCACACATTTTGTGCAAGGGAAAACGATTGTGTGCACATCCATTTGTGCACAAGACGTTATAGAGAAATCTTCGAGACTCAGGCGCAGTGTTGTTCATGTGAAAAAGATGTGCGGTCATTTCCAGTGCTTCTGTGCCCTCTTTGCATTCAATAACTTGTAATCCTAAACCTAGGTCATAACAAGATATCTTTAACAGTGCTGTAAATAGCCGTATGCAAAAGAAACAATTGATGGACGGAATGCTGGACAATGCAAACATTCACCCCCAGTCACAAAGATCTGGGTTTAATCCATCATTCTTTTGCTCACCAGCAAAAAAAACGATGGATTTAGGCCCAGATCTCTGTACTGGGGTGAATGTATGACATTGTTCTGCATTCTGTCCATCAACTGTTGTTTTTGTAAATAGCCGTAGCAGTGCAATGAGTGAAGTAGGAAGGGAGGGTGAAAGATAGGGGGAGCAGACATGGGAGGATGAGCAGGGTGAGAGAGTAAGCCGGGTGGGAGATTCAGGTGAGGAAGAGCAGACGTGAAAACATGGCAGTGAAGGTGGGTGAGAAGTGACAGACTGCCAGCCTGTATCAAATGAAAGACCTGGGACATGTCATGAACCTGTGCACGGGCACAGGGCAGAGCTATACTCCTCTTATAAGACCCTGCACTGTTTTAAAAAGAACACGCCTAACTCGGAAATTCTCTGAGTCAGTGCATGAGCTGCAGAGGGCATAGTGCAGAAACAGAGAGCCCGCTCTCTGCTCCCTAGATGTGCAGTCTGCAGCGCATGCACACGTTTTCTGAGTTTATGGCTCTCCAACCTTTTCTGCAATAAGAACTACTTATTTTCAATGAAACACACTGAGAGCTACTAGGATTATTAGTGTTGTAATAGTGACCACATCAGACAAGATTACAATAGAGGCCGCCATATGGAAGATTACTACCAGTAATCACCTCAATGCATCAGGCATGGCTGTCAGCAGTAAAAAAGGCTTTGCCAATATGGAATGCCTCGACATGGGTAATACATAACAGCCACAGCAGCAATGTGTCTGGTACCAAGGTAATAACATTTGTAAAAAGTCTCCGAAATGCCACATGATTTATCAGTCAAATATCAGATTTTGGAAAGTCAGCCATTTTTCTACAAATAGCTCATGAGTAATGACAATAAAGTTATTTTTGTCTCAAATATACACTCTTAATTTAGGTATATGTATCTTGATTCAACCAAGCAAAAGCTTCTAATTTAGTGGGCTGAACAGAGGGGAGCTACTTACAGGTAGCTGGAGAGCTACTCCTTGGAGAAGCCTGACTACTAGACAGAGTAAGGCCTTAAAAATCCTGCTCTGCTCCGGCAGCTCACATATTCATAAAACAGCTCCTGCGGCATCATCGACAAGGCTGCAAAACCCATCACACCACCCTGTCAGGCAGAAACGAAAAGTCAACAACCAGGGCGAACATCCTCACAAGCACAAATTTGACTTTACCACGTTGGAAACGAGGAGGTAAAAAGAGAACAAAAAAACATTTCTTAAGCTAAGCGCTATGTCAGACCCAATGCGCCACATTGTTTTTTTCCTTAAAAAACAAAGTGAAAAGACCTCTTTCTTAAAGGAACACCTTGTCCATCACTGATAAAACCAAATGGAATTCCATCTGTGTACGGTAAATAAAAAGAACCACTTCCTGCCCTCGAAGATGTCCATGAAATAGTTCCCATGAAAAGGCAAAGAGCGCCATTGCTCAACGAGAAGCAACACATACACGTACAATCACATATAGAGTGAGGAGGGGAGTGGGTTGGTAGTTAGAGTACAGTACGCAGTGAGAAACTTAGCAAGCTATGCTTAAGTAATGACAAAAAGAATTGTTTGCCACATACGTTATCTCATAAAACCCAGAAGACACGTATACAGAACTGTGGAGCTGCTTTTTTGGCGCACTGCCCAAAATGGGAGTCCAAGATGGCAATGGGGGAGGATGTGGCCAAACGGCTAGACCGGTCGACCTCGAAGCTGGGGAATCACGTTCGAGTCTTGGCAGGAACGCTCAACATCCTGTGATTCTGGGCAAATCACTCAATCTCCCTGTGCCTAACAAAATGAATGTGCACCTCTGTAACCCAACTGGTGCTCATGTAAAGCGCTCTGACCCTTTGGGGCGAGCTCACGTTACAAAAAACTACCCCACCCAAAAAAAAGAAATCGAAAATGGGCTATCAGCATGTGGGTTATTTGTCAATGTGCAACATGTGTACTACACCTTACCTGACCACACGCTTGTGACAGGTAAACCTGGCAACAAGTCTTGGCTCAGCCAGATGGTGAATTCATCTTTCTCCTAAAGTTAATAGCTTCTGCCTATAACATTAACTAGGAATTTCATATTATACTTTTTATTTCCTTATTTTTATACTTTACAGCTATAACCCTCTGTGTCTGCTCCTGCTGGCTCCCTCTCGAGTGTCTCATTGTAATGAGATCGTCCTGCATGAAACTCAGACTTGCTGGCTTAGCCAATGCTTGTTGTTGAATACGACCTTTGAAATGCCCCACTGGATACAAAGACATTGGTGGTGGACAGTGGTGTGCTTCTGAACAAGCCACGAAATTGCTACGAGATAAGATATTCAGCAAATAATTCTGAGAAACTATTAATCTGCAGATAAATAGAACTACAATGAACTCTGCAGAAATAAGCCGATCTAAACTCCTATCTAGGTAATTATTGTCTTTACAGTAACAAAAAAACACTATTGAAACCGACATTTTCTACCGCATTTTGGAAACTGAACGCAGTGTAGAGGCAGAGGAGTATTATATTATTGTGCAAATTAGGTGATAATTGCTTTGCAGAAAATAATGTATTTTAAAAGAAAATGTTAATCTGCTTTACTGGAGCGGTCTCTCGTCCAAAATCTAAAAATGCAAAGCACGAAAACAGTAATCCTTTTTTTTTTGTTACAGTCTAGAGGTTGAACTAAAACAAGATTTTTCAAGCAAGCATTGGCTGTGTCAACACCCCTAGCCTACATTCCGATGCAGGAGTATCTTCTGGGAAATGAGTAGAGGACTGAAGGAAGAGTTTTAAAGACAGCCGAAGACCGTTAGGTATAACATTTTTAGCATGCCTGCATGACATGGTCAATATAGATGAAATCACTGGGTCCAAGGTTCTATGATCTTTCATTTGTCTTATAAATCTCTGCATAACTTACCCTCATATCTCTTAGGAAACATTACATCACCAGCAAACGCCTGGAGTGACCCTGGAAAGTGGCAGATAAGCTCCAGGCATAAGGTCACACGAGAAGCGCATGCACAGAGCCGGCAATGGGCATGAATCGAAGGTCCACCCACGGTGCACAAGAAGAATTTGCCTAATGGTGCTTATGAGACAGGGTGTTTACAGGTACATAACAAGTACAAGAAGTCCTTGGAAAGAAAGACAAATTGACATATAGTGTAGGTTGACCAAGGGACAGCTGTGGTATGTTGACCAACAGGCTCAGGCACTAGGGTGGTAACTAATGGTCACGTTGGACTTGGTGGCTAACCAGCACTAGACCTGGGCGATGAACTCCGCTGTGTTTGTGGAGTTTTCCACACTCTGCGCCCCGTGGAGCACGCAGAGTTCAGAAAAACTCCGCTCCGCACGTGAGCAAGGAAAATTCACTTCCAGGCGAGATTTCTCAAAGCAGGCAGTTGGAGTTCTAAATGCGGTCGGTTGCGACCGCTTGCGTTGAGAAACCTTCCATTCACGTTGAGAAAGCTGCCGCTCCAGTAAAAAATCTACTCGAACAGCAGAAAAGAAGTAGCGCCCTCTTGTGCTGCACATGGTGCCGTTCACGCTGATTTTACAGTGCGGGACAAACACCTGCCGCTGAAAATCAACACAAACGGCGTGATCAAATGCACTCCGCCACTTGCGGAACTCCGCGTAGCGCGGCAGAGTTTTTTAGTAACTTCCTGGAACTTCGCCCAGGCCTAACCAGCACGAGTAATGGTCAGACATTTATGCTGTGTCTTCTCAGAGCTGCATGTGGGTAATTAAGCTACAGGAGCTTATGTCCGATCTTTGATATATACATGGGTGCTTATTTACACAGCAATCTGCTGATCAAGGTTGGGTAATGATGAAAGTATTAAGAAGCACTGGCAAAGCCATTTGGTCTGGTGGGCCCTCACCAACCATAACAAAAACATTGGCTAAAGGCAAAAATGTTTTTGGGTCTCACAATGACACATTAAAATAGTACTCCTTGGCACTAAATCGAACTACTTTGTTTGCAGATGTGCTCCTTGTGAAATGGTTAAATGTATTCACTAAAAATTAACAGCCACTGAAATAGGCTGACTCACTGCCTCATGCTGTGTGCTGCAGTGGGTGGAAGCAAAATGTGAATGACACAAAAACAGACCAATGGATGAAGAAAGGTGGCTGAAAGCCTCTTTATGTAAGTATATTATACATATAATTTTAGTATTAACATCAGACCTAAAAATAATGAAAAAAAGTTATGAGAAAACAAACAGTGGGAACAACAGTTTGCGCTGTAACTTAAAGTTGTGTCAAGGGAGGAGTGAAGTGAGAAATGTAAAACAGGCAAGGCACTGCAGGGGTTTGGATTAATGTATGATCAGAACATAAGTATTAACGGCAGATAAGAGAGATGAGTCAACCTTTTTGGATCCGTTGGATAATTTTGAGATGAACTAGATTGGTACTGCCACTGTCCATTAGAAAGAAGTTGTTAGAACTAGCTCAAAGGGGACAAAGGAACACATTAGGCCCGATTTCTGGTGGCCAAGTTCTGTTTGGCTTTGGAGGTTAACAGCATTGCTCAGACTGCTGCTGGAGCAACCAGGTCTGCAAAAGGTGGCCTCATCTTATGGTTTGTAGGAAGTTGCCTCGGTCTCCTAAAAAGGTTTAATAGTTGATATTGCTGGTCCACTTAGTACAGAAAGTAGAAAAAAAAAAGATTTTAGGTAATGGTGACAGGTCCCCGGAAACTGCTCATGATGGAGATATCACTACCACAAGGGTAGATACATTTATGGGGATATTTTTGACAGGGAAGCTTTTCCAGCCTTTTTATTTACTGACATTGGAATGCAATGAGTAAGAAAGGATCCCTCTCTTTCCAAGTTCCATCAAGAGGTGAATATGAGTTACTAGAAATACTCTTTTCAATAAAGTTGCGAGCAAAACGAGGCTTATAGTAAACCTGCATATTTTAATGAGTTTCTATTATGTCAACTACATAAACCTGCATGTCTCAATTACTTTGCAATATGTTAACTAGGAAGAATTAACCTGCATATTTTAATGCCTTTTCATTACGTTAACTAGGGATTGCATATTATATTTTTTATTTCCTTATTTTTTTATGTTTGGTTAATATCTGATTTTACAGTTAATTAGTGTTCTGCCCTTGCGTTTTATCTCTTTTATAAGCCTAGGTTAGAAAGTAATGTTTATTTTCAATTGTCATTATTGAAAAGGAAGATGTGTAACATCCTGCTGTGTAGGATAGAAAGCCCCAGTACAGCGTTTCCCAAACTGATGTTCGGTCCCCAGGCGATTTTTGGTGGGCCGTTGCAGTCAAAGCAATAAATAAAAATGCCTTTAAATTCTTTATTTATTTTGTCACATTTGCTGCCCTTCAAAGACAGAGGTCACATATCAGGCTATGTCTTTTGACAAATTGCTGCCTTTTTAGGTCGAGCCTCGAGTAGCGCGCAAGAGCTGCTTAGAGGCGAAGACTTATTGTAAGCGAGTTTGAAAAGCAGTCCAAGAAACGCTCGTGCGTCGTGGCTGGCCTTTTTGGGATGGGTACGCGCGGCAAACATGTGTTTCCAATTATCGTGCCCAGACGTGGGCGCGATAAGTGGAAACACATGTCTGCCGCGCGTACTCATCCAAAGGCCAGCCACGACGCACGAGCGTTTTGGGACTGCTTTGCAGGCTGCCGCGCTCGCTCGCCCCCGCTCCCTGTCCAAAGAAAGCCTGACCAGAGAGCGTCCCAAATCAGGGGGGGCTTGCTTCTAAGATACACACAAGGGGGCCGCGGCCGCCCCCTGCCTGACGTCGCGATGACGCTATCAGGCTCCTCCCGGTGCGGCAGCGGATGGTGTCGCTGCTGCTGAGCAACAAGTAACGGGAGCCGAGGCCCAGGTTATCTCAAAGTCGGAGAAGCTACAACCTCCTCGGCCACTGCAGGGCGAAGAGAGGCCCCGGGTGAACGTGCAGTCCCGGGGGACCCGTGCACGCGCTGCCTGCAGCGCCCCGAGAGGCGGCGGACGGCGGCAGAAGGTGATCTGGGGATGGAGGGGTCTGTGTTGTCCTCCGGCCCGAGGAAGGCACCGCGGCTTCCAGTCACTGGAAGATCCGCGCGTCTCCCTGTGGTCGAGTGTCTCCTTCTGTGTCGTTCTGTTGCCTGGGGGAGGAGGGAAGCTTTCCGTTTGAACAGCAGGTATTAGAAGTGGGAGCAAGAAACATGCCCGAAGGCGCCTGTTTACTAACATTCCTGCCTCCTTACCCACACGCTTCTTGCTGCGCCTTGGAGTGAGGGTTTTCTGGGGAGGATGTGGTGCAGATGTGCACAGAAGTTTTCCCTCTGTGATGCAGCAGTACTTTTGCAGCGAAAGAAGCCAAGACTGATGCTCATTTCATGAAGTTTTTCTGTGCCACTCTGCTTATACGAACTGACATTTGTGTGTGTAACAAGTCGTACAGTGCAGCACAGATAATTGCTTTGTTTTACCCAGATCCTGTTTTGTTTCGGGTACAGTGAGGCGTGGATGGTCACTGGTAGTTACTGCGGTGTAGTTTATCAATCGTATGAAACTGTAGGTGTACCGTAATGGAGTACGCCGGTACAGGGAAGACAGGTACATCACGCAGTGTGAGCCCATCCATTGTGGTACAGTATAGCAACGTGACAGTAAATATTGTGGTTTGGAGTGTATTATCACTCAGTATGATCGTTATTATCCCATAGGCTTCAGTGCAGAATGGCTGCAGGCCAAGGGCGCTATGAGACATAGTTGAACAGAACGCAGTGTGAAAATATATAGCATGCTATATAGTGCGGTGTGAAAAAGCGCAGTGTCACACAGTAGTAATGAGGAAAATCCTCATTGAACAGTAAGTAGGGCCGGCATTTAGCATGGGCGAGTTGGGACAAGGCCGCCAATATTCTATGGGGCGCACGGAGCTATTTGTATTACGGTAATGCCAACTGCAGCAGCATCCCTGTCACCTTTCTCCAGCCTTGTTTTGGTACCTGCGTGCTCGTTTCTGTCTGATTTGCCAGTTTAAAGTGGTTCTAATCCCTCATTATCACACAGTGGCACTATTTTTACCCCACCCCCTCCTTACCGTCTCACCCTCTGCTGACACACACCAAGAAAGCCACCATCAGCGTGAGGCAGTGATTTAAGTGCGCTGGGGAGGTCCAGGTATGTTTGCATTCAGGGCCAGGACCTGACCAGTGAAGTCAAAAGCGCCCCGCCTCGTTTAATTCGCTAGCATCAGCAAGGGTGCCACATTTCTCTCCGCTCAGGGCGTTAACTTAATAAAGCGCATTGAGTGTATGTGGAATAGATCACAGGATGCTGCGAGGGCCCAATGCAGTTTGTCTGATAACCTCTTGCTTTCTGTAGACCTTGCGGTCTTACTCATTACGCAGGACTGAACTATGTAAGTAAAATTACCTGCCATCCTCATGTTCACGTGACAGTCTTAAAACGTCTTTCATTCCTGCCAACCGTGAGTCACGTGACATCCGCTCCAGGAAAGTGTGGCCCGGGTCAGAAGGGTCTAAAGGCACGGGAAGGATGAGCTGTTTATGGGGCAGGGAGACTTGTATCCACATGAGTAGGTAGAGGTCATACAGGGGATTTTTGAGGCCTTCATGGATAGTAGAGTAATTCAGAGCAGGGAAGAGGTGAGAAGGGTCAGCTCGTAGTGCAAAACAAAGCACTTTAAGGTGTCTCCTCTGACTTCCTTCTGAGAACAACGTAAGTGGTTCGATTGCCAGTCAGAAGTTAGACAACCATAGTGTTTTATTAACCGAACGTTATCCTTTTTTTTTTTTAAAGAGAATTGTCACTTTGTTAAACATGGCCTTATTTAAAATTGCAAGAATCAGTACCAACGATTTTACTTATTTGAAAAACAAATTCCATGCTTTACATCTAATATGAATGCTGTAGTGCACAGTCACACTTTTTTTGTACCATATGAGGACACTATGTGTACCCTTTGTGGCAATTCCAGTAGACCAGTTGTAACTGAATTATAAAGGTCCAGATACAAGAAGAAACAAGCATTGGCATAGCCAATAGGTCTCGCCTTTGGGACCTTATAAGTGTTTTGCCATAATGTTGGTGCCCCAAGGATATTGTGATGCATAACTAAATACTTATAAGGACCGAAAAGCGAGACCTATTGGCTATGCCAATGCTTGTTTAACATGGGGATTGGTGTTTACAAACTCCTCTCACTTAGCAGTCAGAGGAAGAAAAGTCAAATAAATTATGTGACAATCTTGCTGGGTACAGGAAGTGTGAAAGGATTGGAAGGAAAGGCTGTAAGATGTCATTTTTTTGTAACACACAACCAAACGTAAATACCTGTAAATGAACTGCGCGCATTCAGCAGTTAGGAAAGCAAAAATGAAGCACATTTTTTGTAATCCTGAAAGGTGATGGAAACAAATATTTTAATAGGAGCTTCTATCTGCATTTCCATCTCCTAACACCAATGCAAAGTTTTTTTGCCAACTAAGTTAAAGTATATTTGTATGCATATCCTGCCCTCCCTAGCAATAGCAGCATCATGGCTCCTGTATGAGCAACATGATGTCCCATGATGAAGGCAGTTTGAGCCTTCACAAGGAATCATCTGTCATTTAAGGAAATTGCCTGTCCATAAAAAGAAGGGACACGTGCCTGATTTACGAAGAATGTTCATAAATCTACACAAATGTGGGTACTGCTACACACAGGTGTCCCCGGATGAGTTTCAGGAACCCAAATACAGTCTGGAAAGCTGCCTCAGTCACAAGTTTCCAGGAGTTCTACTAACAATGGCATGCAATATTTTCCAAGGGAGTTCCTATTTACCCAATGTGGAACTAAAGGCACAGTAAGAACTCTGCTTTGGGAAAGCCAGACCACTGTGCAAATGCACATTTTATTCATTTTCTTTTCTGTGCAGGGTAAACCGTTTCCCAGTGTAGAAGACCCTGGTCCTAACCTCCCACGAGGTTTGAGTGTGTTGCGTTCCCTTTGCCTCCTTGGAAGGGGATTTTATTTAGCCCTTTGCTCAAGCACATCACCAACATTTACCAGAGAGGGAAAGTGTCAGAGAGGCGTTTGTGAATGGTTATAAACTCACAAATGTGTAAGTGTTCCCAAACTCACAAGGCAAACTACACCTTGATCCGTCCACTCCCAGGTAACTTGAATAGGCCTCCCCGGTTCATGTACCCCTTGGTTTGAAATCATTAGATGGCTCAACCTCTTTGAAATTTTGCAGAAAAAAGAGAATGGAATAGCCCTAGAAGAGGGCTGGTTATATTTGAGGGCATTTCAAAGAACATGTCTAATGTGCAATGGGGGTGTGTGAGGAGTGAATATTTAGTCCACAAAGCGCCTCAATACGAGGTTTCCTTTGCTTTGACTGGTAACCCTGTTTCCTCCGCGCTTGGGACGGGTCGCGCAAGCGGGAAGGGCGGGGCAAGAGAAGCGCATGAAGAGCTGATTTATTTATGGGACTAGCAGCCAATGGGACCCTGATGGTCCCGATAGTAATGCTGTCAAAATTACAAACTGCCAATGAAACCCTAATTATCTTTTCTTTCTAGGAATATGGAAGTACTTTGAATGACAGAGTAACTCAATCAAGAAGTTTTCCAGTCTTGACTAGAAGCAAGATGTAGGAGCACCCCACACTTGGATTACTGGTTGGGAAGCCCCTCCGCCTGGTTTAAACATGGCCTCCCATGCCCCTATTGTTTGCTGACCCTCCAAGTACGCCTTTCCCCACGAAAATGGCCTTGCCCTCTCTGATACTTCACACCTTCCTCTCATTTCCTGTCTGTAAACCCCCTTCTGTCACTCATTCTCACTCTTCTGCTCGCACGTCTGTTCATCACACCCTCAACCTTCTCACTCTGTGGTGCCTTCTTCTATCTCACATACTCTTATCTCATTGTCTCACACTCCCAATCTCTCCTTCCAGATACCCTCTTCCTTTCTCTTTCTTCCATTGTTGCTTGCTCACCCCTCAACCACCCAACACTCTTCCTCGCTCTCCTCTCACCACCATCTTCTTGCGTAGCTGACCATCTCACCACTTCATTTCACACATCTTCTAGCTGTTTTTTTAGCGTTCCACTAAACTCCTCTCCAATACATTCCTGTTACGCACCTTCTCTCATACACCATCACTAAAACTATTCCCTCACATGCTTTTCCATCTCTCGCATATTTTTTCCTTTTAATTTCCTCCCCTTACGTGACCTTGCCAGGTACAATCTTGCTACACTTCTTCCACGCTCCCTAATCTTTCTCGCCTTTTTTTGTCGCTTGCATTTCTCGCTTTCTGTTTCACACTAAGACACAGACTCCAGTGATGGTTATGTCTTATACGTTAAAAAAAATTTCAAACTTGCACTGCTAAAAAGAAAACTTTTTTCCTCCATTCAGCAATATTTATTAGAGGACCCGCTGTGGATATCTGTGGAGCAAACCCTTTGCAGGACAGCAAACTAAAAGCCGGAATTTGTGATAACTCTAGTTTTCTACCTATTGAAGAGTGTTACAGAAATGTAAACCTATTAGTCAGCCACACTTGCAGCAGCCCAGCCACATCCTAATTAATTATCCTCAAGTCAGGCATAGATCAGCTAATCTGCTTGAAAAAGTTTTAAATGCACATGCACCATGAGATCCCAGCCTTGGTAGTGGACTTCTTCAAATTGCCGAGAGCCACCACTGCAGGTTGTAGGTCCCAAGCACAGCAGACGTTTTAATGAGGTGGATATGAAATGCCAGCCTCTGCCTCAAATTTTAAAATCTTTAATCTGAATGCCAGACACATTTCGTGTGATGCTCTTAACACCTTAGCTGAATTATTTATTGTTTTTATTTGCAGCCCAGGTGGACTACTTTATTCCATAGGAGTGGTGCTTCTTGTCTAGTAACTGTGGTCAACAACACAAAATGTGATGGGAGGATGCTTGCAAATAGTCTACTCACTTTCAGTCACTCGGGGTAGCATTCGAACCCATCGTACTTTTGCCCACTATGCCACCTCAGATTAGACCCAGCCATGTGCAAATCAGCCTTGGTCCTTTTGTAATATAAGGTGGCGTGGAGGGCAAAGAACGATGGATTGGAATGTTACCCCGCGCAATTGCAAGTGGTTAGACTTATTGCAAACATTCCTCCCATCACCTTCTGTGTGTGCGATGCAATATCCTAAGTGGCCAAGAATATGCCCAGACATGGGTTCCGTGCTCACTGTGCCACTGGAGCCAAGCAACACCCGACTGAAGAGGGCCATTCAGGCCTAAACTGGTATTGGCCAGCTTATGTTCCGGTTCAGAGAGAGCCTGGCTTGGCAGTTTGGGCTGGACTGCTCCTATAGGAGCAAGACCAAGAATGATTTGCCTATTGCTGGATCTAATTTGATGTGGCTTGGTGGGCAAAAGAGCGATGGGTTGGGGAGCTACCCAAGCGATTGCCAGTGGTTAGACTTCCTGCAATCATTCATCCAGCCACCTTTTGTGGGCTTTATAGTAACAATGGACACCTGCAGCAGGAATTCGAGTGCAGGCATCAGACAAAGGCACAAATACTGTTCAACGTTACTAATAATCGCCCCGATCTAAGATCACAAAATCATGAGATAAAGATCATCCGCTGTAATGGGCAGGTAAACAAGAGATACTCCTCAAGATGACCTACACATGGTGATCTACACAAAGATGCCTACACATGGTGACCTACACAGAGATGCCTACACATTGTGATCTACACAAATATGCCTACACATGGTGACCTACACAGAGATGCCTACACATGGTGATCTACACAAAGATGCCTACACATGGTGACCTACACAGAGATGCCTACACATGGTGATCTACACAAAGATGCCTACACATGGTGATCTACACAGAGATGCCTACACTACACATGGTGATCTACACAGAGATGACTACACATGGTGATCTACACAGAGATGCCTACACATGGTGATCTACACAGAGATGACTACACATGGTGATCTACACAGAGATGACTACACTACACATGGTGATCTACACAGAGATGCCTACACTACACATGGTGATCTACACAGAGATGCCTACACCACACATGGTGATCTACACAGAGATGCCTACACTACACATGGTGATCTACACAGAGATGACTACACATGGTGATCTACACAGAGATGACTACACATGGTGATCTACACAGAGATGCCTACACATGATGATCTACACAGATGCCTACACATGGTGATCTATAGAGATGACTACACTACACATGGTGATCTACACAGAGATGCCTACACTACACATGGTGATCTACACAGAGATGCCTAGACTACACATGGTGATCTACAGAGATGACTACACTACACATGGTGATCTACACAGAGATGACTACACATGGTGATCTTCACAGAGATGCCTACACTACACATGGTGATCTACACAGAGATGACTACACATGGTGATCTACAGAGATGACTACACTACACATGGTGATCTACACAGAGATGCCTACACTACACATGGTGATCTACACAGAGATGACTACACATGGTGATCTACACAGAGATGCCTACACTACACATGGTGATCTACACAGAGATGACTACACATGGTGATCTACACAGAGATGCCTACACATGGTGATCTACACAGAAATGCCTACATATGATGATCTACACAGAGAAGCCTACACTACACATGGTGATCTACACAGAGATGCCTACACTACACATGGTGAACTACACAGAGATGACTACACATGGTGATCTACACAGAGATGCCTACACTACACATGGTGATCTACACAGAGATGCCTACACTACACATGGTGATCTACAGAGATGACTACACTACACATGGTGATCTACACAGAGATGCCTACACATGGTGATCTACACAGAGATGCCTACATATGATGATCTACACAGAGATGCCTACACATGGTGATCTACACAGAGATGGCTACACTACACATGGTGATCTACAAAGAGATGTCTACACTACACATGGTGATCTACACAGAGATGACTACACATGGTGATCTACACAGAGATGCCTACACATGGTGATCTACACAGAGATGCCTACACTACACATGGTGATCTACAAAGAGATGTCTACACTACACATGGTGATCTACACAGAGATGACTACACATGGTGATCTACACAGAGATGCCTACACTACACATGGTGATCTACACAGAGATGCCTACACATGGTGATCTACACAGAGATGCCTACACTACATATGGTGATCTACACAGAGATGCCTACACATGATGATCTACACAGAGATGCCTACATATGATGATCTACACAGAGATGCCTACACTACACATGGTGATCTACACTGAGATGCCTACACATGGTGACCTACACAGAGATGCCTACACATGATCTACAAAGAGATGCCTACACATGGTGATCTACACAGAGATGCCTACACATGGCGATCTACACAGAGATGCCTACACATGGCGATCTACACAAAACTGTGTGTTAATTCTAGAGAAATCTCCCCAGACTGTTCAGCAGGTATGTGGGGGGAAGAGGACAAGGAGGAAACGGCCAAAGATGTGTAAATGATCTTGGGTGATATCGTATCATTCGCAAGTCTCAAAACTATTTTATGGATATATTGGACAAATGATCATTTAAAATTCGGGGCTAAGAAATAATTTTATTTCAAAATGGCGTGGACAAATCACACAAATAGAATTATTACTAAAGATAAGGAAAAAATGTTTAAGTGTTTAGCAACAAGAAACTTTGAAAGAAGGCACCCGACAGCAGAAAATGAGAACACGATTGCCATCTGCGGTGATGTGATGGGGAGGAAATTGGTCCAAGCCAGCGGAAATTGAAGGACTAGCATCACTGTAGGAAACTATAGGAAATCTCGTTCAGAAACCAAAACAAGGTCGATGTATTCAAGGACATGTTATTTTTTCTAGATTCATATGATTGAGAAAGGAACACAAAATGTCATCCTCTGGGAGGATGTGCCTTTTCTTGTTTGTGCCTAAAACTCGTAGCATATTTTTATCTTGATCAAATGCTGTTCGTACTATGAACAACAATGTAAATACTGAAAAATTCAAACATGTTTATTGGGGTGTCATGTGGCACACATATTTGCGAACATTTAATACATACATCAGTGAGGTGGCATCGTTTTTTAAACCGACACGTCCATTTTCACATCTGGGTTTAAAGGTATTGCCATTTTTATGGTTTCATTACCCACAACATCCTGTTTGGAATTAGTATAATTTAATTTTAAAAAGAAGTTTTTTTTATGCCAGAGAGTTTTTGAAGGTGCGAAATATCACTTAATTTTTGTCCGTGACGACTGATTTGAGTAGAAAATTATTCCTGGAGACATCTGCTCCTCGCATTAGTCTCCTGCTGATGCTTTTGAATTTGAGCTAAGTCCCAGCATTCAGATTTCTCTAAAGATCCCAGCAAGTGCCTTTCGCATAATTTTGCACATTCCTAACCCTGATCCAAGCGATGGCCTTTTAATGACAACCAGGGTGCCAAGATAATAAACGCACCACCTGAAAACTGCACCAGGAGTGAAGCCTGGCCTGCGGCTAATCTGCCTTGCTTATCCAGAGCTGAAGACTCATCTATTCAATCAAGTCCTCAAGGCACTGTATGCTTCCAACCTTCTAGAATACCCCCTTCTTTCTTTCACACCTGCCCTGACAATCTCACTCCTTCCTCTCCACCTGGCTTCCATTTACATAATTAGACACTACATCGTGATATGTGTGTGATGTTCTTCACCTTTAAAACAAGTCGGCGAACGAGATGTTTTTTTAAAAAATTGCTTGTGAATTAACATTTGAATAACAAAGTATTGCCTGTAACTATCAAATCGTTTTAAATCAGTGTGCATTGTGCTATCACAATGTGAATTGATGCTTGCATCAGTGAGATAAGGAGGAGAGACCAGATGGTGCTTCTTGGCTCCGAAAAGTACTAGTGCAGTAGAGGATGTGGGTGTTTGATGGTGGATGCTGGTGTGTGATACTGGTAAAAGGAACAAATGATGGACGGAATGCTGTACAATGCAGCATCTTTGACATTGTTCAACATTCTGTCCATCAATTGTTTTTTTTGCATTTGTCACCCGAGTGGGACAGGTATGCCCAGACGTGGGTCCCGTGCTCTCCATGCCACTGGAGTCAAGCTAGCCTGCCTGATGAGGGGTGAAACCCTGAAACCGGTCCCAGGATGCTTGTTTCCGGTGCAGGGAGGACCTGGCCTGGCAGTTCGGGCTGGACTGTTCCCATGGGGAGCAGGGTCAAGTCTAATTTGCATATGGCTGGGTTTAAACTGTAATGAGTGGGGAGCAAAAAAACGATGGATTTGGGCCCAGATCTTTCTACTGGTGTGAATGTTTGACATTCTTCAACATTCTGTCCATCAATTGTTCTTTCTGCGGTGTGTGATACTGGACACAGATAGTGATGCTGAAGCTGTGATTCCAGCTGCCTCCATCACTTGCACATTATACATCCTTCGGACTGTGCTTGAACAACACACGACTCAGTTGTAAACAAAGGGCTATGGATGGGTTTTGTTTTTTAGTTCTATGTACAAGGCTGATGGATCAGAATGTTTCAATTTTATTTCTCGTCAGTTGCGTTAAAGATATCAATCTATGGTTAAGGAGCAAGTCTCCAGTTAAACAGCATCTTTCCCGTGCTACTTACGTCAGTAAAAACATGTGTCTGCGTCTCCTGACTTCTGGTTGTATGAGAAGTTTTCATACTTGGTTTCAACAACTCTCTGTAAGACTAACACTGCTACTTCAGTGTTTGCAATGAGGCTAGACAAGCAGACCTGTGTGGTTTTCATCATTACCAATACAATAAACAGCTGTTATTCAGCGCCAAGATACCTGTCTGGGTGAATGTGCGCTTTACAAATACACGTTATGTTATGTTATTAACGGTGCAGCTGGATAAATCATTCAGATACCATTTAGAATGCAAGATAAACTCAGAGGAAAGCCTCTTTCTCCCATTTAAAAAGCTTTTACTCACTAAATCAGTGACCCCATATTGTACGAGGATCAATGGTTTGTTGGGCTTTTTTACTTTGCTGAAAGATTCTGCAAGATTCAGAAGTTGAATAAAAGTCCACAGTGTGTGTATGAGCATTCTAGAGCTAATAGAAGCTTACAAGCCGACGAAATCGGTATATTGCGTGTGTGGCATGATTCCCATCGAGTTGCAATCCAAAGAAGTCTGGCTCCAGAAAACTGCCCTATGACAATACTTTTTCTGATATGTTAAACAACACTGACAAACAGACAGCTCACTGAAGTCGAAATGTAGGAGAAGGCGCTCGCCTGAAAACAGCTAAGATCTGCAGGACTTTCCTGAAGGAGGGTGGACCCCACAAATCTGCAAAGGTGTGGAGCAGTGATGTGCAACATCGGCACAGCAAACCCAATCCATGTCAGATATTCAGGACATCCACGAGGAACATTTCAAACGCAACAGATTGTAAACGTGTCCATAGCAAACCCACTGAAACCCACTACTGGATGGTTAATGATTAACAACTGCTCAGTCTGAAATTAAGGGTGGGGCTTGTCCATCTTCCCCTCTCTCCGTTTCTGAAGCAACCACACAGTTTAGCAGGACTTCAGAGCTCCTGTCAGGAGGCAGGCAGGAGAGCAGATTGCCTCGTGGTGCAGGGCTGTCAATTACTCTGGCACGCGGAGGGAGAAGTGCCCGGTGTGTGGGAAGATGAGTTCTTGATGGATTGCAAGCAGCACAAGACACGGATCTGCAGCTGAAATTGTTAGCAGCGTGAAATATTAATTCAGAGTCTCAGCAGCCATGTACAAGTACCAGATGGGCACGTTAGTAGCCACCCACGTCCCAACACAATTAGCACATTTTCTATTTAGTTTTTTTTTTTTTTTTTACAAAAATCAAACTTTCTAGAGGTTTCTGTCGCATCTTTGAAGCTTCCCTCCTTGGGGTCTCTTCAGGTGGGATCCTCCTACCGTGGCTCCCCAGTGCTTCCTCTGTGCTATAAAACCACAAGGGTGTTTCTGGTGACCTTACCGTATGCAGTGCATGCTATGGTTAATTAATGGATATGAGAGTACTACAAACCCAACCAAGTAACAGTAAAAACTAAAAAAGGGACAGGTCCAAAATTTTTCTTTGGATCCCCCCCCCCCCCCCTGCCAAATACACGGGCATTGCCTAGTACTAAGGTTACTTAGCCTTGAGCCCACCTGAAGCATCTCTCTTCCCCACCCTTCACTTCCTGTCTCTTTACCTCACTCTTGCAGGTTGTTTTTCTTCCTGCTTTCTCACCTTGTCACTGTTTCCCTATGCTTCTCTTCTGCCTTTTCTGCAATTCTCTTGCTCTGGGTCTGATGGTGAAAAATGTAAGTCCTCGTCCCCAAAAATCAGTGCTGGTGCCTTTCGGCTAGGTGTTTGCTATGAAAACACCTGCACAAATTAAGCAATGCACAAACCAAACCCTCTAGGTGTCATAACGTGGTAGAGCACGAAAAAGACTGACCGTTATGAATAAGCTATCCAAGACTACAAACACAGTCACAACACCATCCGCACCTGACTTTAGCACGCCGAGGCCCAGTACAGTAACGAAGCACTGCGGGAGTTACCTTAGTAGATGCTAAGCAACATGACCGTCTTCATTTTTGGAGTCAGGTGGGGTTCAGCACCCAAAGAGGATATTAAATATGAAAAATTAAAGCTTTGCAAATTTATGTGATTGCTATCAGAAGGCAGCCCTCTCACTCTGCAAACACAAGGAGACGATGGACGGAGCGCTGAAACTTTTCAGACACTCATCCTCAGTCACAGATCTGGGTTGAATCCATCATCGTTCTTTAGCTCACTTTGCCACCTCAGTTCAGACCCAGCTATATGCAAATCAGTCTTGACCCTGTGCCTCATGGGAACAGTCCAGCCCGAACTGCCAAGCCAGGTCTTCCCTGAACCGGAAACAAGCATCCTGGGACCGGTTTCGGGCTAACAGCCCTCATCAGCCAGGCTAGCTTGAATCCAGTGGCAAAGTGAGCAAGTGACCCACGTCTGGGCATACCCTGCCAACTTAGGGCTCAGACACCTCACTCTCATAAGGACTAGGAGTTTTATATAGCGCAAACTTGACCCAAAGGTATCAGAGCGCTTTACATGAGCACCAGTTGCATTACCGACGGACACATTCATATTTGTTAGGCACAGGGAGATTAAGTGATTTGCCCAGAATCACAGGATATTGAGCATCCCTGCCGAGACTCGAACCCAGTTCCCCAGCTTTGAGGTTGACGGCTCTAGCCATTATATGGATGCTCAGTCAAGTTTTAGGTACGGAACTACACTTCCCAGAAACCCATAAAAGGAAACGACCAACAAGGAACATATATTGATAACCAATGAGAAGCCAACAATGAAGACAATGCACTTCACTGTGAACGGCAAGCCCTTTGTGGTTGTTATTCACAGTCAAATTAAGTACTCTTTCTTTTCACATACTCATGTTGTAATACTAATTAGAGTTTCTACTTAAAGTACTCACAATCCCAGTTGTAATGGTTATATGATTTCTATGGTTACATAAGTATGTCTTGGGGGCAGTGAAAAAAAAGTAGGGGAACTGTGGGCGGAGAATCAGAGGACAGGAATAACCAGAGGATTGGATCAGTGGGCGGAGTCAGAGGTGTGGCCAGAAAGCTCAAAACATCCCAATTTTTAGTATTTGTTTGGCATTTCACTGGCCAGTTACAGCTTATTATGATATTTAATTCAACCAATGGATACACATGATTATTTAAGGTTTAATATGAGTTATTAATATTAAAATAAATTCACAAAGTGGGACATGTTTCCAATCACAGAATGTCCCAAATACGCTAAAAAGTGGAAGCACAAGCCATTTGGCTCCCAGCCATGGAGTTTCTGTCATCAGCACTTCTCCTACCTTTTTCCACAAGAGCAGTTCAAACATGAATGGCAAAATATCCTAGTTTGCAAATGCTCTATATAATTATGGCTCTGCCATATTTGCCATATTTGCCACATATTACGACATCTGCTACATAAGCTGACCATTTTAACTGATAAATTGTAGATCAAACGTTACTAAAAAATGTGACATGTGTTGCTGCATTGTGGTCTGCCCTTTGCAAAGGTTGACTGATCACCTTTCTCACTGCTGCATTTGTATGTTACACTGGTACTAATAAGGCAAAATATTTCCAGAGACTGTTAGCATGTGTATAAATGTCAAAATAATAAAGTATCTAAAAATATACTTTATTACGCTGCAGCCATTTTTATTTGCTGCATAATTTAGTCAACACTGTGGCATAATTTTGTCCTCCTTTGCGGCATAATTCCAGAGGCCGCAAAGCAGGCAGCACATGTTAAAAGTGCTTGTGCATGAAGCAGAGAGACTGTGAAGCCTGCAAACTTAATTTGGTGTGCGTGCAAATCCTGAATTGATGGTCCCTGGTGAGTTGCAGCTACTATTGCTGAAACAAGGCCAATGAAGGTACCAATGGGTGAGGCAGACTGGCCTCAAGGGTAGGGCCGGCTTTAGTGCTGGTGGCGCCCTGTGCGACGTTTGTTGGGCAGGGACGGCTTTAGTGCTGGTTGTGCCCTGTGCAACAATGTTTGTTGGTGCTTCCCAATGACCACCTCAGCCACGGATTCCATCACTACCACCCTTTAACAGTGCTCAAGTCTCCATAACCACTCTCTCTCTCAGATGCATTTAATTTGATTTACAGTGCCACTCATACCAGTGTAGGGTGTCAGAGCACTTTACATCACAGACATTACACAGAGACAATCAATTATGTGTGTGTAAATCACTGTATAGGGAATGTTACATAAGACAAAGGACTACAAGGTGTAGGAGTCACATGAAAATCATACTAGTAGGCAGTATAGTTTATTAGTGATTTGGTCTGGAGAAACACAAACTCTGAATTTAAAACGTAATACCATGGTTGGGGGTTCTCTTTAATAATCAGAATTGATTTCTTTTCAAATGAACACTTTTTGCAACATTAGGATAATCAAAGACTGGGGGAAAAACCATAGCCATAAGTGTTTTTCTTTTTTGGATCCATTTCACAGGGGAACAAATAAACGAAAGGATGAAAGAGGATGAGAACCGTTTCTTGAAGTCACGGTTTTCAGTAAGTTAGGAGTGAGACAGAAAGAGAGGGAAGAAGAGGAAGAAGGAAAGGGGGGCAGCTGCCAGCGGCATAGCAGAAGTGGACACTGTCCTTGTCTTCTCTGGGCAAGAAGGACAGAGTCCTTTTCCTTCTCTGCCCGCCCACCCACCCGTCCCGAACGGCCACGAACGCCAAGCCTTATCTAAAGGCCTTGACTATTTCTGCCGTCCTGGGACCCATGTTTAAAATAAAAAAAGTAGGGGAACAGAATCTATTGAATTAAAGAAGTAGGGGCACGCCATGCCCTGCCGATCACGCCCACTTCGACTACTGCTTGAGGGCCGTGCAAGGTTGAATAGGACCGTTCAGTGTGGCAGGATGAGGCTTTCTCCTTTGAACTCTGACCCGCAGTCCCTAGGTCCGTCCGTGCAAAGCTCAGAGTGTGTGTTTGTTTTCAGTTTGTACTGAGGCTAGGGGAGCAAGAATAACTGTATGGAGGTAGATTGCAAGTGGCACGACGAAGGCCCTCTTCATTTTTTGCCTTGTCGCTTGCTCTATACTGCTCGAATATCTGCTGTCTTTTGAGCAATGCACATGGCCACCGCCAGCAGTATTTAGTCTAAACAAAAAAAGTCTGTCCAGAGTATTGTAAAAGAATGATAAGGAAAAGATTTTTGGGACAATCTATATGTTTCAGTCTTCATTCTCTTCCTCAGCCTGCTTCTGGTACCAGAAACTGTCTGGCACTCCGTGTCTACAAGTACATTTAGCACAATAAATGCTGGTTCTTTTTTGGTTTTGGACACTACAACCAGTAGTCAGTCGTCTGGCTTGAATCCCGTGCTTTTTCACGGTCACTATTGTTGGTATTACGATTCCCAATGGTTCTTCGTATTTTGACAGTGGTCGTGAGGTACCACCACCTTCAGGCCGAGAAGGAGACAATTTAGTAAAAGTGATACTGAGAACGAAGACTGCAATTCTTGCACAGATAACTATGACAATGTTACTGATTCAGAAAACATATATAACTTTGAGTCCTCTAAGAAAAAAGATAGATTTCATAATTCGCAATTTGTCCAAGAGCAAGCAAATCGGATTGAACCAGAAGTGGGCATCCTGGACTAAGCTAGACAACATAAATTCAAATCTGTCTTTCATTCGTCCCACTAATTCAGCAGAATGGCTCCAAGCAAAATATGTTTGTATTTATAACTATGCCAGGATAAGGCTCCCTTTACATAACATACTTCATAACTAACAGAGGTCATACTGTTCCTATCCATCTCTGTCTTAAGGGATGGCAGCCAAGCAAATTTGCTGATCGAAAAATGGCATTCTCTTTTATATAAAGCAGAGTCAAAAATGCGACTGGCTGTACCAGATCTTCATGCCAGGACTCACTTCAGGATATTGTTGGACCACTGGCTAAGATTCTGAATACAGGCAAGGAAGTTTGAGTGGGTGACTCTCTGGATGGTCCTGATGTATTGAACAATGTACAATATGCTGTTTGTGGAAGACAAATGCCTTTACAACACATGTGTGATGCAAAGATCTTTTTCTTTAAAAAAATTATAAGCTGTAGAATCTTCAGAAGAATGCCCGGATGCCAAAGTATTATTATTTCTTGATAATCTCATCGAAGAAACATGAAGCCTCCATGTCTGTGTCATTGGATATTGGACGAAGAATAGTCCTCGCTTAACTCAAAAAGGGTGTTTGGCCATTGACTTGTTGACAGGGTTAATAGAAACAGAATCCCCTCCATCGCAGATATCAGTTTAACTCCATTCTCCGTTGACATGTCCCTCTCCCTTCATTTAGTCACCAAGACTACAGACGTCAGTTCATTTACTGGAGGGGGTGATGTTTTGTACAGAAGGTCTCAGAGGATACAGGAGATGAAACTTCTTTGGAGATAAGATCACCACCTATTGAACCTCCATTCATTGGAGGAAAATGAGCTATGTTTCACAAAAATGGGAGAAAATAACAACAGATCCTTGAGTGAGTTTTACAATCTGTACGGGATCTCTAGTAGAGTTTTTCTCCATTCCTTTTCAACAATTATTCCCATATACAATTCAAATTCACAAGAAAACCAGTGAATCAGCAGGTGGCCATTCTTCTTCAGCAAAGTGCAATGTATCAACCTCTTCTGCCTCTCATAGGTTTCCTAAGTACCAACTTTCTAGCCCAGAAGGAAAAAAACAAAAAGATGCAACATGTCCTAAATCTCACTGCTTCTAGCCAGCTTGCGACGCATCATCATTTCAAATTGGAGACGATTGTTAAACTAAGACACTATTGCCTGAGAGTTTGGTGGATTAGAGACATTGGCCAAAAGGTGGCAGATGTCCCAATGCATGAGTCAGAGGGCAATTGTTACAACTGGGGTCTTTCACCATTGTCCTGGAGCTATGGATACCCCCCACCTCCTAACTGGGACTCAAGTACCCCGTTTTAGCACTTGACTCTCAGGGTAACAGGGCAGAGCTGTCCAAAGCTTACTCAGTACAGTCTACCCAGGTGCAGATAGCGGGCTGAGTTCAAAAGTAGTCCCATTCACTCACCCTGCACACTGGTGTACATGCGTGTTTAAATGTGATCACATGTAACATCACTTAGCCTCTCACCTCAGCTACACAGCAGCAGATCTTATTTTAAAAGGCAGGAGCAGGATGTTAGCACCCCAGTCCATTTTATTACAGCTTACAGTGAGTGAGACTCAGTTAGTGAGACTCACAGCAGAGACCCAAAATTCAAGTGGATAAAAAGTTAGATGGGTTATAGCAGATCAGAACCTACTTATTCACAGTCATCCTTTAAAAATGGAGACTATTCTTCTCCTAGGAGACTCGGGGCCTTATTTAGAGTTTGTCAGATAAAGGACATCTGCCAATGAGTGGCAGATGTTTGGTCCACCCTATCTAGAGTACATAGGCCTCCATGCACTAAATAGGGCAGGTGGGACATCTACCAAAATTCTAAATAAGGTGCTATCTAGCAGGTCAGCTATAAAACAAAAATAACATTTGAAATGGTATATCAAATGTGTATTTAGTGTTCCTTAAATACCTGAACCTGATCTCAGATGTGTGAACAATAGCAAATTCGGAAGATTCGAAATGCAGTTCCAGCAAACACAAGCTAAAGCAGAAGAGGGCTGTGGGGACAGTATTACAATGTGTAGGCCTTTAGTGCCTTTCTTGTTAATGGAATGAGGGCCCAAGGCCGAGGGCCATTCTGGCTCCATATGTCGAGCCTAAGGTGTTCCAACCTGAGATGCCTTCCAAAAGTGAGCGCCTCATGTCTGAGTGAGGCTCATGGCAATGTACAGAGGGCTGTGTCCTTTCCAACCATTCTATTAGTGTCTCCACCTGGTTTATAGCACCCCAGGAACTTCAATGCCTTTCAGCCATCAAAATTAGCAGTGAAACACATTGTGGTCCATAGTGGTTGTGTTGTTGATTCCACTCACATGGGCCTCAAAGGGATATTTTTGTAGTCAGATGTGGCCAATATGAAGCTGCTAGAACCAGTCTTTGGTCTCTCCTTAACATCCCAGGAGGAGCTTAGGTTTCCACCCAGGAGGCTTTCTCATTCACAGGCACTCCATCACAGACTCTTTCCCCTCTGAGAAGATTTTGCCTCAGGCAGACATCAGCATACCCATCAATTTCTCCTACTTTTGCCTCGTTTTTACTGCTTTCCCATTCCTTTCCCCCTGTTTTTCTGAGTGCTTTCTCCTGCTTTTACTTCGTTTTGTAATGCTTTCTCAGCGAAGCAGCTACCAACTCCAGCGGCTTGAGACCCTCACGGGTGACTTACAGCGCTTTATAAATCCTGAATGAAGTGGCCAATCATGCTCTTACCCTGTGCATACTATCAGACATGTTCTATCCACGCAATTTATCAAGCCATCATCCTGCTGCTGGAGGAGAACTACAATTACTCTTATTCGCTAGGTAAGTATGTATGTATATGGTATTTCTATAGCACTGTACTTGGTCAAAGGCAGGCTTAAAGTTGGCGAGTAATAGGAGAGGAAGCTGGGTTGTGGACAGTTAATGCATTGTGATGGAGTGTTCAACTCTATCCTAAACTGGAGCAGCCACGTGAAGCAGTCCTAATTAACAGGAGTATTCATACATGCAACCACCCTCCTGTTTAAGACAATATCATTCATGTGACCTAGGCACAGCACTTGCAAGAACAATTCTTCTTTTTCTTGTAGTGGAGTTCAGAATGGCCAGATGTAGAATCCCGGGGGCTGTGCATAGTCTGGCACAGAGGCTCCGTGTGCCAGGGATTTATCGCAATCACTTTAGGAGCCAGCAGAGGATTCTGAAGCCCATGTGTATTGAACTAAGCAGGGAACATGACTAATTCAGGATTATAAAATCTACCATTATAAAGAAGACAGGCTTCTGAGCTGCAGCTGAGTCATTCAATTAAGGATCATTGCCACCCTCAATGACATTCATTTCAACTACTCCTCTGTAAAGACACAATACATTTCCAAATACATGAAATGTGAGTAGGTTGCATCAGAGCATTGCATAATACACATGCTGAGCAATGAGAGGCAAAATTCTCTTTGCTGATATATTCATTTTACTTATGAGAAATGCAGAAGCAAGAGCTTGCAGAAATGTAGTCCCAGTGCTAAAAGAAGGTGCACTCTGCCGTCTCATTACCATCTGCAGAAGGCTTCATTAGGACTAGTTAGAACATTCTCTCACACTGAAAATGTGTTAGGTGTTTATGAGCAATAACATACTTGTCACAAATAAATTACAATGTTTACAAATTATGTACCCAGTGGTGGGCAGTGTAATGTCCCATAAGTCCCCACACTTGAGTGAGGAGACACATTGCAATTGCTGCCTCGCCCAGAAAACAAAATATACAATATTCGCCACTGCTCCTCCGGCTACTATTTTTCCTAGCTTTGGTTTACAGCAAGTCAAACATCAAATGGTATGAGATTGTTGCACAAATTTATTAAAATACAAACACATAAATGTCATAAGAAGTAAAAAATAATAAGCCCTACTTAGTCAATTTTCCTATAATGTCAGTGAACTTTGGAAAAATAAATATGTACTACACAAGGATAAATATGCCCTCTTCAAGCACTAGGGGATATTAGAATATCCATTGGAATTCCCACAGCGTAATCGAACATTTGCATTTTGTCTGGAGGGATCCAATAATTCCTTGTGGAGCATCAACTCTCCGTGCACCCTAAGTCATGTGTTCCCTGCCACTAACTGGATAGACTATGGGCCTGATTTAGATCTTGGCGAACGGGTTACTCTGTTACAACGGTGACGGATATCCCAGCCGCCAAAATATAAATCCCATAGAATATAATGGGATTTTTATTTTGGCGGACGGGATATCTGTCACCGTTGTGACAGAGTAACCCGTCCGCCAAAATCTAAATCAGGCCCAATATGACTTACCGAGACCCGAAGTCCAAGGGTTTACAAGAACCCCTCTAACCGCAGGGTAAGCTCTAATGTTATACCCCTGTTGACTACACTCGCATGTGGACTTTTCACCAGGATGCAGTGGTGACTGGTTATTTCACTGGAACGCAGTCAAACAAACACTGCAGAAGAAACCCAATATCAATGATTGCACCTCAGACTAACTAAATGTACTTCCGTGCAGTTGTACTATAATGGCTGAGTTTGCTTCCAAAATATATTCTCACATAACACGGAGGACTGTTCTGTCTGTGTCTCCCTCTATGTAGGCATCACAGTCAAGTACTGCCTCTGCCGAACTATTTGCTTTATCTTTTTTTATCTCATGTTCTTCATCTTGTATTTTCTCACTTTCTGTCTGCACACCCCTCTTCTCTATTGGTCTGGTAGTCATATGATTTGATTGTTAATTACATGCATCACTTTCTTCAACTAAGTTCCACAGATTTCTATTCCATAAAGCGGGTGCACCCCCTGAATATTATATCAAAATCTATGGGACGGAATATTGAAAATAAAATATCGACAGGTAAGTAAATGTAGATTTTCAATACCAAACTCCACATATTCGCAGTGCATATATCTTCAAGGTACGTAGATGTGGAGTTAGGATAGTACACCTATACTTCCTTATATGCACTTCCCTTTCAATATTTTGTCCCTCAGTGCTCTGTCCTTGATATTAGTATGTCACAATATGGTTGGTGTTGATGTTCAGTGGTACAAATCTTAAAGTGGTACATTCGACATGAGACGGCAATGGACAGTCTTAAATGGCCAAAAATGAATATGTGCAGATAAGTAGGCACACACCTTGTCAGCCCACATTCCAATGTGTGGAAGGAAATTGGGTATGAACAAGGCCAACAAGTGTCTAAGTTGTATCACAGGCCTCTTACAGATCTAGAAATCTTGGGGCACAGTATGACAGGTGTTCATGGTTGTTTATCTTAAGAGGTGCGAAGTAGAAGGCAAAAGCAGGAAAATGGTCATTAGTTGAATGAATGATGCAATAAGACTTTAAGATGTTACCTTCTTGCCAACATGCACTTTTGCAATAGAGAGGGAGGGGGCTCATGTGAGATGGGCTGCACTTTCTCAATGAAAAGAGAAGAAACACTCTTTTACTATATGGTGACTAGATTGTGTGGGTTGCAGTCCACGCAAGGGAATACCATAAGGGATCATGCTATTCACTATATATTGCGCTGCATGTATGTAAAAGATCCATCTCAATGTGTTCCGGTTTGAGTCAATGTACAATGAAATGAAGGAATGGGTAACCAAATACAGCTTGGAGTTTTCCCTAATTTCAACATCATTGTTTACTCGATTTCCCTTCCATTGGTAGGTATGGCTTAACATCAGAGGTTTTTTTGTTTTTGCACAAATGCCACTTTTATATTTATAAATTTAGAACCATCTAAGCACCTGTTCAAATTACAAACCTGCATGAACCAAGTTTATAAAAAAAAAAGTGATTTCTGTAACTTAGGTGCTGTTTTTGGCTAATAAGATATATCCAATATAATTTAAAAACCGCCAGCGTAAACTAGTTTTGACAAGGTTAAAATTATACCAGGTTAAACCTCAAATTTAACATGTGATCTCTTACCTCTTGCAAGCCACTACACGTCTGCATGCCTCTTATGCGAAAAAGTGAAGTGAGATTGCCCGAAGATAACACATGACATTACCCGCATTATTTATTCAGCAAACACTGATAAATAAGTCATGGAGGCAGAGAGTTGGAACAGCATGAGAAGAACAGAGACTTTTGCCCCCCAGAGGTGCCCCACAAAGAACAGAGCTATGCGCGCCACGATAAATAAATAAACAGAGTGGGAAGCCTGTGATTTGGTGCTGAATGTGCTGAGATTTATATACACTTGACAAAGGAGTGCTCTTTTGTATGCAGTCAGGTAGGTGCCCTTTACAAGCACATCAGTGATTCAGATTGGCTTTGACTGGTATACCCGCTCACTGTAAATGCCCATTGTAACATGGCCGCCCCCTAAGTCTACCTCAGTAAGGATGGGAAGGTACAAAAGTAATCTCTGCAGGAGTCTGCAGAGTGAATAGTTGCCTTCTTATAATGTACTGCCAGAAGCATTATTCTCTGCTCTATAAAGCACTTATTTATTTATTCCCTCAAAATGCTTGCAATCGGCGGACACTATAGCTTCAAATATATTATATACACTCTACTAGAATATGAGGGCCCCGGAGTGGTTTGCAATATTCATCACACCCGGGAAAAATCAGGCCACCAAACCAAGGTCCCAGAACGTATCTGGCGCGATAAACAACTAGTTTTACTATAGCTACCCAATTTACCCTAATAATGGAACATAACATGCAGATTTTGATGTTTTCCGAACCAAAATTCGCATGGTCCAGTATTCTATGCATAATTTCCCCCAAGCATATTTAGGTAAGTATGACCTTCTAAAAAGTACTCGGGGAAAATTGGGCCACAATGCTGTTAATTGCTCCAGGGGCTGCATTACGAATACAGCGCACTTTCCTTGTTTGCGCCATGGCGCGCCTTTCAAAAGGTGCGCTATGTGCAAACATTGAAAGTGTGCCGTATTAGAATGAATGTGCCGCCCTGGAGGTAGAGCATTTAAGTGAAATAAGAAGTAGCTGTTTGGAAGCTACTCCATGTGTCCCTGTGCAGGTTGCAACCTGCTTGCACTTTTAAGGGGGTTTAGCGATACCCCTTGCAGACGGATGCAGTGACTACACAGGTTAGTTCCCTTTCAAAGGAAGCCCTAATGTCCTTAAACTGTAGCCCTTGTCACTCATCTAAGCCCCATGACCCCTACACATTGAGGATTCTTTAGGCTTTAGGTGTAAATCTTGCGGGTTCACTCTCAAGCCAATGCTGAAGGCAGAGCCGGCTTAAGCTATTGCCAGGGATAGCGTACCCTGGCTCCCTGATGTGCCATATGACTCTGTCGCCTTCAGGGCCTGCCTTATTAACTGCAGGCCCCTCTCCAGCATGCATCCGACTTATTACTTTTGCTGTCAGATAGCACAAGGGACTTTATATTTCTTACGGAAACCTGGCTAAAGGAAGGTTCTAACCCTAACCTCGCCATGACCATTCCACCAGTATACAGGATTTTGTGTGCTAATTGGGGAGGAGATAGGATGGGAGGCGGGGTGCTACCACCCTTAGGGATAATTTTGAAGCCTCCTCATCTGTGCCGGGCCATATTGAGATCTTAGAGGGCCTTACTTTTTGCATTAAAATAACCCCCTCATTTTCCTTTTCATGCTTACTGAGCTATACGCCCCTGAACTGCCCCAATAGCTGCATCCCACAATTATGTGACACAATTGCTCAGTTGTCACTTCAATATGCGAATTTTACTGTTCTGTGGGATTTTAACACATTCATGCAGACATCCCCAACTGCACTAAGGCTTCTCAGCTTATCCAAACTTTGGCAGATATTAACATGACACAACATGTCACTGCACCAACCCACAAAGCCGGCCGTATGTTGCATTTAATTTTTCCCAACATTTCGTGTCTCTAAGCTAGCGCCCCTGTACGCCTGGTCTGGACAGATCATTTCCTGGTTCCGTTTTTTAGGTCTCGCCTGGCGTTGCAGCGCGCATGCGCTGCTCGCTCTTCGAGGGCTTCTTGGAATCAATACAGTTTCAGAAGTGGACTTTAAGCCAAGCCCTTGTTTTCAATTGGCTTGCGTCATTGTTTATGTTAAACGCTGGCGCGTGACTGGAAATCAGGCTTTTTTGTTACCGCCCTGTCCAATTTTAGGACGGCCCATCTGGACAGGCCGACGCCATCTTTGTTTGGCATGACGTAGGAGGGTGTGCTGCTAGCTCTGTTTACGGGAAACGCTGGCTCCTCATTGGAAATACTACCAGCTCCTCCCTCCCCTTCCCCCCATCCAAAAGCAAACTCCCCAGAGTTGCGCTGTTCATTGTTCATGGGCTTATATCGTGGAGTTGCTGGAAGCGCCCCTTGCTTTTCTCTGCCCCCGGTGCTCGCACACAGAGGTGGAAAGATTACCATCACACCGGGTGAAGTCCGAGGCTCGGGGCACGTTCCTCGTTATGCTTTACCCGCCCTCTTCCTCCCATCACAATGCCCCTACATTTTCGCAAGATGGTGCTCATACTAAGGGATCCCGGGCTGTAAGCCAAGAGCCGTAGCACCATCTACACAGGCACTCGGGGTGCTTTTTTTAAATTTTACTTCTATTCCTCCCTTGACAACAAAATGCCGACAGCTTGTTCTTTATGGGTTTACGCTCCTTCTTGTCTTTCTCACCATTCTCGGACATCGTGGAGCTGCTGGAAGCGCCCCTTGCTTTTCTCTGCCCCCGGTGCTCGCCGACTCACTGACCCTAAAGTCTGCTGCGCAAAAAAAATTGCTCCAAAGTTGAATAAGTGTCTTGCCCTGTGGTAGATTTAGAGAGATCGGGGGCACCACCTGCGTAGGCTTGAAGCGGGCGACCTTTTTTTTTTTTTTCTGGCTCTGCCTACAGCCTCCCTCCAACATGCCGAACAAGACTTTCTCTCTCAGCCATCGGCCTCCTGGGACTTTTTCTAAACTCTCGCCACCCCCGGGCCCTAATTCTGCAAGGTTGCTCTTTCCTCTCCGCCCTCCTTTTTTTCGGCCGCACACACAGAGGTGGAAAGATTACCATCACACCGGGTGGAGTCCGAGGCTCGGGGCACGTTCCAAGTTATGCTTTACCCGCCCTCTTCCTCCCATTACAATGCCCCTACATTTTCGCAAGATGGTGCTCATACTGAGGGATCCCGGGCTGTAAGCCGAGAGCCGTAGCACCGTCTACACAGGCACTCGGGGTGCTTTTTTAAATTTTACTTCTATTCCTCCCTTGACAACAAAATGCCTCTATTGACTTTAATCAAATACCCCGCTTTTCAGAACTTTGTCTCTCCTCCCTCCCCGGCTCTGCCCGCCTTGGGTTTCCCCTTCAGCCATCAAACGCAGCGAAGCCCAGGAGGCAGGAGCTGGTGAGCAGCGAGGCGTGGTACATACCCCAGGGCAGGAGCTGGTAAGCAGTAAGGGGCTGTAGATACCCCAGGGCAGGAGCGGGTGAGCAGTGAGGGGCTCTCTGCCCCAATTATTGTGCCCCCTACTGTTGTCACATCTGTCTACCCACAGTCTTCTGTCCTTTGTGCTCTCCCTCTCCACCCATGTTCACTTCTACCTCTCACTTTTCTGTGCTCTCTGCTCTATCCTGACTTCTCACAGTACTCTCGTGCTCTCTGCCCTATCCTGACTTCTGACAGTACTCTTGTGCTTTCTGCCCTATCCTAACTTCGGACGGTACTCTCGTGCTCTCTGCCCTATCCTGACTTCTTGCAGTACTCTCGTGCTCTCTGCCCTATCCTCACTTCTGGCAGTACTCTCGTGCTCACTGACCTTGTGCTACCTGCCCTTTATCCTTTGTGCGCCCTCTGCTACTTGCCTACTGTCACATTCACCCTCACGCCATCTGTCTCCTTCGATCTCTGCCCTCTGCTCACTGCCCGCTCCTCCCTGTTCTCCTGGTTTATTCTGCCCTCGGACTCTCTCGCATCTTCTCTCTCTGCTCACTGTCCCTGTCCTGTCTGCCCTCCCCCTGTCCTCCGTGCCTGTTCTACCCTTGGGGCCTCTTCCAACTATCCTCTCTGCCTCCACCCTTTATACCCTCAGGGTTCACTGTGCACGGTCCCTTCACGTGCTCTCTGCCTCTGATTACTGTCCCTGTCCTGTCTGCCCTCCCCCTGTCCTCCGTGCCTGTTCTACCCTTGGGGTCTGTTCCACCTTTCCTCTCTGCCCCTTGGCTCTCAGCCTTCACCCTTTATACCCTCGGGGTTCACTGTACACTGTCCCATCACGTGCTCTCTGCCTCTGCTCACTGTCCCTGTCCTGTCTGCCCTCCCCCCTGTCCTCCGTGCCTGTTCTACCCGTGGGGTCTCTTCCACCTCTCCTCTCTGCCCCATGGCTCTCTGCCTCTACCCTTTATACCCTCTGGGTTCATTGTGCACTGTCCCTCACGTGCTCCCTGCCTCTGCTCACTGTCCCTGTCCTGTCTGCCCTCCCCCTGTACTCTGTGCCTGTTCTACCCTTGGGGTCTCTTCCACCTCTCTCTCTGCCCCGCGGCACTCTGTCTCTACCCTTTATACCCTCGGGGTTCACTGTGCACTGTCCCTTCACGTGCTCTCTGCCTCCTGCACTTCCTGTCACATTCACCTTCACGCTGCCCTAGGTTTCTGCTTCCTTTCTTCCCAGCTCTCTGCCCCGACCCCTCTCTGGCACCAGTGGCACTTTGGGGCCCCAGTGCATATTTTCCTCGTCCGCAGAGTTTGACCCTCAGCAAAAGAGAGAACAAGCATTTTCAATACAATAGGTCTCGCATTTATGCGAGTTTGAGCTATTGACATTGCAAATGACAATGCCTTTTATTTATGTTTTAAAAACAAAAATAAAAGGCATTGTCATTTGTAATGTCAATAGCTTAAACTCGTATAAATGCGAGACCTATTGCATTGCAAATGCTCGTCTTTTACAGTCCTGAACAGTTGCTGAAGACTAGGACAAACCCTGAACTCAAGAGAAGCTGGCGGAATGTCACAGTGATGCCTTCGGTACTCTCTCTTCAATCCTCCCCTTCTTCTTTCTCAAGCAACCCTGACCTCGATGTGGTCCTGTTCAATCAATGGATCATTAAGACCTTGGACCTTTTAGCCCCCTGAAAAAGTATACAGCTAAAAGATTCAAACCTTCGCACCCCTGGTATTCTCCTGCTCTAAGAGCACAGAAAAGCTTATGTAAAAACTTGAGCGTAGCTAGAGGAGGTCTTATGACCCCGAGGCGAAGAGGCTTTATTTAACATTTGTTGAGCGCGTAGCTACCCACATGCATCCCAGCGCTAGTGACAACAGGCAGACGACAGCAAGAGTTCTAGATCGTATTCTGGAACAGCCAGGTCTTCAGAAGCTTCCGAAAAGAGAAATGATGGGCAGTTGAGCGAAGATGGAGTGGAAGGGTGTTCCATAATCTGGCAGTGTTATAGGAGAAAGAGCAGCACCCGGAACGGGCCCTTTTGATTTTCGGGACTGATGCTAAGAACAGATTGGCTGAACGAAGACATCTCAAGGGGCGATAGAAGGTGATAAGGGAGTGGTTGATTGTGGGACCTTTCCTCCAGAGGGTCTTGTGAGCTATACATAATGATTTGAATATTATGCGTTCGTTTATTGGCAGCCAATGAAGCGTTTTAAGGGCAGGCTTGGCAGAATGAGTTTTAGGGGTATTAAGTAGCAACCTGGCTGCACAATTCTGCACGACTTAAAGTTTCATTGTGGTGGATTTAGGAGCACCAAGGTAGAGGGAATTTACAAAGCGGCTCTCAATAAATTCTGTAAACTTTCTCGGAAATCGATGAAAGAGCACTTTGCGGTGTGCATCAAGGACGCCGCTGACCCGTCCAGGGAGTATTTAAGATTGTTAAGTCTTTCACTTCCCTCAAAGGGGTCCAAAGCTCCTTTCAACCCTCACCTGATCTTTGCACTAAGCTTTCAAATTTCTTTGATAAGAAAATTCAAAAACTGTACGCTACTTTCTCTGGTATTTGCTGTACAGCAGACTCAGTGACTCCCATGCCAAGTCAAAAACCGGTCGTCTCCGAGTTTGGCCTTATTTCCGAAGACATCTCGCTTAAGGAACTGTTGAAATGCAAAGCAGGGTCACCCGGAGACCCCTGCCCCCACCCTCAAATTTTCAGGATGATAGCACACTACGTGAATCTCTCTCAATAAGATTTAGAATTCATCTTTAAACTCAGGCTTTCTCCCTGCTATTTGGAAATGAGCATTTCTTCTGCCGCATCTAAAAAAACCAATGCAGACCCTAGTGTGCTCAGTAATTTCAGGCCCATCTCATTTTGCCAGCCCCAGCAAAGATCTTGGAGAAGTTGTTAAATCAGCAACTTTCATAGCGACAAATGGTCTGCCCCATGACACTCAATCAGGCTTTCGTGCTGGTTACAGCACCGAACTGCATTATTGGAAGTGTCGGAGTCCGTTAGAGAAACATTGGACAAAGGAGCGTCCGTTATGGTTGTATTACTGGATTTATCAGTAGCGTTCGACACAGTGTCTCGCCCTAACCTGTTGAACAGATTAAGCCAACTTGGCTTTCAGGGCACAGTCTTGTCCTGGATAAAATCCTTTCTGGAGGAACGTTCTCAGAGGGTTTTTATCTGCCCTTTTTCTTCCTCCCCAAACACCTGGTTTGAGGGGTACTACAGGGTTCTACCCTGAGCCCGCTGCTTTTTAACCTCTACATGGCCCCACTTGCCACCCTCATCAAATCCTGGGGGAGTGAAGGTGGTCTCCTAAGCAAATGAGACGCAAGTGTTGTTCTCTTTCAGGGAGCACTCTGAAGCAGCTCTCCTTACATTTCAAGAGTGCTTGAAAGGCGTAGACATTTGGATGAAGTCAAACTTTTAAAAACTTAACATGGATAAAACATAGGTCCTCTTCTTGAGCCTGCAGGCACCCCCCCCTCCAAACCTTAGGTGGCCTAAACAACTTGACCCACCCCCATCACCTGCTTCATTGGCGAGGAACTGTTTGATGCAGACCTCTCTTTCATGACACAAATAAAACAGATCTCTTCGATCTGCTTCCTGAAGCTTCAATCCGACAGGACGGTGCTGCACCTGGTCCCGGAGTGAACCCATAAGAACGTGGTCCATGCACTCATGATGTCAAGCCTTGATTTTGACAACAGCCTCTATTTGGGCCTACCCATGTTTCTGACACACAGACTACATATTACTCACAGAATGCGGCAGCCAGGCTGATTCAGCGGGTCCCTTTTCACCAACATATTTCACCCCACTTAAAGGAGCTACATTGTCTCCCGATGGTGAAAAGGACCAAATGTAACGCCCTCACCCTTGCTTTTAGAGCCCTTGAAGGACAAAGTCCACTCTACTTGAGAAACAGACTTGGCCGATACCAACAAGAAAGATCGTTGAGATCCAATAACCCCTGGCTTATGCGTACGCCCAGATTTGCCAAAGCTCGCCGCGGAAGCAGGTCATTCACGGTACTGACGGCGAAGCTGTGGAATTCTCTACCCCTTGAACTTCGCTTGGCCCAGTCAATGCAATGCTTCAAAAAAGAGCTAAATACCTGGCTCTTTGACCAAGATTAAGTCATCTGCTACCCGTTCATTTTTAATCACTGCTTTGAGCGCCGGGACGCTTCAGTAGAAGAAGCCGAGTGCATTACAAGTGCAAAATCAAATTCCATGGACTCCCCAGACAGCAATCAATCAATCAATCGATTGATTGATTGATGTCTGGGGAGTCCATGGGACTCCCTTTCTCCCCCCCAAAGGGTTGACTTTAGGAGTTGCACTGAAAGAGCGCCACCTTTTTGTGGCACACTTTTAGTGTGCCTCTTATAGGAAAGTTTGCCTCTGCGCACACGTTGGTAATATGGCGTAGGTGAACAGGCACAGTGATTCCCTCATTTGCATGGGGCCACGCCCGAGGCACATGAGGTGAACGCCCTTTCATGATACCGCTAGCGCTACCTGTATTAAAGAAGGGGACACACATGAGTCTGCAGCCCCTTCTGTAATAGCACTGTGCCCCGGAGGTTCTCAAAGTGGGCGCACACGCCCGTTGCATCCCCGGGCACAATGTATAATATGGGCTCAGGTGTGGTAAAATCAGCATAATTTATAATTCTGATCTTTGGACTGTATTCACACAGGTAAATTCACATGCAAAGATCTCCACACGTTGAATCTCCATTTAAAACTAGGAGGAGATTTCCTCATGGACAGAATTCACGAAAGGCATGAGACCTTCGCCTACATTTACGGCCCTATTCACAAAAGCCATTTTGGAACTCACAAACCTCTGTCCTAGAGATCTCTAACTCACCCTCTCCTAACTTTTTCCATAAGAAGATCTTCTCCACACAGAACTGTTGGTGTTTGTAGTGAATGTTGGCGGGCCCAAAAGGAATGGTGGCAAAATGTGGAATAATACCTACAAAAGGGGTGGCATTTATGGAAATTAAATGAGGGGTTTAGGGAGACACATGTACAAAAAAAGAAAAAAAAACACCAAATGAGCAAGACAATCCCCATTTACAAAGTTCACACCTACATTTGCTTCTGCAGTAACACTAGCAAAACAGGCTTAAAGATACTCCATCTCCACCTTGGGGCTAGTCAAGCACCATAGGTGGCCAACCTGCGGCAGTAAAACGCACTCCCTTAAAAACTCTGGTGGCAGAAAATGACACTAATACGTAGGGAAATATATAAAATAAAACAAATTAAATAATGTTAAAATCAAAGTGTAATTTAAATAATTCTGACATATTGAAATAAAAAATCAAATGTTACTTTTAATATATATAATAACACTTTAACAAAATGTATTTTAAATGATACCGACATTTTTTAAAAACTTTAAGAAGCAACTAAAAGAATACATAACTTGCATCCAAGATTGTGACACATTCGACAGAAATGATACTGCAAGACGTGGTGGAGGGAAAATTAAAATGAATTTTAATGTAATTTAAAAAAATAAAAAAAAAAAAAATTACTTAACTTGTAAAATATGTTAGGCGTTAGCACAGGTGTGTTCTCTTGTTACTCTAGTAGTCCATGGTGAATAAGTGATAAGGAAACATGTTTTGCTATTTTTATATAAAAAAGCAATATTTATTTTCATGTTAAAATTAATTTTTCTATACTTCCCTATTACCTTTTCTTTAGACATCTCCAACCCAGTGATGGAGGTCTCCACAAACAGCTGTAATGTGTCTAACTTAACGTTCACAAAATTAGTCGTAGGAATCTTAACTCCCTCATTTTAAGGGGTGGACATGCACTCATCTGAATCTGGGTGGAGATCTATGCACGGAAATGGTGAATTACATCCAAAATGAAACCTACACCTAGATGTAGATATAGATGTCCACAGACTCCACATGAACACTTACCTTCGTGAATAGGGCCACTCGATTCACAAGTCTCCACTCTCTGAAATGAGGAGATGGAGACTCCTATGACCAAATTTATGAGTATAAAGTTACTAAAAGTAACTTTCTACTTGTTTGTGCAGATCTCTGCCACTGGAGAGAGACCTTGATGTGGAAAGTATTAGTTAAAAATTAAACTTTAGTAAAAATACTTTTCTAAATTCATCTAGGGCTGTCACATTATAAAGACTCAACGGCTTAAATATTTTAAATCCCATTTAATTGTACTTTAAAGAAATGTTTCATATTTAATTTATTTTATAAATTTATATTAATAACAACATTAACTGCCCCACCTCGGTGTATTGAGTGCATTACAAGCCTGGTTGCATGTTATTTTTTTGATGTTGATATTTTTTATTTAAGTTAGCATTTTAATTAAATTAAAATGTAGTTTAATGTTTAAAAAATATTTTAAAATTCAATAAAACGTTTTTATTAAAAAATATACTAAGTGATAATACTTAACCATATCTAGACACATTCTGAAGCAACTGACTAATTATCTATAAAGCACGTAAAAGCACAAAGAGTGCATAGCTACCCATGGGCATCCCGGCACTGATCGTGCGGCACAGAAACATCAGAAGAGTTTTAATTTTTTATAAATTTTTTATTCCTCTATTGAAGGGCAGTGTTTTGAAATAGCCATGTTTTGAGCATTTTCTGGAAGGGACGTAGCTGATTTACAGAGCTTAAAGAGATGGGGAGACTGTTACACAGCCTAGCCGCATTATATGAAAAAGAGCAGCCGCCAAATCTTTCCCTTCTGACTTTGGCCACTTTGGCCAGATGTGCATTAGAGGATTACAATGTTCTTAGAGGGCGGTAGGAGGAGAGCAGGGAATGGGAAATCAATGGTCCTTTATCTGAGAGCGCCCTGTGAGTAATGCAGAGGGATTTAAATTTGATCTCATCAGCCACAGGGAGCCAATGAAGGGAGTTTAGAGCTTGTCGTGGGGATTTGGTGCCTGGGTATGTTGAACAGCAACCAGGGGGCACAATTCTGTACCACATGTAGTTTCCTTGTTGTAGCCTTTCGGGCTCCCAAGTAAAGGGAGTTACCGTAGTCTAGGTGGGAGAGAATAAGAGCCTGGACAACCAGCCTCTTTGCAGTAAAAGGGAGAAGAGAAAGTCTTTTTCGGAGCATCCTAAGCATGCCTTAGCAAGTGGCTGCAAGCTTCACTGCCTGATAGTCAAACTTGAAAGATTTATCCAGCCACATGCCAAGGCTCTTAATTGCTGCTTTTGGGGGCGGAGGAGGACCTTGTCTGTTCGGCCAATCCAAGCTCAGACTCCGGTTCAGATTGTTGCCCAGGAGCTTAAGCTCAGTTTTATCTCCATTCAATTTGAGACAGGAGCATTCCATCCAGTTAGCCACCTTCTCAAGGCGGGGGCCTAGAGAGGAAGGTCTCTCTTACTAGAATTTTTAATTCCGCTCACAGCGAAGATGTGTAAAGAACAGCAGTGGTGGCTGATTCTTAGAAAACTGTCAAGGAATGTTTACTTGGTTCTTTCAGATCCTGCTGTTCTCACAACAGATGCTTCTGGACTTGGTTGGGGGTCAACTTTAGAAAATCTCTCAGGTCAGGGCACGTGTCATCAAATTGGAAGGAAGTGACTTCCATTCTTTTCACCCTCTGAGTTTTTGTTTTGTCTCTCCAATGACAGTTTGTGATAGTCTGGGCAGACAACAGAGTTTCCAAAACATATGTCAATCACCAGCGTGGTACCAGATCAAGCTACCTAGCAGAAACTGCAGTCCGGTTTGGTTCCTGGACAGTGGAACATGTGTTGTAATTGAAAGTGGTTCACATCACAGGGGTGGACAATGCGACAGCAGATTCTCTGAGCCACGTTTTTCCTCCCTTTCAGAGTTTTTCTTTCCCCAAAGAGGCATTTGCAGTCCTGTGCCAACACTTTCAAACTCCTTCACTGAACATCTTTGCAAATGCCTTGCCGCCTCGGTTTTACACAAGGTTTCAGGATCAAGGCGCTTGGGGACTGGATGCTCTCTTGTGCCTTGGTCGCAACTTTGTTTTTCATCTCCCTCCCCCCAATTCCCATGATCTCCAGAGTGTTGGCCAGGATTTGGATGAAGAACAGGGAAGTCATTCTAATGGTTCCCTTTTGAAAAAGGGTGGATTGGTTCCCTTCAATGTGAAGTTTAGCAGTTGAGGAGAAATGGGTTCCTCCCCTTGCTCACTGTCCTTTCAGTATTCTGGCCCTCCTCCCAAAGGATGTTCAGAGATTTCAACTGTCAGTACGGAAGTTGAAGGAAAGGGCTCCAGCGATTAGGTCTGTTCTGATGTTTGTCAATAGCCGTTCAAGCCTCTTGGAGTCCTGCGACTCTGAGAGCATGTAGCCATCATTGGTGTTCATTCAGTACTTGATGTAAATCTAAGAGGTTCAGATCTCGTCATTGCTCCCCAACTGATTCTGCGGTTTCTCCAAGAGGGATTTTTCCTGGGTCTTTGAGTCCAATCGGCTACCATGTGGGTCTTCCAAGAATCTTGGGGTGGTATGGAAAAGATAGATTCTGTGGCTGACGAGTTACTGAAGAGGTTTTCTGTCAAGAGTAGGTCTTGTAGGCAAAAGAAGTAGAGTTTTCTTGGTGCATAGAAATGGCCTACTATTCTCCAGAAACAAAAACAAGGCACCAGAGTAAAACTGTGTGTCTAGAATTGCTCCAGAAAATAATTGCTGAGGCACAGCATGCAGTGTCTCTTGCAAGACATTTTGTTTACTAATAGAGGGTTTACATCCCACCCATTGCTTACGATTGGTTGGCCGCATCATCACTTTCATTTCTTTTTATCTCTTAGGTCAGCGTGCACCGGCTTGTACTCCTCTTCATGCGTTTGTCCCTACCCTGGAACATGGCCATATTAAAGTGAGGCTCACACTAAAGTCTGGAAAAACTTTGAATGCTGTTGCAGAAAAAAAAAAAGGCATCCCTTTATAATGCATGCATGACAAACAACTGTATGTGTGGTGACTATTTACATGTAAAATGGTCCTTTATGCAGTGCAGTGCATGCACTCGATGGGAGCCCACAAGATAACAAACAGACATTTAGTAAGAGAGTAGTAGTTCTGTGGTCATGACCAGACGACCGAGGTTATAAACAGAACACATCCTTTTACTGCAGTCTGGCAATAAAATATGCCATTTTATTTCTTGATATGCACTAATTTATGGATGTTAGCATTTCAGGGTGCAGGACGCTTAGGGGCCGATTCAGATTCGGGCCGGAAATCTCTCCGACCGAGCCCGACCCGGAGAGATTTCCGACCGAATTGGACCCTAGCAGTCCGACCGAATGAGTACGATGCGCACATATGCTATCGGACTCGATTCGGTCGGACTCCCATTGAAGTCAATGGGAGCCAGTCGTACGACGCGTACATGGGCTCCCATTGACTCAATGGGCACGACGCGAACAAGGGCGCCCCCTACAGCGTGTTCGCTTCGATGCGGGTCGCACCATACATGCACGTGTAGGGGGGACCCATGTGTCCCCCCTGTGTGCGACACACGCCTACGCCTCCAGGGGGGTCCGACACGGACCCCCAAAGTGCGGCTCCGACAGCTCCTTGGAGCCGGGCTGCGCGAGTCGGTCGGAGCGGTCGAGGTGCGCATCGTACTTACCCGGCCGGCAAACATCTCCATTGCGAGGTGCGCGTCGTCCCCGTGCGAGTCGGTCGGAGCGGTCGGGTCCTGCGAACGAGTCGGTCGGAGATTTCGCGAGCGCACGCATCGTACTCGCTCGCCCGGACGCACGTACGACTCGGTCGGGAAATAGGGCTCCGAATCGGATCCGGTTAAGCCGAATCCGATTCGGTGCCCTACCGGCCGAGATCGGAATCGGCCCCTAAGTAACTTGATAACTAAAAAAAAACTAAAAACAATATTTTTTCAGGTGGATGGAAGAAAGTATTAACATATGAAGTTGGGGAAGGGTAGAGGAAATTTAAAGACATGACCTGAGGAATATTTTATGACAAGACCCAAGGAATGTTTTATGCATGGTAAAGTAACAAGGCCTTTGAAAGCTTGCCAACAAGTTCAAAAAAGGCATATTGAGTTTGCAATACTACACTGTAAGCACGTATAAGTAGTAGAGGCTTCATGATAAGTGTAGGTTTATTTAACATAAATTAGTAAGTATTAGAATATGATTCTGCACTGGCACATATATTATTTGGAAAAAAAACAAATACTTTTACTTTGGAAATATTGGTTGTATTTGCACACAGTTTAAAAATACAGTGTAAGAATATTTATGCTTTACTTAGAGTTTGGGTAATTTTGGATTTGAGATTAGGATGGGTGCAAATCTAGGCATTACACTTGATATATATGCACACCAAAGTAAATCCTAGGTTTAGTGTGAAAACAGTGCCATTTACCAGTACAAAAAATATTATGATTCACAAAGCATGAACCTAAATTACACTTTACTCACACATAAAATAGCACCAGTATGGTGTGATTTTATATGCAAGTAAATCATAGGGGCATGTTCTATGGTGTACACATTTGAAAATACATTTACATAGTTTCCTACCCTAAAAATGGTGGCGGATTCTTTACTGTGAAAGGCAAGGGTAAATCTTTTCCCAGAGTGGAACAGTGAAGGTAACACCCCCAAAACTGTTGGGACAGTAAGGGAAGTGTTTACTCCTCAAGACAAAATACTATCCACATATAGAAACAAAAAAGGTTATTGGTTGCATTTACACACTAGCTACATTTCTATATGGGTAAACATTTTGCACATTGAGTGCACTTCAGAGAATGTGCAACAGTCACAGGTTCCTAGAAGTACTTCTGGAATTCTTTACAATTTTTCAATAATATCAGAAATTTACTGCAAACATCGGAAAGAGTCTATAAAGTAAATTTGTTTTTAGATGTGGGTCCACTATTTCAAATTGTTGGAAAAGTAAGGGCCTTTTTTAGAGCTTTGCAGACAAGGTACTCCATCAAAAATGTGGCAGATGTCCCATCTGCCATCTTTTTTAGTACACTATCCACCAAACTCTAAAATAAGGCATTAAGGGCCTCATTATAATGTCGGACGGACCGCCACCGACAGGCTGTCGGTGGCGGTCTGCCCGACAGACAGGCCATTTGTTCGACTGCTGCATTTCAATGCAGGCGGTCGGACCGCAGAGGTTGGGGGGAAAGACTGCCGCCTCCGACAGGATTCAAGATCCTGTCGGAGCGGTGGTCGGAATCCTATCCCTACAATCGGTGCCTGCGCAGGCACCGCCGTAGGGATTAGAATGTTCCTTTTTGCCTGCCTTTTCATGGTGGCCCCACTGCCATGAAAAGGCAGACGGAAACGGACTTTGGGGGCCCCAAGCAGGGCCCCCATGGGCCACTGCTAAGTGGTCCTGGGGGCACATGTAGTGCCCCCCACACATCCATGCACTGTGTGCCAGGCACAACTTGGTGCCTGGCACAAGGTACATTGATGTACACAAAGTGCTTTTTCAACTGCGGCTTGTGCTGCAGCCCATTTCCTGGGCAGCAGCACAAGCCGCAGTAGAAAGAAGCACTTTCTGAACGCCGAGCTAGCGGTTTCATCATAAAAGGGTGGGTGGGACCGCCGACTCATTGTCGGACAGTCTCCTGCCTGATGCGATGTTGGTCGGCGGTCTGACCGACTGCCATTGTAATTCGGTCCTAAGTGTGGTACTGAGGAAGTGTCCGACAGGCCTTAGAATCATCAGAAAAGTTTTCAAGGACAAGCCCGCTCCAACAGGCCTGATGAAAAATACCAATATGGATCTCACATGACTTCCAGTGATAAAACGGCATGCAGCACACGAAGGGAGAAAGTTTATTGGAGAGTGCAAAAAGGCTCATTCAGCAAGACTTCTTATCTTGGAGCAACTACCATTCCTAAACTTATTACCATAGAATAATGAGGCCACTGTGTTCCAAAGAGGTTAGGTCATAGAATATTCTGTTTAAGTTGAAGGTAAGAGGAAGACTAGAAAAGAAAGTGAGCACCACATAAAAAGACACTCACCAGCACGCATGCACACACATTAACAGTCCTTCTAAAACAGTCATATATTAGCAAAATAGAGGGCAACTACTACAACAATTTTCACAAGGGCTTTCTTTCCTTTGCGCATTTCTTGACCCAGTGAACCCATGTCTCACTCCTGTCGCTAGGGGACTCAGAACTACAAGGATCCTTCTGTAAATGGAAAATACACAAGAAGTCCCTCTAGCAGATTCTTGTGGGAGATCTCTACCAACATCCCTGGCAGGTGATTTACTTGGCACACCTAATAAAACTCACTGAGTGTTTTCTTTTTTTCGTCCACGCTACAAATGGAAGAGCATACTTTTGGATGAGAATCAAACTTTCCCCACTTGGCCACCATCTTCATGTTTCCAAAATTTACCATCCTAATTCACTCCACTACCGTAGTCTAATCTTAAATCATTGCTAGAGCAACAAAACTTTGATATACCTATAATAGGAAGCGCAGGTAACACAATTCTTGCCAGGTTACCTACCTGTATACCATGTACCCTCACATTCCATTTCTCATGATAATATTGTTTCATGCGCAGCTGTTTAAGTTGCACCATTTCACACCCTTTCTCTTTGTTAAATTTAAAACTTAGTGATATCTTCATCAATCACCACAGGTACACCTGGTTATCTGCATTTTTACTTTTACTAGAATTTTTAATACAGAATAGTGAAGCTATGGTGCAACAAAGAGGGATGTTCCACAGGTAAAAGAAAAACAACCATACAGAAATCAAATATAAGATGACACTGACTTGCGCACACACCTACAGACTCACACAAACATTCTTACTAGAGCTAACAAATGGCATTAGAATAAAACAAAGTGGTTTTGTATGCAATATGATGAATAAGGAAATGGTAAAATATAAATTTCTATGAGGCAGTGAAATCTATATTGTGCTTTCCAATATTATAGAGACTTATATGTATTCGAGGTTAAAGAAAGTAGATTGAATCGCTTGGACACAGCGCCAAAAGAAAAAACTGCACAAATATGAGGAGCCGACTTGAGCTGCTATTTTCTAACAGGGATGAGAGAGACATAAAAGCTAAATATCTAACACCAATTGTTCTAGGGCTAACCTAAGACATGATGGCAAAGAAAAAAAACATAAGAAATCCGACCACAACCCCTCGTCTTCAAAGAGCTTCCTTACACCAGAGGATTAACTTCACAATGTTGTTCACTAATTTAATACCCAAGTCACAAAATCAGATCTGAGAAGGTACTCTATCTCCTGGAGCCCAGATGCAATGTCCAGAAATACAGAGGAAAAGCCAACAGAGTTGAAGGATCACAATTCTTCATCAATCTCAGCCCCCACGTCTGAAAACTAGTCCATCATCAGGTCATCTTTGGGAACACTGCCATCCCCTAAAAATAGGGACTAGGACCCAAGAGTCCACAATCCGAGGACCCCGCCTCATCTTCACCAGGCTTGAAATCAGGTATGCATTCAGTATAGTACTCCCAACCTGTGGACATTTGCAGATATATTGTTTTGACTGAGAAACCAAGCACTGCAAGGTTACCTTAGTGGACATGTTGCTGCTTTACAAAACACCTAACTATATAACCTACTTGCTCTAGCATCACCATAACCCCAGAAAATTATAACCAAGATACAGTAAAACTAATTTGGTCCAATCCCTTTCTAAACCTGCGACTCACTCGGTTCTTTCAAGAAATTGTCTTCAAACAATAGTTAACACGCGAGGCTTTCTGGATTCTTTTTACAACTTGAAGCCGGGATTCATCTTAATATAAAGCTGAGAATCTTCCAATTTTCACATAATAACAATTTAGAAATAAAAGAGTTCTGACATATGGCATGTGAAAACAAAGCAGACGCTGGTGATGATCTGAATTTCAGTCACACATAATTGGCTTTCCACAGATAATTAGACAGTACAACACAACACATGGCATCAGATGAGTGCATTAATTGGCACAGTGACTTCCCTGAAAACTAGATCAGATCACACATGAGCAAGCTTTACAAAGAGAACACATTAACAGCCGAGGTTATAGTCAACATGTTCAATTATTCCTTTAGTCACACAATGTACCCACAATGAGTCATTTGCATCCATCTACTGCAGCCTTGAAATAAAATATGCCACCTCTTGTGTAGATTGTGAGCTTGACAATTACTGTAAATGCAATGAAGCCCACGTTTCACTTATTGCAAACTTTGCCAACTGTGTGAAGTTCACGAAGACTAAGGTTTACAAATATATTTCCAGAATAAACCCTTTGCAACTTCACACCTTATTATCTATATTTCTTGAAAACTACTTACATTATCCTCAAAGAATGGTTAAAAGAACAGGGTGTTTTTTGCTTTGTATCATATCACAGTGGAGAAAATGCCCAGTGAAGAAACATAAGACAAAATTTCATTTTACATTGGTATGTAATTTATTAAGTTTGGCTTTGGCCAACTGCCATAAATGTTGCATTCTAACATTTTCTTTGAACAAATGTGATAGCATAAATATGATTTTTAATTTTATATGTACATTATTTATCTAGTTGTGTACAACCATAAATTATGATCTAATCAGAACAAAGAAAAGATTCTTACCATTGGGGCTCCTCGATGGCCAATGATCTTTGGTCTTGGACCTAGATCGTTCTTCTCCATGATGCATGGGGATGAGATGGTCAGAGGAACCAGGAAAAGTGCAACTACTACTGCTACATAAGTAATGAATATAAAAACCTGAAACACTGTAAAGAAACAAGTAATAGTGTCAGGCAACATAATACGGGTGCAGATAGCTACATCACTCAAGAAAAAAAAGGATGTTCTTACAGAATAAATTATTTACAGCAAAAATAATGCTCATTGAAATATGCCTATACAATTCAATGGAGTGAACTACTATTCTTGAACCTGTATAGCATTACTAAGTAAAGCAACCAGTGAAAAGGTGACTCTAAAGAAAACATAAAAAGACTACAGAATACTTACATGTAAACGAATCCCCAATCAATAACCTACCCAAAACGCTAGAGCGCTAGAGTTAGAACAGTAATATTACTAGTAAGGCAATTAAGTGATTCCGGTTGGGATCTGGGAATTTATACCTTTTCAGTATTTTTTTTAGGTTGATAAATCGGTAAGGTCAATAGTTATACACACTTTAGTGTTTATTTTGAATTCTTATACTGCATATACTCTGCACATGAGATGAGTGACCTTTCCTAAAAATAACTGTTGTTTAATACTTTGAAACTGATACACTAGTTCAGCTGAATGAAATACCCATTCCCATGGGCTAAATGTAGGTCCATGAGGTGTATTTCCCTAATAAAAACCAGTGGTGTGGTTTTCTACACCATTATCGAGAAGTTCATCCAAAAATACTTAAATGACTGTTCCAATAATCGTCACCCAAACTCTGACGTTGTGATGCATTTCATAGATATGAGCGGAGTCTGCGCTTTCACCACGTTGGTCTTGTGGCACATTTCTATAGAATATATGATTTTTAAGTGTTGGACTGATTAAAAGTGTTTCGGTATGCTGTATATATAGCCCTACAGCTCCCTGGACTACTCATTTACAAAAGAATAAACCTATGGGCTTAGAGACTACAACTGAATAGAGAAACAAGTGTTTTGGGGTACTGCCTTGCAAGAACCACAAAGGAAGTGACCATGGAACTCATGGGCAAGCATTATGTGACACCTTAGCTGTCGAGAGTGGGAATAAGGGACACCTTGTTTTGCAATGCCAAACACTAAGCTCAATCTGAAATCCTATTACAACCTTTTATCATATTCTGTGAAATGGTAAAGATATGTATGCATATAAATATATATATATCAAGTGAACACTAATCATAAAAGTTTATAAGCCCTTGCTATCAGATCAGAAAAAAGACATGGCAGACCTCCCTTCGGTACATATTTAAGCAATCATATATAACTAACTCATTCACTGCCTGGAAGTCAGAAACTACTGGCAAGTGGGGGATGGATGATAAAGCCAATATATTTAGTCAAAGCCAAGTCTCTTCTGAAAGGATATCATAACAGGGTGAGAATCAGAATCTACAGTGGATAAATAGTGGAGGAGGAGCAGTAATCAGTTATGTAGTGGATGCAAGAATCCATACAATGTAGATAAAAAGACCCAGATAGATTAATCTTACATACACTCATTAGTGTTAGTATGTATGCCTCGTTTGGAGGAATGTGGGCAGATCCTTCATGCATCTTTTCCAGTGCAATGAAGAGATAATGTAGGTGACCAACTTATAGGGTCCTTCTCATTTTTAAATTTATGTACTGTGAATGGCAGATTTAAGGTTAAGAAAGACTTATGTGGAAAGCAGAAATCGAAGTGCATTTGGGGGTCTGAATCTTCGGTGGTAAAGTGCAGCAGAGGTTGCTGAGGTATCAACAGCTAATCCACATCCAATTAACAGGTAAGTGAGGACCTAATCAATTCACTTGGCATCTTAAGTTGAGCTCAAAGCATGATAAAAGCTGGTTCACTTCAACTCCTAGGCGTGTTAGGAAATCAACCAATAACATTCTTAGATGATCATATAAGCAACCCCAGTCCAAAGACACCAAACAGTAAAAACAGACAGGGAAAAAAGGGATCCGTCCAGGTTGGTAGGGCGGTTCATGAGCTGAAGAGGATAGAAATCCATGACATCCGTTTTGTTGCCGATTCAAAATAGTTTTGGCTATTGATCAGCAAATTTGATAAGGAATTTGTTGAATTCAAAGCCAACACTGGGAACCAGGAGAAATGAATCAACTATATTTTCAGAGGTGCATATATACACTGCTTACAACATAAGCCCTACCTTTATTAACTAGTAAACCTTGAAAAACTAACAGTTTCTTTAATGAAAAACTGATTCTTAGGCACTCATGGCCGTCCCGTCAATATTTTTAAATACAAATTAGGATATTTCATACTCTGGATGACACCAGTTTACAATTCATGCTTGCAAACAGCCAAGATGCTCATGCTCCTGGTGTGGTTCTAGGCTGCATGACGTGTTTAAAAAGTACATCATACACAAGACTAGAAATTATAGGCTGACTGCTTGGGTACAATCGACCAATTTGCTGCCCCTTTTTCAAACGGCCTAATTGTTCTAAACCAGAACATATTATGACTCTTACACTTTTGGGAATAAAGCTGTCCACATCTTAAAGGTTCCATTAAATGCATTCTTTACTGATTATACAGATGCATTCAATGGTGTGGATCAAAGTTTTCTCTGGAGTAAACTTACTAAAGGGGACATTCCTGAAGGGTTCCTATATCCTAAGAGGGTCAGTATGCTCAAACTAGTTTAAGGTTAAATTGGGTCAAACTTCACACCAATCTAGAAAGATATATACCGAATGAGGCTTAAGAACGAGCGCATTCTTGCACCCCTGGTATATGACCAGTAGACATTGGCTAGGGGAAGTTAGCAAAGGAGAGACTTCCCTCTCAAGTTTGGTGGAACACGAGTTTTGTTTCTACACTATGCAGACATCACTGTTATCCTGGACGAAACTGAAGTAGGGCTGTAAACAACGGCTCAGGGCTTAGAGAGGCAAAATCATTACAGAAAATTGGTTTCTAATTGTACTACAATGAAAGTTATGGTATTTGGCCATAGATGGAAGAAATTATGTTCATGGTATATACCACCAATTGGATCAGGAGAGGCCCTATAATTACATAGGTAGCTGGTTTGAGAATAAAGGGACCCACAGAACACTATTGGGAGCTTTAAGGAGCAATTCAGTGTCTCCAATTAACACACTAAGAAACTATTTTGTGAAATCATCCAGCTTAATGATTGAACCCCTTGAAGCTACAACAAAGGCTAATTGTATAAAACTGATTTTGATTTACCTGTATTGACAGGTGCACTTGAAGTTTATCCTCTAGAAGTAATCTTTGTTTGAGACAGACAAGTTTCTTAAAATCTGTTACAAGCCCAAAGCTGCACCATGTGATATTATGAAAGCTCTGATTTGGAAGGAAATTTCGTACTCTGTGGATTATTCCTGGTCTTACATTTGTTAAAGTCCAGCTCAGATTTGGAGGTGAATCCTGTCTGGGATTCTGTAACTAAGTATTGTTCTTTCAGACAAAGCAAAATAATTTAGGATTGGTTTCAAAGATTTCACTCTCAGGAAATTCAGTGGTTATGCTGTGCCTACTCATTAACTCACTAAGCTTAAACCCTCAGTATTTAAGTGAACCTTCTGCTAGAGATACCTAACAAATATATATGGTTAAGATTAGTATTGCTGCCTTTGGCTAATTTTTGTTTTCCCTGTCAGAACAGTGTGCTCACTACTGAAGCTTATGTTTGGCTACAAATTACAATCCCTGTATCACCTGCTATGCTTGCCTACTACTAATTGTCGAAATAAAACTGGTTGGTTCTGATATTTACAGAATTGTGAATTAATACACGTAAAGAAGCTTGGTTATTTGTGCTGAAAGGCTTCTCTTGGAGAATTTTTATATTTAGCCTAACCCAAATTGTGAAGGTGACTTATATTTCTGTGTTCAAACTGGAATGGCATGGGGAGAAAAAGAACCGATGGATTTAGGCCCAGATCTCTGTACTGGGGTGAATGTATGACATTGTTCTGCATTCTGTCCATTAATTGTTCTTTTTGCATTTATATTTCCGGGGCCAGTAATAAAATATTAGGAAAACAGTACTTTCAATATGTGTTATCTTTATTTTGTCTGTACTTTTTTCCTTTCCTTTTCCCTGTGTTCAAATACAGTAATGATTTTATTTAACACATAATAAATTAGAATTTGGCACATGGTCCAAACCTACAACTGTGATGAAATAACACTGGTGTACCATAGGGCTGGTAGAGAGAAAATCACGCAACTCAGTACATGACATTGGGCCTTATTGAGATGCTGGCAGATCTAGTCTCGCCATCACTTTTTCGATGGTCTTCCCGCCCGCCAACTTGGTGGTCCGCCCACTGTATTTAGATGTTGGCTGGTCTATGGTGAGAAGAACGTTGTAGTCCCGCCGCCTCCACCACGATTTTGCTCCCGTGTCGATATCGTCAGAGGCATAAGCAGCTGTCGGAGGGAGTCCCACCAAGATTCTTGCTGTCCTGATTACAATGTGCCTTTCCGTCAAGGCAACAGTGGCGGGAAAATCTCCAAGCTTGGGTTGGCGGAAACAATGAAAAGGAGGTGAAAAATGACCTTTTTTCAGGATCCCACTTCCGTTTCCATCTTAAACCCCATCATCCAGGTCCTTCCTGTGCTGCTACCACTTGACCACAACGCTTAGCCACCCCATTGTCGCCAGAACCTAAGATAGGCTTCTGTGTCACTTGTCTCACTATGAATCGTGTGTTAACCTCAGCTTTCACCTTGTGCCTTGCTATGAATTGTGTGTTAGCATTAGCTTTCGCCTTGTGTATTTTTACATTGCTCTTACATGCAAAAAATGTTGTGTGTCATGCATGAGTGTGCATCTTACCACTTATCGTGGTAAAAGGTTCACACCTGTATTGACACATAAAAAATATATTTTTGGTGTGGGTGTTGTGCTTGTGGTGACTGTGGGTGTACATACAATAGTATGAGTATGTTGCTGGTGTACTATGGCATATGTAAGAATTGGGCATTACACATTGCCTACATATACATTATGACACATTCACAACATATATATGTGTAGTGAGATAAGGATAAGTAGTACTTACCTGTCTCCACAACACCATGGGCTCACTCGGTCAGGACTCTGCTGCCAGGATACTGCCAGCACAACGGGAACATCTAAATCGGCTCTGCGCAATCACGCCGACCTGACGGCGATGGAGTACTGTTAGTTAGCATAGAAGACCGCTGCGGAGACCTGTCTATTGCCGCAACATCTAAATACGGCAGGCGGACCGTGTCAGCTCGATGGAGTACTTAGAACTGCCGACGTGGCAGTAGTATCGCCAAAATCTAAATCAGGGCCATTATCTTGTTGTGAGGAACTGGGAGCTTCCTCGATGGATCCATTCCTAAATTTGGAAGCTAACTTAAGCCCCAGCAACACTATAGGATGAGTAGCTGAAAAGCTGTGTGGGAAATGACTAATTTGCTAAGTGGACTGCTTTACACAGCACTCTAAATGGACTACAGTGGTAACATTTGGGTTCCAAAGCAAAATATTTAATCAGAAGACGTATCGAGGTGCTAGCGTGCATTTAATTTCCCGGGCGTGAAGTTTGAACGAAAAGTACCTATTTTAAAGTGCACTCTTCTATAGTTGCAATGAAAGGCCCTTGGAAGTGTTGCCATAGAAACAAGCCACTACCAGGTCACAAGCTGGATCTTGAAGGATACTGCATGGCCTAAAAGTCTCAACATGGAGAAAACAAAAGTAAAGTTCGAGGAACAGGTATTAAAAGTAAATGAGGAAGAAGTGAGGACATGTGTCTCGGGCTTAATTTTCTGCAGAAACAAATATTAATTTCTCACTAGAAATAAATAGGGAGAAAGTGAAGCCTGGCAAGTTAAGAGCCACTCTTTTTTGTGTTAAAATTGTTTATTAGCATTTTATAAATATAATACATAATATAATACAATTCAAGAGTTGGCAATGCAAGAATATGAATTACACTGCAATCACAATATAAGTAGGCAAACAATATTATTTCAGAGAAATGCAGAAGTCCGCAAAGCTGAAGAAAAGGGATTATTGGATGGACAATTGAATTTATCCGACTGGCAACTGATGTAGAGTGAAAGGATGGTGATGAAAGCGGAATGGGACACACTGTGGGAAGCAGAGATCACATACCACCCTCCTGGTATCACTACGGAAAAGGATGCCTCGATGTGTGGTGCATGATGCGTGTAATAACTAGAGGTGTAATAAAATCAGGTCCAACCTGATTCTTTACTTCCCAAAGCAAGCGGAGTTTGCTGAAGAAAAAATCCAAGATGTTGTGGTTTTGATTTTTGTTTTAGGCTTTAGGGTTCTTACAATAAAAATACAGTTATAAGGCACTTTCAAGTGTTTTGAATTGTTAATTACAATAGTAATAATGGCAGACATTTGTAGAGGGTACATGTTAAACTTAATTGCCTCTATTCCCTGCGACAACTTTCCATTACCCAACTCAATCAACCTCAGAAGTATCGATGGTATATTATGCACTGATTGCATAGGAACATCTAACCATCTGAGTACATGCGCATCACTGCAGCAGGCGCATAACCAACCAGGCATCAATGGCCAAAGTGCACGTGACCAAGTGATGAAAATACATGCCTCTAGACATACTACTAACATAATAACGACAGAAAAGAAGACATAGCCATGCTCCGAACAAATTTTTTTTTTTTTCACTAGACAATGCTCAATTTGTATATAAAAAAAAAAAAATACCCGGTCCCTAGGTGCGTCTTAGGAGGCCACTGCAGCGTGCATCACTCACTGCCCCTACCAAATGTCAAACCCACCGCTACCAACTAACCTTCACACTCCGAAAAATGTGACAATTCGGAGGATTCTGGGCAACCCACATATGTAAAAATGACCTTGATATGCTGGTGTTAGAGGGTGCTCAAAAATAGGCAGACCCCTCATGAGGCAGACTTCCATAAATACGTGGAAGTGTTAAGAACTTCAATGCCGGTGCTAAGCACCAGCAAACACTGGCACAAATTAGGCACTGCTCTAAGATCTGAAAAGAACACATTTGCGTTATCAAAACACAGATAATGGATATCTTGACTCACAATGTGCACGATCAGAGTACTCAAGCTTATACTTACGCGCTTTTTCTGATCTTGCAAACTGGCCTGCAATCAGCCAAGCCAGCACACTGACTAGAACTATCGCTCCTATGTGCAGGAAGGGAGCGGTGGCCTGGAAAAAAGCAAACATTACTTTTATTTCCTGTATACTTTTGTATTTCATTCTTTGAGTATTTTTTTCCAATACCTCATATCAACAAGGCAACTGCATTAGACAAATGTAAAAGCACAGCTTGTGTGACAAAGCTTTATTAGGTTTAATATCAATGGGAAAACCATTAATGCAATTTATGTATCACAAAAAACGTCTGCGTAACTAAGAAAATATTTTAAAAAATTGAAAAGCAAGTTAAGAAGCAATGTTAAAGGGCATCCGGGCCTAAAGTAATACATTGGACCACAGAAGAAGAAAATGATTTTTCTTCATCCTGAATATTTTCCCTATCCATGATTTAAGGCTCTTTTCAATTAATGCAAATGTTAGTATAGGCTGGGGACTGGGGTAGGATTCTCTCTGCTGTTTTAAAGCACACGCTTGGAAATCACTTAGGGCCACATGCATCAAAGTAAGGAATTGCGATTCCTAAATAGCGATTTTTAAGAAATCGCTATTTAGGAATCGCAATTCTTTATGCATGTAGGAATCGCAAAAAAAAATTGCGATTCCTACATATTCCTTAATAGCGACTCGCAAATTGTAACTCTCTATTAAGGAATGCCTTCCCATTCATTCCTATGGGCCTAGAGAATGGGAAGTCATTCGCAATTTGCAAGTACCAAATAGGTACTCGCAAATTGTGAATGCAATTTGAAGGGTGCTAGGGAAGGCCTTAAAGGCCACCCTGCTGCACCCCCAAATTTGGCATGTGTGCACATGTGGCGCATATATTTGCGCCACATGGCACTTTAAAAAATGCACTTTTGTGCATTTTTCAAAGTTTTTGCAAATTACCATCAACTTGCAGTTGATGGTAATTAGCGTTTAATAAATGCGAAGTCGCATTTAGGAAAGGCTTGATGCATCCCAAATAGGGAATCGCAAGTTGTGATTCCCTAAAAGCATTCGCAATTTAGGTAATCGCAAAATTTGCGATTACCTATATTGCGAATGGGTTTTGGGTTAATGCATCCCAATTGCCTAAATACCGGTCGCAAAGGGGCCGATTCTGCAAATCGGCCCGTTTGCGACCGGTATTTAGGTTGATGCATGTGCCCCTTAGTTTCCAAATATATGTCTAAGAACGAATAGTTTTCTTACCTGTCGGTGTAGTTTTGCAGCTTGAAGACTTTCTGGATTCACTATGCTGTGCATTATTCCGCCATCTCGTGGTTGGGTCCGGAATCGTAGTCTTTTCTTTCTTTTTTTTTTTTTTTTGTTGTTGGCCCAGGTGGGCGGCGACGCCCCCACCATTTGGTGTCCTCGGTGACGTCGTCGCGCTTCCTGCGGAAGCTCCCACCTTTGGTCGCCATCTTTGGATTCTTTTTTCTTTTCCTCTTATTGTTTTGTCGTCTATGTCTTTTTCTTTTATCCTTCTATTTTCCTTTTGATCCCTCTAAACTCTGTATGTAGTCTTGTTTTACCCTTAACCTCCTATGTTATCTTCCCGGCGGAGGCGGGTGGGATCGCTAGTGAATCCAGAAAGTCTTCAAGCTGCAAAACTACACCGACAGGTAAGAAAACTATTCGTTTTGCAGCGTGAATCTTTCTGGATTCACTATGCTGTGCATAGACTTTGTAGCGGTTTTCTGTTATTGCGGTGGTTGGGTGGAAGATGAGCATTGGTTGCTAAAGATGTGCTGTAAGACCTTCTGTCCTACTTGTGCCTCTTTGTTCATCTGGATATCCACACAGTAGTGTTTGGTGAACGTGTGCACGGAAGACCATGTTGCCGCTTGGCAAATGTCTTGGATAGGTGTGTTCGCTAGGAACGCAACCGTTGCTCCTTTCTTCCTTGTTGAGTGAGCCTGGGCGGCTCCCTCTAATTCTTGTCCTGCCTGCTTGTGGCAGAGTTGTATTGCCTGCGCAATCCATCGTGCGATGGTATTTTTGGTTACTGGTCGTCCCAAGAAACTGCTTGCGAAGGAAACGAAGAGCTGTTTTGTTTTCCTGCATTCCTTTGTCCTTTCTATGTAGTGCATCACTGCCCTTCTGGCGTCCAGCGTATGTAGCGCCTTCTCTGTGGGCGTTGATGGTTTTTGGAAGAAACTTGGTATCTGTATTGTCTGGTTAATATGGAACCGCGACACCACCTTTGGCAGGAAGTGTGGGTCCGTTCTCATGACAATTCTGTCCTTGTGTATTTGCAAGTAGGGCTCTTGTAGTGTAAGAGCCTGCAGTTCACTGACCCTTCGCAGTGACGTGATAGCCACCAAGAATGCCGTCTTTAGTGTGAGCATGTGCAGTGTAGTCTTGTGTATGGGCTCAAACGGTGATTTCATCAACTGTGTTAGCACAGTGTTGAGGTTCCAGCTCGGGGCTGGCATCCTTTTGGGGGGCTATTCTTTTAGCCCCCTCCAGGAATCTTTTGACCACCTGGGAGGTGAAGAAACTTTTCCCCGCTTCTCCCCTGGTGTAGGCCACTATGGCTGCTAAGTGAACCCTTAGTGACGAGTAGCTCAGCCCGCTGTGTAGTAGGTGCGTTAAGTATTTTAGTACCGTTGATTCTTTTGTGACCTTTCGTTGCAGTCCCTCTTTAAGGCACCATTGCGAGAACCTTTTCCACTTTGCAATGTAGCACTTCCTTGTAGTGGGTCTCCTTGCTTCTCTGAGTACTGCCATAGTGCTTGGTGGTAGCTTGAGGTGTGCGAATTCTAGGTCCTCAGGAGCCATGCTGCTAGGCTGAGGCTCTCTGGTTCTGGGTGGAGCACTTTTCCGTCTTGCATTGTCAGGAGGTCTTTCCTTCTGCTGAACCTGTGCGCTGGTTCCTGCGCCATTTCCATTATTTGTGAGAACCATGACTGTCTGGCCCACTGAGGTGCCACCAGTATGAGTGTCATGCTGCTGTTCCTGCATTTGCCGAGTACCTTGTGTAACAGTGGTATCGGGGGTAAAGCGTATGCAAATTCGTTCGACCAACTTATCCATAGCGCATTCCCTAGGGACCCTTGGTCCGGTTGTCTGGATGCGTAATGTTGGCATTTTGCATTCTGGAGTGTTGCAAACAGGTCTATCCGTGGTGTACCCCATTTTTGGAACAGCCGCTGCACTTCCTGTAGGTTGAGCTCCCATTCGTGGGATGCCGACGTCTGCCTGCTGAGTCGGTCTGCTTCTACATTGTCTATTCCTGGAAGGTGTATTGCCAGTAGGTCTATCCTTAGAGGGATGGCCCATCTCCAAATCTCTTGTGCCAGGCTTGATAGCGGTGCTGACTGTGTTCCACCTTGTTTGTTGATGTAGAACATGGTGGTTGTGTTGTCTGTTTGTATCAGCACTTTCTGGCCGTAAAGCTGCTTCTGAAAGGCTCTTAAGGCTAGGAACACAGTTTTTAGTTCTAGGTAGTTGATGTGTCTCACTGCATCTTGTTGTGACCACAGCCCCCTGACGCGGAGTCTGTCCATGTGCGCGTCCCAGCCCTGCTGTGAGGCGTCTGTTGTGATGGTCACTGTTGGAGTTGGCTGTGTGAATGGCTTCCCCTGTAATATGTTCTCTTCCTTCCACCACGCTATTTCTTGCTGCACTGCGTGTGTGACAACCACTAGATCTTCCCAACTCCCTGTTGCTTGTGACCACTGTTGCTGTATCCATTCTTGGAACGGTCTCATGTGCAGCTTGACATTTGGGACCAGGTGGATGCATGATGCCATCATCCCCATTAGTCTGCTCACCGTCCTCACTGTCAGAACTTGCCCCTTGCGGTAATGACGCGTTTCCCTCAGGAGCGCTATAGTTCTCTTCTCGCTGGGGAACACTTTGGACTGTGTGCTGTCGATCTGTGCCCCTAAGAATATCTTGATCTGCTGCGGTTCTGTTGATGATTTCTCCCAATGTATTGAGAAACCTAGTCTGGACAGTGTTTGTATGACTTGTTTGATGTGATCTTTGCAGAGCCTGTATGATCCTGCTTTCACAAGCCAGTCGTCGAGGTAGGGGTATACATGTATGCCCTTTCTCCGTAGGTGCGCTGCCACTGCTGCTAGGCATTTTGTGAACACCCTTGGTGCGGTCTTGAGCCCGAAGGCTAGCACTGTGAACTGGTAGTGATTCTGGCCTATCACGAATCTTAGTAGACGTTTGTGTTTGACGGGGATGTGCAGATATGCGTCTTTCATGTCTATGGTCGCCATGTAGTCCCCTTGTTGGATTTGGGGTATTACTTCCTGAAGTGACGTCATTTTGAATTTTTGAGTTCTTACGAACTTGTTCAGGAATCTGAGGTCCAGTATTGGCCTTAGTGTTTCGCCTACCTTTGGCACCAGGAAATACGTTGAGTAGACTCCCTTGTTCCTTTCGTTGATTGGAACTGGTTCTATTGCTCTTTTTTGAGCAGCTCCTCTGCTTCTAGACGTAGGAGGGCGAGCTCCCTTGCGGGGAGTGGGCGGTGTCTTGGTTTTCTGCCCGGGGGTGTTTTTGGAGTTCTATTCAGTATCCGTGCTGTATGATGTTCAGTATCCACTTGTCCGTGGTAATCTCTCTCCATTGTGTGAGGAAGTTTCCTATTCGGCCCCCCACCGGGGTTGTATGCTCGGTGGTTATTTGTTTGCTGTGTGTGTTTCTTAGTTTTTCCTTCTGTTGGCTTCTCCTCTCCCTTGGTGGTGATAGGGGAGGGTTTGGTTTCTTTGCGGAGTCACTTTGAGGTGGGCTGCTGACCCCCTCTTCGGGACTGTCCCCATCCGTACCCGCGTCCTCGAAAGGACCGTCCTCTGGGTTGATACTGCCAATTTTGCTGTGGTTGTCCCTGTTGGCTTTGGCCCTGGTTGTTCCCCTGGTATCCTTGTTGGGGAGATTGGTGGGAAGTGGCGGGCGCATTGCCCCCTCTACCATTGGGCCGCCTTGAGGGGGTTCCTCTTCTCATCCCCCTGAACTGCAGTGCTCCCATGGACCTCGCAGTTTCATTGTCCTTTTTAAGCTGCGTCAACTTCTCGTCGACTGGGGCTCCAAACAGTTTCTGGCCGTCGAATGGCGTGTTCAGGATATTGCTTTGTACCTCCGGTTTGAAACCCGAGATCCTGAGTCATGCGTGTCTCCTTTCAGTCACCCCCATCATCATCTGCCTGCTGGAGTTCTCTGCTGCGTCCAAGGCTGATTTTAGGCAAGTGTTTGCGATAGCCTTGCCCTCTTCCACTAGGTGATTAGCCCTTTGTTGGTGTTGTTGTGGCAGGTGTGTTACGAGCTGGCTCATTTCATCCCAATGCTGGTATGCATGCCTGCTGATGAGGGCGTTGGAGTTGGCGATGCGCCAGTGTATGGCTGCGTTCCTCTCCACCTTTCGTCCTGTGAGGTCTATTCGTTTGCTCTCCTTGTCTGGAGGTGGACCTGTGTTAGTGGGCACATTGGCCCTTTTCCTGGCCGTTGCCGTGATAATGGAGTCTGCTGGCACTGACCCGTGGATGTACGCAGGGTCTTTTGAGGACTGTTTGTACTTCTTTTCGCTCCTCGGTGTAACAGCTTTGCAGACTGCCGGTTCTTTGAAGGCCTCCCTTCCCTGGTCCAGGATGCTAGGAAGCATGGGTAGGAACTGGGACCTGCTTTGTTGAGGAAGTAGGGTTTCCAAAAGGAAACATGCCTTCGCTTTCTCCTCTTGCATTTCGACGCCATACGTTGCTGCAGCCTTTTGGACGACCACATTGTAGACTCCAATGTCGTCTGGCGGCGAAGGCCTCGAGGGATAAGAGTCTACCCCTTCTTCTGGTGATTCTGCGTCGAGGTCTTGCCAGTCTAAGTCTTGTGCTTCCGAGGGCGTCGAGTCCCGGTAAGACTGGAGCTCTTCGTCGCCTTCGGCTTCGAAGTAGTAGTCCTCTTTGCCCTGTTCGTCGAGCGGTTCAGGGGTTTTCGGGGGTTCGATGTCTTCGGTGTCGCCCTCCCCGAGCGCTTCGCGTGATGGCTTCGACTGAATGGCGTATAGCTTCATTTTTTCGTCGAAGTCTTTTTTCCGTTGCAGGATGCTCGCCATCTCTGCTTCGAGCCTTCTCTTTTTTTTGTCCATCTCGTGGGCCTTTTCGCGTCGATGGCTGAAGCGCCTCTCTTCGCGGTCTTGGACGTCGAGGATGACGCCGGGCCTTCTTTTCTCGGCGTCGAGTCTTCTTTTTCGGAGGTTACCTTCGACGCCCTTGGTTTTTCGGAGGCTTTTGCCGATTGGGAGTCCTTCCCGAAGGATCCGCTCGGCTGTTTGTCCCTGGATGCTGTTGCTTTCGTCGAGTGTTTCGGCAGCAACGCTCCCTTCGAGGACTTGGCTTCACTTCTAAGAGTGTCGCTCGGGGCCTTGGCTTCACTCCTTCGAGCGTCACTTGGGTGCTTCGGGGTCGACGTCTCCCTTACCTCCTTCGACGTTTTCTTGTGGACCTCGACGACTGAGCAGTCCTCCGGTCCCTCTGCGATGTTATCTTCATCTCCACTCGAGTGGCCCAGGTCTCGGAGCGATGGAGCTGGTCCCTGGCCCTGCATGTTGTAGTTAGCCCTTCTTTGCCTCTCTCTCACCCGGAGGGTTTTCGGGGTGAACGCCGAACACGCGTTGCAGTTTTCGCTGATGTGGTCGAGCGGCAAGCAGAGGTTGCGGACTGGGTGCTGGTCCTTCTGGGCGTACTTGTGGTGACAGTTTTGGCAAAACTTAAACGGTGTCTTGTCCATAACCGCGCTCAGGGGCCCCCTGTGAGCGCATTCTCTGTAGGCGTCGAGATTTTGGTCGTGGACCTTCTACCTCGTCGTCCTTCTCGTCGCCTCCGGTACTCGTCTCCTCGTCCGGTGTCTCAGGAAACGATCCTCTGTGGTGATGATTGAATTTTCGAGATTCTTCGTCCAAAGTTTCTGGAACTTCTCGTCAACGATCCAGACCCCACGGCGGAAAAAGAATCTGAAGATGGCGACCAAAGGTGGGAGCTTCCGCAGGAAGCGCGACGACGTCACAGAGGACACCAAATGGTGGGGGCGTCGCCGCCCACCTGGGCCAACAACAAAAAGAAAGAAAAGACTACGATTCCGGACCCAACCACGAGATGGCGGAATAATGCACAGCATAGTGAATCCAGAAAGATTCACGCTGCAAAACTTTAAAGAGAATTTCAGCCTCATACTCTTGCATTCACATTAAGTAAACACATTTTTAGGTTTTACTGATGAATAGATAACTGCTTCACACATAACTAGGTAAAAACAGCTAGCCTTAAGTAAAGTAAAAATGTTTAAAACAAATTGGCAAAGTATAAGAAATCCAAGACTCATCATTATTTTTGACTCATCAAATAAGTAGGATTAGGCGGCATCAGACAATCCTGAAATGACATCATATGGCCGTTGCCCATGATTACAGCAGAGGAAGTGACATCATAGAAGTGAATAACTAATTTCTACAAAAATAAAGATGGTTACAAAAAAATCTAAATTTCATTGAATACTTTAATCCCCGTTCCCGTTGAAAGGTTTCCCACATTAGGTATGGGGGTCAGTGTCCCCAAAAACTGTGCTCACATAAACAGACATTCCAGCTCTAATACGGTTAAAGAGATGGGGAATAATTATCAGAAAGAATTAAGGCATTGGGAAAGTTGGCAAAGCCATGTAACGGCAAATGTGTAGCTTTATATGATAGGAAGTTCAAACAATCTAACTTTACTGTGCTGCATCATGTGGAAGACCCAGATACCAAATAATGCAAGCGCATACTGCCATGTAGCGTTGGTACTATGAATGCGGATCACTCCTCACCCTTGGCCTTCAGCGACCCTCATCTCTATATCCTGGTCTGCTCCACTGACCTCAGCACCAGCTACTGAGTCTGCGTGAAGATGCAAGCTTCCTTTACTTCCAGAAGATCATTAGCAGGAGTGGTTAAATCGCAAGCGTTGTAGAGCAACTCTAAAACACTCCAAGCAGCTAACATTGCAAGCCCTAGATACCCATTGCCACGTCAGCCTTCGATATTGAAGACTATGCCACACGCTACTTATCATAATTCACCTTCCTTTAATTGGTATTTACTCTTTACAAGTATGTGTTATTGTCGCTTTTTGTAACTAGGGTTCTTGCTGCTATTGTGTTTATTTATCTCATTGTATACCATCTACTTTGTTTTCTACTGTTACTATATATCTCTATCTACTCTCTATGTATCACATGTTACAGTTTTTGTGCATTCTCTGTGAAGCACTCTCATACCTTCATGACAGGTTTGTGCTATTTAAAACTCACAAAATAAATTGTACGCGGATGACCTCCTGATATTCCTCCGAGAGACAGGAGAGGATTTGAGAGGAGCGAAGAGTATGCTGGAATGCTTTGGTTTACTCTCGGGCCTGAGAGGTGATTGGCAGAAATTCTGACTTTTCCCCGCAACACCCAATAGGCCTCCCCCAGATGAGCTAGACCGCCTCCAAATGGAAACCAGATGCCTGGCGTAACTAGGGGTAAAATCTTATCATGAAACCTCCGATCTCTTGGAGGGCAATGTGGGTAGAGCTCCCTTTGATCCTCGATGGAGTTTTGGAAATCGTTGCGGTTATCAGTGGCGGGTATGTTGGCCCTCCTGAAAATGGTAGCGCTGCAGCGGTTGCTATATTACTTTGGCACACTTCAGGTATAGATCCCCTGGACGGTGTTCTAAGATCTGGACTCCCAGATCGGATCGTTTATCTGGGGACCGAGTAGCAGACGAGTGGCAATGGCCACGTTACAGCACTCCACAGCGACTGGAGGGCTGGCGGTTCCGGACTTTTAAGCGTACTATATCATGGCGCAGCTAAACTGGTTGATCCAGTGGCTGGCATCCAGAAGTAACCCAGATAGGGCCCTGAATCCATTCACACCAAATCCTTTGACCTTGCGAAAGTATTATTACGGATAAGAAGGCGACCCGCAGGGGACACTGGAGAGACTAGAGTCATAACCCGGTGCTGGACTAGATTTTTGCAAAAGACTCGCAGTAGAATCTCGTACCCTCCTGATCTACCCCTCGTCATGCTCCGATACTTGCCACATGGCGGAAGCTGTCCGGACCTGGATGCCTTGGTGGTAGCGGTGGGAGATCTCTTTCGAGACTCTGAGCTACTCCCGGTTGACGAATTTTGCACAGAATTTGATCTGCCCCAAGGTCACTTTCTCCTACACAGGGCCCTCACCTCGGCTTTCAGGAAGCACTGGGGTAGCAGCTGAGCTGCTATCAATATTTGGCTTTGTCAGCAGGCACAAGCAAAACAGTTTCATGTGTTTACAAAGCGATACATTATGAGCTCCAATGACCAATGGAACAATTGCGAATGCGATGGGAAGAGGATCTGGGGATCCAGATTCCTGAGGCGGACTGGGACACCATAGTGGAGAGGACACTAAAGGTTTTGCGAAAAAGCGCGTTTTAAGTTAACTACCTACTATATCCTGAACAGGGCGTACCTTACCCCGGTGAGAATGAGAAGATATTTCCAGTCGGAGGAAGCAGCTTGCCCCCGATGTGGGGAAAGGGAAGCGCATATGTTCTGGGAGTGCCCCACTCTGAGCGCCTTTTGTGAAGAGGCCATAATTATAGTTGAAGCTGTTACAGACCGGGAAATTCCTCACACTCAGAGTCACTACCTACTGGGATGGTTCCCGCACACAGCTAAAACCAAAGAGACAGGGAAATTCCAAGATCTTGCATATGTCCTAGCCAAACGGGAAATTACCAGGAACTGGAAGTCGACGGGAGGGCCGAGGGTAGTGACATGGAGGAGAGAACTGGAAAAATGGGCGAGTAGTGAATGGAAAATACTCAAGCCCAACGTGTCATGGGCGCACTAGACACAGCCAGGGCCTGGGGAGAGCTAGTCGATGAATTAATAACAATGTACTCAGAAGCTATAACGGCATTGCCCTGATGACCTTCATCACCAGAGCATGGAGGAGACAGAATGGTCCGGCCGAACAGCTAGCGCCCCTTCTTTGATCACACACCCCGCCACTTATATGTATACCCTACACACACCAATGCGCAGCGACCTCTAAATTGTACACACATACCACACAAGCTGACAAGCAGAAGCCAAGAATCGACTCAAGGGGGGAGGGTGAGTTGGGAATGTTAACGATGTTGAAAGAAATGGGGACGCCAACGACATTAAAATGCCTTTTTTTGAAGATATGGAGTAAATGTATCATGATTATGAAGCGCATATGCGAAACCCCAATAAAATCTGGTTTCAAAAAAATAAAACTATCAAAATAAATAAAATAAATATGTGCTCAGTGGTGGTTTAATGCTCATAGTCAAAACACAGCTAAATCATGATCATCCATGGAGTAATATATATAATATATATAAACCATGGACAATAATGGGGTAGTCATGAACTTCAAAACAGGCCTCTGTTCTGAGAGCTTAAGTCTAGCTGATGGAGAGGGCATAAATCCTTTACTTCATTAACTTTAAGCACAGCTATATTTACATCTATAGGCTGCTTATTGGGAGTTTTCGTTATCACGCTGGCAACAACTCACTTTTAAAGATTCCCACTTACACACTGATACTCACCTGGAACGACAGGAAAAAGAGATCCCATTCTTCTCCCCAGACCTGTTCTATGGAGGCCATGGCTACAATGGTAGCGATGAAGATAACGACCACTCCAATCTAAGGGCAGAAAGATGGAAGGGGTTAGCAGAAGCCATCCAGCCTTGCTGATAGCCTTTCTTGATTTGGTTTTGCTCAAAAACAGATTAAACAAAACAAACACCTTGTTTGTGGCAAGAGACAAAGGAAAGCATTTCACCCATCACCATGAAGGTAAGAGCTTTTCCTCCCAGTATGAATTTGTACAAGTTACCATGCTCAGTAATTGGACATAAGTTAAGCTAGGAAGCTGAGAGGTGTCTACTCCAAGGATCTTTGGGTAATCTGATGAAGCTAAATCTATACCCACTGCAAGAGACAGTAGAGGACTATTTCAAATCACAGACTTTGTCTGAATCCTGGACGAGTGGGTTTAATGCTAAAGAGAATCATACTGTGGTCAAGTGGCACAAGTTTCTGTTCTATGCATGCCTACCCACCCATCAGATTACGTCCTTGCAAAGGGTGCCGAAGGCTGCGAGACATCTGATTTGTAGCATTTGAATACCCGAGCCCGTTGACCATGTACTTAAGTCACTTCACTGGCATCTTGTCTACTCAAGAGTTACCATTAGAATATTGAGCCGGACTTATAGGTACATCCCTGACATGGCTGCCCCATGACTAATGCCTAAGATGCATCTATTCCAAGAAGCCAACCTGATCTTTCTGTACACCTATGAGGGATTTCTGTACTGACATCACTATTGTCCAGTGGCCTATTACTATATTAATACTTGCAAGTCTCAATGATGGCCTCACTTTGATTTCTGTATGACCTGAAGTTCTGTATTTTCAGTGTTCTTGAGAAAACTGAGATACAAGACAGTTTCTTGGGCATGCTACATGAAGAGAAATTCACAGACTTGAAACCCAGCAAGCAGGTTCATTCTTTCCTACTTATGGGGGTCAATATGCAAGTACCACTCAGCTGGGTAGTAATACACCTATTATATAATTGTCCAAGGTAGTTCAGTTTGTTATGCAGTTGTAAATGACTTGCACCATCATATACGAAACTAAATGCATGTAAGGCTATAACTCGGGTCTAGTACACACATGGAGGGGCCCAGACAGAATTGTCTAACATACATCTTATAGGAATGCAAACATTTGACAGGCCTGTAAGATATTTTCATGCTGTTTTCCAATAGGTCATTAGTCTAGGTGGCCTTCATAGTAGTTGCTATTAAGTCCTACTCTCTCATCAGTGTCATCCTTCCCCGCATAACCTCTTCCAACAGGCCAAGGAGGTTGTCCTATAGACGTTTACTTCTGGTCACCTAGGGAACTTTTCCTCTTTGAGAAACCCATGTGAATCCACGAAGAATCACGTAAGAATCTTAAGAAATAAGTAAGAGACTGTGGAAAGACTTTGTGAAAAGATATGTACAGTCTATATCAGTGGCGGCCGGTACGGAACAGGGTGGTGGGGGGAGGTGAATAAAAAAAAAAGAAAGAACTTTACACTTACCTCTGCATGCTGTCTCTCCTACGGCGTCTCTCCTCTGCTTCTCTTCCTGGAAGCAGGAAGCACCCAGGCTCCTCTAAGCCAATTACGACCCTGCTGTCACCATGACAGCAGTGTCGTGATTGTTCTGAGTGCCGTGGTTCGGCGCTCAGACGGGGACTGCAAGCCTGTGCATGATCTCCACCCAGGCTGTGCATTACATCCTGGTGGAGAACATGCTAAGTGTGCATGACTGTTTGGTTGGCCCAAGACAGCCGCGCAAACCGTCATGCACACTTAAGTGCACATACCACTCTTCCCCCTGCTGGCTGGGATGACAGCCAAGCCCCGCCCACCCCAAAACTGGCTTCAGCAAGGAAAAATAAAATGATAATATCGAGTTATCATTTTCTTTTTCCGTTTTTACACGGCTGAAAAGCAGTGGGGCAATGCTCCTCCGCCTTAGCAGAGGAGCCGCCGCTGGCCTATACATCTTACAAACTCTTCAACATAGTTATTTCAAATGATGACATTCTATGTAGCCCATCAGAAGAAACCATTTCAGAGTCGATGCAATAAGGCAGAAGATATGCAATAATATTCATAATCAAAACACGATTATATATAGTGCCTGCTATGACATTTCTGCAGTTTTTCAGCACTGTAAATTACACCGTTTTATGCTCCCATCATAGAACAATTAAGGACTGGTCAGGTGCAACGAAAGTCACCGTAATTTTGGAAATTCTTCAGACGTGCCTTCTTTATTAGTATTCTGACCTGGCACCCATCAGTCTGCACAGGTTCTCGTCCAGGCAGTCAAATGTTATGTACAAAGTCCATTTCCACATGTCAGGAGGAGGATGCGTGGTAAAAAAAAAAATCAATAACTTCAAAATGGTGCTGCCTTCCCGCTGTGCCTGGCAGGATTCAAAATAAAATGCCGGCTCTTTGATATCTCAGCTATAACCTACTCCTGCCAAACCTCTTATGGAGACCCAATCAGTTGCTGTGAAGTAACATTGACGACATTGGTGACACTTATATAGTGCACTACAAGAAGATTTCCATACATATTTATTACACATTTAAGAAATACCAAGTATTAAAATAAAACATGTTTCTATGCTTACTTGGGATACAATCGCATCCTATACATTCTAATTGTCTATATATTCTAGATTTCCTATTCTCAATTTGACGCACGCAACACTGACAACCATTGCTACAGCACAAACTAAACATGGAGTGAAAGCTGGTGAACTGTGAAATTAAATAGGCATCTATATCAAATAATTTTTCCCCCATTATGTAACTATGCCAAAAAGCTTTAGTACATATGGGCCCTAGCCGGCTAGACAGCTCCGGTCTATGAAAGGGACTCTCTACAGATCTATGGGGTTGTGGGCCTGTTCATCCTAATTTTTCATGTTTTTTTGGTTTGACATTTCTCGATTATGTTTGAATTATTCTTGTGTTCCCAGTAGGTTTGGCTGCTAAAAGCGCTTAGAAGCCCACCATGAGTAGATGACCTCCAGTTGTGATTATACTTTTCACCGCTCTTTCTTTGCATTCCAGTGCGATGCAGGCCACACCCCCTCCTCTGAATGGGGGGAGGAGGGTATTTAGCTGATGAGCCCTCGCTAGCACCATGGATACTCCCCCGCCTTCCTTGTATGATACTGCCCACCAAACTTAGTTATAGTTCTGCTTAACGGCGCTCGATCAATACCAGAGGCAAGTGAGATATACACAGCCTTGTCTCCTTGGGTTCCATTTTGGGATATATTTCTTGTCACTTTTCACAGCTATTTTCCACACTATGTATTTCCACCATGAACCATGTGACCTCTACACTGGCATGCATGTATATGAATATGGTTATTTATATAGCGCAAACTTTGCCAAAAGACAGCGGAGTGCTGAATATGGTCCAAGGCAAGCATAAAGTCAACGAGTAACAGGAGAGGAAGCTGGGTTGTGGACGGTTAATGCATTGTGATGGAGTGGTCTTTGAAGAGGTGAGTCTTCAACTCTCCTAAATTGAAGCAGCAGCTGGGTCTGTCCTAACGGATATGTTGTTCTAAATCCTGGGTGCAAAAATGGAAAAGGCCTGCTGTCTTGTGTTTTTTCTTTTATACACTTCTTAGTCCGCTGAACTCCTGGTTATGGGTGTCTCGGGAACCACCAGAGATGGCGAGCTTGTCTGCAAGGTAAGCAGGGCTGCTGGTCGTGATGGCTTTGTAATGATGCACCTGGTTTAGAAGATGGTGTGAGACAGCATTCCCTTATTCAAATGATCCTCTTTTTCTTTAAATCTTTCGATCTTTGCATAAACACCAACTTCTTCCCATCAACCAGACACCTTGTCTTCACAGAGACATGGCTTTGAGGCAGATCTAACCCAGATATTGCTTCTTTAACTCAACCTAGTTACTCCAGGTTATGACAAGATGGCCTGGAGAAACTTGGGAAGGGGTCTACGATAATTTATTGCTCTGTTTTCTCGTGCTCCCCCCAGAACTGCCATCATCACCTCCAGGTGAGACTACGATATTTACACTAACTTTTAGCCCCACCTGCTCTTCTTTTGGAGCCTTGCTTTATCATTCTCCAGGTCCTAAGCCTTACTTTATTGCAGCACTGACTACCTTGTACCTCACATTTGCTCATTTTATCACCCTCAGGACCTCAGCTTTCGTCTTGAGGAAGTTTCTAAAATAGACATCATTCTTAGCAGCCCCTACAAACACTTTAGGGGTAGCAAAAATGTTCCCAGCCCCCGTGCATCAAGCTGGCCATTTACTTGATCCCATCTTTTCTAACTTCACCGACTTCCAAGCTTTCAAACCCTTGCCACTCGTGTGGATGTACTATTTTGTAGTACCTTTTATGCTTCCTTTTCAACCTACTCAAAATAAAGCTAATCCTTATAGCAAGTCTACCTCCATCAGAGTCTGAGCCAAAACAACTGGCCCTGAACCGATCAACATTCTAGCCACTGTGCCCATTGGATATACCAATGATGTTTCATACATTGTTAAACACTTTAACAGATGGTTATCTGAGGCTTTAGATAGCTTAGTTCTTCCCCAAACTTGCAGTTCTAACTTCAAAAACCGCGACGGCGACAGAGTACTCAGATGTAGTGCATGCTGCTAAGTGTTACTACAGATGTCTGGAACATTTTTGCATACATCTTGTGATACCAAGTCCGAAGAAGCCTACAAAGCAGCTCTAAATACATTTCACCACTCTATTCATGTTTCTTCGACCTCTCATTTTGCTCACAAAATGCCAAAGGGTGCAGGGTTTTACACACCCTCCCATTTCTCTATAGGAGCATTACGGCCGGTTTACAGCCGTAACACAAGCTCCCATATAGAAAAGTGAGTGTTCGGTCGCATCATGATCAGGCAGTCGGAACCGCCGCCTGGAGGTCAGTCGGTCCCGAGTCCGAGACAGTGTCGGTCGGAGGCAACTCCGACCAAAATCGTAATAAGCCCCTCTATGTTCAATCTTAATAGATATTTACAATATGTCTCTTCAATTCTACACTGTCTTCTAATTGTGGAAACAAGAACTTATTGTCCCCCTTTTAAAAACCCCTTCAGCTAATCACAGTTTACATAGTAATAACCGGCTTATCTCTTGCATTCCCTTGCCATCAAAAATTCTCGAAAAAGTATTGAACAAACAACTTCCCATCTATCTTGAAAGCAACTACTTATTGGCTGAAGCCCAATCATGGTTCCACCAGGCTGAATAGCACTAAATCAGCACGCCTGTCAGTCATAGGCAATCTTAGAATGTTTCTGGATCAGGACAGCAAAGCCCTGATCCTGCTTGCCCTATCGCAGCATTCAATATAGTGTTTCACACCATATTAATATCCAGCCTTTTCAAACCCAGTGTTTGCAAAGATGCCCTGAAGTGGCTCTGTTGTTTTTTGTTCTCAAGAATGCAGTTCATTATTCTCTCTTTTTGGCTCTAAAATCTCCCCCTTCATCTTTGGTGTTCCGCAGGACTCCTCACTCAGCCCAAACCTCTTTAACATTTGCATTAACCCTCTTGCTTCTCCTGTACGATCTTTTAGTTTTGACATGATGTTGTATGCAAACAACACACAGATTATTATCTCTGTCTACGAGTATTGGTTTATAAACCAAACTAAGCTTTGTGCCTCTTATGACTGCGGTGACACCTTGAGAGAGGGAAAATTGTAACAAACTTAATAGTGAAAAAAAGGAAGTTCTCACCATCAGCAAGCCATTGATGCTGTGGTGACCACATACGTGGCCTTCGAAACGTGGCCCAGCCCCATTACTGGTAGAATCAGCCAGAAACATTGGCTTTTGTAATTGACCATAAACTTTGTTCCCAACCAAGTCAAACAAGTTGCAGCCACATGTTTTGCCCTTCTTGGAATTACAGAAGCAAATTCCTGACATTCCTGACTCTACACGCAAGACTGTTGTTCAAACCCTAATTACCTGTAGACCTCACCACCTTCATCTTTTTACTTGGCATTTCTATCCGACTCATCATCTTCAGGTACTGCAAAATGCAGCAGTCAGACTCAAACTTATCTTTGCTAGCATCTCATCTGTAGCATCCAAGGTTAAAGATCTGCATCGGCTACTCATCAGAAAGCACTCAATTTTCAAACCTTTATGTTCTGCCCATCAACAGCACTGGCTGTGTCTATCTTCAGCGTAAGCTTAGAATATATCAACCCTCTCACATTCTGTGTCCCTCATTTGCTTCCTTAATCTGTGAACCCCGTATCAAATAGTCCCATACGGTTGGCCACTGTTTCTCATTTTTAGTCGCTAAATTTTAGAACTCCCTCATGAGTCTACCAGATCTATTCCAAACCTCACCTTGTTCAGGAATAAACTTAAAACATGACCTTATAACTAACTCACTCATTTCTGAATTGCTGTTTTCAAGCTAGTTCCTCAGTGCTAAGATGCCTTTGGGGAATTTGCTGTGCTTTACAAAACAGTAACATAACACCTACATTGGACCATGTAAGGTAGATGGAGGTTTGGGATATTCTATGCCCAAGAAAGAGAGGGAAAATATAGAATACATTGTGTGTTTTACAGCATATGTTTCAAATACATTGTTGAAAAAGTCACAAGCTTTACAGGCCCTCCAGAAGGAGCCTTCATGGAATATTCCACTCCTTTCATGGTGTGGCAAACAATCTGACTCCCCACTGGTACCGGGGAGCTAACCCCCAAGACAACTTGGTAAAAGGGTGGTAAAGCCTTATATTTTACTGTCTAGTTTTAAGAACAATGACCAAAAAGATAAGGTTTTACTGGCAGTTCAATCTGGATAAGCAATTCAACAAGCCTATTATAATTTTCAAACATGTTATGCCACATTGTGAAGAATTGGCCTGCTTCTTCTTAAAAAAAAAAAAAAAGGGGGGACGGATATTGAGACTGAGCTATCAATATTCCAGACCGCCAAGTCTTTGACCGGTTGTAGGATTACCGATACATCTGTTGCGCTCAATGAATTTGACACTGTCAATCCTGATGTTCATTGTCCTAATCACCGCCTAGATTACTTTTCTCCCATTGAAATCTCTACCTTCTCCACTTTGATGCAATCCATAAAGTCTGGTTCCTCTCTAGACGCCCCAGCCGTTGTCAGCAAACTCTGCCCTGAATCTTTACAAATTATGACTACCCTTCTTAACTCCTCACTGCAAGAGAGTCACGTTCCCCAAGCATGGAAGCATGCTATGGTTCTGCCTCTTCTGAAGAAACCCTGTCTTGATCTTGCCAATTGGTCAAACTACCAGATCAATTTCGCTGCTTTCCCCGCTTCCCAATAATTCTGGAACAACTTCACCAGCAAGTAGAAACACATGGTCTTCTTCACCTGTCACAGTCAGGATTCAGGTCTGGTTACAGCACCGAATCCACTCTGCTGGAAGTCAAAGTGCATCGCAGACTTCAATTGGATAGAGGGGGTTCTGCAGCAGTGATCCTGCTTGATACTTGCATGGCTTTCGACACCGTGTCTCACCAAATGCTCCTAAAATGACTAGAGGACATGTGTCTTCAGGATACAGCATTGTCCTGGTTGACTTCATTTTTGCAGGATCGGTTTTTTCAGGTCTTCTCTACCAATTCTGCCTCTAGGTGTTACTCTCTTTCTTCTGGAGTTCCCCAGGGCTCCGCTTTGAGCACAATGCTATCTAACGTTTACGTGCATCCTCTATCTGGCATTGTTGAAGGATGTGGCCGCTCTCTGTTCTCTTACATTGATGACACTTCGATCATCTTCTCTCTCTCATCTATTGAGGCTCACGGGCCAGACATCCTGAACTCCTATCTCCTGATGTTTGCTATCTGGATGAGCAGCAAATCCTTGAAGCTAAATGGTGATAAGTCCGAGCTCTAGTGGGTGGGCAACAAGTCCCAACTGTGGGGGCCACACCATTGGCCAGATATTCTTGGATCCCCTTCTGTGCCTGTTTCTAAGGTGAAGAACTTAGGCTTCTGGCTCGACGAAAAACTCTCTATGAAAATTCAAATCTCCAAGGAAGCCTCTACCTGTTTTGCAGTCCTGAAGTAAGTAAAGAAAATTAACTGGATGCTTCCTTCTCTGCTCTGTCATTCAGGCCTTGATTTTATCAAGGTTGGACTACAGTAACTTCTTTACCTGGGTGCTGGCAAGTCCTCACTCAATCGCCTACAGGTGATCCAGGACTCGACCGTCAGACTATTATTACATCTCTTCAAACACATCTCCACGTCCAACCTCTTATGACCTCCACTGGCTCCCAGTTAAAAATGCATACAATTCAAAGCCCTATGTAAAATGCATAAAGCCATGTCCAATGCAGGTCCCGCTATTTGCAACAGCTAGTGAAACCTACTGCCCTAGCTGCTCTCTTCGCTCCAACAATCAGAACTTTTGCAAGGTCCTTAGATTTAAAAAACTCATCGGGGTGATCGCTTTGTTTCCTATCTGGGCCCTAAGCTGTGGAACACGTTGCCCGACCCACTGAGATGATGTCAATCCTTGAGTGTCTTCCGTAAACTCTTAAAAACCTGGTTTTCCTAACTCTTGCTTGATTCTGACCAAGTCACCTACCTCATATGTCTAGCATTGGGAAACCCTGCCGGGTAGCTATGCGCTTTACAAAATTGTATAATATAATATATGTTATGTTTAGTGCATTTGTAAAGCACGCTGTTATTCCCAAGGGTATCCTGGTGATGAGCAGGTGTGTGTGGATAGCCCTGCCTATGGTGGGTCGGTTAATTGAAAAGTTAGGTCTTCAGCTTCTTGCGGAATTCAAGAAGAGAGGTGGAGGCTCTGATGTGGAGTGGGAGGTCATTCCACGGTTTAGGAGCGATGTAAGAGAATCCTTGTCCTCCTGATCTAGTTCTAAGTATGTGTGCGAGTAAGTGTGCTGTGGAGGTGTCTAGGTGGTTGGAGAAGGTAGATGAGACTATTCAGTTAGGTAACATGATATAGAACAAGCGATGATCTATTAGAAAATGAATAAAGTAGCCATAGAAAGTGCGATCCTGTATGTCTGTTGCTCCAGAAAACACTTCAGTGGTGCTTACCATAAACCCACATTCACATGACCATTATGTGGTATGATAGTCTGAAGCTGTGTCTCTGACTGAATATATTTGTTTGACAGTGGCTGGCTAAGAAACACACCCCAATTGAACATTAAATATATTTGAGCTAGTTTGCCACCCGAGCATGCAGTTTTGTTTTTGGTCCAAAAAAGTTGCAAAAGGCCACATATTTATTTGTAGCACTAAATGCCACCATGTTGTTATTATCAAGTACTGACAAACAGTGCAGCCAAACATGAGGAATATCTGTCCCACATGTCGATTTATCACAATTTCGTGACTGGGATGCCCATCGATGACATGTTAGCCAATAAATGTGAAGGTCGCCCTTCGTATTCCAGGGATTGTCAACAACAAAGAAAACGATAGCCACAATTTATGAAGCATGGGCACCATATGCCAGCAAGGACAAGATAAGGTCAAGGATGTCAATAAAATTCCAGTAAAGGCTGCAGTACACCACTAGATGGCTACATTAATACCACAGATGCCCACAGCATGCCAAGCAGGGCTGCCCTTATGTCAAGGATGGGTAAAATAATGCATAGGGTGTAAACCATAGGCCAAAGAGTGCCATTCACTTGATGCCAGGGATGCCAGGGAAGGCTATCACGTGCCACCACATTATCAGGCACATGGACACACAAGCACACTGCAGTCAAAACGCACACTCCACCAACTAAACACAAATGTTGAAAGGTTAGCACGAAGAGAAAAGACACACACCCACCCACACATATATACATACACACACACAAACACACATGTTCCCACAGCATCAGCAGTCTTCTGCCTTCCAACTGAGGCTGCCCTACGCCAATGGTCTTCAAACTTTTTAATGCCATGCACCTAGTGCTTAAATTGAGCCTGTGGTGTCCGGTGCTCAGCACCGGCATTTAATTGTCAGCACCGGCACTTATGACAGTCTGCCACATGGTGGCGCTGCTCATCTAATTAAGAGATGGGCACTAAGACAGTTGTTTATGAATACAATATACATTGGAAAGGACTAATACTTGCCTCCCCAGTCATTGCTTTAGCTTTGGGGACCTGGAATAGTCTGAACTGTCACACTTGCAGGCGAGAGATGGTTAGTAGTTGTTTTGGTACTGTCATTGGCAGCGATGACAGGGGCAATGGGTGGTGCAAGCTGCAGTGGCCTCCTGGTCAAGACCCTGGCACTTACTATTTTACAAAATAAGCACGGCATGTACCCCCCCACCCCCCTGTAAAAACAAACTTAATCAGGATACCCACGTGAAAAATATATTTATCGCACAATAATTCTATAAAATTAGCAGGTCTGAAAATATTTAACAGGTTAAATACTTTAGCTATGTTCAGTTATCCCTTTTAAAAAAAACAAATCAAATACAGGGTTGCCAACCTTCTATTGACAGCGAGGTCTCTGTAAAAGCATCCACAATGCGATCCTTTGGCAGAAATGGGGGGAGGGACTGTGAGGGTTATACGGAGACACCCCTTCCCCCCCGCTTTGAAGTCTAATTCCAGCCAGGACATGAACGATAAAAGATCTTATTGATGGCCCATTACGCAGTGGTTTTCCATCACTAAAAACACAGCAAGGTTATCAGCCTGGTGTTTGTCTCTGTTCCCCAGAGGGACAACACATGCTCTTATTCGACAGAACCTTGTGTCCCCCCACCCGCCTTTGAGATCAATTCGGGCCAGCGCATGAGGCCCACCCCACAGTTTGAAGACCTCTGTGCCACAAAATACCCCATACATCCATATCACCAAACCCAACAAATTTTCAAAACACCCCACTCCAAAGACCCCTAGGTGGAACATGCATCCTACCCAGTCAGGGCAGTATCGGAACAATCCAGGTGCAGATTCTCATAGGGCTGTGGGCAGTCACAGTGGGCCACAGAGACATGGCGCTAAAATGACAGATGCTGCCGCAAGAAGCTGTGGAAAGTACAGAGAGAAACAAAAGTAACAAAAAGAGCCAGGCAGCCGCGGTCTGTGCAGGTAAGAGCGGTAGTCCGGGTGGGGTGTCAGGGAGGTGGGGGGATGGGGGGATGGGATTTCAACAGACTATGACGAGGAAAAATTCATTATTTATTTAATTTTCCCTCATGGTCGTTAGTCGAATCCCCCCCTCAACTTGGTCCCACTGCCCCAGCGCTTCTACATGCAGGGGCTGCGGCTAGAGCCAGGCTGCATTTTGCTCACTGAGGCTTCTGGCACCCTAAAATCTCCATTTACCATGATTTATGGGGACCACAGTAGCACTGATAATGGAGTTTTGGGTGAAGGGATTTTTTGCAGGGGTGCTGAATCTAGGGGTGCGGCAGGTGCTGCTGTACCCCCAGACATGGAGGGAGACAGTTCAGAAAGACACTGGACAACAAGAAGGTTTTTCATTCAGTTTTCCAGCAGTATGAGCTCTTTGTTTCAATATAGTAAAAGGTCAATCATAATTAAGAGCAACCAAGAGAACAACTTTTAATATACCACTGCACATTTGCTTACCATGTACATCTAAGTCATGGAGTGACGTAGAGTGAAGTGGCAGAGAGTGTTGTGGAGTGTCGTGGAGGGAGTACAGTGCTATAGAGTGAAGTAGAGTGTCAGAGTTGAGTGGAGCAAAGTGTCAGAGTGAAGTGGCATAGAGTGTTGTGAAGTGGTGTATAGCTGAGTGGAGTGGCGTAGAGGGTGGTGCGTTGAGTGGAATAGAGTGTTGTACACACAGTGGAGTAGATAGTCGCAGAGTGGAGTGGCATAGAGTGGAGTAGTGTAGTAAAGTGGAATGGCGTAGAGTGCAGTAGGGTGTTGTAGATCGGAGTGGCATAGACTGGAATGGCGTAGAGTGGAGTACTGGGGGGGGGAGTAGAGGGGAGTACTGTTTCACAGAAAAGAGTGGAGTAAAGTGGCATGGAGTGGTGTAGAGGGAGTTGTGTAGAGTGTCGTAGAGTGGATTAGTGTTGCAGAGTGGCATAGAGTTGGGTAGAGTAAAGTATCAGAGTGAAGTAGAGTGTCATACAGTGTCACAGAGTTTAATAGAGTTGAGGGTCGTAGAGTGGAGTAGAGCGGCCTACAGTGAAGTGGTGTAAACTACAGTGATGCAAAGTAGATTGGCATAGAGTGCATTGGTTTTGAGTAAAGTGGTGTAGAGTGCATTGACGTACAGTGCAGTGACAGAGCACAGTGGAGTGGTGTAGAGTGGAGTGGCGCAGCGTAGATTGCAGTGGCATAGAGTGCGATGGCGTAGAGTGGAGTGGAGTGGTGCAGGGTGGGGTGGCGCAGGGTGGAGTAGAGTGGCGTAAAGTGCAGTGGCATAGAGTGGATTGTTTTAAAGTAGATTGAAGTGATGCAGTGTAAAGTGGAGTGGTGCAGGGGTGTAGAGTAGAGCGGTGTAGAGCGGTGTAGAGTGCAGTGGCATGGAGTGCACTGGTGCAGAGTAGACAAGAGTGGCGTGTAGTGGCATAGAGTGCATTGGCGTAGAGATGAGTGGTGCAGAGTAGAGTGCAGTGGCATAGAGTGCAGAAGTGGTGCAGGGGTGTAGAGAACAGTGGTGTTGAGTGGCGTAGTGTGCAGTGGTGTGGAGTGCAGTGGTGCAGAGTAGACTAGAGTGGCGTGTAGTGGTGTAGAGTGCATTGGCATAGAGATGAGTGGTGCAGAGTAGAGTGCAGTGGTGTAGAGTAGCAGAGAGTTCAGTGGTGGAGAATGCAGTCTTGTAGAGTAGAGTGTCTTAGAATGCAGCAGTGTAGAGTGCATTGGCGTAAAGTGCAGTTGCGTAGAGTAGAGTGTTGCAGAGTAGAGTGCTTTAAAGAGCAGTGGTATACAGTACAATGGTGCAGAGTAGAATAGGATGGCGTAAAGTGCAGTGACGTAGAGTGTAGTGGTATAGAGTGGCATAGCATGCAGTGGTAGAGAGTGCAGTGGTTTAGAGTAGAGTGTCGCAGAGTAAAGTATAGTGGCATAAAGTGCAGTGGAGCGGAGTAGTTGGCGTAGAGTACAATGGTTTAAAGTGTATTGCTTTTGAGTAAAGTGGTGTAGAGTACATTGGGTAGAGTGCAGGGGTTTAGAGTAGAGTGGCGCAGAGCACAGTGGTGTCGAGTCGAGTAGAGTGGAGCAGCATAGAGTAGAGTGGCATAGAGTGCAGTGGTGTAGAGTAGATTGTTTAAGAGTAGAGTGAAGTGGTGGAAGGTATAGTGGAGTGGCAGAGTAGTGGCGCAGAGTACACTGGCGTAGAGTGGAGCGGTGCAGAATATAGTGGAGTGGCCTAGACTGGGGTGCTTTAGAGTGCAGTGGTGAAGAGTGCAGTGGTGCATAGTAAAGCAGAGTGTATTAACATAGAGTAGAGTGGTACAGAGTACAGTGCAGTGGCGTAGAGTGCAGTGATGCGCAGTACATTAGAGTGGCGTAGAGTGCAGTGGCATAGAGTGCAGTGGCAGAGTGCAGTGGCCTAGAGTGGCGTGGAGTAGAGTAAAGTGGAGCATAGATTGGCGCGGAGTTCAGTGGTGGAGAGTGCAGTGGTGTAGAGTAGAGTGGCATAGAGTGTATTGATGTAGAGTGCAGTGGCATAGAGTGGTGCAGAGTAAAGTGACGTAGAAAGCAGTGGCATAGAGTACAGTGGTGCAGAGTAGACTAGAGTGTCGTAGTGTTCAGTAATGTAGAGTGCAATGGCATAAAGTGCAATGGCAGAGTGCTTTGGCATAGAGTGCAGTGGCATACAGTGTATTCTGTTGAGTAAAGTGGCATAGAGTGTAGTGGTGTAGAGTGGAATAGAGTGGCATGGAATGCCGTGGCATAGAGTAGATTGTTTCACAGTAGAGTCAAGCAGCGTAGAGTGCAGTGACAGAGTAGAGTGCAGTGGTGCAAAGTAGATTAGAGTGGCTTAGAGTGGATTGGCGCAGAGTGCAGAGGTGCAGAGTGGAGCTGTGCAGGGTAGAGTGCAGTGGCATAGAGTGGAGTGATGCAGAGCAGAGTAGCTTAGAGTGCATTGGCATAGAGTGGCAAAGAGTAGATTGGTGCACAGTAAACTGCATTGGCGTAGAGTGCAGTGGCAGAGTGGTGTAGAGTTCAGGGGCAGAGAGTGCAGCGTTTCACAGTAGACTGTCATGGAGTGCAGGGGTTTATAGTAGAGTGGCGTAGAGTGCACTGGCGTAGAGTGCAGTGGAGTAGAGTGGTGCAGATTGGAGCGGCATAGAGAGCAGTGGCACAGAGTACAGTGGTGCAGAACAGAGCAAAGTGGCATACAGTGCGGTGACGTACATTACAATAGTGTAGAGTGCAGTGGCATAGAGCGTTGCAGAGTAGAGAATAATGGCGTAGAGTGCAGTGGTGAAGAGTAGATTGGAGTAAAGTTCAGTGGCATAGAGTGCATTGTTTTTTAGTAAAGTGGTGTAGAGTATATTGGCATAGAGTGCAGTGGTTAGAGTAGGGTCCAGTACTGTAGAATAGAGTTGTACAGAGTAGAGCCAAGTGGAGTGGTGCAGCGTACATTGCAGTGGTGTAGAGTAGAGTGGAGTACCACAGAGTGGATTGTTTGAGAGTAGAGTGAAGCGGCATAGAAAGTAATGGTGCATGGTAGAGTGGAGTGGTGCATGGTAGAGTGGAGTGGTACAGGGCAGAGTGCAGTGGCATCGGGTGCAGTGGTGCTTAGTAGATTAGTGTGGCGCAGAGTGGATGTCATACAGTGCACTGGCATAGCATGGAGTGGTACATAGTAGAATGGATTGGCGTAGAGTGCAGTGGCAGAGTCCAGGGTTGCAGAGTAGAGTGGTGTGGAGTGAAGTAGAGTGGAGTGACAGAGTGGAGTGGCATAGAGTGCAGTGGCGAAGAATGCAGTGGTGCATAGCAGAGTAGAGTGGGATAGAGTGCATTGGAGTAGAGTGATGCAGAGTAGAGAGGAATGGAGTGGCGAAGCGTGGAATGGTGCAGAGTAGAGTGCAGTGATACAGTGTGGAATAGAGTGGATTGGGGTTAAGTGGAATATGCATGGTGTGGTAGACAACACATCTTCAATTGAAATGACCATTACATTTGCACAGACATACAGTTATACTGATAAAAGTAGACAGCGCACAAACTATAATTTGTGGAAATGTCATCACCTAGTGTATTGATTTTTTTTTAATGGTTTTAAATATTTGTTTCCACCACTCTTCAGAACTATCACCAGTAGCCAGCATGACTGTCACATAAATTCTCCCACTTTGAAGTCAGAGAACGAAAAGTAAACACCAAGCTCCCTCTGAAGACACAGCCTGACATTTGACCTCTGTCTTTGAATGCACAGCAAATGTGACAAAATAAGAACAAGATTTAAAGTCCTGTTTACAGAAAGGCAGCACGTAGAAGGAGACTGTAAATAAGGGTTGGGCAAGGGAAGAGACGAACTCGAGCTGGACAGCCTAAAACAAATAAAGCCAACAAATAGAAAGCCAGAAAATGTGAGTTACAAACGAAAAAAACAATGGTAAGAAACAGGTGGAAATCATTCCCAGGGAAGCTTTCGGAATGTCCCCAAGATGCTGCTAGCAAACCAGACAGCTGCACTGTCTGGTAAGCTACGACCTAAAAATAGCTCCCCGCTTAAAGTTATATGCTCTTTTGCTGCACTTTCGCCTTCATTAACACAGGGTTTTAGGAGCCCCTATAATTTTAGTGAGATGTGTTGCCCTGGACAGACACCAGACAGTAAAATATTCCAGCTCCACTGGATTTTGGACAATATTACACCAGAAAATCAGCAGCCAGGGCATGCACCCACTGAGGTGTCCAGCTGGGTGAGTGACCTATTAATCCCACGTGGGCAGGTATTCAGTAGCAAAAACTGTTAGGGTGCATCATTCCATCATACACTTCTACTCCACTGACTGAAGTCTGTTTACAAACCTGATGAGTCCCAAAGATTGACAAAAGCACCTGCGGGGCAACACTGACAGCACGGCTGAATCCGATTTTAAAGTCTGGGGTTAATGCTCTGAAAAGGTCAGTGCCTTTTGATTTTTTTTCACTGAGCATCAATTCTACATGCCCTTTTCACCTGTTTCTTTGAGTCCTATTCTTTTTTTGAAACATGAAGAACATTTTGGAAACCCCTGTGAATTGTCGATGTTGGTCTGACTTTACTGTCTGTATCTGTAAATAACTCTTTGGGCACTGAGATACTGAAGCTGTGAATATACATGAACATAGAGAACAGAGCAAAGTGCCATAAAAGGCAGACTAGGAAACCTTCTCCACCGCAGAAACATAAGACTGTCTGGAAGACCTATTCCTTCAAGCAGTTTCAACAACTTGCCCAAGATTCATCAAGATTAAGCCATCCTCAACATTAGTAGTGTGTGACTACTATGTGATGAGTGTATTTATTTTTACTTTCTTAAACTCAAATCTCTTTAAAACAAACATCTTTGCCATAGAAGCTAACATTTTTCGACAACAATTTCCCTGCCATTGCCTATAGGTTTATGCGGTACCAAATCAAGAGTTAAAATCTGTATTTCATATGCTTTATGCTTTTACACCGAACCTTGTCATGTTGATTGTCTTTTTTTAAACTGTGTAGTTCAAGTATATTTTAGCAAAGGCTAAACCTGTGTTTTGTGTGTCTTGACTTATTTCCTGTACATGAAGAGTACCCATGGCTGGCCCAACAGTATTCTGAAAATATTAAAGATTATGCATTTATTTGTAACATATTTATGTGAGATACACGAACTCTATTTATTTCAGTTACCATCTGTTTTAGCTGTATTTTTCGGACCACTTTAACTCATCACAATCCTGGTGATGGATACTGTGCCAAGATCATTTCCCTGTGTGGGTTGACTATGAATGATTTCTGCTACCTATTTTGTTTTATCACCATGAACATTTGCTGCGTTTAAAACAAATGCATCTTTGTGATTTAGGGAGCTTACATATGAGTACCTTGTTCAGCTTTATTTTAATTTCTGTTTATTAGATAGAAGCCATAGCCACCCAGTTAGCCATCATTTTGCAAATTGTTGCAAAAATAAATTGTCTACCAGGTTTATACACAATTTTAGCCTGTCTGTAGTTGCTGTTTATGCTTGAGAGCTGCACCATACCAGGGTCCTCTTGGTGTAGCGACCTGCATGGATGGCGAATGCAATATCGGTGGAAAATATCTGCTAATTGTATGACAACATGAATGTTTCTGTTACTAAATGGATAAAACTAGTGGTGGCAATGCACCTGAGATTCCCTCAGGAGACGCAGACACCTGTGCTCCTGTTGCCTCCCACGGAGATGCGCATGTGGCGCGGGCCATGTCGGAGTTGTTTTGACTACGAGTGATTGGCTTGTGCTGGGTCTGGTGACTCCGGGCAAAAAAAACAATTGCTACAGGGATTTGTGGTTGGCCCCGTAATCACAAATTAAAATCCCAAACTTACAATTTTACCTACATGCATTAAACTTTGGATTACGATGGCAAAGAAGTGCCACTGGAATGATGGCCGTGCCAGGGCTCATAAAGAGGCATCATTATTTGTGATGTTTGTGGTAAAACCACATTCTGTACAGCCGGGATTAGACTAACAATGTCCAGTCTTTTTCGAGGGATCTGAAAGATATTGAGAAGACCCAAATATCCGGTAAAGAATCTTACTTGGTGATCCACCTGTTCAGTTGGCCATCTTAGGTGTTGGTAAGAGTAGTATTTTATTGGACGCAGTGGTCACTCCAGGTTTTATCTCTTGCATAAAGCTCTATTTGGGCTGATTCAATTCTTAAATATATTTCCACAGTGATTACTGTGACCCATGTTACATTTGTATACACTTAAAATGGCATCTAATATAGCATTCAATGTAGTTGGTTGCTGGTGCATGCACTATAACTCCTACCTTACCTCTGACTTGCCCTTTGGTGTTCCTGGCATTTCTCTTGCTACCAGGTGTCAAGGATCACGAGGCCAGAGGTAGAGATATGCTTCCCTTCTGATGTTTTCACATCTTGCCCTCCTCCAAGCCTGCCAGAAGCAAACTGGAGGCGCAAATGAATATATCCCCAATCAAACAGTTCTTTCCCCCCCTTTTAGGTATATTAATTGTTGGTGTTGCCGTGAATTATTGACTAATCTGCCTAGTGCTGAAAACGAGGACCTCGTTTTGTCGTCTGCCTTGCAAATAAATTAACCATATTTTTCCCTAAATTTCATGCCCTCGTTTTCAGGGTAATATAGAGGTACCAGCATGAGGCACACCTACCCCCGAGGAACACCATACCGCGGCTCCCTATTTCCAAACTCCCCTCAAGAAAACTTTATTTTCTGGATCAACTGCTCAACACCCAAACTTGGGACACTTCGGCGTCGCTGAACCTGTCACCCCCAAAATAACTGCCCCACGACAGGCTCCTGCAATTTGCACCACCCAATCACTCCTTACAATTACTTGAACCCATATCACCAACTTTTCATGTTATGTTTACATGGTACGTACAAAAACTACCACAGTAACGATTATAGTGTATGACTTATGCAAAGGTGCTCAAAATAATAGGTGGTATTACTACCCAACTCAGTGGTATTCATCTTACTGGCCTCAGGAGGGTGAAAGATGTATCTTTCCCACCAGGACTCCAGGCCAGCATTGAGCCCACAATGTATCCTCTGATCAGAGAAAGGATTATGGTATGTTACATGCACGATGTATATTCAGAAACATTCTTCTTCACTTTGCCAGATATTTTCGACTCCTATTTTGACCATGTAATTGACAAAGCGGGTCATCCTCTAGGCCGTTAGGTTTAGCTAAGAGCATCCTTGACAGTAAGCAAACTCTCAGACCTGCACAATCAACACAATAAACCCAACTGAATATGTAATTATTGGACAAAACATTCTCTCTCTTGTATTGACAATGCTGTGCTCTGCAATGTCCTCACTCTACAAAACAGGTATGAAAATGCATCTTTCAATTTGTGCACAGAAAACACGCAGAGATCAAGGTTGCCTGCATAAGCAGACTAGAGGCAGCACAAAAACAAGCCCTGGAAAAATACCATCCTGGCAGGTTCAGTGAACAGCAAACATCTGCCCAGAAACAAATAAAGCCTGCTATTAATACATTAGAAAAAGTATTGTTCATTACCCTAAAGTGCACATGGAATGGCATTCATTCAGAATAGTTTTATGCATGTTGTCATTATATTTTGTAAAGTTTTTGTACATCTGTAGTTGCCACAAAACAACCTGATTTCTACAAAATTCTAATTCGGATAGATTTATGTATCTTTGGTAATTAACTTTTGTAAGTTCTATTTGTGTGCATGAATGACAAATGCTCCAGAGTCTCTGAATTAGGATCAGGGAATGTCTGCCCCAGATCTGCTTTTGCGCACCCTAGATTTAGTTGTATGTGCAAAATCTCTATACATTTTGTCCAATTTATTCTACATTTATTACTTAGATTCCAAATCTTTATTACTGTCCAATCAATTTTAATGCTGCACTTAACCTGGTTAACAATACTGATTTTATTATTTTCCATGAAAAATGGGTGTCACATAATTTTAGCAAGCGTTTTCCTGCCAGGACTTCAATACCACCCAATAAAAACCTGAGTGATCCATTTCTACTCCCAGTTCTATCAAACAGATCCTTTGAGAAAATTTCTCCGGAAATACAGAGAGTATCGTCTTGGATCGTCCCCCTCGACCCCTTCCGGGATCCCCAAAAGGCGAAGGTTGTTTCAACGTTGGCGATTTTCCTGTTCCTCTAGCTTTGCCATTACGTCTGTCAAGCATGCGGCTTGAGAAGTATTCTGTTCCTTTAAGGAGGTCACTTCAGCTTCTAAATTTTCTGTGCGGCCTTCCACCATTGCCATACGATCACCAATATCGGTACATATTTTATTTAGCTTCCGCATTCCTCCCTGTAGTTGTTTGGCGGCCCCTTTAGCAAGACGGCTATCAGAGCAAACCTCATCATGGAATTGTTTTATGGAGGTCATTATGGAGGTTAATGAGGGGTCTGCTACATGTATTGGTGCTGTTTCAGCAAACTCACAGTGTATGCTCCTGGCTGTTTCGTCATCTGGAGGATAAAGCAACTGAGAGTCCGAGTAATCCCAGCTAAGCTGACTACGTCTTTTTGCCTTGTTGCGTGTTTTTTTCTTCCGCTGTACAGTTCCAGTACTAAAGGAGGGATCAGACTCATTGTAGTTGCAGGAGCTATCACTGCCTGAGCTGAATGCACTGTCCTCTGTTAAGGAGCCATCGGATACTGAATAAAAGTGCTCTCCAGTAATTTCTGGAGTCTGGGGGGCCGAGACCAGGGCCTGGACACCACAATTATCTCCCAAGCTTGCTTCAGCAGGACCCACCACAGACTCGGGAGTAGAGTCAGAAGAACCAGCGCCCAACGGGATTGCCAGCCCAAGCTTAGCGTTAGGATTGTCAGTTTCCGGGGGAGTGCCCGAGATACTGTCTATGATTTCGTTATGATTTTTAGCGCCACCCTGATTACTGGATTGAACCTCATCTGTTAAGTCCTCCCCAATTTGATTTGAGAAACCAACAGCAGCCTGAGGATCGCCCGATTGTGTTGAGCTCCCTTTCACCAATGATGCTATTATAGGGGCGGACAGGAGAGTAGGCACCTTAACTGCAGGAAAGTGCTTGGTTATAGAGGGCAGGAGACCAGGATCTGCACCCATGCCCTCCTTCATATTCCCTCCGCCCCCAGTTCTCCCCACCGTCTTCTTTAATCCACCAGTTTCCCGTTTACCTTTAGGGAAGGTTTCTGACCTCTCGGCGTCTCCCTGAACAGCACTGCTCAGAGCCGCCTTCGTTTTAGCGCTCCTCGAGCCGGCATCTGTCTTGCGCTGCACTGAGACACCGCTCTCAGCGCGGCCGAAATCACGCTGCTCGGAAGACAGGCACCTGGATCCGACGGGGCGCCTGCTGCTGAGCAGCCCACGTTCAAAGTAGAAGACCGAATCGCTGCTCTGCCGCCGCTTGTCCTTCCACGTGGAGTCCAGAACCACACTCTGCAAGAGCAGGATACCAGCATCCCGAAAATCAGGTATAAGCAATGGATTACCTATGTCCGGCACAGGGTGGCTGGGTGGAAAGAGCTCACAGCAGCGCCATCTTGCCCCCTCTGCTAACTGGAACTGGGACCATGAGGTCCAGAGGGCACACCGTTTCCCTTTTAACCGAAAGCTACGGCGAGATGGCAGTAGCTTCAGTGATGAAAAACCTAGGGCTTTTTTTTTTTTTTTTGGAAACTTCCTCCTTAGACAGTTGGTTTATGTTCAGGCCCGCCCAAATGCCACGAAGGGGTCAAATGGGGTACTGTTTTTTTGCAAAACCTGATTTTTGTCATGTCACAGTGGAGCGGAGGTGGCGTCTTCGCCAACTTATAGCCCCTTTCCAACAACAAGGTGCCCAGGTGTTCTTAATGAACCCAGCAAGGTTAAAAGTGATCATAAATGGTTCTTCCCAGATTTTTTTGTCAGAGATTAAAGCTGGGGAGTTCTTGAAAGAAATCAAAGGGAAAGGGCCGAGCTAAGCAGCATCACTTTCCTTAGTTGCTGATTAAAGGTATTTTTTTAAATTCTTCTGTCAATTTATTAATTACAGCCTATAAAGTGGTAGCAACTGTGTGCCACAAGTGAGCAGGGATCAAAGGGTGCTGGCAGGTTTGCGGGTGCGGGACGGACCTTAGGCAGGGATTAAGCTATTTATAGGCTGTGGTTTCTCTTAATTCTTTTCCTACTTATTTGAACAAGTCCGGTATGGTCTGGTGGCAGGCGTTCACATGAGAAGACCATCACTCAGGGTTTCCCTGATTGCTCATTTTTGGGGGGGGGGGGGGAGGGTGGGATGGGGGATAACGACACAGTGATGGGAGGAATGATGATGTTTTTTTATTTTTTCACAAGCTGTGGTTTACGTATAACTGGTCCTTGGAAGCAGGATGTAAGGGAGAGGGTAAATAAGGGAAGTGCTTGGGAAGGAAATGAAGGGAAATATAAAGCAGAAAAAAAAAAAATGGGGATGGAAAAAAAACAAAAACAAAAAAACTTTTTTATATGTTTGTTCGTATTTGGTCATATTTAGATCTGGTTATTTCCCACCGAACAATGAGGTACAGGACCAGTATGGTTTGTTTCCTAATGTTGGGTCAAAGGGGTGTTCGGCTCGCTACCTCAACATATATAAAAGATATCTAGTCACGCTCAATCAGCTCAGAACATGAGTAAGCTCAGAATAGTGTCTGTAAATATCTGTGGTCTAAATGATGCTTTGAAAAGACAAAAGGTTGCACAGGGACTACGTTTGTTGGAGGCCGACATAGTCTGCCTCCAAGAAACGCATATCGAGGGACCGCAGAGACATCTTCTGGACTCACTGGGGTATAAAGTCATCGGGGGGACTTCCCAAGGCGCACGTGCAAAAGGAGTAGGGATTATGGCCCAAAAGAAGCTTTCATTGAAAATTTTCCGAATAAAATCTGATACCTTAGGGAGATGGGCTATAGCCAGGGCTTTAAGTGGGCCGGGTCTCACCGGTGCTGAGCACCGGCAGTTTTTTAAAGGGGGCCTCGAAACGGGTCTCTATCGGGCTCTGTTTTGTGCCCTGGCACAGGCGGTCCGTTTTTTTCCGGACTGCGGTGACAGCAGGCACATCGATATGCGCGTGCTCACACTGCTCACTTCTTACTAGTGCAGAAGTTACGGCATGACGTCATGCCAGGTGAGCGTTGTAGGGGAAGGGAAATCCTTTAAAGAGAGTCATTTTCTCTCTGGATTTCCCTTCTCTTTTTGAAACTCAGGAGCAGCAACATTGTCCTGGTGTCACCAGGGCTTTAAGTGGAAACTTTTTCAATATTTTTCATAGTTGCTGCTTATTTATCTTATGCAACTAACAACCATTGACAAAGCCAATAGTCATGACTTGTTGTAGGTATGATGTTACTTGTTGTATCATATATCTGGATGCAATGACAGAAACAGCAAAATACAAGTCTGGCGGCACACTATACTAACCACAGATTTGTAGTTCACGTGTTTTTAAGCCACGCCCTTAATTACATTGGCCCGCCCACTGAGAGACCCTCCCAGTTTTTTCATCCCACTTAAAGCCCTGGCTATAGCTGAATGCGGTTTACCTCTTAAAGCTGCTTTTACTATATGCTCCTTCTATGGAAGTAATTTGGATGACCCTGGGGTAATAGACTGGCTTACAGGAGAACTGGCTCACTGGCCTCGTCCAATTATTGTCTGTGGCGACTTCAATATCAATCTGCCCAGTAACTGGAGCGCCAAAGATCAGTGGAAGTATAAAGGACGGAAACCTAAAGTATACCAAGCCATGCTTAATTTAATGCAAACTCATGGACTGGATGATGTATGGGCTAATTTAAAATTTAACCAAGAGGGTTTACCTATTTTTCAGCCCCTCATCTATCTTTTGCAAGGCTGGATTACTTTCTGATCTCTTCTTCACTGATGCGAGATTGTTCCATTGACATCGCCCCGCGATTCATGTCAGATCATAATCCTCTAATATTAAATATTGAAGGGCTGGGGTCGAGAGGTGAAGTCTCTAACTGGAGCTTTGAAAAGGCACTGCTGTATGATGAAGGATATAGATCATACATGCGGGGATGGATTCAAGAGTTCCTTGAGTTTAATATTGGGTCTGCCTCAACTGCAACGGTTTGGGACACCCTAAAAGCAGGTATTCGAGGAGAGACATTGCGGTTTTCCATTAGGAAAAATTGGAAGGAAAATAAATTGGTATTAGACCTACAAGATAAAATGAAAAAAGCAGAAGAGAAACTAATACAAGCGGTTCAGCTGGGGACGGAAACTGAAGCTGCACAGATGGAGGTAGTAGCTGCTAAGGCCGCTATTGAGTCTATTTTCTCAGAAAGAACAGCCGCAAAATGGGCATCGGCCCGCGAGAAAATATATGAGTGTGGCGAACTTATTGGCCACCAGCTGGCAATTAGGACCAGAGCCTACTCCTCTCCCATGGTCAGACCACTTTTTGGTCTCTCTCTCCTGGTCCCCACAGGTTACTGAACCTTCCACTCAATCGATATGGACCCAAGTCCGCCCCTGGCCCAAACTCCCTCTGGAGAAATGGACTCGAGAACTGGAAAGGACCCGACCCATATCGGATCCATGTCCAGTTATAGCTAATGAGGACTTTTCTTACTGGATAAAAGATTCATTGGATGTGGTCCTTCCAAAAACTAGGATAAAAAAGACCAATGGCCCCTATAAGTCCCCCTGGTTCTCTTCTGAGCTACGTATTCTAAAACAGCGCTGTAAGGTAAAGAAAAGGCACTGGAGGAAAGATCTTTCATACAGTAAGAAATTGGAATACAAGGCAGCTATTAGTGCTTACAAAGCAGAAATAAAAAAAGCCCAAGCTACCTTTTATGAGGGTAAGATCTTATCAGCCGCCAACTCTCCCAGAGAAACTTTTAGTATCATAAAAACTACTTAAAGCCCCTGTCCCACGAATAGTACCGGACATCTCTGATTTACGTTGTAATAAATTGGCAGAATATTTTACCACTAAGGTTCAGAATATCCTTAAATCCCTACCGCATAAGTCAGACACAGGTGAGATTTCCCATAACCAGATGGACCCCGACGCACGTCTTTCAGAACACACATTAGAGGTGTTCCCCCCCCCTTTCGCAAGATTCTCTCCTCACTCTGCTTTCCACGATAAAGAGCGGATCACCTAGGGATCCCGCTCCGATCAACATCTTGAAACAGGTAGCTCCGATAATAGCCCCTAATCTGACTGACCTGATTAATGCGTCTTTGTCCACAGGAATAGTGCCTAGCTCCTGGAAAGGGGCCATGGTGAAAGCCCTGTTGAAGAAACCAAATTTGGACACGGCAGATCTGGGCAATTATCGCCCCATATCTCTCTTGCCAGGAATAGGTAAGATGGCAGAGAAACATGTAAATCAAAATCTATCAGGCTTTCTCGAAGCCCACAACCTGCTCCATTCCTCGCAAACAGGTTTCCGCTCACGTCAGAGTACCGAGACGGCCCTGGTAGCCGTGGTGGAGGAAAGCAGGAAAATTTTAGATTCAGGAGGTTCGACTGCCATTATACTCCTCGACCTGAGCACAGCATTTGATACGGTGAACCATAGGATCTTGGCTCATCGGCTCAGGAAGATAGGAGTAACAGGCATGGCGCTTCAATGGCTGTGTTCCTTTCTGGAGGGAAGGTCCTTTCAGGTATTTGTGGAGAACTTTGCATCCAAACCTACCCCTCTACTGAGTGGAGTTCCTCAGGGTTCCTCGCTCAGCCCGTCCCTTTTTAATGTATACATGGCCCCACTGGCATCTGTTGTAGCCCCCTATGGAATTCACATGGTGACCTACGCCGATGATACACAATTGGTGGTGGCGTTAAACCAAGCTGATCAAAGTACTAACAGCCTCTACCCCTGCCTAGAGGACATCTCGAGTTGGATGGACGCGTCCCAGCTCAAGCTCAATGGTGGGAAAACTGAGCTTATGATACTAGGCAACCCCCTCAATTACAAATCCAGCTCTATGTGGCCAGTTGGCATGGGTCCCCCCCCCCCGGTCCCCAAATCAGAAATCAAGAGTTTGGGCATCTGGCTGGATCAGGACCTGAGCTTTAGAGTACAGGCTAGGAAGACGGCAGCCACTTGCTATGGCTTGCTCAGAATGGCCCGTAAAGTCCTTCCGCTCCTTCCCTTCCAAGCCAAAAAAGTATTGGTTCAATCACTTATACTGTCCAGACTGGACTATGGCAATGCACTGTACCTGGGTGCCCCCACTACAGTAGTCTCTAAACTTCAACCGGCGATTGTCTCTCTTCACTGGCTCCCAGTCCAAGAACGCATTAGATTTAAGGCACTTTGCCTAGCTCAGAAATCTATGCAGGGGATCGGCCCCCCCATTAACTCTGCCATGATCCGCCCCTATAAAGCCAATAGGAAACTTCGATCAGATGATCTTCATCTAGCCGTGGTCCCAAAGATTAAGAAGGCTAGGAGTGGCGGACGCCTTTTCTCTTATAACGCCACTAAACTCTAGAATTCTCTTCCACTTTTTCTTCGTATGGAGTCCAATCATGTTGCCTTCCGCAAACAATTGAAAACTTTTTTGTTTCCTTAGCTCTTCGCGGTCCCTCCGCCTTCCTCCTGTGCTCAGTCCTAGCGCTGGGATGCTTCCGGGTAGCCATGCGCTTTATAAATGTGTTTTTCATTTCACAACAGGTTTCCAATAATGCAATACTCTCGATCCAAACTGCAAATGGAGTGATAACTGACAACCAGGTCAAGATACAGGGGGCATTTCGAGAATTTTATAAAAATCTCTACACTGAAGAGAATACCTGGCCCTCGGACCTGAGAGATAGGGTGATTTCTAGATATCTTAATGATATATCATTATCCCAACTTAGCGAGGAAGATCATACTCAATTGGAAAATCCTCCAACGTGGGAAGAAATTGCTTTGGCATTGGCAAGTTTGCCGGATGGCAAAGCGACCGGCGTTGATTGTATCCCAGCGGAGTTTTATAAAATATTTTCCCCTCAAATAAAAGAACTCTTTACAGATTTGGTAACTTCTATTTTTAATGGAGCTTCTCCACCCGTGTCTTGGTCTACAGCGAAGATTGTGATCTTTCCGAAAAAGGATAAGCCTCCCGTAGAGATGGGCTCATACAGGCCTATCACTCTAATTAATTGTGATTCAAAGGTATATTCTAAAATTTTCGCATCTAGACTATCTACTAAGATTGAACCTCTGGTCTCAAAGTGGCAGCACGGGTTTATCCCTAAAAAAAGTATGGTAGAACACATTCGGCGCACCATCACCCTATTCGATGCAGCCCAAGTGACCGGAGACCCGATCTCACTAATCCTACTTGACGCTGAAAAAGCGTTCGATCGGGTCTCCTGGCAATATCTCTGGGGTGTCATGAGGCGGATGCATTTTGGTCCGAAGGTGATCCAAGCTATTCAAGCTCTTTACTTGGATCCCACAGCCAGAATCTCGATAAATGGGAAATTGTCAGAGCCAATCAATATATCACGTGGGACGAGACAAGGATGTCCTTGCTCCCCACTACTTTTTGCCATCTGTATTGATCCCTTCATTAGGAAAATAGAAATCAATCAGGATATTCCGGCTGTGAGTCGGTTCGGTGTCGAAACTAAGATCATGGCCTACGCCGATGATCTAGCCGTAGTGACTCCTGACCCAGAATCTGCTATTAGAGCTCTGGAAAATGAGGCTCAAAGGTTTGGGGGAGTATCCGGTTATGCACTCAATAGGGAAAAAACGCAGATTATCCTAAATGAAAGAATAAAGTGGGAAGATAATAGGGTGGTACACAAAGCCAAGTACTTGGGGGTTACTATTGTTGCCGATATCGATTCCATTGTAATAGAAAATCTGACCCCGCTGGCTGTAGAAACAAAGAGGTCACTTAGCCGGATCAATAACCTTCATTTGACCATAGTAGGGCGTTGTAATGTTTTGAAAATGGTCTTTTTTCCCAAATTGCTTTATTACTTCAGGGCTATTCCTCTAGAGTTTAATAATCTAATGTTCCAAAAATTTGAACAACTCTTCTCCCAATTCATTTGGGCCTATTCTCAGCCTAGGAGGGCTTTTAAGCTACTCTCCCTTCCTCGAGATAAAGGGGGTTGGGCGCTCCCCAATTTAAGACTCTACTATTGGGCTACGGTATTGCAATACTGTGTAGTATTACTACACGAACATCCAGATACTTTCTCGGGACTCCCATCTCCCTTTACTTTCCTACTTGGAGAGGAAGCACGTGGATGCTTCTGGCGGCAACTCTAATTCGGCTATTATAAGCGGGTTAGATTCAAGACCCTGCTGAGTGCATACCGGGTATTTTCTAATGTACGTAGACTTCTTGGACTGGGCAGATTAAATTCCTATACTCCCATATGCAACAATCCTAACTTACCAGCCATATTCGGGAAAACATATCTTCAGAATTGGTATAAGGCAGGAATTTCAAAGCTTGGAGACTTACTTACTTCGGAAGGAGTCCGGTCATTTAGTGACCTTGAATCACAATTTAATTTGAATAAGAACCAGGCTTTTAACTATCTTGCTATAAAGAATTTACAGTCACGCAAGGCTGGTGGGGTTTGCAAAAATAGATCTGATCGATAAGTTACAGGGTTCTGGGTTACCTCGCATTGGGTACATTTATTCGGCGCTCAATAGCCAAATGTCTGATGATTTGGACAAAATAGATAATAAATGGCAACAGAAACTAAATGTCCCTTGTAATACATTTCGCCTCGCTCTAAGCCTTGCTAAGAGTGACCTGCTATCAGCTAAGCTGCAGGCGCAATTTTATAAAACTGGCTTTTTCCTATATATTACACCTAGCAGAATTGCTAAATTGGGCACAGGTAAAGGAACACTCAGTCCTAGATGCTCGGAGTTCAGTGCTGACTCAGTTCACCTGTTCGCTACCTGTCTGAAACTAAAATCACTTATTGATAAAATACAACAATTTTTAAGTAGGATTTTAGTACAAGACATTCAGATAAAGCCAGTTACTATTTTGCTAGGGGTACAGGACACGATTAATAGAAAGAATGGGGGAGCACTAATAGTCGTAGCTATGACCATACTTAGGTTATGTATAGCTTCTGCCTGGATAGATCCAAATCCCCCTCTGTTCTCCCAATGGTTGGCTAGATTGGTAGCGACCTGTAATCTGGAAAAGGCCATTTATGCCAAGAAAGGCATCCGGGAAAAAAAAAAGGTTTAGAGATTTGGGAACAACTAAATACGTGGCTTAGCCAGAAAAACATTTAAGGATTACTAAAATCTGTGACGGATAGTGTAATATCTTTCTGTTTTTTCCTTTGAGTGTCTAAATTTTACCCAAGACTGGATACTTAAAACTCTTTTTCAATTTAGTCACTGTTCTTTTGTAATCTGCACTACCACTGCCAATATTTGTATAGATATTGTATTTCGTGCTCTGTATTTGTTATATTAAGGCTACTTTAGGAAGAATTAGTATTTATACTTGTGGATTTAACTCTATTTAATGTCAACCAGTATTGAACAAAGGAGTTGGAGCTCTTCGCTTCGCTTTTTTCTCCCACTGCTGTAACAACTTGTTGTATTTATCTCCGATATGTGGGGTGGGGGGGGGGGTTGGGGTAATAATGAATTTTTCTACTTTGATTATAAATTATAATTCTATGTACTGCAACTAAGGATGCTTTTGGTCCTAGGGAATATTGGTGAAAAAACACTTACAGCTGACCATTCGGTATCTTGCATTAGTTGCGTCTGTAAATTGGATTTACTCTCCTTTGTCTAGGTTAAGGCCTCAATTATAAACTGGACACAGCAGTATCCCTTGTTGGGACACTGCTCTGCCCAAATATAACCGGACCAGTGATCCTGGTGCGGAAATACGGTACCCAAATTTAACACCTGAAAAATCTGACTGTCGAAATCACTTTAGGTTTAGGCTGCAAGAGCAATCTGGCCTTCGCTCTGGTCCCTATCTGAACCTAAGCCACGGGACAGGTGAGCATGCAATGCTTACGCCTGACCAACCCACATTCTCCCCTTTCCCCTGATACCCTCATTACCAGCCCCTCCACATACTTCTGCCCCACCCCCATTTAACCCACACTGCGCATGTGTTAAGGCGAACCATTAACCCATGCAAGAACTGGGAACTCTGTTTGGAATTTCACCTGGTATTACTGGATCTGCACAGTTATTCCCCATTCCATATAGGTTAACCTGTAAAGCTGGATTTAAGTACAGGGAAATAAGCCAGAAAAGTTATTAACTGCCATGCGGTATTTGCAAACATAAATCTGCCTAACTTATAAGTGGTCCCACAAAATTGACCAACATACCCCTATAAAATACCGCCGATATAATCAGAGTTAGTTTTGAATTTCAAAATTCCACGTATCATGACCATAAAATACATGCATAAATTTGAAAAAAAACTTGTATGGACAAGTCAAATGGTACCTTTGTGCAGAAACTGCCGCAGGTACAGAAAAGTGCTACTATGTTTATTTCAAATACTCTGAAAGCTACTGTTTAGTTGTAAGTATGTTGTAGGCATGTAGGTGTGTCAGTGCACGTGTAGGCGGGCTCTTTAGGATCCTCCGCAGGTGCTCTTGTCCTGACCAATTTACAGGGGTGGTGCTATCCCATTCTTTCCATCCTAATTAATTTAGTCGAGCAAATGTTAAAAACTAAGGAGTATGGCTTGTTTTGTCAGAGACAAGGAAAAACATAGGACTTCTTCATTTTCTCAAAATTATGAAAATCATGATCAAAATAGGATTCTTCCACATACCCATCTTAGGGTCATCTGGCTAGAAATGCAACCATTTTAAGCAGCATAGGATTTTCCGCATACCACTTAAAGCCTATTAAAGGTTCTTCGAAACTTCAATTTTCCAGCTCTGTCCAAATGCAGGCTAAGCTTCTCAACTCACAATACCCCTTAATAATTAGAGGAAAAAACTGAGTGAAGAAACTGACCTGAGAGGGGGGAAAATACTCCAGGAGCACACACAGAATACAGTCTTTTGAAATATAATTGGCTAATATTATTTATTATGTCCACTGTTCCGGGTGATCATATTTAAGAATATCTTTGCAGGTATTGAGGATACAAAATTGACAAACTTAGGAGGATTAACACATTGCTTTTAATCTGCACTGGATAAAGCTTGTCTTGAGGAAGTGAAAATGGATCACCTGCCTCAATATATAAGTAGAGTATCTAGATAAAGGGGAGACATGAATTTGGACCAAGCTCCCAACTGTCCGAATAGGGAGACCTTACATGTTAACTCATTTTCCCGAGGGGTAAACATGCTACACCAGAGGGGTAAACATGGTACACCATAGACAGGTTGTTCTGAACACCAAGGATGTCCTTGGTGAAATGTAAGTAAGTAAGGTGTTGCATGCAAGAAACCAAATAATCAAGAATTCAGTTAATTAAATAAATAACTTTTCAAATATGAAAAAAATAATACAAACTGATATAAGGTTCAGAAACCATCCCCAGGGAGAATAATGGGAAAAAGGTTTTAGGTCACAGGAAAAATGAGAAAAGCAGATAACATTTCAAGTTCTCGATTGAAGTTTCAGTAGGATTTGGGGGCCAAGAGAGGCAGAGTCGAGAGCTCTTGTAAAATGGTTCATTAAGGTGGCTTAGGCCAGACAAAGTTTCTACGTTCAGAATTAGAATCCAGTAACGAGACATTTGCTGAATGTTTAATCATGGATCTATATATATTATATCAGTACTCTGTTGTATTGGACAGTCCTTAAACTATGATTGTATTATAACTTTTGCACACTTTTTCTCACTTTGCACTCTATTTTTAATGTCCTCTTGATTAATCCATCCAGGATATGATTTGCTATCAGTCTAACCTTTTGCATAGTGGCTCAGTTATTGAGATGGGAACACTTTCCTACTGAAATCTAATATTGGTTGATTCTAGATGCATACGCATCTGGGCCCATTACTAATCATAATTCATCTATGTGCGCAAATGTTATTTGAATTACTAGGTGGGAAGTGGGAGTCCTTTGGTTGCCCACTGAGGCATTAGGTTATTGGTCACGTAGGGAGCAGAAAAATAGTAATGTCACCACCTCATAATTAAATCCAGGGATAGGGACATTAGATTACAGGTATGTACATGCTAGGAACTCTCGTGTCCTGGTATTCGCATTGCATTCTGCGTAGTTTGCTTAAGGGTGCCATGCCCAGTATATATTTGTTCTCATTTTCTTTACTGCATAAATGGCCCTCTTGACTTTTATCTCACAATCTTCTCTTAGCCGCAACTCTATATAACCTCTCGCCTACTATCACACATACTAATGAATTAATTTAGAATGAGGATTATTTTGTGTTGTAATTACATACATGAGAGCATTAATTAATTTACCAAGTGAGAGATGAATATAAAATTGTGTATCATGTAAATGTAGAAGGATTATTTATACTTATAGTTCTAACATACCGAATAATGATTAACATACTGAATAATGATGAACGCGTCAGTATATTTTCCATGTTTAAGACCGTTGACTATTTGTTTCGATGGGTGGATGGGCACTTTCACTGGACAAAGCCTTCTGGTAAGACGGAACGTGTTGTGTGTTTCACCGCAATAAATAATTGGTGTGTCTTGCAGCGGAGTGCCGTCATTTGTATTGGGTGATTCTGTCAGAATATATATATATATATATATATATATATATATATATATATATATATATATATATATATATATATATATACATATATATACATATATATACATACACACACATTCACTTCCCTAGTTCTTGCACGATATCGGTCGCTTCCACCCACGGTGGCAGTCAATGGTTACAAATCCCGCTCTCAAACACCAATGAAGAGTCTCCGAATATCTGAAAATCACACGACAGCACTTTCGGATGTGCTCCAATGCTTTTTATTAATATAAATGTATATATACACTTGTTGGGACCGACTTCGGTCATAAATCCATGTCGGGATTTCCCGAGGAACTAAATGGCGGCAGGATGAAGGCTTATGGGAACGGCAGTACTGTGCGCAAAGAAGTGGTGTCATTGGCGGGAATGAGGGCGCCACCCACATGGGGAAGGTACTTACCTGGACTACCCGAATCCATGCCACTCCCACCATGTTCTGCTCGCCTATCGAAGCGAAGCTGGCGTTATCAAGATCTGGACACAGACAACACTGGTTGTTTTAAAAGGCATCCGAAGAAGGAACTTAATCCGAAATGCATCATGCCTGTTCATTAAAGCTGCCGTTTTCCTGCAAGTCTGTGTGTGTGCCCGTTCCTTCGGAAAGGGGGGACGTTGTTCGAGATATTTTGGTGCATGGCCACTTAGCACCTTGGGCACCCCTTCCTTAAGCAGTACAGCAGGCGAAGTGGCAAAACTTTGGTGGCTTTCAACGTTCTTGGAAACACTACTGTACCGCCGCCATTCCAGCAATTAGCAACACTTGTTGGGACCGACTTCGGTCATAAATCCATGTCGGGATTTCCCGAGGGACTAAATGGCAGCAGGATGAAGGCTTATGGGAACGGCAGTACTGTGCGCAAAGAAGTGGTGTCATTGGCGGGAATGAGGGCGCCACCCACATGGGGAAGGTACTTACCTGGACTACCCGAATCCATGCCACTCCCACCATGTTCTGCTCGCCTATCGAAGCGAAGCTGGCGTTATCAAGATCTGGACACAGACAACACTGGTTGTTTTAAAAGGCATCCGAAGAAGGAACTTAATCCGAAATGCATCATGTCTGTTCATTAAAGCTGCCGTTTTCCTGCAAGTCTGTGTGTGTGCCCGTTCCTTCGGAAAGGGGGGGACGTTGTTCGAGATATATATATATATATACATACACACACATATACATATATGTATATACATACCCATGGCAGTGAAAATAAACGTGACTCGAAACACCTTATTTAGTGGGATTTTACTAATGAATGTAAATTCAAACACTGTGGAAAGGTCACATTCAAGGTAATTACCACAGAACAGCAAATTCGATATGAGAAACTCTTTTTACAGCCTCACAGATTATATGTATCCATTACTTTAGAAAGGGAAACAACACTCCTCTCTCTAATAGTCACAAGGACTCTTTAATGCGGTTTACCACACTTCACAAATGTAACGTCTTGCATCCTAGTTTTGGTTAAATATCTTGTGTTAAAATAAGCACACATGAAAAAGTGTGGAATATAATATGCCATTTCTTCCCACTGATGATGGAGGGGAGGATGTTTGCCTGCCATGATTCATGGCTCCTCCGCACACTCAACAATGGTAATAAAAAGCATACAACCCTCTATGCAGCTGCATATGTACTACTTATGCCATAGTTATGCCATGACAGTGAAAATAAATGTGCCCCATTAACTCATGTTATGGTTCTAAACAGCATATTGCAATTTGCATATATGACTTATGATTCCAATGTATTACCACAGTAGTGTGAAATTCACATGAGAAAATCATTTTCTCATGTGAATTTCACACTACTGTGGTAATACATTGGAATCATAAGTCATATATGCAGATGTGCAAATTGCAATATACTGTTTAGAATTACATTACACAAGAAAACAACTCGACTTATATAGTCCACAAGACCCCTTAAATGTGGTTTTAGCTTACTACACAAATTTAACCCCTTACCTCCCGGTTTTGTTTAAATATCTTTTGTTAAAGCAACTACATATAAAAAAATGCCATGCCATAAACTATATATATATATATATATATATATATATATATATATATATATATATATATATATATATATATATATATATATATATATATATATATATTTTTTTTCCAATTGTCCAAATAATGCGATCACTCAGAGGTAATATGCAGTACTATCAGCAGATAGTTTATTCCAGATAGGTTACGCGTTTCGCTTGACTCGCAAGCTTGATCACACAATTTACCAACGTAGTGACATGCAATACATACTAATAATAGAAACAAATGAGGTGACAGGAACATCCAAATTCTGTGTTTACTGCGGCATCCATTTTGTAATGTGCATACTAACACATACTTTCCATTATATCAACGCAAAGATAATGTAAACTGTGTTCAAAATACGTGCTCTATATGCTGAATAATGTTATATAGACTTAAATAGACTTAAATTCAACTACACCAACATCTAAGTACTCTGCACATGCACTGTATTGAGCCCCGATAATCAATCACCAAATTGGTAGTATATGTACTCCATACGTTGTGCAATCGGCATACAATGTTATGTACACTAAAGGATGCCAATTCTCCTAAAATAAGGTCTAATGTTGTTCACAATTGAAAGATGCTGTATAATGCACACAATTCATGTTTCTCCATTCGGACTAGTGCCTAATGTACATCAAAAACTGTCACAGTTACAGTGTCTCTGCTTTTTGCCTACAGTAAATCATAATACCACATAAAACAGGACCAATGTGAAAACAAACTATGCTAAAAATTATGCTAAAAAATTATGCTAAAAATTAATTCAAGCATAGAACAGGAGTAATCAATTTATCCATGAGGACAAATGTCATTATATTAGGTAAAACATCCCCATGCACCGGGCTGTAGGTACCTAATTAAATGTAAGTACCAGTAAACATGCTATTTGCAGCCTAGTGCCCCACTTATACTTGTTACATACGTAACTCCTATGTTTCACAAATGTTAAATGGACTCTGTTATACACACCTATCACAACCTTGCAATACTAAACACACCCGAAAATTAAAGCCATTGCCGGAAACGGAGAGACCCGCACAACGCTTCAACGCTTCAACCCGAAGGTAGGCACTCTGACCTGGGCGACACGGGTTTGGTTTTTGGGGGGAGAGGGAGGCGGGTCGGAGGACGCGCGTCCTTCCCACTCTCCAGCCTACTGTTGTCCCGGGGAAGAGGGTCAGGCAAGGGGTATGAAAGCAAGGGCAATATTGATGTAAAGTGTCAATTTTATGATACTATAGTAGTTTGTATTCGTATTCCTTCACGATCGAGTCCTGGGCAACGTACCTTCAACTCCCCCACTTACCTGTTGCAACACTGGGGAATATATACCCCACGCTTTTCGAATCCTGTAAACAGATTATTTCTGCGGAGGACTTTTACACTCTGGGTACTCCATTAGTTAACATAATTATAACAGTGAAGATTGCACATATTGCATTTACGCGCCTTCTCACATTAGACACTACAGCAGCAGGAACTTGTACATTAGTACAGGGGAGGTGCAGTCATCAGACCCTATCCAGATGCTCCACTAACGCACCCTATAGAGCGGCATACACACAGTTTATAGCTCTGAAGAACAGAGGAACATTGTAAGATGGAAGAAGAATCCGAGAGAAGGGCCGCGGCCCTAAGTCTTTCGCAAGAGCTCCCAATAAAAATCAGCCAAGACTGGAAACGAAAGCCAAAGATGCCACACTGCAAGATAAACTGAGAAGGCTGGAAAAGCTAAAAAAATCAGAAACTTCAAAATGGTGGGAAGCCATCTCGTTACAAGATTATATAGAGAAAGAGATGGTACCCAGAGGATTGCGTATCTATATTACTCCCTCATATGAGTCTCCCAATCCAAAGATGCTGGAAGAATGGGCAGATAATTCAGCTACAAGCTCAAGACAAATGCTGACCATCCTTGTGAAATATGCTTGGGAGGATAGGGAATCTATTCTAAGCGAGCTTAAAATATTAGAAGAAGAATTAAAAAATCATAAAGAACAAGATCTAATAAAGAAATTTGTGAATGACCTGAAACTGCGACTAAAAACATATGAAGAAGACATCAAAGCCCGGAAACAACGGAAATTGCACCGTGACTGCATAGACTATGAAAGCGGCCGAATTCTCACATACTCGCACAAATATGATCACCTTTATGAAAAACTCTCTTTAGGTGAACCACTTGAAAGCGAAACTGAAAATGCCAGCGGGACTGACTCTGTTCAAAGTAGTGATATCGAAGGAGAACAACTTACAACACCAGATACAACAGAGAAGGAAAAAGGCCACAAAAAACAGGCTACTTTTTTAGACGAATTCCGAGTTCTACGAACAAGAAGAGAAATACCCCAAACTGTCCAACCAACGAGAACACGGGGAGGGGCCAAGGACGGGGCAGAGGACGAGGAAAAACAGGGAAGAAACTGGAGACGAAGGAAGCGGGAGCGACAGAGAGAATACAAAAGGAAGAGGACGAGGAGGATGGCCTATGGGAAACAAACAGAGGGGCCAGAAGAAATCAAAATAATGGATGACAACATGGTAAACAAAACCATCATAAATCTTTCATATAGACCTCTATCTATGAAAGAAAAACGTACACTATGTTTAGGTTTATCCTTCTGTCCCACTAATTCGTTCAATTATCCTGAAACCAGAATTGACATTTTTAAGTTTGTTAGAAAAGTTAAACTTAAGAAATGGCACACTCTCAGAGGTATACCTGAACAAACAGATAAGGGTGTTACAACTTGCACAGATCAGATCAATTCTCTTAGTATTAAGGATAGGGATGCACTGATAACCATGCAAGACCTCTATCTAGAGGCAGGGATTGATCCTATTGATCAAGTGACTTTTCCGCCCACAGATTTACCTGCTAAAACTAATTTCAAACCCAAATCTACTTTTCTTCCAATCATGCCCCATGATAATATTGACACTTTTCATGACACAGTAACCAAAGATTTAATCAAATTTCGCAAACAAAAACAGAAGTTTGAGTATGGCAATTTCAGTAAAGATCAGTGGCAGATGATGAAATCCCTAGCCGAAGATGAAAATGTGGTCATCCGCCCAGCTGACAAAGGGGGAACATCGTGCTATGGGACAGATCTGCATATATCAATGAGGCACTTAGACAATTGGGAGATACTAAATTTTATGTGGTAACAAATATACAGGAATACAATGAGAGCATAATAAACATCTGGAATATGCTCACAGAATATAAAGATAGGGGTATCCTACAATGGGAGGAGTATTGCTATTTAAAGTGCGACTATCCTAGAACCCCCATCTTTTATCTCCTCCCAAAGGTACATAAAGATTCTAATACTCCGCCAGGTAGACCGATTGTATCGTCTATAGGATGTGTCTCTGAAAACATTTCCAAATATATAGATCACTTTCTTCGTGACTATGTGGAAACTCTTCCATCATACATCAGGGATACAAAGGATTTCCTGAGCAAAATAAGGACGATTGTATGGGAAGAAGATTTCCTGATGATCACGATGGATGTAAACTCACTGTACTCTATCATTGACCACTCCTTGGGCATACAATGCAGTCAATATTTTCTGAATAATCGGAATATTTGTTTTTTGGAACATACTACTATGTTGTTAAATCTTATGAAATTTTGTTTGTATAACAATATGTTCCTATTTAACGGCACTATGTATAAACAAGTACTCGGAACAGCTATGGGTACTTGCTTTGCCCCTAGTTTTGCTAACCTATTTCTAGGGGTATGGGAAGAAGAAATTCTGAGGAAGCTCAGCTCCAACCCAGAAGGGAGTAGGGTGGTCAGATGGTATAGATACATCGACGATTTATTCGTCATATGGAAAGGCAGTGAAAAGAGCGCCATTGATACTATTACCGAACTCAATACCAACAACTTTAACCTTACACTCACATATAATATGAGTAGAACACAGGTTGAGTTTCTAGATGTTACAGTAGAAATAGAGAAGGTATGTGTCAATACCAAGCTACACAGAAAAGCTACCGCAGGGAATAGTCTTCTCCATGCACTCAGCAGTCATCCGGAAACATTGAAATGGAGTATACCGTTTGGAGAACTGCTGAGGGCAAGGAGAAATTGCAGCACGGAAGTAAATTTCCTAGCTGAACAAACAACCATGCTGACTAGGTTCAAAGAGAGAGGATACCCTAATTGGGTATTATCCAAAGCTAAAGAGAAAGTCAGGAAAATTTCGAGGGAAGAAACACTTACAGACAAGCCCATTACCGAACAAGACAATGAGACCAGAGTGATACTAACTTACAATAAAGCATCCAAAAAATATCCAAGATTTTGAATGAGAATTGGAATATTCTTACAAGTGACTCCATAATAGGTAACAAAATGCAAGACAGACCTCTTATAACGTATAGAAGAAGTAGGAATCTCAGAGATTTTCTTGTCAAAGGTGATATCACTAGCACGTCACCTAGTACACAGATTGGTCTACAGGGATTTTTTCCCTGTGGTCACTGTAAGGCATGTAGGAATAGTACGATGAAGAAAACTTACACCACACCGACAGGGGAGAATGTGATCAAACAATTTCTGACTTGTGGGACAAACTTTACCATATATGTTCTAGAATGTCCATGCAAGATGAGATATGTGGGCAGCACCACATTAGCAACTAAAAAAGAATACTTGAACATATGCGAGCAATCAGTAACAAGGACCCTCACTATCCAGTAGCAAGACACTTTGCGGAATACCATCTCTCTAATAATTCACTACTAACCTTTTTTGCCATTGAGCAGATTGTACAAACCCACAGAGGAGGGAATAGAACCTTACAGTTACGCAAGAAAGAATCCTGGCATATAATTAATTTACAGACTAAGACCCCTGATGGGCTCAACCAGGATGAGGAACTTAGCTCTCATCTACAGTAATATGCTCAGTTTTCTTGCAGACAAATGGCTTATGATATTGTGACAGATGTATGCTTAGCTTTATAGGTAGATTGTAAATGATCTTTTTTCACTTTTATAAGGATTTACCTATTGTTTTATTTGCTATTTTTACAGGAGAAAAGGAAGGGGCGGATCTAGAGGACCGGCGCCAGCAGCACCCCCTACCCTTTTCTTCAGTCATCACGGATGAGTGCCCAACTGTACAGATAAGAGATTCGTTTACATTATGAAACTATGTCTCTATATGAATATGGCACTAGTTTTTGCTCTAATATTGAGTTATGAATTTGTTTAGCACTGTGGAGTTTTTTGGCTTTAATTTTCGGGTGTGTTTAGTATTGCAAGGTTGTGATAGGTGTGTATAACAGAGTCCATTTAACATTTGTGAAACATAGGAGTTACGTATGTAACAAGTATAAGTGGGGCACTAGGCTGCAAATAGCATGTTTACTGGTACTTACATTTAATTAGGTACCTACAGCCCGGTGCATGGGGATGTTTTACCTAATATAATGACATTTGTCCTCATGGATAAATTGATTACTCCTGTTCTATGCTTGAATTAATTTTTAGCATAATTTTTAGCATAATTTTTAGCATAGTTTGTTTTCACATTGGTCCTGTTTTATGTGGTATTATGATTTACTGTAGGCAAAAAAGCAGAGACACTGTAACTGTGACAGTTTTTGATGTACATTAGGCACTAGTCCGAATGGAGAAACATGAATTGTGTGCATTATACAGCATCTTTCAATTGTGAACAACATTAGACCTTATTTTAGGAGAATTGGCATCCTTTAGTGTACATAACATTGTATGCCGATTGCACAACGTATGGAGTACATATACTACCAATTTGGTGATTGATTATCGGGGCTCAATACAGTGCATGTGCAGAGTACTTAGATGTTGGTGTAGTTGAATTTAAGTCTATTTAAGTCTATATAACATTATTCAGCATATAGAGCACGTATTTTGAACACAGTTTACATTATCTTTGCGTTGATATAATGGAAAGTATGTGTTAGTATGCACATTACAAAATGGATGCCGCAGTAAACACAGAATTTGGATGTTCCTGTCACCTCATTTGTTTCTATTATTAGTATGTATTGCATGTCACTACGTTGGTAAATTGTGTGATCAAGCTTGCGAGTCAAGCGAAACGCGTAACCTATCTGGAATAAACTATCTGCTGATAGTACTGCATATTACCTCTGAGTGATCGCATTATTTGGACAATTGGAAAATACGATGTCCGGTATTCTCCGCCGGCTTGCGCGATCCTCTGCGTAGGGCGAGGGAAGACGGAAGGAGAAAGTTGCCTGAAACATATATATATATATATATATATATATATATATATGTTTGGATGGATAGATAGATACTCAGGGTATAATAAGCTATTTATTGCCATTGTTGGAGAGGAGAGGCATCATGACACTCGAAGCGTCACCTCTCCAAACAATAAACAATAGTCATAAACACCATATTACACTTAGCACATCTGCATATATAAATATGATTTAATATCTATTTCATGGTTTACCAATATGGGTTATAAAAAAGATCAAATGAGGAAATTCACATTTTAATGGATCCTCTTTGAAAAATGACTAGAATCTCATGGGCGATACTGAAAACAGATATTAAAAGAAGAGGACTCCACCTTCTTGATTTAGGCAGAGATCAGGAGCTGGATTACGGAAGTGGCCTGGGGGTGCAATAGATGTTTGTGGCTATTTGTGGACTTCCAGTGCTTAATGTGAGTTGGTGGTTACTGGTGGGGCGCACCGTCACTCATTTTTGGGGACCAGCACTTATTTTTTTTCTCATCAGACATTGACCGAGAGGAAGAGAGGGGAAAAACAAAGGGGAAAGAAGGAGGAAGAGAAAGACGGAAAAACCATCAGAAAGGGAAACAGCAGGAGCTTGCTAGAGAGAGATAAAGGGGAGGATGTGTCTAGTATGGAATAAAAGAGGCAAGAGGTGGATTCAAGACTGTGCATCCGGCAAACCATTTAATAGCACTGGCCGTGGGCTTCTAAGCACACGTTTGGGCACCAGCACTTATGCTTCTACAAATAAAGCCCTGGGCACTTCCATATTACAGAGGAGGCCACAGACACTTACTCAAACAAGCAGTGCATAGGTGCAAATTTGGCACCTACACCAGCACAAGGTGGCATTGCCTGGCAGAGCACCTTTTGTGAGGTGGCACAGGTGTCTCAGGTTTGACACTGGTATCCTATATTTCTCTGCTGTGCTCTCCCCAGCACCAGTATGAACCTGGGAAAGCTTGGGACAGCCCTCTTTTTTAATACAGCAAATGGTTACAGATTGTTTAAATGCTGAAAGAGCGATGACCATTTTGACTGAAGCGACCGAGAGAATATATGGGAGACTATATGTTGTGAAAGGCGCGGTCCCCATTTAGCACTGAACAGAGTAAAAACTTGAACGAAGACATGTCTAGTGAAAGACAGTGGAAGGAACGAAGGAATGGTGACAAAGCTCAAAAACAGTACAGAGATATTAGAGGTTCCTACTAACTCAACACTGGACATTGGGTAAAAGAAAGGCGAAAACTTGCAGAATTTAAACAAATTATACCCAACAGGAGACGACTAGCACACACAATTCAGTGAATACAAGAAACTTTCATGACCTATATCACAGAATCAGTAATGAGGAACATACAATAAGAGAAATGTACTACTCACTTGTTCAAGAAGTTAAAATACACATTTTTCAACTTCCAGCTTCAAGTGTTTCTTTTCCCATGGCTATGATTAACTCACTATTAAACGAGTTGTGATCGTCTGCATTCGTAAAGCGGGTTGCGGAGCCTACTGCCAGGAGGTACTTTTTCAATGATCCGCAATAAGTTATCTGCTTTGCATAGTGATTCCCTTGCTACAAGCTTTAATTTCTGTGCATCAGTGATTTGTTTAATTGCTCTGATGTTCATATTGCGGGTCTAATTGCTACCTACAAGAATTATAGCTTTGAGCCTAAGATTCACCCCATTTCTTAATATTATTGTCAATGTGAGTTATGTTTCATGCTTCAGGTCTTCATGACTGTTTCCCTTCCCTGCAGCATCTTACAGATTGTGACTTTGAAATCTGCTTTCAATGGCACTTTTGCTGATGAGGGAGCAGTTGATCTAAATTAGAAAAGCAGATCGGGCAAGTTGTCAACATAGAAAGAAACCATTACTGTTATTTATTCTTAATTGGTCTGCACATCCAGGTTTATATTTACTAATATCAAAATCTGGTGATCATTTTAACTGGATATGTTTTGTTGTGTTAACTCCTAATGATGTGATAGCTCCTCACACACACATACAAAGTCTTACACAACTTTGAACCCACATACCTCAACCACCGAATAAACTTCCACAAACCTACCAGACATCTCCGCTCGGCTGACTCCTAGTCGCACCCCACCCCCGCATATGCAGAGCCAGATCCGGTGGTCGTGCCTTCTCCTAACTTACTCCTAAAGTCCAGACCGACCAATGACCTGCCACTGCACATCCGAGCCACCTCCTTAGATCTTGAATTTCGCAAGAACCTGAGGACCTGGCTCTTCACCTCGCCCAGACCTTGGCTCGGCAAATACTGCTCCAGCTTCAGTGCCAGGATACCCTCCCAGGTGAGTTGTGCGCTATACAAATACACATGGCATTATACAACATTGTTAGAAATGGGGGTCTCTAGTTGGCAATGGCTGGCCACTGTCCAAGTAGGGACCCTTCTTCCTAAGTCAGAGTAAGAGGGCTACCCTCCTTGATACCCCTGCTCAACCCTGTGGTAACGTAGCACGAGCAGATAGGCTTATCTCAGAGGCAGTGTGTGAAGCATTTATGACCATACACAGTAACACAGTGAGGAACACTACAAAGGGACACCACACAAGTAGTTATAACAAAATAAGTATCTTTATATAAAGGCAGATTTATCACAAGACCAATAACTGTAAAAGCCACAATACTGTCAAAAATAGGATAGCTGTTGAAGGACTGTCAAAGATAGTTCAAAGGTTGCAAGAGTAAGGTTCAAATTCAAAGCAGGGGACTCTGCGCCCTTTCTCGTTCAGAGGTTGCAACAATAAGGTTCAAATTCAAAACGGGGGTCTCTGCGCCCCTTTCTCGTTCAAAGGTTGCAACAATAAGGTTCAAATCCAAAGCAGTGTTCTCTGCGACCCTTTCTCTCACAAAGTACCTGTATTCAGTAGCAAAACCAACAAAATGTCGCAAAGAAGTGTTAGCGATGAATTTCCTCACGCGAGGCCGGCGATGCGTTAAAATCCTTGCCGCAAGGGAGGATGATGCGCCGATCTGCTGATGCGTGCGGAGACGATGCGACAAACTTCTTCACGCTAGAACGCCGATGCGCTGAGGCCTTGCCGCGAGGGCGAAGACGATGCGACGATCCTGTTGCGTGTGCGATCGTGTTGCGATGCGAAGAAATGGCGCTCCGCGAGGGAGCGACGAAATCCGGTGCGATGCGATGAAAATGGCGGACGCACGGCGTCCGCAATGCGATGTCTTGAAGCGATGATTTCTTTAGGGGTTGCGAGCGCTCGGCGACAGCAGCGCGATGATTTTTCCAGCGCGTCTCGGCTGCAGCGGCTCGCAAAGAGGCGTTAGCGATGGTTTCGTGTTGCGAGCACTCAGCGGCAGCAGCGCGATGATTTTTCCAGCGCTCTCGGCTGCAGCGGCTCGCAAAGGTGCGTTAGCGTCGATTTCCAGCACTCTTTTCTCTGAAGCAAACTAGAGGCCCTGGAACTCACAGGAGCCTCATCAGCAGATAGCAATCCTCGCAGGGAGGAAGCAGGAGGTTGGTGGTGGAGTCTGATGTGCCTGAGACTCCAGCAGGAGGCTAGCTCTTTTCCTAGCCCTTGGGTAATTGCTGTAACAAAAATAAAAGTTCTCTCAAAAGTCCTTTTCTCTCTTCTTCAAGGTCCAGTGGTCACTGCTGCAGGCCAGTGCAAGAAAAACACACAAGCACAAGGACAGTCACTTCCTGCAGATTCCTCCAGTGGCACGGACAGAGTTTCCTCTCCAGATCCAAAAGCAATACAAATTGTAGGGGTTTGAGCACAGATATTTATACCCCAAAAGCCTTTGTTCTTAGAAGCTACCAGTCACTGAACCTAGCCAGAACCAGTTCTGCTCAGGCCTGGAGCACTTTGTTTACCAGGCTGCATCCTTCCTTTCAGAAAGAGGGGTCTGCTAGCAGACACACAGTGGGAGGTGGAGCCAGCATTCACCTTGCCAGGCACAGCCCTATTCAGGTCAAGGAGCCACCCCTCCCCACACTCTAAATGCAGATCTCTCTATTCAACCCAGGTCTGACTCAGCCTGTCCTGCCCCTCTAAAACCAGACAGCCAATACACATAACGGCAGAGCACACTGGAAGGCTTAGGCAAGAAAATACCTACTTTCTAAAAGTGGTATTATCAAACACAGAATATAAAAATAAACTTCACTAAAAGATGTATTTTAATATTCTGAGCTCGGGCATACTAAATTCGTTTTTCTACCATGTCCCTGGGGTCAGTTAGGACTATAGAATGTAATAGTCAAACTGCCCATTCTAGCCTATGAGGAACAGGTAGCCTTACAGTAGTGAAAAACGAAATGGGGTGTAATTCACTACCAGGTCATGCTACATACACCAAGGCATGTCCTACCTTACACATACCATGCACCCTACCATAGGGGTGACTTACAGGCTGCCAAGGGAAGGTTCAGGGGCTGGGAAGTGAGTGCACTTCACAGCCAAGATGGCAGCTCTGGACTGCACACAGACACTGCAGTGGCAGGTCTGAGACACACTTTACAGCTGCTTCTGTGGGTGGCGCAAACCAGCGCTGCATGCCCACCAGCAGCATTTGGTTTACCAGCCCTGGGCACACACAGGCCACACTACTAGGGACTAACAGGTAAACCAAATAAGCCAATCAGGGATATACCAATTCACATAGACATATTTACAAGGGGAGAGCATATGCACTTTAGCACTGAACAGCAGTGGTAAAGTGCCCAGAGTCATAAAACCAACAGAAACAGGTCAGCAAAAATACAGGAGGCAGGCAAAAAGTTTAGGGGTGACCCTGCAAAAAGGGCCATTTCCAACACAACCCCCTTCCAGCCAAAACGCAGGGTAGACCAATCACTACTTTGATGGGCTTCCCTGCTTCGGGCGATAGAACACGGAACTGGCCCGCAACTGCAGGGGCATATGCCAGCTCTACTCCAATCTGAACCCTGGTGGATCCCTCTGTCCACACTCCCAGGGCCCACTAAGATAACCAATGGGGAACTCTGCCCCTCACCTGTGGACACCACCTGTGCAGCACCTAACCTTAACTGGCCCCCAGGTGTGTCACAACAGATAAACAATAAGCCACAGTAGCCACTGACAGTAGTCAGGGATGAGACCCAGGTCTTATATCTCTCAGGGCTCACTAAGACAACCAATGGGGAACTCTTCCCCTTACCTGTGGACACCACCTGTGCAGCATCTAACCTTAACTGGCCCCCAGGTGTGTCCCAACAGATAAACAACAAGCCCCAGTAATCACTGACAGTAGTCAGTGATGAAATCCAAGCCCTATACCTCTCAGGGCTCTCAAACTTTGTGGCATCAGAGAGTGAGGGGCAGTAACCCCAGGTGCCTGGCACCTTTTGTACACTCTCCCTCCTGTCAGGTCAGGCAAAGCACCCGGACACTGACCCACCAGCCCTGGGCCTGAACCCAGCGGCTGGGCCAGAGACTGGGGTGGGCTCTCCCACACCCGGTCCTCCTCTTTGGGGCTCGGTACCCTCCCACCTGGAGCGAAACCCCCTTCCAGAATTGTCAGGGCACCTGAGGCAGGTGTCCTGCATAATTCGCCCACCAGTTCAGGGGTTCTATCCTGCAACTGGTATCCCAGCATAGGGTCTGTACCCTTAGACTGGGCGGAGGTCAGGGGTGAGGCTGCCCTTTCCCCGCCCCCTTTACTGGGGCCCGGCACCCTCCCACCTGGAGAGGTGCCTCCATAACACAAACCGGGAGGGGCACTGTTAGCAGTTGCCCCTTCCTCCAGATCAGGGGGACACTCTGAACCTGGCCCCCAACCTAGGGTCTGTACCCTTGGGCTGGGCCTGTGCCTGGCAACCCAGGACTTCTGGGGCGTACACCAATTCCCCCAAGGAAAATACACTCTTCCACTAGTTCAGGGCCTTGTCCCTGCAACTGATCCATCAACCTGGAAAAACCCTCAGGTGGTACTGGGGTCAGAGGCGAGGACTCCCTCCCTCTGCACCCCCTTCCAGCATACTGCACCCTCCCACCTGGAGTGGTGCTTTTAGAAAAGAAAATGGTCGGGACACTGCTTACAGTTGTCCCTTCCTCCAGGTCAGACAACACCTGGACCTGACTTACCATCCCAGGGACCAACCCCTGTGCTTGAACAACTGCCTGGCCAACCAGGACTTCCTGGGGAGCACACAGGCCCCCTCAAGGGAAACACACCCCTCCACCAGTTCAGGGCCTGGACCCTGCAACTGACCTACCAACCTGAAAAAACCCGCAGGTTGCACCGGGGTCAGAGGCGAGGACTCCCTCCCTCTGCACCCCCTTCCAGCATACTGCACCCTCCCACCTGGAGTGGTGCTCTTAGAAAAAATGGTCGGGACACTGCTTACAGTTGTCCCTCCCTCCAGGGCAGACAGCTCCTGGATCTGACTTACCAACCCAGGGACCAACCCCTGTGGCTGAACAACTGCCTGGCCAGCCAGGACTGAAGTGGTGTCACCATGGTCACTCCTAGGGGGCTCAGCCCTTCTGACTGGCCCCTGACCCACTGGCTCTTCCACTGGGGACTCCTTCCCCCTTTCATCCCTCAGACTGGACTTCCGTACCCTCCCCTAGGAGTGGCACTGCCAGGCACAAGAACTGATGGAGGCCTGACTACAGGCACTCCCAGCTCACCTAACACTGGGGTACCCCCCACAATGGACGGTCCATCCAGACAGACTAGGCTCCCCACCTGGTGTTCCCTCATGGAACCATCCAGTCCTGGGGACTGAGGCTGGGGCACTTCGGGACCTATCCCAGTCTCACTCCTGCTCCCACGAGACAGGATGTGAGGCCCTACAACCTCCTCACAACAAGGGGACCCAGCTGTAACACTCCTAACCTTTCCCAGCACTCTGGGTTGGAAAACTTCTGAACCCCTTCTCTTAGGGTCATTCCCTAATGCCTCTACAGAGCCTCTGGTACTCACCCAGAGGTCTGCCTCCTGCGCAAGTTCCCTAGGATCAGAGAACTCGCACTCTAACACATGTTGGTTTAGCTCTGGAAAATAGGAACTCACAATATGCTCACCCACAATTGGATTACACAGTTCCACGCAGGTGCTAACCTTTACCTCACAATCCAGTGTCTCACACACGTACCCCACACCACTCTCTTGAAGTGGGCGAGACATTAACTGACTGTCTCTATCACTCAACCCACACTCTTCTGGGCGGTCCTCACACTCATACACCAGGACTTCAACCACGGGGAACCCCTCTCCCTGCACCTCTCATCCAGAGTCGGTAGAGTATCCCTCCTTTCACTAGGACTATGGGCCCCTGCGCTAGTTCCCCAATCCACCTCAGGGCCACTGCATATTAATGGGGCTACCTCATATCCTTGAATCCCCTGGTGTAGATCAACCCCCTCCTTCAAGTCAGGTGCTACATCTCTGGGTGGGGGTACTACACTATCATCACTATATACTTCAATTTTGCTGCCACCACTGGACCCCACCCTCTCTGGGGAATCCAGACAATTAAAACTGCGCTCCAGGGGTAACCTACCCTCTTGAGCTAACTTCTCCTTTTCTGCTATCTGCGCTAGGTGCGCCTCCAGCTGGGCAATCTCTATTTGGAGCCTCTCCAATTCCAGCTGGTACTCCCTCTCCCTCTGTCGGCCCAACTCCTCTGGGGACCATGAAGGGGATTGGGTGCTACCCTGTGCACTAGATCCAGCAAGGGACTCCCTACCTATGGGACCTTCCCGCCTGTCCACCAACTCCTCTGGGGACCTTGAGGGGAACCTGGCATTACCATAGGCACTAAACTCATCAAGGAACTCCCCACCTATGAGATATTCCATAACACTTTCTTCCTCCTCTTCAGACTCTCCAGAGCCACCCTCAGACCAACTACCCTCTTGGTAGGTGTACTGGGACTCCAAGAATCTCCATCTGTCTTGTTGCCAAAGTCTCAGGGATGTCTGCAGGGATAGCTGAGTCTCCGTCCTACTCACTGCTAAGCCCCTCTCCTCACAGAACCCCCTTAGCTCCTCTAGACTGTAGGTCAACAGATCATCTATATAAAAGGTAGGTCTCATTTCAGCAAGACCCATTGTAGCAATATCTGGCAATATCAATAATAAAAAAAATAGTCTTGCCCGTTGTAACAATCACGGGCAATATCAATAAAAGATAGAAGAAACTTCTCAAGAAAATGTATGCGGGTAAAAAATCACCGGCAATATCAATAAAACATAGGCTTGCCCATTGTAACAATCACGGGCAATATCAATAAAAGATCGAAGAAAACTTCTCAAGAAAATGTATGCGGGTAAAAAATCACCGGCAATATCAATCACAATATAGGATCCAACAATTCTCAAAAATGTATGCGGGTACTATCACCGGCAATATCAATAAAACATAGGCTTGCCCATTGTAACAATCACGGGCAATATCAATAAAAGATAGAAGAAAACTTCTCAAGAAAATGTATGCGGGTAAAAAAATCACCGGCAATATCAATCACAATATAGGATCCAACAATTCTCAAAAATGTATGCGGGTACTATCACCTGGCAGTATCAATAAAACATAGGCTTGCCCATTGTAACAATCACGGGCAATATCAATAAAGGACAGAAGAAAACTTCTCAAAAATGTAAGCGGGTGAAAAATCACCGGCAATATCAATCACAATATAGGATCCAAAAACTCTCAGAAATGTGCGCGGGTGAAAAATCACCGGCAATATCAATTACAATAGGGGATCAAAAAACTTTCAAAAATGGGCGCGGGTGAAAAATCACCGGCAATATCAATCACAATATAGGATCCCAAAAACTCTCAGAAATGTGCGCGGGTGAAAAATCACCGGCAATATCAATTACAATAGGGGATCAAAATGGGCGCGGGTGAAAAATCACCGGCAATATCAATCACAATATAGGATCCCAAAAACTCTCAGAAAATGTGTGCGGGTGAAAAATCACCGGCAATATCAATTACAATATAGGATCCTAAAAACTCTCAAAAATGTATGCGGTACGTTATGGTCTGCACTCACTAGTAGTGTACACTATAATTACTGTATGCGATCATAAATGCAAGTCCAGATCCTCACCGCTGACCACCAATGTTAGAAATGGGGTCTCTAGTTGGCAATGGCTGGCCACTGTCCAAGTAGGGACCCTTCTTCCTAAGTCAGAGTAAGAGGGCTACCCTCCTTGATACCCCTGCTCAACCCTGTGGTAACGTAGCACGAGCAGATAGGCTTATCTCAGAGGCAGTGTGTGAAGCATTTATGACCATACACAGTAACACAGTGAGGAACACTACAAAGGGACACCACACAAGTAGTTATAAAAAATAAGTATCTTTATATAAAGGCAGATTTATCACAAGACCAATAACTGTAAAAGCCACAATACTGTCAAAAATAGGATAGCTGTTGAAGGACTGTCAAAGATAGTTCAAAGGTTGCAAGAGTAAGGTTCAAATTCAAAGCAGGGGTCTCTGCGCCCCTTTCTCGTTCAGAGGTTGCAACAATAAGGTTCAAATTCAAAACGGGGGTCTCTGCGCCCCTTTCTCGTTCAAAGGTTGCAACAATAAGGTTCAAATCCAAAGCAGTGGTCTCTGCGACCCTTTCTCTCACAAAGTACCTGTATTCAGTAGCAAAACCAACAAAATGTCGCAAAGAAGTGTTAGCGATGAATTTCCTCACGCGAGGCCGGCGATGCGTTAAAATCCTTGCCGCAAGGGAGGATGATGCGCCGATCTGCTGATGCGTGCGGAGACGATGCGACAAACTTCTTCACGCTAGAACGCCGATGCGCTGAGGCCTTGCCGCGAGGGCGAAGACGATGCGACGATCCTGTTGCGTGTGCGATCGTGTTGCGATGCGAAGAAATGGCGCTCCGCGAGGGAGCGACGAAATCCGGTGCGATGCGATGAAAATGGCGGACGCACGGCGTCCGCAATGCGATGTCTTGAAGCGATGATTTCTTTAGGGGTTGCGAGCGCCGGCGACAGCAGCGCGATGATTTTTCCAGCGCGTCTCGGCTGCAGCGGCTCGCAAAGAGGCGTTAGCGATGGTTTCGTGTTGCGAGCACTCAGCGGCAGCAGCGCGATGATTTTTCCAGCGCTCTCGGCTGCAGCGGCTCGCAAAGGTGCGTTAGCGTCGATTTCCAGCACTCTTTCTCTGAAGCAAACTAGAGGCCCTGGAACTCACAGGAGCCTCATCAGCAGATAGCAATCCTCGCAGGGAGGAAGCAGGAGGTTGGTGGTGGAGTCTGATGTGCCTGAGACTCCAGCAGGAGGCTAGCTCTTTTCCTAGCCCTTGGGTAATTGCTGTAACAAAAATAAAAGTTCTCTCAAAAGTCCTTTTCTCTCTTCTTCAAGGTCCAGTGGTCACTGCTGCAGGCCAGTGCAAGAAAAACACACAAGCACAAGGACAGTCACTTCCTGCAGATTCCTCCAGTGGCACGGACAGAGTTTCCTCTCCAGATCCAAAAGCAATACAAATTGTAGGGGTTTGAGCACAGATATTTATACCCCAAAAGCCTTTGTTCTTAGAAGCTACCAGTCACTGAACCTAGCCAGAACCAGTTCTGCTCAGGCCTGGAGCACTTTGTTTACCAGGCTGCATCCTTCCTTTCAGAAAGAGGGGGTCTGCTAGCAGACACACAGTGGGAGGTGGAGCCAGCATTCACCTTGCCAGGCACAGCCCTATTCAGGTCAAGGAGCCACCCCTCCCCACACTCTAAATGCAGATCTCTCTATTCAACCCAGGTCTGACTCAGCCTGTCCTGCCCCTCTAAAACCAGACAGCCAATACACATAACGGCAGAGCACACTGGAAGGCTTAGGCAAGAAAATACCTACTTTCTAAAAGTGGTATTTTCAAACACAGAATATAAAAATAAACTTCACTAAAAGATGTATTTTAATATTCTGAGCTCGAGCATACTAAATTCGTTTTTCTACCATGTCCCTGGGGTCAGTTAGGACTATAGAATGTAATAGTCAAACTGCCCATTCTAGCCTATGAGGAACAGGTAGCCTTACAGTAGTGAAAAACGAAATGGGGTGTAATTCACTACCAGGACATGCTACATACACCAAGGCATGTCCTACCTTACACATACCATGCACCCTACCATAGGGGTGACTTACAGGCTGCCAAGGGAAGGTTCAGGGGCTGGGAAGTGAGTGCACTTCACAGCCAAGATGGCAGCTCTGGACTGCACACAGACACTGCAGTGGCAGGTCTGAGACACACTTTACAGCTGCTTCTGTGGGTGGCGCAAACCAGCGCTGCATGCCCACCAGCAGCATTTGGTTTACCAGCCCTGGGCACACACAGGCCACACTACTAGGGACTAACAGGTAAACCAAATAAGCCAATCAGGGATATACCAATTCACATAGACATATTTACAAGGGGAGAGCATATGCACTTTAGCAATGAACAGCAGTGGTAAAGTGCCCAGAGTCATAAAACCAACAGAAACAGGTCAGCAAAAATACAGGAGGCAGGCAAAAAGTTTAGGGGTGACCCTGCAAAAAGGGCCATTTCCAACACACATAATATAACAAAACCTTACGTAACATTATTCAACCCATGAGTATCAGACCTCATTGACGACAGGCCCGGCATGGGAGAGAAATTTGGCACTGAAGACTACTTAAGGAACGCATTTCACACTCATAAGTTTACTCTAAAATAGATTTGGTATGTTTACGTTAAAAAAACATTAAGCCTAATCATTCTTTAAGAGTTTCTAATCATGCTATTTCCTACATGATAAAAAAAAAAAAACACATCATGGTGCAATTCAAGATTGCTTGACCCAATAGGGATCTCAAAAGATTGAGCTATAAATTAAGATTATCAACCAACTGAGCTACAAATTCAACTTATACAGTATGCATCTGTTCATTGATTGGCTGATGTAGTGCAAATAAATATTTCTGTCTCTACTGGCGCTGTACAATCCTCACTCTAGAGATGGGGAAAGTATGGAAGATGGCCAGAACAAACCACAAAAAGCATGGGAGGGGTAAAGTTTGAAATTGTCTGATGTGCAGGAATCTGACCTCAGAAATTAGAGACATCTGGTGTTTCTTAAAGATTTGGGGATAATACATTCCTTCATTGTTAATACAAAAGGGCTTATCAATGAAGCTTTGCATAGTTTGTTTCTTCATTTATAAGTGAATAACAGTGAATTTGAAGAGCAGAACCTATCTGATGATAGACAATAGCACCAGTATGATGACCCCCAGGCCTGCCGAGGAGGACACAATGAAACAAGTGGAAGCATTAAAGAAACTGAACCTTGTCCAAGTAGAACAGTGCATTGTTTGTCCTGCAGGTGCTGTAGCTTGATATTACAGAACCGGCTCTTCTATAACACTGAATGCGCAGCCTCTGTCCCAAAAGGGTGCACTTAAAAGAGACTATTCGAATATTTGTATTGGGGTGGAAAAGAGGAAATGTAAATGAGGGTATCTCGTTTATATCCATGCATTCTCCTTTTATGGACTCATACATAGGGGCAAAGATGGACTCCTTAAACACCGCCGCCCTAGAGGAGGTGGATAGATTAGAACACGCCTTTGGGGGAGGGGACTTTTGAAACGGGGCATGTTGGGTGCAAGGGACTTTCTAGGTACACTCACGAAGAAGAAGGGGTGCAGCGACAGGCTGTACCCCACCCGATGGGAGGCTGGAACCCTTTCAAATGGTGACCAAATGTGCATATCAAGTTCATCTTTCAATACACCATTCACGGTACGGACAGGATTTGGCCATTCGCAGCCTACACACAAACATTCAAAGAATGGCATTTTGAGGAAGTACTATTAGGACCCTCCTCAAAGGTGGCCACCCCTACATCACTAAAAGAATGGTATGTCCTTGTGCACTCTATGAACCAGGGCATATGAACCACTGCCCCAAAGCTGCATAAGGCACATAGCTGTTACTGGAGCAGGCTGCTCTCATTCCCACCTGGAGAGGTTCAAGGACTCGCATTGTGCTGTGTTTTCATAATGCAGAACCAGGTTTCTTATCTAGACTGAGTGCAAATAAATTATGGATACATTATCGATGATCAAGTTGTTCATTGCAAAATAAAATATGATGGGTAAGCACCAGTAGGAAAAACAAAGCAATTGTATATATTAGTATAGTATTCATGCCCCTGTATGCAGGATTCAAGGATGGCTGCCTAAATGATGTTGCCACCAAAGTACACAAAACATACTAAAAACAAGCGACAGGATTAGTGAATGCTTTGGAGAATATATGAATGAATGGTAAGAGTAATGTGTTTTGTGGTATGTAAGTGAACAAGCATCTTTAGTCAATCCGTATGGACATTTCTCTGAAGAAGAACAAATCCAATACAAAATGGCTGAACTCAATTAAAGACTGTAAAGTATTTGCGTTATGTTGGTTGTGAATATGATATGAATACTAGACATAACATTAGGACATGACACTAAAGGAAGGAAAATAAAGGTAATGTAACAACAAAGACAGAAAGCAAGGGTACAGATACTGTAGAGATCAGTGATCCAAATTCATACAGGAATGACCAAGAACGAGGAAGCAAGATCTCTGGGCCATCAGAGGGCTTAACCAGTGCTACATGAATGATACTAAAACTGCCTCTACTGATCAGCGATGTGGAAGACTCACAGGAAAGGATTCCATTGGGGAAGGATATTCTTTGTTTTCAAGATCCTCAACTATTTCTGGACTCTCACAATCACATCTTAACACAAGACCTTGAGAATGGTGTGTCATGTTCACCCAATACTTGCACAGTTGACTTAACATTTTTAACAGTCTTTCTTTTGTATTCTGCAAATAGGTTTTTAGTAAGTATAGGAAGGGATTATAAAGGTGGTGTGGCCAAGATGGTGACCAGAGCGGACACAGAGTGAAGGGGCTCCATGCTGCAAGATAACCCAGCACCATCCTGACAGCGATCACCACAGACTCGTCCAATCCAGCTCCATTTGTCAAGGCACTGCCACGGGTGCTACTGTTGATGCGCCGACTGTTTGAGATCCACGGCACAACCAGGCCTGAAGCCGCAGCCTCGAGTACCAGTACCTCCTGGCCAGAGTCCCTGCTCTTCGCCCCAGCAGCTCTGCTGTTGTGCCGTCTGCCGCTGCCCCCTTCAGCTCTCTCCTGGCCGGTGTTCGAGTTGCCTGTTTGCGTGTTTCTGTACCCGGTATTGTCTCTCTTCTGCCTTCTTTACTGCGCCTTGTATCTGTATTTTGTTGTATTTTCTGCTATTCTGTCTATTGTGCCTGTTGTACCTGTGCCCCTATTTTGCCTGTGGTACCTGTGCCCTTTTTCTCTGTCCTCCGTTTTCGCTGCCCTTTTTCTGCTGCTGCTGCCCCGCAGCCCTACCACCCTGCCGTTTCCCGCTCCCGCCTCCCAGCTGCGCTTCTCTCCCCCTTCCCTATTTAATGGCAGCCGCGCGCCGCTGGCGCACCTTTGCAAGCCCGTCTGCGCCAGGGACCCTGGTACTCCGGCCACCCACCACTACAACTCAGATGCCCTCCTTGCACTCAACCCCGGAAGGAACAACAACTGCCAGCTGTCCTCGCTGAACAACACCCACGGCCAGTTCTCCTGCTGACACTGTCGTCAAACCTTTGATGGAGCAGAGTAAATGAAAAATTTTAACCTCCTAATGTTTTCGTAAAACAATTAATAAACATGTTCGTTTAAGTAAATAACCAACACTGTATGTTAAGGGTTAAAGGTAACACGCTATTCCGTATGCAAATTAATTGACTTATTATTGTTTACGTGTCTAACATAACATAATATTTGCGTACTAATTAAATAATAAATGCATGATTCGTGCTTTTAAATAAAATGTGTGGTTGCAAAATAAAGCGATGGTAAGTAAGGGACAGCTTTATATGTTGCTTCTGCTAGGTAATACCTAATTGGGGTACGTAGAAAGACGGGAGGGAAACAAAAGGGTTTATGTGTCTTTGTTTTAACAATATTTTGTTTATCTTTGAAAATAGTGCGCTTAGGCCTGTCGAGCAGCAATATAAAATGGCCGCGAGTTGCTAGAGTACGCATGAGCGGGGGACCATGTGATAGAGGCGAGAGGCTGTGGAAAAGGGATGATCACGTGCTGATGCTGAGAGGCTAAGATGAAAGTATGGTCAAGGCTGTTGTGACCCTTCTGAGCTGTTGTGTGCCAAGATGATCAGCAAGAAGCGTGAGAAGCCCGACTGAATCAATAGACGGAACTGTATTACACAAAAAGTAACAGAAAAAGATATAATTTGGACTGATCGAAACGGATGAGCAATTGCATGAACTGTGGGAAACGATGCTTGCATGGACATTCCACACGGAACTAGTTAAGACCAGGAAGTTTGATTAAAATGTATATGGGCCTGGAGTTTTGACCAATGAGAATGAATCGCACCATGAAGAAGAAACATTTTATACTGTAAGCTAGAATTAGGGTATAAGAAGACCTACTCTTGGTGGGAGGGGTGAGAATGCTGTTCGAATGCTGCGGGAGAGGCTGCAGAAGTTAGATGCTGCGTGAGTTAGATGCTGTAGATGGGAGAAGTTGCGGTTGCTGATGCTGACGAGCTGATGCTGCTGCTGTTATTTTCCTTTTCCAGTTGAGTATAAAGATGCTGCTTTAGGAGAACTTTTTCTTGATAGATTTTATTAGAATTATTAGGTTTTTTCCCAGATAGATAGATAGATTCATCTATAGAGTTCTTATTATGATAACCTAATTTTTCCGTCCAATAAAAATGCCGTGCAATTTCAAACTATTCTTATATTGATGATAAATGTAATGATCTGAATAATAAGCTTAACCTCATTTCCTGCATTCAAAACTTTATATAAACTTTATTATTCTTTAAACAAATGACTCAGTGATTCTTTAGCTCAATGATTAAAAATGAAATGTTAAAGAGTTTATTGTGATTGAGCTGGTCTTAATCACCATCAACTGATTCCTACTAGTTGGTCCATCGACCAATGAGCGGAATACCTTAAAAGCAAATGAGAAATATTTTGTCATTATAAAAGAGGTATCCCGTCTCCTTCCAGTGAATCGTTTTTCTCCTAGGTTCATGACGGAGGAAATCCAGGGAACAAATGAGTAAGTGAATGTATATGCGGTGTTATGGGCCCCACCGTCATATGGATATAGTGTGTGTGTTAGAGAAATAATTGCACCTGGATGACCAAAGCATAATAGGAGAATTATTTTTATTGTTAGCGCTGGATCACCTTCACCACCCTCCGCACCCCCAAGGCCGCCGCCGCCCCCACGCCGGGCACCAGCACCCCCGAAGCCCTAGAGATGTATCCTCCTCAACGTGCGCTCCCTGCACAGACACGCTGTAGAGATCTGGGACCTCCTCACCACCCTCGCGCCAGACGTCGCCTTCCTCACGGAAACATGGACAAACTCCACCTCCGCCCCTGCCATCGCCATCCCCAAGGGATACAAGATCCAGAGGAAGGACCGCCACAACCGCCCAGGAGGAGGACTCGCCATCGTACACAAGAGCTCCCTCCGACTCACGACCTCCAGCACGAGCCAATCCCCGCCCACCACCGAACACTTCCAGATCCAGACCAGCACCAGAATGACCCTACGCGGCACCCTCGTCTACAGACCCCCCGGACCTCGAACCGCGCTGACCACCACCATCGCCAACCTCATCGCATCCCACGCCATCGCCTCCATGGACTACATACTCATCGGGGACCTCAACTTCCACCTCAACAACCTCAGCGACCCGAATTCCGCCACCCTCCTGGACAACCTCGCCAACCTCGGACTGAAACAACTCATCACCACCCCCACCCACAAGGCAGGACACACCCTCGACCCCATCTTCGCAGGAGGTAACAACATCCACTTCAGCCACAGCACAAAACCCTCCTGGACAGACCACTACTGCGTACACTTCCACGTCGACAAACCCACTGCCCCCAAACCCGCATCCTGCCCTCCGCGAAGGAACTGGAGCAAGGTCACCGAGGAGCACCTCAACTCTACCCTCAACAGCAGTGCCCCGCCCACCTTGACCGACACCAACACCGCATTCAAAGAACTTCACAGATGGATCACCAACTGCGCAGACAAGCTCGCCCCCCCCTACGCATTCCCGACAGACTGCGCCCCAGGAAGGCCATCTGGTTCACCGCCTACCTCCAAGAATCCAGACGCACCTGCAGACACCTTGAGAAGAACTGGCGAAACAGCAAAGCCTCGGAAGATCGTGCCACTTACAAGAACGCCATGACAGAATACCATCAACTCATCAGATCCACCAAAAGGACCTTCATCCGAAACAAAATCCACGCCGACGCCAGCAACTCCAAGGAACTCTTCAGCATCATTCAGGAATTCACCAAGCCCCTCAGCGAAGCCACGGACATCACACCATCATAGGACCTCTGCAACAAAATCGGCTCCTACTGCCACCTGAAAATAAGATCCCTCCACAACAACTTCAACGAACAGACTCCGGACACCGACCCCACTACTCCCCCCAGCAACGACAACCAATACACCATCCTCTCCTGGACCCCAGTCACCACCGAAGACACCGCATCGACCATGAAAGGCATCCACTCAGGAGCCCCTACGGACCCCTGCCCTCTGCACATCTTCCACAGAGCCACCGCCTCCATTGCACCTGAACTACGACGCACCATCAACGCCACCTTCGAAGCCGGCACATTTCCCGTCGACTGGAAACGCGCAGATGTCAAGCCCCTTCTGAAGAAGCCCTCAGCAGATCCGACGGACCTCAAAAACGACGGACTCATCTCTCTCCAAAGTCACCGAGAAGATCGTCAACGTCCAATTTACGAAATTCATCGAAGGGAACTCCCTCCTCGACCCCTCCCAATCAGGATTCCGCAGCAACCACAGCACCAAGACCGCCCTACTCGCCGCCACAGACGACATCCGCACCCTCCTGATCCTACTCGACCTCTCTGCAGCCTTCAACACCGTCTCCCACCGCACTCTCACCGCCAGACTTCACGGCATCAGCATTCATTGAACCGCCCTCGACTGGATCCGCTCCTTCCTCACCAGCAGAACCCAACAAGTCAGACTTCCACCCTTCCTCTCCGAACCCACAGAGATCAGCTGCGGAGTACCCCAAGGATCGTCGCTCAGCCCCACGCTTTTCAACATCTACATGGCCTCCTCGCCACCATCGTCAGACAGCATGGACTCAGCATAGTATCCTACACCGACGACACCCAGCTTATCCTCTCCCTCACCAAGGACCCCCTCACCACCAGACTCAGCTTCCAAGAAAGAATGAAGGACGTTGCATCCTGGATGAGTAACAGCTGCCTGAAGCTTAACTCGGAGAAGACAGAGGTCCTCATCCTCGGACCCTCCCCCTCTGCTTGGGACAACACTTGGTGGCCCAGCGCCCTTGGCAGCCCCCCCGCTCCCACGGACCATGCCCGGAACCTCAGTATCATACTCGACTCCTCCCTCACCATGACCCAACAGGTCAACGCTGTCGCCTCCACCTGCTTCAACACCCTCTGCATCCTTCGCAAGACCTTCTAATGGACCCCCCCCCCCGAATCAAGAAAAACCGTCACCCATGCACTCATAACCAGAAGATTGGACCCCGGAAACGCCCTCTACGCCAGGATCAACAAATCTCTACTTCGCAAGCTCCAGACCATACATAACACCGCAGCCAGACTCGTCCTCGGCATCCCCCGTCACGAACACATCACCCAACACTGTGAGACCTCCACTGACTCCCCGTTGAGAAGAGAGTAACCTTCGAGATACTCACCCACGCCTACACAACACCGGACCCCAATATCTCAACGAAAAAATCTCTTTTCACGTACCCAAGAGAAACCTTCGCTCCGCCAACCTCGCCCTCGCCGATACCCCATGCATCCACAGAGCCAGAACGGGTGGAAGAGCCTTCTCCTACATCACAGCAAAGACCTGGAACGAGCTCTCAATCAACATCAGATGCGCCCCCACTCTGTACATCTTCAGGAAGACCCTCAAGACCTTGCTCTTCGACTGACCGGAGCTGAACTTCCCCCCCTAGCACCTTGAAACCCTCATGGGTGAGTAGCGCACTTCAAAATTTCCTTATTGTTTGATGGAGTACCACGTGACGCCCATAAGAGACAGGGCCTGCAAACAAGACACAATTTCCTGGCTGCATTAGGAGTTCAGTTCGCTCCCCTGCGGCGCCTGGCTGCAGCACCATGAGACTTGGAGCGGCAACCTGAGTGGAATTGGAGACGAGACCCTCTGTCGTTTGAGCCTGAGCCAGAGGGACGCCATTAAAGTAGCTTCCCCTCTGTGCCTCAGCAGCCTGAGCACCGTACCATGTCACCCTGCTCATGGTCTGCCACCCAGGTAGGAGAGAAGCATGAGGGTCATTTGGATATCGGGGGCCTGATGCCGAATGCTCAGCCCAGGTACTGTCAGCATCAGCCACAACAGAGCCACCATATTTAGCCTCCCCCATGGCAAACAGGTATCTGAGCAAGGGAGATACACCAGGGTCATTCCGGAAGCCTTCAGTCCCCCTGTGGCGATCTGCCCTACAACACCCATCCCAGGAATTAACAGCGGTAGCTTCAACAGAGTCCCAGCAGGGGCTCACCTTTACTGGTGGACTGGAGAAGGCCCGGATAAGCAATAGGGCCCCACCACTGAGGTGCGATTGCACATTCTCTGCACACAGATCATCTAGGCCACAAATATCGGCCTCAACACTCCAGGCGAGACAGTTGTGAGTCCTGGATTTAGCGCACAGTAACGGCAAGCTTTGTCTCCCCCGCATATCATTAGAGGGACCATGAAAACGATCTACACCCTAACCGAATGGCGTGACGGTGCTGCAGTGATACTGTGGTGAATCCACCCACCACTGCATTGCATTTCATGCCTGGCTGGGTGGGGTGACTGAGGGGGCCCACCTGCAGTCCCTCAGCTGACCCTCACACCCCTCAATATTACATAGGTGGCACTCCACATGTGCGGACAAGCGCAATGGACTAGTGGAGATACACGCCCCACTGCGCAGCAACCCTGGTGCAATATAAACATACCTTGGACTATCAATCAATCAGGGTTTTCTGAAGTGCACTATTCACCCGTGAGGGTCTCAAGGCGCTGGGGGAGGGTGTGAGCATCTCCGTTGGGGTCATTCAAAGAGCCAGCTCTTGAGGTCCTTCCTGAATTGAAGCAGTGTCTGGCTTTGTCAGAGGTGAAGGGGGAGTTCGTTCCAGGTCTTGGCGGCGAGGTGCGAAAAGGATCTGCCATCTGCTCTGCTCCTGTGAAAATGTGGCACGGTGGCTAGGGCGAGGTTGGCTGAGGGGAGGTTTCTCTTGGGGGTGTGGGAGGAGATTCCGGTGTTGTGGAGGGCTTTGTATGCGTGTGTGAGAAGCTTGAAGGTTATGCTTCTTTCGACGGGGAGTCAGTGGAGGTCGCAGAGGTGTTGGGTGATGTGGTTGTGGCGTGGGATATTGAGGATGAGTCTGGCTGCGGCGTTCTGGACGGTCTGGAATTTGCGGAGGAGTTTTTTGTTGATTCCGGCATAGAGGGTGTTGCCGTAGTCCAGTCTGCCGGTGATCAGTGCGTGAGTGACAGTTTTCCTGGAGTCGGGGGGGAGGGAGGGGAGGATTCATTTGAATGTCTTGGAAAGTATGCGGAGGGTGTTGAAGCATGCGAAGGATACGGTGTTGATCTGGCGGTTCACGGTGAGTGATGAGTCGAGTATGATGCAGAGGTTGCGTGCATGGTCTGTTGGGGTGGGTGGGTTTCCGAGGGTGGGGGGCCACCAGGTGTTGTCCCATACAGAGGGGGTGGAACCGAGGATGAGGACTTCTGTTTTTTCCGAGTTGAGCTTCAGGCAGCTGTTACTCATCCAGGTTGTGACGGCTTACATCCCTTCTTGGAAGTTGTGCTGGTGATGTTGGGTTCCTTGGGGGGGAGGGGGGAGGATGAGCTGGGTGTCATCAGCGTAGGAGACGATGTTGCGCCCGTGGTTTCTGACGATGGTTGCGAGGGGGGCCATATAAACGTTGAAGAGTGTGGGTCTGAGGGAGGATCCTTGGGGTACTCCCCATCTGATCTAAATCGTCGTGGCTCCCATTGCCCCAGTGCCTACGTACCTCACTCATTTGCTCACTGGCAACTCGAAGATGGTAAAGCAACGACTCACCAAAAGTGGTGTGGATGGGGGGGGGGGTGACTCCCACCCACATCCTCCCTTTCAAGGGGCCTGTTTGACCACCCCGCAGGAAAAAGGGAAAAGCTTGGATGAGTTACTGCAGGCCGTAAAAAAAAATACACCCTGGAGCCTAAATCATATGTGTTGGTGATTTATATGGGCCTTTTGCAATCTGACCAAGCTAACCTCAGTCAGGGTGGAGGTGAGTCTACTTCAGCAGGGATGCACCCCACACTGGCAGAGTTGCAGTCCCACATTAAAGCCTTACAAACAGAAGACTCCAACTGTACAACAGATCTGAGGATGCGAAGGGCCAGTCGCGCCGGAACAACATTCGACCTGGTGGGTCTCCCTGAGGGAGCCAAAGGCCCCAATATGGAACAGTTCCTAAAGGACCAGCTTCTCCACGAGGTACTGGGTGGTAAGCGACCTACTTTCTTTTCAGCAGAAAGAGCCCACAAAGTCTGAGGCAGAGCCTCCTCCACCCCCCAAGGGTTCCCACCTCGCCCAGTGGTTGCACGCCTTTTTAACTACCTGGATGGTGACCACTTCCTACAAGTCGCAAGAACCAAGGGCCCTTAACGGGATGAAAATGGATCGGCGAACATTTACCCAGGCTATACCAGAAGTTCAACGACTTGGGGAATCCTTTACGCCAGTTAAACAAAAGCTATGCAAAATGGGACTGAAATATTTTCTTATGTTCCCAGCCAAACTGCAGGACTTGGATGACAGCACCACATTTTGTTTTTGAGGTCACCAGTGAATGCCTGGAAATGGCTGGAGTTAAAGGGCATATCCCGACCACCTGAGACACACAACTGGAGGGAAGTGGGAGATGTCCGCGCTCAAGAAGACAATTGTGCAGGCCACCCAGGAGTAAACCCACGAGAGAACAGGCGGTGCGTGAATACGCCAAGGCTGTAGAGGAGGAGGAGCTGGAGTTGTGTCGCAGCCTATCTCTGACATCAATTAACCCAGAGGTCAGCTCCCCGGAACGGGAGCTGGCCTGGGCTTTGGCCCTGGAGAACATCCTGGCGGAGCTATGATCATATGATACGACCTGCAGGATGGTATGATGACTTCCATTGACTATTTTTCCCAGAGTGCAGCGGCAGAGAGTTGTGGCCCTCTTTGCCGAGCAAGAGGGAGAGCACATATCGCACTCGCATGCAGGCTTGGACTTCATGCCATTTTAATTGGCTACGGACTACCGAAGAGATTCTCCTGAATCCAGATTGAACACGTTAATCGAACTCCAGTTAAAGTTTGTCCTGACAAAGGAAAGGGAGTTGGAGATTTTGTGTTGGGTTTAAATTCTGTGGACCCACAGTATCATGTTGTACAAGTCGCATGGGGGGGGTGTAACTACTTGGGGACCAAAGTGAATCAGTCCATTGTGGAGGAACGGGTTGGCAATGAGATACACTATGACAATGCGCACATTCACACACTTACCTACATACATTATCACCTGGAATGTCCAGCGAATGGCCACCCCTAGAAGGCGCCATCTGATATATTCCTACCTGCGGCACAGACAGACCTGCATCGCATACCTGCAAGAAACATCCATGACTGCCACAGAGCCCTGAAACCTGCAGAGTAGATGGAGAGGCCAAATTTCTGGTACCTCTTCCTCTGCGTATGCTAGAGGGGTCCTCTTCAGGGTGCCTTCAAGTGTACACAACGAACAGCACTGTGGTAGATCTTGAGAGCAGATATCTAGTGGCGGAGGGGAAACTGGATAGGGCTCAGATTGCCCTGCTGGTGCTTTATGTACCTGACAGTACCCAGTAACAGTTCTTAGCAAGCCTCACCCCCATGCTGATACACGACCTGGCAGCACCTAGCATATGGGCAGAGGATTTAAATACTGTGCACGATATCACCTTGGACAAGTCATTTACTCCTCTGAAAAGAATACGGACGCCCAGGACAGCGCATGCCCTAAGGAACTGGCTTACAATTCGACAACTGTTTGACATATGGCACTCCATGCATCCCAACGCAAGGGAGTACTCATTCTTTTCTCCAGTCTACCAACTACATACCAGAATAGACTTGTTCATATGCAGCTCCCACATGGAATCCCAAGTCGTTTACACTGAGTACCTGTGCCACACACATTCCGATCACAATCCCCTTAAAATGACAATATAGTGGGGCAGGAAGCAGGCACTGCTACCCACCTGGAAATTGTACACTCCAGCACTACAAGAAAGGGTTGTTAGTGACACCTTGGGCACAGACGTCCCCAATTACTTCATTGAAAATGAGGGGACCACCACCAGGACAGGGGGCGAGTGGGATGCTTTTAAAGCTGTTACACAGGGCCTGTATGTTACAAAAACCTCATATGAGGTCAAACTTGTACTGCGGACACTGATACTCAAACTTGAACAAGCCATATGGTAGGCAAAGATAAGGGCAGGAGATGATGCAGGGAATAGCGACAAGGTGACCCCCCCTTTCAGAAGGGATCATAGTGGTTGTTAGACTCAGGAAGTTAGACTATGCGGAACATGTGGCTAGGCAACACGTGGAAGGGGATAGGGCTGGACGTGTACTGGCATGGCTCCTGAGGTTGGAGGTCTTTAGAGACCCTATGACCGCTAACAGATCCACGGCGGAACAGGTGCTGAACATGCAGGCTGGTATCAATCAGGTCTTTTATGATTACTACACTACGCTCTACAGAGGGAAGGTGGATTTAAGGTCCTCACCCTACGGGAGTACTTGGATAGACTGTTCATGGGGATCTATAAATCTCACTGATTTCAAGGCATACCTCCAACTCTGAACAGGTGGATTTTATACCCTTAAAGCTAAGTGTGCAAATAAGCTGTGAAAAGCCATTGGTCAACAGTAAAAGTTCAAACTTTTTGGGTGTTCACCACACTCTAAATAGTCAGTTTCTTTACCTCCATGGCAAACATCCATGTGCCCACACCTTACACTGCACATATGATTGCAGAATTTACATGTTGATAAACCAAATTATGAGTCAAAAATTTCCTCTGATTAATGATTTAGAATTACAACACTAAATTCAAATCTTGAAATTTTAAATGTACTTTACAACAGAAATACCGTTTGTAACTGTTTAATTTTAGCTGCCACACAAGCAAAACATCATTTTATATACTCTAGTATTTTCTTCAATTCTCAGGGCTTTGGCTTCACTAAGAAACATGGCAAAATCTATTCTTAAAACCTGGAAACAGTGCTTGATTGTATCTTACCTTGTGGAGCCAGTGCAGGTTCAGCTGCTGTGTCACACCTATATGACATAGTGCTAATATCTGAAAGCAAATGCAGAAAATAATTAGAAATTTCGGTTACACACCTTGGCAGACAATACATAACATACAAACCCTGGTTATGACTCACATGCAAACAAGCAATAAATATTGCTGTATCACTTTTTCCATGCCATGATAGTTCAATATTGTTAGTGAGCATTGTTGAAATTCTTTTAGGCAAGAGAAAGATTGGGGCAAGGGATACAGACTGAATGCTGTAAATGAATGAGACAAGAGAGAATTTAAAGTCTGCCTCTGCTGTGGTCAAAGAATTGTTAACCAGTACAACTGGTCCCTCTACATCAAGGTAGAGGCCTATTGTGAATGTGTGAATAAAATGCTGCCAAGAATTGGGACCAGAAAATGTATGTATCGGATACTAAGCTTGTTGTCAAGTGCAGGAAGCACGCCCCCCAGTGGGTTTCTTCACCAGTTTCATTTTGTGCAGCCATTGATGTGAAGCATACCCTGCTTCTCTCATACTCAGTGTCAATGATCAGCAGCTTCCTAAGAGGGGCAGCCCTGTTCTTCTCTGAACACTTTCAGCTCAGGTAGCTTATGCTGGAACAATCCGCATTTAAGCCAATGGCTTTTGGCTGTAGTTGATCCTATACTATCTGCATACCCTTTTTGTAGAACAGTTATTTGCAGAACTCCTACACTCAATGTGTTATCAACTTGTTGTCCATATCCCACAGGAAACATGTCATTATTAAACAAACAGTGAAAAGATGAGTAGAGAGGCTTTTCACCCAACACAACAATGAGCACCACTCATTTAGGTTAGGTAGCAAAATAGCTTGTGCAGGATGCCACAGCCTCCCAAGTAGAGGTCCTTCTCAATAGAACTATGCAAATGCATAAATAACCATATGTTAAAGTACCTGGTCACACATTTATTTTCCTCCTTTCAGCTAGATCTAGTTGTCAAGATTTAAGAAAGCTCTGTCATGTGCCTCTGAGGGGAGCCCTTTGGGATTACAACAGGTAGGAGTGAATCATCTTCTCAGGGTTTGTTTGACATGAGACCCTTGGGCAGTAGACCCCGAAAAATTCTGCCTTCACACCTCCTTTTTGGCTGAATCCGTTTTTGTTGGCTTTAGGACTCTGTGCACTTTACCACGGTTAACCAATGCTAAAGTGCTTGTGCTCTCCCCGTAAAACATGACAAAATTGGCTTACACCCAATTGGCATATTTAATTCACGTATAAGTCCCTAGTAAAGTGGTATACTATATACCCAGGGGAGGTAAATTAAATGCTACTAGTGCGCCTATAGCACTTAATGTGTCACCCACTTAAGCAGCCCTTTAAACAGGTCTCAGGCCTGCCATTGCAGCCTATATGCAGTTTTAAACTGATAATTCGACTTGGCAAAATGAACCCCTTGCTAAGCCTAAAACTCCCTTTTTAATACATATATGTCATCCTTAAGATAGGCCGTAAGCAATCTATAGGGTAGGGTGAAGTGTATTAAAAAAAATTGACATGGACTGTTAAGTTGTACATGTCCTGGTAGTGAAAAACTAGCACGCGATCTCAGTTAAGGAGTTTGGCATATAGCATCTATGCCTATATTGAAGTGGGAGAAAGGTACTACTTAATCCGAGGTGGAGTAACCAGGAGTAGGTTTATTGGAGACAACAAACATGGGGCATTTGACGCTGTTATTAGCTCAGACATAAGAAACTAAATCCTGTTTGTCAACACAGGCTGTGCCAACTTCCATCCGCCTGTGGGGGCAGAGACACCACTGTGAGCCATGGTCCACATTACACTTGTTGGACTCAGAGGAGAATAATAAAGGACAACACATTGACGCTAAAGTACTGAATTTCGAGTTCACTCACTAACTGAGCATCTTAACTTCTGCATATCAACCATGGAGGTGAAAGGAAAAAGGAAAAATGTGTGTGCAAAGAGACCATTTTTAAGCTGTTTTACAACTCAAGTAGTCTTGAAAACTAGGAAACGCACACAAAATTACATTTTTCTTGGCCAGTTCACATAAACTGTACCCTAACATCACTGCTTAAGAGTCGAATCAATATTACTGAATCAATTAATTTAATTGTGCTTTAATCTCCTACACGAGTTTTTAATAAGAAAATAGCCCAGTTCAAAGGTGGGTGGTATCAACCAGCCTGCTGTGAAACCAGTGGATTCACCCTTTGCAGTGCTAACAGAATATATATTGACTTACAGTAGCTAATCTACCTCTTCTGTGAAAACCTGCCATTGATAGGGTGACAGACTTGCACAAAGGTTGAGTGGTGTCTTTAACATGTGGGAAAGCACCTCAGCATATCAGAAACACCAGATATATGGGTACCAAAAATGCACCTTAGTTTCTGGACCCATTTGCAGTATCCTCATTTGGTAGCAGAAATTTCTCCATTTCGTTCAAGAAATGTATAAAAAAAAGTGTCAGATGGAACCACTTTACTGTGAAACCTTCACTGCCCTCTTCAAAAACTCTAAATACGGTGCATTTACTTTCCTCCCATTGATGAAGGTGGGAAAATTGCCACAATGATGGATGGAATTTCGGAGAGCCAGGTTCTAACCCAACCCTGATGTATTTTGCTAAGCTGAACAAGGTCTTTTGGGAATATTTAACTTTTACTGGCTCTACAGGGCTTGCTATAACTTCATTATGGGTATCAGGCCACTGAGCCCTTTTGTGTACTCTGTTGTTAAGGTGACAAGAGTATCCTGGTGTGGCTTTGGCTCCTTAGCTAAAAGCACCAAATTTAGTACACATCAATACTTGGTCAAATCATGTAGCTTACCATTTGCTAAAAGAAATGAGCAGTATCCAATAATATTTCACATTTTCTTCGGTGAGTAACATTTTTCTGGTATTTAAACACAAAGATAGTTCCGAATTGGGGTGGTAGAACCATATCCGTTTTATGTAGCTCAGAGTTGGCAAGAAATGTGATTCTTATAAAAGATGCTATAGGAAATAATTGTTATTTACTTGCATGGTTTTATACAGCAAGGACTAAGACATCAAAGTGACCCGAACATTATGCATGGGTGAGCAGATGCCCCAAGGAATACAAGTGAGCTGGTTAAGACAACTGCGAGACAATAACCTACAAGGATAGCAATGGAACAGTAGGACTATATGATAGCTATGTCAAGGAAATTCCAAAGTCAACCTGTCCTATAAACTATGATCCTGTAAGAAATTAGCCAGTGTGTTTTTGGACACAGGTCTGCCCCTGCCAAGCTTTCACAGTAGGCCCTCATGTTCTGTTGTGTTGATACTTACCAACAGTGTAGTAATATATATGAAACCAACAGCAGTTGTTACAAGAATTGGAATGGACCAGTCACTCCAACGGCCTGTTCTGTTGTATAAAAACCTGGGGAAAGAATAAGATAATGATTAGAAAGTGTCTTGCAGCCTTGTTAAATCTGACAGAAAAAGGAAATAAAAAAAGAGCAGGTTATATAATGAATCCGCCAAGAAAAAGAGAGCCCGTCCGTTTAATGTGTGCTACCCCCCTGCAGGGTGGAGAAAAGGCACTAGGCTTTTTTTTTATATAACAATGACCCACCAGGGTTGCCCCTTGGTGGCTTCATCACAGGGTTCCTCCCGTTCTGCTGCGGAACGGGCCGTGCCGCGACATGCGAGTTACGTGGGAGGACTGACCAGTATGCTCTTAGTGATGCAATAGAACAGGAGTAGGAGGGGTTTTCTAATGTATAGTGAAAGGTTAAAAATACCTGCCTGGTAGGAGAGCAATGCTTTCATCCGTCCTCCAGACGGTATGGTTCAAAAATGGGGAGGGAGTAGAAAGTGCAGGTGATAATGTACCTGCCCTTCTAGTGGTCTACATGTTTCAAGCCAATCCCCATGGTTTTTCTTCAGGACCAAGGATCTAACTCCCTGATTCCACTCCTACATCAGTAAATATGACACAAAGTGACTGCACACACCCTGCATGCTAATAAAAGGTTAGCATATACTTGGTATTACTGCTTGACAACAAAAACAAAACAAAACTTTGCATATGCAGGCCCGCTGCAGTTCCTATAGATGATTCAGCCGAGGGGACGCCTTGAAGCAACTGTGACTACAGGCTCACCTTGTCACCGGAGGACCGATTAAGCAAAGTTTTCCTTTATTTTTTTGTTGTCAAGGTTGCATTCAAGACTTCGTATCTCACATTCGTGACCAACTGCTTAACCAACAACTCAATGGTGGCCGGTAAGTTTAGGAGGGAGGGGGTGGCCGGTACACAAGCGCACACGTACACACTCACAGCCATGCATTCACACACGCGCACACAAACACATCCATTCACAACACTCATTACCAAACATTCATACATACATGCATGCATGCACCAAATATTAATTTAAAAAAAACACACACTTACCTGCAGCTCTGCCTCAGAGGTCCCAGGAGGCTTGGGACTGCTGCCTTCCCTCGTTGGCTAGCAGTCCCAACGTCATCACAGAGTGGGATGGGGTCAGTGGGACAGCTGACCCCACCCCACTCTGTCATGAAGTGTCACTGATTGACACTCGACCCTGGGCACTTCAGGACTTAAAACTGAAGTGCCCAGGTGCGAGGCAATCAGTGATGCTACCCCTTGTCACTGAGGGGAGGGCCTCAGGGACCTTTGCTAAACTGAGGAGGTCACGCCCATAGGAAGTGTGACTTCCTCAGCCCAGCAAAGTTCAGCTCAGGCAGCCAGGAGCCTGCGCATTTAGTGCATGTCTGGCCCCTGGCAGCCTGACCTAAAAATGAACAGTGTCTGTCAGGCTGACCTTTGTTCAGCTTGACAGACACTGTTGGTGAGGGGCAAAAGGTGGGGGGAGGGGTGTGGCCCCTCAGCCCCAATGTACCTGCCGTGGCTGCAACAACTAAAACTAGCTCTCAACTTTATGGCTCCGAAATTCAAGAGTGTCTGTCTACTGGCATCTACAAGAAAGTAATTAAGGTTTCAGATTTTGGCCACCGACCCACTGGTGTCTTGGCAAATATTTCTTACCTGCAGAATGCATAGAACATGTTCAGTGGGAATAATTATATTTATGGATCACATATTTTTAGCACAATGGACTGAAAAAAGTTAATAATATTTCATTCAATATAAATTAGTTATCAATACTTTCCTTAAAATGAGTATTTCTATATCAATAAAATGTACACCTCAATTTAATTTGTATTCACATCAATTGCTTTAGAACTTATATTTCTCTCAATATTGTTAGATATAGACTATGGATTGTATTACGCAATTTTTGGTCTCTTTATTACAACCCAATGACTTTCAAATTATTGATCACAATTCTTTTTAAGATGTCTTTATTGTTTTTTTAAGGAACTAGAAAAGAGAGCATTGCCGTTTATAATCCCAGATGTGTTCACATAATATACAAATGCAAGTCAGGGGCACACAAGTGCTTTTTTCAAGTACATTGTAATCTCAAACCAACCTATGTTTGACATCATCAAATGTGGAATATAATGAAGTACTCAGCGGCATCAAATAGGAAAAAAATAGAAAACATCTCAAACTTAATGGTGCATAAAATGAAAAATAAAGGTGCCGCCTGTGTGTCTGTCCGATAGTTATTAAAATGATAGCAGGGGTCCGGGGGAGGAGGAGGTATCGTCAATCAGCTGTGTGAAGCATGCTGTTCAGTCTGTTCGGTGGTAGGTAAGTAGTTAAATTGAGTACATTTGAATGTTTTATTTTACGGTATGGTGTACATGCGCTCCAAGGTCTGATCCCATTCCTTCCCATGGAATTTTCTGCCAATAATCATCTCCCGCCTGGGGCTCAAAGTCGGCAGACCATCAGAAGCCAGAGCAATCATTGTCCATTAGAGCCAAATCATCAAAAGGCAGCCTTGACCAAACGCCAATAACTGCTGCAACAAGTCATGCATGGGAGGTTCTGGTTCTAACAGTCCCTGCAGTTGATGTACTGGCTGCACCAATTCCCCATAGACCAAGAACTGCGTACCCGGAAGGTCACGCTCCACCATCAGGTTTTCCAGGCTCCGGAAGGGGCCCCCAGAATAGCAGTCCCCCAACCAGACTATTAGTGCAGTTGTCCACTCCTTTAGCCAATGGGCTGTGAAGCCCCCCTGCCTTTGTTGTGGGTAGGCCCAATTGCTGTGTCACCCCCCTCCAGCATCGAAGAGCGATGGTGAGAAATTCCGGCCTTCAGGCTCAATTCAGTTTCATCCCCAGGATCAACGCCAGTAGAGCTACATTGCTATGCGGCTCTCTGAAGTCCCCCAGTTCAGTAAGACCGGTCCCCGCTAGCCAGTGAGAAAGCCATTGTAGCTGTGCTGCAAAATAGTATAGCTCATAGTTGGGAACTCCTAGGCCGCCCCTGCTAGTGAACCTTTTCAGTGTACGTAGTGATACCCGGTTGCGCTTCCCATCTGATATCAACTCACAAAGGAGTGCGTCTAATGATCTAAGCCATTCAACACCCTGACTCCCAAGAACTTAAAGACTCTGGGCTCCCACTGGATACCCAGCTGCTGTACTGGGTCTAGAGAATCTAGCAGTGCTGGGGACATCTTTCCCAGATTGGTACACAACCAAGATACCCCACAAATTCCCTCAATAGAGCCACACCACGTGATCCCAATTCGGGTCTCTTTGAGATATAGGAGCAAGCCATTCGCATAGAGCAAGACCACATGTTCCTTGTCCCACAGCAGAATACCTCGATCCCACCCCTCTGCTCACAAAATGTTGGCAAACGGCTCCATCACCAACACAAAAAGCATCGGCGAGAGCGGGCAGAACTGCCGGGTCCCGCGCAAAATTGTAAAAAGGTCCAATATGCACTGGCCCACGCAGACACATATAACAGTACTACCCATTTATGCCATCCTCTGCATGAGCCCTCTTAAGTAAGAGGTATTACTGCTACAGATAAACCCATTTTGATCCTCATGCACTAGGGCATGTAGATGGGGCTGCAGCCTATTAGCTGGTGGGGGGGCGTGGGATGGCATCAGTCGCTTGAAGACCGAGTTACTGGCCATGGCACACAAGCACTGGCAACCAGACGTCCCCCGCGAGGGGCTGCCGACAGAGAGTGGGCTGCTATATAGTCCCGGGGGCCTCCGGACTACCTGGCGGGCCTCATACAGGCAGCAGGAACCAGCGGAGGGAAGACACGTGTCTCCTGGGTGCGGCCGAGAAGCAGCAGCTGCCATTTCGTGTTGCTGGTGGGACCTTGCTACTGTCCTGTCCTGACGGGGGCTGTAGCGATCCCAATGCAAGGGAGCAGAGGAGTAAATTGACCCACCCGACACTGCAGCACCACTCAGCATCAGAAAGAGCTGGGGATTACTGGAGCAGTGGCATCAGCCTACGCCACGCCCTAGACCGGAACTGGGTCTGCAGAGGAGGTACGACTGAGGCTCAGGAGGGTTAGGCCGTGCAGCTGTTGGTGCTTCAGTGGGCAGACCCATCTGATTTTTAGAATTGTGGCCCCTGGAGAGGAGTTTTGGAGGCTGGGACCAGACTGCGTGCTTCCTCCCCCCCACCCCGCTCACCTTAACCTGGACCTGGCGTCGTTTGAGGACAGGGAAATAAGGTGAGGAGTTGAGGACGGGGGGCCCATGACTGTCCGGTTACAAAACTGGGGGACGTTGTCCCTAACCATCCCCCCTTTGCAGGACAAGTGACTGGAATGTAGTGACTGGATCTCTTTGCAACAGTGCAGCGGAGTGGTGATGGTGCTCATGCCCGGGGTGTTGCAAAGTGTTTGCTCCCTCCCCAAAGGGCTGCTGTATGCCCTTATACCCTTGCCCTAAGGGAAGTGACTGTGGGCAAGAGAACTTGACATCTGACAGTGGCAGCTTCAGGACCGGTACCACATAGTTCGCCCTAAGGTGATCAAGCCGACGGGGACGAAGCAGCCAGCATGGAGATAGGGGAAGTGACAGACTGTGCCCATTGACGGACCGCAGCCTCGAAGCACATATGTCTACCATTCTGGCAGCCATGAAGGAGACCAAAACGGCCTTGGAAACCAAAATAGACTCTGTCTCCCTAGGAGTAAACTTGCTCCGGGCTGACCACAAAAAACTGGCAGACAGAGTGGCAGACTGAGAGCACTGCCCAGGTCTGCCCAACAGTGACAGAAAACTGCTCCCGCCTCCGGCCTTGCAACGAGAGGTGGCCGGGCTGATGGGCAAACTGTACAATTTTGAGGGCCGTGCCCGATGCAATAATGTCCGAGTGGTGGGGGTACCGAAGAATCTAAAGGGGCCCAGTGCTGAACTCTTCCTGGAGGAGTGGCTGGCTAAAGTGGTGTTGCAAGGGAAAACATTGCAGTGGTTTACAATGGAAAAGGCTCACAGGGTACCGGGTTGGTGACCCCCTCCTGGGGCTCCACCACGAGCCATGGTGGCCAGGTTGTTGAACTTTCGGGACAGAGGCGCCATATCGCAGGCTACGTGAAAGCATGGCCCATGGTCTGTCGGCGGTGTGCAGGTAAATAGCTATCCCGATTACATGACAGCATTCCTACATCAAAGGGAATCCTTCTGAGCAGTCAAATAAAACCTTCGCAAGCTGGATATCAAGTACGCTCTCCTCTTTTCGGCGATTCTCAGAGTGGTGGGTTGGGTAGAGACCCAATTTTTTTACAGCAACATAGGCCACCTGGGACTGGTTGGAAAGGCTAGGCTACCAGCCACCGAAGGATGAGTAGCAGTTTTAGGGCCCGAGATGGCGGGAGAGAAAACGGAGATGAAAGGCAGGACAGAGGCGGCCGTCGGACACCCCAACTAAGGAACAGGTCTTAACAGACAGGGCAAGGGTTTTGGCAGACCTGCATCAGGAGACATCCCTGGAGCCCACTAACAAGTGGGATGCGTTGGAGGTGGAGCAGGGGAGCATCGTCACCGGAGGAGAACTTGGACTGTGATGCAAATGCACTTGGACTCTTCGGCAGGTCACCCCGATGACATTGGAAGAGATTGTGTAACTAGTTTGATAATGGGTGTGGGATGGAGAAAGGGGGGGCAATGAGAGCTCCAGGAGAAAACAAGGATTTCATGGGGCGGTGACTAGGGTAGGGGACTGTGATTGATGCCTTACAAGCCTGGGTTGCTTGTGGGGCCAAGGCAGGGTGCTCTGCTGTCTGCACAGTAGTGTGGGAACAAGTGTTCCTCATGATGTGCTGCGTATTTCAAAGTGTATTGGGCGACAGATATATCATGCATTGAGGTGGCAGCCAGTTCTAAGACCGCAGCTTGGTAAGGGAGGTAAGAGGGTTGGGTTATTGTTGTTACTCATATATTCTTATGTTTGCATCCATGGAGAAGCAGTGTGGCTGGGGACTGGATGCCTCCCTGCCCGGTATGTAGTTTCCCTCAGAAGGGACCACTTAGTAGACCTATTCATGAAGTCACACGCCCTTAGGTTACTTACATGGAATGTTAATAGCTGGGCAGCAAGATTAAAAGGGGGTTGGTGGCGAAGGCCCTTACCGGCTACGGCGCAGATGTGGTATTCCTCCAAGAAATGCACCTGAGGGGGTCTAATTGTGTCCCCGTGGGATGGGGTTGTTATGTAGTGGCAGCTAACTCGGGTTACACTACAGGGTCTAGAGGGGTAGCGATATTGATGAGAAAGCCCCTTCCCTTTCAGGTGACACAGACGCGGTTGGATGTCCGTGGATGCTATACGATAGTCATGGGCACATGAGAGGAGGAATCCATAGAGCTGATTAATGTCTAAGTACCCCTAGGACTGCAGGTGGAGTCTCTGCAGCTCTTGGGCCAACTACTTTGGGACCTCCCACAGACACGATCATCGGAAGGGGTTTCAATATGATGATGCATCTACAATTGAGTAGGTCCCACCCCTCACAGTCTCGTAACCCCCATGCGGGAAAGCTGGGGGATTTTGTACAGGCTATGGGGTTGGCAGACATTTAGCAGTCATTGCAAGGAGTGGACAGAGGTTACTCTTATTACTCCTGGGCACACAATACCCACTCACGCCTGGACTAATTTTTGACGCCTCTGCCGGCCCTACATAGGTTTGTTGAGACGGAGCTTCAGGCACGAGGAATTTTGGATCATTCCTCTCCGAATATTACTGTGGCGATGAATAAACCGAAAGGTAGGACAGAATGGAGAATGGCATCATGGCACATGACGAACAAGGAAGTAGTAGACAGCCTAGGCAAAGACGCAGAGTTTTATTTTAAGGAAAACGCTGCATTGGAGACAGATGCGCTGGTTCGATGGGAGGCTTAGAAGGTCACTCTTCGGGGGTCATCACGCTAATGAGGTAGGGGAAAAGAGGGAGCGGACTCACCGCGGTTAGATTTGGAACAGGAAATTATGGATTTGGAGGCAGACTATCAGGTGGCACCGTCTGACAATAAAAGGGTGAGCATCTTGACAAAAATGGAGGAATACCATACCTTGGTCACAGAAGAGGTTAAATGGGAGCACATGGTCAAGCAGAAACGCATCTATGAGATGGGGGATAAGGCAGGGAAACTTATTGCATGTTTAAGTGAGGGAGACCGGGGGGTATTGTTGAATCGTTTGGGGAGTTGGTGACCGGCAGTGAGGATATTGCAGATACAATGGCCAACTCCATGGGGACCTATTATGAGTGAAGGTGTGAGGTCTCTGAATAAGAAGTGGTGCAATTTGCAATGGAATGCCCTTAAAGGAAGCTGGGGGATGATGCGGTTTTAGAATTTGCGACTGACCTCATGCGGGAGGAACTGGTCCTGTTGCTCATGCAGCTACAAGTAGGGAGGACTCTCGGTCCAAATGGCCTTCCAGCAGAGTTCTTTAAAAGGATGGTAGGGAGAATTGCCGGGACCTTGCATGAGATTAACCTTGCGGCTTAACAAGTGGGGGAACTGCAGGGAGACCTCCGCACAGCTACTATAGCTTTGAGACCCAAAGTAAGCCCCAGGAGCAGTGGGACTCATATTGCCCAACTCTCTCTTAAAGGCAGATGCCAAGGTTTTGGCCAAAGCACTAATGAACAGATTGCGCAGTCAGATTTCAGACTTGATTTACCTGGACCAAAATGGGTTCATCCCAAACTGGTGGACTAAATAGAATCTACGCCTCCTATACAATGGGATAGTGGTGGTGGAGAGATTGAGGACGCACTTGGCAGTGGTATCTTTGGCTGTGTGCAAGGCCTTTGATTCCATCCACTGGCCCTTTTTGTTTGCTATTATGGCAAAAATAGGCTTTGGGCCTCAGTATTTGAAGTGGATCCGCCTCCTGTATGCGCGACCTCGGGCCCGGGGGGAAAGTGTTTGGGGTCTTCTCCTAATACTTCCCGATCGGAGGGGTACACAACAAGGCTGCCCCCTCTCACCAAATTTGTTTGCCATTGTGATAGAGGTGCTGGCGGAGTGGATCAGGGTGAATGATCAGGTGTGTGCCGGAGCTGCAGCGACTCGTGGGAGGACCGGATCTCGCTATATGCAGATGATATTCTACTTTATATAGCAAACCTGGATGACTATTTGCGGCACTTGGGGGAGATATTTCGGATTTACGGAACTTACCCGGGGCTTCGGATTAATTGGGAGAAGTTCCTGATATTTCTGATAGGGGATGGTCAGCAGGGAACAATCTACCCTTGCCATTGAAGGTGGAACCCCTGCTCTTTAAATACCTGGGTCTATGGATATCCAGGGAGGGCAGCATGCATTATTCGGATAATGTGGGTCTCCTCCTGCGAAGTTTGGAGGGGGACTTAAAACACTGGAACGCCCTACCGCTATCGCTTCTGGGGATGGCGGTGCTGTTCAAAATGATTGCGCGACCAAGGAGTACATATATATCGCAGATGCGTTCTTACTGGCCAAGGATGCCATGCGGAGGTCATTCCTCTGGAATGGCGGCCCGGCATGAATTGCAATGTCCACGCTGCGCAGGTCAGTTTTTGAGGAGGGGGGGGGGAGCACGTTCTCAGATGTCCGGAAATACTATGAGGCTGCACAGGTGCAGGTCATCAATAAATGGGCGTATGCCCCACTAGTGGACCATGTATTCCAGATGAATCGAGCGAGATCAGGAGAGAGGGGTTACATGCACATGTTGTAAGGGAGAGGATAGTGCATGATGTGCCCCTGGCCACTGTTACGGTCGTCACGGTCTGGCGTAAATTGACAAGTAAGATTGGTTGGGACAGGCGGCTGACACCATGTACCCTGTTGTGGGTGGGCATACGGCTTCGTCCAGTCCTGAATATGCCGGGTTTTAAGAAATGGGATAGGATTGGCCTCTCTTCCCTGGAGGGTGTGTGGGATGCAAATGGGATGGTCCTGTGTACACATTTGCAGGCGGAATAGGACATGGCTGCCTCGCAAATATTTAAATACCTATAATTAAGGCATGCATTACAGGCCAGGATTCCTAAGGATGAAGAAACTAAGGAGGATTCCCCACTAGAGCTACGACTGTTGCATGGCCATTTGGACAGCCAAGCAATCTCCCTTACGTATGTGACACTGATGAGGGATATGCAGGGGGACTTAACACAACTAAGGGAATGATGGTAGGCCGAGGTGGGAGACCTTGAGGATGAGGACTGGGGGGGGGAGCCTTATAGTTCCCATTGTTGGTGGCCATTTGGGCCAATTTCCTTCTCATTCAACTTAAAATCCTACACAGAACATACTACACCCACATTTTGTTACACAAAAAAGGCCGGGCTATGAATGATCATAATCTCTGGCGGTGCGGCAAGAGAGGTACCTTCCTTCATACGCTGTGGGACTGCCTGAACCTTAACCGTAAACCCTTTTGGGAGGGAGTGATGACACACTTGGGGGAAGTCGATATCCTTCGGGAACTATCTAAGCTTGACTGCACTAAACAGGCAGTCATTCCATCACAGAAGCTCCCCCATAAACTGTCTAAATTCTTTGATAAGAAGATTAGCAGGATACATCCAACTTGGCTCAGAATTGAGTAGAAGTAACGGAGTGTCAGGCCAATGGGTTCGATCTTTTCGAACCTATCTCAATGGAATGTCTTCTACTCTTTGCTAGATCTACCACCTCAGGATCATCATTAGATCCTTTACCTCCTAGAGTGTAGAAAGAGTTTGAAGATTAATTGGCTGTCCCTACTCTGCAGTTGTGTAATCAATCCTTGGAGTCACGGGCTGTACCATCTGTATGGAAGAAGGCGATAGTCACTCCCCTGTTAAAAAAAACTTGGAACCGCTGATTCTAAGCAATTACAGACCCATATCGCTCCTTCATTCCCCTGTAAAAATAGTAGAGAGATATGTGAGCAGGAGGCTATCCTACTTCCTGGGATCCCACTCTCTACTTGAGGATGAGCAGTTTGGGTTCCGATCTGGGCATGGTACTGAGTTGGCCCTGATCACTGCCCTTGATGAGCTGCGGATGAGGGTGGATGGTGGACACCCGACATTCTTGATAATGCTCGATCTGTCGGCTGCGTTTGACACGATCTGCTACACAAACCTCCTAGACAGATTAGCTGCAATAAGAGTGGGGGAGGGGGGGAGGGGGGGGACAGTGTTGAAATGAATGGAATCATACTTAGCGGATTGGTGCCAGGCAGTTGCTTTGCCTCCTTACTACTCTGAATACAAAAATTTGCATCAGGGAGTACCGCAGGGATTGGCTCTCAGTCCTGTTTTGTTCAATGTGTATATGAAACCACTCATCACTCTTATAAAAGAGCATGGTCTAAAGTTGGTCAACTATGCTGACGATATGCAAATAATTCTTTCTCTTACCAACAATCACGAGGAGACGATAACAGCCTTTCAAAGAGTCATGATAGAAATTGGTGAGTGGATGAACGCCAATTCATTTAAATTAAATGGGGGTAAAACAGAGTTCCTATGCTGCTCACTAGGTAGAATCCCTATGACTCCTCCCCACAAGCTCAGGCCCCTTCCATCTCACACAGTCCGTAACCTTGGGGGGGGTGTTGGACAACAAATTGTCCTTGGAGAGCCACGTGACTAAAGAGGCAGGCACGTGTTTTGCATTATTACGTGGGCTAAGGTAGGTGCTTCCACTGCTGCCCTCTCAATCCAGAGCTATGGTGGTGCGGAGTGTCATACTTAGCAGACTGGACTATTGCTACGCCCTACTACTCGGAGTACCGGACTACCTGGTCAAGCGACTGTACAGAGTACTAGTAGCTGCGGCAAAACTGCCACTGAACAGACCTCGTAGGTCCTCAGCCAGTGATGCACTGAAGGAATTACACTAGCTCCCTCTGAAGCAGAGGATTAGATTCAAGGCCATGTGTACTGTTTTCAAGGCTCTACAAGGAAAAGGCCCAGTGCCCCTGCAACATAGATTCAAAAGATATAATCCTCCGAAATCTCTCCGCTCAAGCCCTGCAAACCTTGTCTGCACTCATACTTACCGAAGATCAAGGCAAGGAGACCAGGCCTTTTCAGTAAAAGCAGCTCAGATATGGAATGAGCTTCGCACTCATTGAGGACCTCATCAGAGCTGCTGCAATTCTGGCTCTTCCCGAAGTAATTTCTAACTGCTGTCGAAAGTCTGGCATGTGCACTCTCAGCAAGATATCATTTTGTTCGCTAGCGCCAGGATACCAGTTTGGTGACAGTTTGTGCTGTATAAACTTTATAAATAAATAAATGTGAGCTGTTGGGATTTGGACAGACTCCGAGGTCTCTTCTTACACCAAGCTCTTGATTAACCTGGGCTACGCTGCAGCAAAGAGAGACATTGCTAGACACTGGGGTAGCCTACTCTGCCCGAGGTTGATAGAGTGGTGGGAACTGATGGAACTGTGCAGGGGGAAGCAATAAATGGTGTACGAGGGTTGAGGATGCATGAATAAATATGAGAAGATATGGGGAACTTGGTTGGGGAGGAAACCAGATTTTGACCCTGGGGTGGGAGAGGATGAGGGGAGCTGAGCTGCTGGGGGGATCTGGGGTTAAGAGGGAGTAAGTGATATAAAGTGTGATCATTCTTTTCTGAGTGACAGGGGGTGGGAGTGGTGGACAGAGACCGGGCGGTGTTGCTCTATTGATGACTGCTGGATTTCATTGGATTTATTTTTGGCTGTTGTTTATCGAGTCATCTTGTTAAAATTAATAAAATATATAGTTTTTTCAAAAAGAGTGACTGGTAGGACATCACATCAGTTACCTCTTCCACTGCCTTGGGGATGGAGACTATGAGGGCCTCCTCGGTTGTAGCTGGAAAAGAACCACAGTCCATTGCCTCAGCGTACATTTCTGCTAACTTTGGTACCAGGAGCGAAGTAGGGGTCTTGTAAAATTCCACCAGTGGGCCACCAGTACTGGGTGTACTAATTCCTTTATGGTCCCCCTGATTTCAGGTTCAGGGATGGGGGCACCCAGCACCTCTCTCTGTTCTGTCGCCAACTGCGGCAGCCTCGCTGTGTTGAGGAAGGTGTCCATTGCTGCCTCCAGCCTGGGTTCTTGTTCCCTGCACAACTCCTTATAGTGCTGTATAAAGACCTCATGTATGGCCTGCTGGGTGCTCACTAGTGCCCCAGGCTCCACTGTTTGGGTGATTAGGTGTCTCCTGTCTTCAGGTCAGACCCGCTAGGAGTCTACCTGCCTGGCCTCCTTCAGTGTGGGCAGAAATCAGGTGCTCGCGCCAATTCAGTACAAAGTGCTGTTTCATGGACATCACAAGTTTTTCCCACTCGTCTCACAGACCCACCTGACAATCAACAAGGACATCCCTCTCCAACCTGCGGATATTGTCTTTTAGTGTGGTCAATTCCGCTCTGAGAGCTTCCTGCACCCCTATCAATTGGCTGAGGCATTTTCCCCTAACCACCACTTTGAAGGTGTCCCATTCACCATTATTGTGCATTGCTGTGCACTGATTGATGCTAAAGTAGTCCCCAATAATGGTCCCCAGGAGGTCTCTGAAAGTGGGTTCATTTAAATAATTTGGCAGGAGTTGCCAGGTGGGGATGGGTAAACCATAGCAAGCTCATAGTCAGTGGGCTGCGGTTTGAGTGTGGTCGACCTAGGTATTCTAAGTGCCCAGCCTGTGCTGCAATTTCTGCGGAGCAAAGTAAACTTGTCTAGTTGCATGTGCAGGTCGTAAACAAGAGAGTAGTTGTATTCCCTCCATCCCACATTTCCCACTTTCCACACATTTTGCAGGCCCCAGTGTCCCACCCAATCCCTAAAATCTTTTGCCAGCTGAACTGTTGGGGAGTCAGTTAGGGGCGGGACTGACCTGTCAAGGGCAATGTCCACAATACAATTAAAGTCACCCCCTAGTAGTAGAGGACCGTCAGGGTCCTGTGAAAGAACACGTGTGAGTGTTGTGACAAACTGCGCCTGCTCCACATTCCTGACAGTGACAGTGCATGGTAACCACACTGTTTGCTCCAATTGGGAGCTACGCGTGTTGGGCTTGAGGATTTTTTCCTTTCTCTCTGGGCAGTGGCAGGTATTTCTCATGTACATTCCATACTCATGATGGTTCCTCTCCCAGCAAGTTCCCAATCTCACTTTTTGCTTTACATTTTATAGGTTCCCCAGGTATACTCTAGTCTTGATGAGACCCTTGAATTCTAATTTGGGTCGAATAGTCATCGACACTCGTCGCAAACAAACTTCTGGCACTTCATGACTTACATGAGCACAGGCAACTGTGGGCCTGTTCAAATGGATTGTTAGGAAGTTGTTTGTTCTCCAATATACCTTTGACTGTTGTCTATTATCAATTCACGTTTTTTGGTTGTGTTTTTCTGTACATGGGGATCACTTTGCGCTAATGTTTTTTCTTTAAAACAACACCTACGACGAGAAAAGGTTTATGCTATGAATAAATCATCCCCTTACGAACCGGAACTTGCGGGACATTACTGATTTGCTCCTATGTATGAATTGTATCAATTATAGTAATTTGTGCTGTTTTATATCCATGATTGTTGATATGATTGAGTTCTGTGTGGACCATTGTATTGTATTGTTTGTTTGAATTAATTGCCCAAGTTCACATGGACATTTTTGTTGCTCTTGTATGTAAAAGAATATATGTCCCACATTTGTGGCTTAAATGTTACCAATCATGATGTGCAGCCTGTTGAGCCTCCTGTTGCGGACAAGAGAATGAAGCGTACCCCATGGCACAGAGCAGCCCCCTCCATTTCCACCGCAACCGCACTGCCTCCTCTCTCACTAAATGTGTCTCCTGTAGGGGAGCCACATCCATGCCCTTCCACTTAAGAAACACCAGAATTTTGAAACGCTTGCCAACAAAGCCCATCCCTCAGATATTTCAGGTGAGGAAGTAATTCTTTAGAACCCTAGTTGTCATGATGGGCGTAGTGTTTCCATCCCTCCACTCTTGTCCATGCCAACCAAATGATTCCACCGTCTCCCTCCTGTGAAGTGCGCAAGTCCCCATAGCCATGCCATCTATCGCACAGTTTCAACAACACAATACACTAGGTATTCTTCAATACTGAGTATGCACAAAACCCTAAATCCCAACATACCCTCCGCAGGGCAGATTGGCAAAGACAAACCATCCAAAATATAAAACAGTGAAATCATACAAAATCCAACCCCCCCAGAATCATATTATTGGTAAGGGATATCCAGGGTCAGCCGCCACATCAGCCCCACCTCCAGACCCCTACTAGGAGGACAGTCACAGAATCTGTCAACCAGGAGCGTGCTTCTTTCTTGCCTCATTAGTATGGAGTGCAAGCATGCCACTTCAGCCCTGTTCTTCCCAAGGCCTGTGACCTCTGGGTTGGAGTACATGTGGTAGGGGGCGCCCCTGCTCCCCTGAGCGCCCAGGGGCATTCATAGGTCATCCGTCATCCGAGGTATTATTTGAGGGCCTAGTGTCAATGCCTCTCAAGAGGTGCCGGTGTCCGTTTCCTCGGAGGCAGAGTTACCGTGACGTTCCTCAGAGTCTTGTCTTAGCTGTGTATGAAAGACCGTTACCGTGCCTATTGCTGCTGCTTTCGCCTGCTCTGTTTGTGACCTTGAGGGCTGCTTTGCCCCAGCCACATCCAGTTTCCTTCAGCGTCAGCATTTCCAGAGCAGGGTGCCAAGCTCACTTCTCTCATCAGTCCTAGTCCTATATTGCTCAAGCCAATCCCATGCATCTACCGTGGTATCAAAGAAGACTGCCTGATCATCCACCATGACATTCAGTCATGGAGGAAAGAGGAGCATATATATCGGATACCAATCTCCCGCAGTTCTTCCTTGATCACGAGCAAGGAGGACCTCTGGTACTGAACCGCCATTGTTTAGTCAGGGAATATGGCAACTGAGACATTTATCACTTGGAATCGGCCAGCGAGCTTGCTGTAGAATTTGATCCCTGTCACAGTAGTGCAGTAAGCACGCCACCTCTGGGCGGGAGTCGCCCGGAGAGGGGGAACAGTCTAACTGATACCCTATGTGCCCTCTCCAGTGCAAAAAAGATTGACAGTCATTGTGAGGCCAACCCCCTTCGCCAGCCACCCCTCCAGATAGGTAACCATGTCTCCACCATCTCCTTTTTCAGGCAGACCTACCACTATGATATTGTTTTGACGGATTCATCCATCCACATCTTCTGCCCAGTGATCCAGCATGTCTACTCATCAGGTCAGGTCCATCACCGTGTCTTGCAGGCTTCTCATAGTCAGGAACATCTCAGCAATGGGATGTTCCGGCTGCTACACCCATGGAATCTCTTCTTACGTGTTACATTATGCTAATGGTGTGTTATGTTAAGCATGTGTCTGCCTTTTGGGCAATAAGATGCTAACAAGTACACTATGTATTTATGTGCTACATGAACACTTTGGTAAACAGAGAGTCAGGTTTCCTCTTCAATGGCTCTCAAACCACAGAATAGTGTCCTCAGGGTTGCTTGGACAGAAAAGGATGTTCCGCCAGTTCACACCTGCTTTAATCATTTCTGGACTAGTCCATAAGCAAGCATTAACTGGCCTCAAAGACCTGAGTGAAATGCAACAATTTATCCTGTCTCCAACAAACACGGGCCTTCTGCCCTTAAAAGTTTGATAGGTAATTCACAGCACCTTGAATTCAAGTATTGGGCAAACTGCAAGCCAGTGTAGTGGGTGAAGGGTAGAAGATGTGATCAGTTCACTTCAGTCCAGATAACAATCAGGCACCAGTGTTCTGCAATCTCTAAAGTTTCACAATTTGATAACCTGCAACAACAGCATAATGGGACGTGTTCTACTTTCACCAAGCCAAGAAGAGTTGAACCCAGCTAGGGACCAGCAGTGGCCAGCACGGATAGGAGGTAAAGGGGGGGCAGGTGCGGGAGGGGGGGGGGTGGACGCAGGGGAAGCAGGCAGCAAAAAATAAAATAAGAAACATACCTTCTCGCCGCTTTCTCACCGCGTTTCTCCTCCGTAGTCCTCCCTCGCTGACTTGAACAACAGGAAGCACATCCAGCCTCCCAATCAGCCAATCACAATGGTGTCTTAGCAGCATTGTGATTGGTCTGATTCCTGCGTTTCGGTGCTCAGAAGCTGACTGGGGCTGGGCATGTTCTCCATGCAGGCTGTAATGCAGCCTGCATGGAGAACATGCGAAGTGCGCAAAACTGTTTTGGGTAGCCCGAGAGGGCCGGTCGAGCTGTCAATGCGCACTTAGGAGGGTGCTACCACTCCTCCCCTGCCCCCGCCCCCTCACGCAAAGCTGTTGAAGTAGGAGAAAATAAAATGATAACGGAGAAAATAAAATGATAACGGAGAAAATAAAATGATAATAACGTGAGTAATTATCATTTTATTTTCTCTTTATTTCACTGCTAAAAAGCAGTGGGGCGACGCTCCTTCGCCTTAGCGGAGGAGCCGCCACTGCTAGGGACTGCAAAGATCCCACAAATTCAAGGGCTGAGGAGTCCTCTGGTCAATGGTTGTCTCTCCCAGAGACACATATTAAGATTGAATTGTCATATGTGCGGTGCTCAATTTGTGAAAGAATAAGTGTTTTGCTCAGAAGTCTGCGGCCGCTGCTATAAAGTGCTGGGTGCTGAATACGAAGGGTGGAAGTCTTGATCCCACCTCATGCCTCTTTCATCTACCACCAGACACTGCCTGCCTCTTTCTCTCACTCTTATAGGTTCTTTTTCATCCCTACTTTCTCCCTTTTTCACTGCCTTTCTGTCTTTCTCTTCCTTCTTCTATATTTTTCTCTCTCTTGCTCTGGATCAGAGTCTGATGAGGAAAAATAAGTGTCAGTCCCGAAAAAGCAGTGCTGGTGGGCCCCACCTGCAACCACCGGCTCAAATTAAGCACTGTATATGTGTTGCAATTGTATTCATTATTCACTGTATTTTTATGTTGTTTCTTGTGGACTTGCCATCTGTGCGGAAATCTAATGGGTTTCTTTATTCACACACAGGTTTGTAGACACAACTCAGTGGATCACAACTCTCTGGCAAGCTCAGATAATGTTCCTCATCTGGACTGGGCCTCATCCATCTTAACCTTAAATGGAAAGCGCCACCTTTCCCTCCTCCCCACGCCCCACGGGAGTAAAATTGCCATCAGTTCCCTCAGCAGACAATTACGAAAAATTTACATATCATGACAGGCTATAATTTTAGAATAAAAGCTTCCTGGTCGCTTCTGTGCAGTGATGATAAACAAAAGAAAGGGGCCTTTCTTTAACCTGCCCATCACCAGCAACTACTACAATAAAGAGAATGAACACTGTATGTGGTTAACACCAACTACACCTAGGCCGCGAGACCACATCTCTACCTACCTGTGCACCTGAACCCCCGTGAATAGATGGCGGTCTAACACAGTGCTTATGGGGGCTGCAGCCGTGTAATTAAGGTGCCAACACATTAGAGATTCCGCATGCCCCAGTTTTAATGGGGCCTCCACTGTTAATTGCAACTGAGAGACATAATGTATGTCAGACACCTTGGACCTAATGCCCACTGCTGTAATTATCTCTTAAGTAAAATGAGCTAGACGGCCAGGGACACACAATAGGCTGAAACGAGCTTTGAAATGCAGATGTTCTAAAAAGCAATCCTTTGTGGAAGAGAAGATGCTTTGAACAACTAAAAGAAATAACATTAATAATAATGTTTGACTTCTCGCTCACCTTAAAAATTAAATACACTGAAATAGATGAATATTTGTATAAGCCAAGGCATTTGATTATTTGCGAATTAAAAAGGAGTGTAAAATAAGGGCCAAGGCAAAAAGAAAAGTTTTACTTTTTACGTGAAAGTTATAGCCCATTGCCATTAAAAGGAATCAGCACGAGAAACAAGTGCTGCAGACTTTAGATAGGTTGTGGCCCCTCTAAGTTTTGCCTACTTTGAGGGTTTCTGTAAGATGTCACCCAACATACATAGATCATACAAGATTCACATGGTCAAGGAACACTCCCTCAAACAGGCGGACTTCTCCCCCCTTTCTCTAGCTCCACCTCCTCCCTCTGACCCCTCGCCCCCAAAGGAACCTCCCTGGGGCCTGCTCCTGTACAGCGCTACATTGCAAGCCAGATAGGTTGGCGCTTTAGAAATACCAAAACATACATACCAAACATGCATACTTGGGTCTCTTCTCAATGTATTTGCAACATTTGAAATGCTTTAAAAGTATGTCAGAAGAACATCCTAGGCAAGTCAGACACTTGGCCTAGTTGTAGGATTCCTTATTTTAGTGTTCACCACCGCGGGTGGTCTCTTGACGCTGATACATTCAGTGATACATGAAAAGTGAGTAGTAGCTTGGGGAAACAAGCATTGAAAATGCAATAGGTCTTGCCTTTGATTAAGTTAAAGCCATTTGCTTTGCTAATGGTATTGTATAGCAAAGCAAATGGCTTTAACTTAATGAAAGGTGAGACCTATTGCATTTTTAATGCTTGTTCCTATTGGTCACGGTTACAGTGTCCAGGTTCTGAACGCAGATTCTACACGATATACGGGACACACAACTTAGTTTTCAAATATAAGTCAAGAACGTGAGACGCGAACAACGAGGTCGAAAAGAGAAGCAATGATAAAAAAAGTTTAAGCGCATCAACTTGGGGAGGCTAAGTTGCGCACTGATGATCTAAAGCTGTGGCACGAAGGTCCCAAATTGAGGCAAGTCCCATGCTGTTCACGTCTGAGAATTAGAGGGGATTCCACTGTCACGAAGAAGGTCTGGAGATGAGGTCTCCAAAGGAGTTAGGGGCGGCGCCATACATAAAAAAAAAAACACACTGTGCCAGCCTGCCTCAAGCGCTCCTCCCGAGCAGCCCTGCCTGCCGATCACATAATCTCCCCGTGCCTGAATGTGCACTTGTGTAACGTAACCGGAGCTCATGTAAAGCGCTCCAATACCTTCAGGTAGAGTTTGCGCTATAGAAATCTGCATAAAAAAAAAAACACCGTGCCAGCCTGCCTCAAGCGCTCCTCCCGAGCAGCCCTGCCTGCCGATCACATAATCTCCCTGTGCCTGAATGTGCCCTTGTGTAACGTAACCGGAGCTCATGTAAAGCGCTCCAATACCTTCAGCTAGAGTTCGCGCTATAGAAATCTGCATTAAAAAAAACACCGTGCCAGCCTGCCTCAAGCGCTCCTCCTGAGCAGCTCTGCCTGCCGATCACAATCTCCCCGTGCCTGAATGTGCCCTTGTGTAACGTAACCGGAGCTCATGTAAAGCGCACCAATACCTTCAGCTAGAGTTCGCGCTATAGAAATCTGCATTAAAAAAAACACTGTGTCAGCCTGCCTCAAGCGCTCCTCCCGAGCAGCCCTGCCTGCCGATCACATAATCTCCCCGTGCCTGAATGTGCCCTTGTGTAACGTAACCGGAGCTCATGTAAAGCGCTCCAATACCTTCAGCTAGAGTTCGCCTATAGAAATCTGCATTAAAAAAAACACTGTGCCAGCCTGCCTCAAGGGCTCCTCCCGAGCAGCCCTGCCTGCCGATCACATAATCTCCCCGTGCCTGAATGTGCCCATGTGTAACGTAACCGGAGCTTATGTAAAGCGCTCCAATACCTTCAGGCAGAGTTCGCGCTATAGAAATCTGCATTAAAAAACAAGCGCGGTCCCGAAAGTGAAAGAGGACCGTGCTCTTGTCTTTATGGGGCCATGTGTTTAAACACATGGCCCCATAAAGATAAGAAAGTGCTTTGCGACAGACGCAAAGCAGGCAAGCCAGTCCGGGTGGGCCAGCACAAAAAGTGAAAGGGAGGCAACCCAAACACCTAATTTCCAATGGCAGGCCACTGTTTACCATAAACGGTGACGCCAGCCAATGGAAATAAGGGGCGGGGTTTAAAGCCCTTTTCTAAAACTCATTAACAATAAATCTCGCCGAGCGAGCTGCGCATGTGTGCAGCAACGCTAGGCGAGACCTAAAAATGCTGAAGGGCTTCAATGTGTCTTGCACTGGTTGGTCTGGAGTTCAATTTAGAAGCTGCTAGCACAGACTGGGAATAGAATTTGTCCTCTCTTTCTTTAGTGGTAATTGGTAGGCACTGCATGCCTCTTGCAAGCCATTTTGTAGAACTATATTGGGAAAGGAGCAAAAAAGAGGGAGAATTAAATGGAAAGAGGAATCTTTCAAGGACATTTAAACTGGAGTGACGCCCTGTTGGGTAGCGTGGTCTGCTTGGGTGCTTCCTGAAATTGAAGCAGATTCCGGGTCTCAGATGTAAAGTTTTGTTTCAATTTACTGCCAATTGTTCCTGATAGGCCTGAAGGAAGAGAGTGCTTTAAGATCTTTTCTTCATCAAAGTGGTCCTCACCTTGATGATAAACTGGACATTAAAGAGATTGTGATGCGGTTCTTGAGATTGTAAGTGTTGGGATCTGATGAGGCAGCCGGGTCATAGGTTCATCAATTTATTCACCTCCGGACTTGATGTCCAGAGGGGAGAAATATTGAATCTGGGTCTGTTCTATTCAACCTGGGTAATCTGAAACAGAGGGAGGAAGTGATACATAAATCCTTGAAGAACCAAGGGTTGTCCTATCTGGGTAAAAGAGTATTGATTTTCCCGGACCCGAGTAGGACCACACAGACCAAGGGCAGAACGTCAAGTCGTTAAAAAAGGAGTTGTTGGTGACAGGCTGCGGGTATTCCCTCTTGTATCCAGCGAAACTTCAAGTGCAATCTGAAGGGAAAGCCTATGTTTTCACACACCGGCAAGTGGCAAGAAGCTCTATCGGGAGGGAAAAATCCGTCACTGGACTTGAAAAGACATCAGTGGGGTTGGACAATATCTGATACGAAGTCCTGGATGGCACGTCTTGGGGTTATCCTTTAGTCAGGAGTTGTTGTTAACGAGTTAGAATAATCTGCAGTTTGATACAGAAATGTGATATTGTAAGCCAATCAATTTGATATCTAGTTAGCATCTTCTAATTATTGATGTCCCTTTACTTTGAAACATTGATGCAATAAAAAGATATAAACCTAACCTGGTGAAGAGACTTGGAGACCTCATATTACAACTAAAACTTTTGTCTGTCTATTCATGTCATACAGAACAGAAGAGCAGAAACAAGGAATGTGATGGCGGATAATCAGACTCAGCCTGGACCAGTCTGTGCCCTCCTCCTGTCTATCTTTGACACACAGTCCCCAGATAGACACTAGCGCACCACGGTCACCCTATAGCACTTTCCAGTGCCTGGTTCAGGCCTTTCCACAAGGTATGTGCTATTTATGTCTCTCCCACAACTTCTGAGAATTTGTTCCACGCACCATATGAATAATTCTCATCCTAGCTTTTTTAGGAATATAACAGATTGGATACCAGCTTGAGAGATGCATCTCCTTTGTTCTTAGCAGGTTAATGCAGCTCTTACAATTAAAATTGCTAAAAATATCAAACCAGCCTTATTTTCCAACTCATAAAATCATATAATTATGGCTTGCAGACGATGCTTCCATTTCAATGAACATAAAGACACCGGTTTCGTGATTGCTCAGAAATGCAGTAGTAATTTTCCTGTGATGTTTGACAGCACTTAATGTGAAGTTCTGCAGCAACGCCTGGGAAAACCAGATACAAACAAAGTACAAAGTCAATCAGGCACATAACTCAGGCACAAGATTGCCTGGTGGCTTTGTAGGCAGGGGCCTACTGCAGACAATCTAGAGGGAGACATTAAAGTCAATTGTTTCACGGTATGGATTGAGAAGATGACACGAAATGCACAGCTCTTCTGTCATTTAATGCTGTTTGTTGGTTCAAAAGACTAGTGCGTCCACTGAAGGGCTTTGTAGTTGACCTCATGTTATGCTATCATTTATACGTTAACCAATTGTGCTGCATCACCCTACCACTTAAGTATGTATGCAGCACGGCTTGTCAGTGACGCGGCATTGGAAGAATCAGATGTCTCAGTCTGAAACTAACAGCACTCCTCGCACAAGCTTACCACACACAACCAGCAGAAAAGCTGAGCCTAAAGCAAGCCACTACACACAGCAGCTCTGGAGCTTTGTACCTACCAAACAATCCCTACTGCATTGCTAAGCACCAAACCACCATAACTTAGGTCAATGAGAAATTGCAGAACCATGCTGAAAGGTGGGAGGGTGGGGGAAGATAGGGGGTAGGAAAAAAATAAAAAATAAACCTACCTGCAGGTCGCCAGTGCTGTCGCCAGCCGCCGTCTCTCCTCCAGCAAGACCCTAGGAAACGCACAGGCATCTAGACTCCCTAGCCAATCACGATGCTGCTGAGCAGCGTTGTGATTGGTCTGAGCGCAGTAGTTCGGCGCTCAGAGAGGGACTAAGAGGCTGTGCATGTTCTCCACCCAGACTGTACAATACAGCTGGTGGTGAACATGCAAAGTGCGCACACCTGTTTGGCTGGCCTGAGACGGCCAGCCAAATTGCCATGCGGAATTAAGGTGCCGCAGCTACCACTCCTCCTCCCTCTCGGTCACAGGAGCCCACCCCGGCACACCCTAACCTGTCTGCAACTAATGCTAAAAATAAAATGAAAATACAGTTCCGTTATTATCATTTTATTTTTCCTTCGCACTGGCAGCGCTCCTCCGCCTCAGCGGAGGAGCCGCCGATGTGTAAGTCCCTAGTAAAGTGGTACTACATGTACCCACGGCCTATAAATTAAATGCTACTAGTGGGCCTGCAGCACTCATTGTGCCATCCACTTAAGTAACCCATTAAACATGCCTCAGGCCTGCCAGTGCAGCCTGAGTGTGTGCAGTTTTAAACTACCATATCGACATGACAAGATAAACCTCTTCCCAGGCCCAAACCTCCCTTTTAATACATATATGTCACCCCTAGGGTAGGCCCTACACAGCCCAGAGAGCAGGGTGCAGTGTATTTGAAAAGCTGGACATGTACTTTCAAGTTTTACATATCCTGGTAGTGAAAAACACCTAAATTCGTTTTTCTCTAATGTAAGGCCTACCTCTTCCATTAGATAACATTGAGTTACTCTATTTCATTTAATAAAGGATAACTTTCAATTGGGAGCAAGTAGAAATGTCTGGTTTGGTGTCTAAAGAATTGTAATTTAAAACTCTTTAATGGTAGAGTCTGATTTTAGGTCACAGTTCTGAAAATGTCACTTTAAAATGTTAATGTAGAAAGGGGTTGGGCCTGTAACAGCCAGCTGGGTTAGGCTTCCTTAAATTATATATAAACAATCTACCCAAGCAGGGGTTATTCAAACAACATTTTGTATCCAGGAACAAGTAAACAAATGTTCTTGCCTGTGTGTTTATTCACAGTTATTTCATCTTATTTTATTAATATTTCATATTCACTTAAACATATCTTTCAGATCACATATTAAAAATCGAGCACAATGTTGCTTTTAAACAGATATTAACATAAAATACTTTTCACTATTGAAAACACTCAAAAAGCGCTCTCAAAGTGCTTTTCACTTAATACCAGTCAAAAGTGCTCTCAAAAAGCATTTTGGACCCGTGGTGAGATACAAGTTCAAATCCTAGCAATGCCAACTAAGCCAGCCATTTTCAGTGGGATGCAATTTGAGGACTATCAATTTGGGAATAGTAATAGCTGCTGTTTACAGTGTTTTAAAATGGCAAAATAGTTATTTTCAGTGCTTTCTATAAAACAAATCATTGCTACCATGAATAGATCCTATTTCTCTGGGAAGGCTGAAATGTATGTATTCAGTCTGCCTCTGCCTGAATGCAACACATTTGCTCTTGACTAGCTTCCCAGAAACCATAGCTTGAATTTACAATGTACTATAGAAATTATCAGAGACTTCCTTTCATCGCTGCACAGGGTAATAGTCTGCAATGACAGAGGCCCAGTCTGATAAATGGTACATACATCTTTGCAACAAGCGGTTTCTGGTAGGCGGTATATATGCTGAGCTCCGCGTGAGAAGAAATTGCCTATTTAAGATTCTAGCATGGTCTAAAGGCAAATAGTTCAATACCTTCATGACGTGGGTGATCTGCCAGGACTGAACTGAGGCATGCTGATGGGGAACAAGCTCTGGAGCTTTTATTTTTGCTGCACTGTGGATATGTAGCTGGTTCTGGGCTGCATGTGATGTCTTCAGGGAGGGCCTGTATGCTGTCAGCATTTGACAGCTGCACAGAGAATACTCTGCCAGTTGTCATAGAAAGTCAGTGAAACAAATAAAATTTGGATGCAGAAAGGAACTGAATCCCAAGTCTATTAACCAAAATGAGAGGTTTTTTTATCCTTTGCTTCCCTCGTGCCATCTCTTTCTAAAAGTAAATCCTGCCTTTCCAGGGTCTCATAACTGTGGTGAAGGAGGCATTTAAGTAAGGATGGTGGGCAGTCAGGGACAATCCACTAGATTTCAAAGCATCCAACTTTAAATTCATAGATTTTGACATTACAATGCTGTCTTCTATTTGGCAGCCACCTATGAAGAGGGAGGGCTGAAGATATGTGTAGCCATGTAGCACCAATGCGCCGGATCGCAGACACGTAAACGATTGACGGAAGTCTGAGGTGAGCATTCACTTAGAAGAAGTGCTGGAGTTACCCACAGAGAGTGGTTTCGATTCTATACCTACTAGCGCCCCTTCCTTCTCTCTTCATTTACCTCTATCATTTATTATGTGTCATACCATATCTCTTAAGGGTCTGTCGAGATAGCATATGTTGCTTTGCTCTCGCTTGTCAACTGTTGCCTGGTTCAGATCACTACCAACCATCCTGGTCTCTACGCTGCAGAAATGTACATCTCAGAATGGACCCTTGTGTTATTAGACTCGTCTTTATTTGATTGTTTTCTCCTCCTTGTTTATTGTTTATGAAAAATGTACAATAAAATACTGAAATAAAAAAGAGAAGTGCTGGAAAATATAAGATACAACATCAACCGCTAAACACACTTCAGTCACAGTGCTCTATTGATAAGATGTGTCTCTTTCCTCTGAGGGTATCCTTTACTGCCATAGCTCTGGTGTGTTATTGTGGCAGGCCCCAGACTTAAACAGTTGAATGATAAAGTGTCCTTAGTTAGCCTACTATAAGGCAACAGCTGGCGAGCATGCCCCTAGACCCACTGCAGTTATGTCTTTCAAGGAATTGTAAAGCAGGAAATGTATCCCCATAGCTTTAAATAAATATCACATGACCTAGAAAGCTGCACTTATAATTCTACTGTAGACGTAATTCCTTATGAGACCAATAATGCATTAATTCTCAAACAGCTATTATCAAATCGAACCTCTGAATATAGCATGCATTGAAAGGCAAAATTTGGAGTCATATTTTAGCTATCTATTTTTTGTTTGAATCTGTTTATTGATACTTTATGCTTGAATTATAGATTACCAAGGTGTACCAGGTATAGGAGACAATACTATTAAAATTATGATATAACAATCCACAAACGTGGGGGCACGGGTAACATCAAGTATTACACCTTAGGTAACCATAACTGTGCGGGGAAGGATCTTACATCAGATCATATAATGTTTACGGGATATAGTTCCTTGGTTAGGAGAAACGATGTGGCTCAGACACAGCAGTTCTAAAAGGGGGGCCACAAGCGTATCTGGACATAAACAGTCTTTCAAACATAAACGATAACAAGCAACAAAGAAGCCCAAAACCTCGCCACCCTTCCCACATGCGGTCACCCCTGAGCGGTGGGACATATGAATGCACCGTATGTTTAAACGAGGTAACGAAGTGAAAGCCTGGAACGGAGGGTGCGGGAAGAGTGTTGTGCATCTCGCGCATGGGCGTCCAGGGGAGCCCTGTATTATGTGTCTGATGCCGCCACCCCATCTATGGGAGATGCAGCAGGAACAACAGGAGTATCTCGAGCAGTCGCCTGCATATCAGTCAGGATAGCGTCCCAATTGGTCGCTATCAGGTATTTGCGGAGCCCTAAGCAGTCTTCGCGGTGTAGGGTAACCCTCTCCGCCTGGGCCCACACTGTAAGGGATTGCATCCAGGCCTCAAGAGTTGGGGGTTCATGTGATTTCCAGCGAAGGGGGATGAGTCGCTAGGCTGTTAGGAAGCCTAGGTCAAGAAAGCGTGACGTGACCCTCTGCTTCTTGCTTCTACGGTGAAGGCCTAGGAGACATGTCTCCCATGTATGGCACGATGGGCGGACAGTGCAGGCGGATAGAAGGCGTGTGACACCTCGCCAGGATAACTGTAGGGACGGACAAGACCACAACATGTTGAGGTCAGATTTTAACTATCTATTTTATGTTAGTAGCTATGAGACATAAAAAATGTGAGTCTTGACTAGCTTAAGTGATTTAATAAGGTATTGAGACAAGGGATCTCGCACAATGGCAGGAACTAGGTCTGAGGACATGACCTCGGCCTGCTACCCTATCCTGTGCTCTGAATAACTATTATCACAAAAGCAGTTTCAGGAATGAGCGCACTACAGACTCTATGGATCCTCTCAGGGAGATTCTGTGCAATGAGTGTGAGAAGGTGAAGGAATGTTTTTTAAGTGGACTGGGATGAATTGCCAAAGATTGAAGCTGGGACATAGAGTGTGGCTCACCCATGCATTTAGGTAATTCCATCATGTTGAATTTTTCTGCAAAGGGTTTGTAGGAAGTGAATCATTCTAAAACCAAAGTATAGGCAATCGAGAGAATGGGATATTTGTGACAGTATGAGGGATATCTTCTGATGATAAACCAAAAGGCGAGCTTGCCTGCTGTGAAGAATCCCAGCTGACTGCCAGAGGACTCTTCAAAGAGCATTCACCTACCTCCAGGAACTGGTTCAAAGGAAGATTTGGACCTGAACCTGGAACGCCTGCCAGTCTGCAGGAAGAAAATATTTTGGGAAAGGCGAAGGATTCAAATTTTGAGAAAATTCAAAACCAGTGGCTGTTGTCCAAACAGTTCACAAAATCCCACTTAACTCGTGGAGACTGAGAAATGTACACTAATAGAAGAGAAGTTCATACAACTATTATTGCAAGAGAGCCGATTACTGAGCGCAGTAATGAAGAAGACAGTACCAAAAATCTGCTGAAAAGATAATTTGGCTCAAAAGTGTTGTTTTGTGGTACACAAGTTCCAAATCTTCAGGGTGGTACTAGCCTCAAGCTTCATCTTCCTGCACCTCTTTCTCTAGCAATCTTCACTAGGCACCAACACTAGATGCGAGTACTCTATGGTTGACCTGACTATGTCTCCTTGTCCTGCCAGGAGTTTTTACCACCAAATATCTGATATTTGCAGAGAATTCCTATATCATGGATCTGCCCACCCAATAACCCTCGACGTCCTGCTCAAATACAATCTTAAAGTTGGCCCAGTCTTAGTTTTTCTAACTCTAAAACATGTTTTATGTTCAAAGGTAGAACTCTTGATTGTGCCCAACTATTCACTTCAAACTGGCTCTGTGAATTTATAGGTCAATCAGTTGGTCTGCCTTGGTTCAGTAAGACCTCTGGAGGACACTTGGACATTTTTTTCCATAATTTAATTTCTCACCCGACTTTCAAAACAGCGTCTATTTGCAGCTGTTTTCAATTGGCAACTTTTTACCTAACTTTTTAACATCTAGTCCTTTCTTTTAAAGTTCATCTCATTATTCGTATCAAATGTGTTTTCTCCTTATTTAAATTTGATGTGGAGCTTCAGGTTCCAGTGGTGGCTGGTGGCTTTTGAAAGTGGTGGGCGTAAAAGTCCTCTTCGACTGTCATCGAGTGAGCAAAGCGAGTGGCACGAGCCAACCCAAGGGGGCACCAGGCTAAAGGACATTGTCTTTACATTCACTACACTGTTAAATGTATGCAGATGGGCTTTACATTAGCGCAATCCCAAAACAGAAATCTGAAGGGGTGGGGAAGGCAAACTGTAATTACTGTATAAAAGAACTTAAGTAAATGAAGGATCATATTCTTTTGTCATAATTTACCCAGTTACAACATGCGCACAATAGTGTCTTTTTACTTGCACATTCATTGCATAACAGCTTGGCACTGTGCGCTTGTTTGATAATGCGGCCGCAGGGGCCTTACTTGTCTGCAGTGTCACCTTAAAGAAACATTAGAAGGAAGGAAGGAAGGCAAGCAAAGTGTACACCCCACCCCCCGAAAAGAAAAACATATTTGGCATTGTCTAAGGTTCTTTGTGGTTCAACCATCCGTGTTCCATCTAATTGTGAAAAAACACAGCACATTAGGATAGCTTTCCTTGCCATGCACATTTCTAGCAGCAACCCATGTCCACATTTTTCAATGAACACTTTCCCCGGCATGCCTCTTTGATGGTGTACTTCGAAATGTGAGTATTCCTAACTCAGATAATTAATATATGCCCGTATAAGGAAACAATAAGGAGACAGCAGTGATACATGAAGTAATCAGAAAATGCCATTTGAACTCTCTCCCGTTGTTTTTATTGTGCTATGGAGGGGTAACAGTGTTTATAGTCTGAAATACAACGACTCATTTTGAAGACAATTATTTCGAGTAAAAGGGACACAATTGCCAACTTAGTTACTTTTTTTTTATTTTTTATTTTTTGTATAGCGCAACTTACTCCGAAGGAATTGGAGCGCTTTACATGAGCACCAGTTACATTAGAAAAGGTCACGTTCATTATTTTTTTTAGATACGGGGAGATTAAATGATTTGCCAAGAATCGCAGAATGTTGAGCCAACGCGGAGACTCAAACCTAGTTTCCCAGGTCCAAAGTCAGCAGCTCTCACAATGACACTACATTATTTTATTGTTTTACAGGCTTGTCTCCAGAAGAACGAGGCTTCATGAAAGGCACCTTACCTCCTTATAATTTCCAATTAATTGTTTGCACTTGGATTGTGAGGGCCATTGTAAGCCACCAGCACAGACTTCGCCAGTCCATATCTTCCCGCACACTACCAGGAAGGAAGCCCGGGCAGAGGATAATAAAACAAAAACCATAGTCAATCGTTGTGTGCTTTAAAATAAAGCAGCACCATAACTGACCATGTTGCATGCTCTGCCCGCCCTGTCTGAATCCACTGTGTGATAGTTTGGGGTTGCTTTGTGCTAAACTCAAGAGCCAATCCCGACGTAGCTCTTATGAAGTTTATTATGTTATATAGCATAAGAGCTGTATCGGGATTGGATAGGCAAGTCAACACAGTGCCCCAGTGAAGATATGGAGAGCTGCTTTTACTGAACCCAATCACAAGGCCTCAGCGCAGAGTGGCTTTAGATTGAGAAGCCTGAAGTGCGCATGTCATACTGGTCGAGACCAGAGACTGGTCAGTCTGTCATGTGCACTTTAACTTCAGAGCGCTGTAGCTTTCCATGGCAACAGCCACGCCCCCTCTCCGTGATGGCATTTAAAAATACAACAGCAGCCCAGCTCTGCCGCGATATGAAGCCCCCCAAACGTGTTTTATATATGCCCAGGTGGGTGGCGGATTAAAGCAGTGGGTCAACACCTTTCCACCCAATGCAGGAACTGTCTCTGTCAGGTTCTTCATATGTTTAACTGAATTGCTGGCTATTCGATTTGTCACACACAGCATATTAAATGTTTTCTCTGAGGATTGTCTTACTTTCAAAGCCAAATTACCAAAGGTGCACAACATTACCCTTACAGAACCTAGATTGCCTCTGCTATTTACATATTTAAAAGTCTGTATTATATAAGTGCATTTTCTAACTATTGTGCTTCCATGATTACAGCAAAATGAGATCATTAAAATCTAGTGAAAGTTGAGCATATTTCCAAGATGGCAGATACATCAAAATTTGGGTAGGTTGTTTATTCTCTCTCTCTCTGTGTTCCAAGGCAGCCTATACCTAAACGAGATCCCCCACAGGAAGACAGAGCAGAGGGCCCCACTGGCCTGCATCCAGTGAGGACAAATGATTCCTCCTATACTTTACCCATGTGAAGGAGTGTTCCAGGGCATTGTTAAAACATGTGCAGTATTCTCAGCTTTAAAAGGAGTTTCATCTGCACATGATTATTCCAGGTAGCTCTTCGTATATTGGCTGACAGCAGGTTGGATTGGTATAAAAAAACTTTACAACTCGTAAAAAGTATATAAAATCATAAGCTCATCAGATAAACAGTGGTTTCACCAAACTTTATGTAAACCTCTTATTATTTTCAAAATAATGGTTGCTACCATCAACCAGGGAAGTATGAATGTATAGTATATTTAATAAAGCAAGTTATTCTTTGATAAACTGGAGAGCAGGCTTCATGTTTAATGTTGTGCTAGCCAAAAACCAACATGGTGACAATAAAAATAAAAGTTAGAGGAAGGTGTATATTTCTCTCTAGCTTACCTTAAAAGATTCACACTGTGAGGCAGAAGCTGAAAGCTCAGATTCAACAGTCACATTACATTTGTGCATCTTAAATAAAATAAAGTCACTATGCAAACAACAGTAGGCCTAAATTATTTTATGACTCACTCTTAACTTGTGTAATACTCACATGAGAAAAGGTTTGGCCACGTAACAGAAGCGAATGTGCACTGATCTGCCTACACAGCCGTTAGATATAAGTGTGGTTACGTTATCGGCTTGGTAAAAAGGTAAAATATTTAGGAACTTTACAGTAGGCAGATGGAATTCCCAAAAGCTCCACCAGTAAGGCAACATTCTGTCCAAGCACCCTTGCACTGTATCACAGCCAAAATATCTTTTCATGGGATTTTAGAATTCAATAGTGTTTCTCATTACACTTTCAAATTAATTTTCTGCCAATATGATGGGATTTATATTTCAGTGGATGGGATATCCGTCACCGTTGTGATGGAGTAAACCGCCCGCCAACATATAAATCAGGCCTGAGTCTAATGTTTTCATTCAAACTGCAACAGTGATACTGTCCTATAAAATGTTTGGTGTCCTTGTCAACTAGTCTATGTAGACCAAACCACCCAAAGGGTGCAAGTGAAAAATTCCCAACACCGTGCAAGGATTCGCTTCAGGACCCAGAATGCCCAAATGGTTGCCAACTACAGTGAAGCAGAGCAGAAGGACGATGATCTAATCTGGCAAGTGATTCTTGTGATACAGAAGCTGCCAAGAGGAGGAGATGCCGCACCACTCTTAAATAAGAGAGAATGCATCAGGATGGAAAGACTGGACTTAATATCTAATGGACTTGTTAGAATGGAGGAATTGTACAGTATAATTTTCACTTGAAAGTTTTGGTTCATTTTCCTGCATAGCTTTTGTGTAATTCTTCCCATATAATTTTTCTTCTCCCTTAATTCTTTTCCCAGGTTTACCACCATAGTAATGCTGATCATATTTTTGTTCTCAAAATTAGCAATTTCAAAAGTATGTTTGGTTGGTCTATGCCCACCATTATATTTTCTCTGATGGTTTTTAGAGTTTTACAAAAAAAATAACAAAAAAGATTACTTGAGTATTAATGAGTCAATTTTTGTCATTGTTACATATTTTTACATGGAGTGTTAAATCCAGCCTTTGACATACAGTGTACGCTGGTGCTTTCTTTGGCTTCGTTCTGATGCGGCATGTCTGCCATCTATTACTCTTGCTGCCCTTGGTGCATGCTCACATTTGAGAAAGAGAGTAGCAGAGTAATGGAAGCTTCCTCTCATTTGGCCCAACTTGGGGAAGCCCTTCTAGTGACCACTATAAGAGCACCATTTGGGGTACAGATTTAACATTCACCCTTGCAAAAAAATTGGTACCATCAGAAGCAAAGTTCAAGTACCTTTACAAAAGAAACTATCTATTTTTCTTTTTTGCATCTTCAGTACAGCACATCTTCTTCCTCGTTTTTAAAAATTCTCTGTTCATGCAGACCTGTTGTCATCAGTGCTTGAGCCAGTGATTGCAGGTGGATGACACCGGCACTTATTTTTGGGGCCAGCAGTTATTTTTTATGCATTAGTTATTTACAAAGCGCAAAAGAGGGAAAAACACACAGACAGAAGAGGAAGACAGCAAAACTTTCACAAGTGAGAAAGCAGGAACCTGCTAGAGTTAGATAAAGGAGCAGGAAGTGTTGGTAGTGGATTTAAGAGTACCAGAATTCGTACTCGGCGCACTGAAAATTAAATAAACTGGCCTTGGGCTTCTGAGCTGAGCTTTGGGCACCAACACTTTTTTTTTTACAAATTAAGCACTGGTCGTCATTGATAAATCACTCGCTAACAGTATGTAATTCGACTTATGCTGCAGGATATGATGAACTACCGATGTAAATTCTTGATTTTTTAGATTAGGGTCATTTGTGGTATAATTGTGCAAGTTCCTGTTTTTTGGTCTTCATAACTGGACAACAATGCTCCAAAGGTGGACATTAATATTACATGTTCATTTACCTCTCTGCATCATTTTTACAACTAACGCAAATACTGGAAATGGTATTGTAGTCATGATGGTTTTCTGACTGGTTTTTACCAAGTCAAAATGTCAACATCATACAATTGACTTCCTAATATATTTTTAAGGACGAACATGGTCCTGCGGCCATATAATTCTTGTGCTACTTGTATATATTTAGGCCAAAACAACTGGCTAAAAATTGGCTTCATTCACTGTTTTGTTTGGTGATGTTTCACTGGCAACTGAGCACTGCATTGTGTACAGTATCTCCTTTGCACATTAAATTCGTAAAGTATAATGCATTAAAAAAATGTAATATATTTTGGTCAAATAGTCTCTTTGGTGCTCTTCTTAATTCCTATAGAAAGAGGATGTCTTCTTGTTTTATTGTAACTGTATTGTAACCTATTTTGAGCATACCATGTTGTGTACTTTATCAATTTCCAAGACAGCTGTGTTACAGGGTTACTGAATCAACAATTTTGTGTGGTGTCTATTTCACAGATCAGATATATCTTGGATGTTTCTAGATGGAGAAGCAAAATATACATCTGTTCCGCCAAACTGGTTTCGGGAATCTAGGAGTAACTTCATGGATTGGCTGTTCATTTCCTTTATTCCAGAAATTACCAATACACACCTTATTCCAAAAAGAGAGTAGTAGCTGAGAAAGAAAGAAAATATTTCATGGGTATACTACCTAAGTCAATTATTAGGAATTTGAACTCCTTGGGACTTTTCTAATACAGTCTGGCGCCTTACAGTAATTGGTGTTAATAAAGCGAATTTCGATCAAACAACAATTTATGAGCTCAGTGAGCTTCAACGCAGTATACTCTTCTCTTCTCAGTGCTGTCTATGTCTCAACTATCTTTCTGTACATGCATTTGTAGGTCAAGACCGCTGGCGTATGCCTGTGCCTAGGAAAACACATACAGTACTACAGAGAAATACCAGTATAGGGATGACTTAACACAGTAATTACTTTACAGAACAACATCAATCGCTCAGGATATTCCCCTAAGAACACCGGCATTTCAGTGGGCAAACACACTCAACGAGTTAGGCCCTTGAGATTATGGCCAAAGTTTCATAAAGTGGATATCATGCAGCTAAGGCACCTCCATAAGATGGTGCCATACTGCAACTAAAGATCTTTTGTTCCTGGGACCGCAGAGACCGCTTCGCCTCATTAACAAGGAACACGACCTTAGGTCACGATTCTCTGCCTTGAAAAAGCCCTCGGCCGATGGGCCAAACGGGTGAAACACGCGTCGGCTGTTTTTGTTCTATGCATGAGAATATGAATAAACACAACGCATTTGAAACCTACTAATGAACTATTGGAAATTATTCCGCCTACTAAACACAAATTAAGACGGCACACTCCTCCGCCCACTACCTAGGCTTGTACCCTGTAATGGCTCTTGGGTGTAGCCATTTGTGAGGCACGTGCCACCACCAAGATTGGGCCCTGACAACTTTAGCATAAAAGCCCAGATATCTCCACCCATCTCAGTAACCTGCAACTAAAGATCTGGAATGAGATTACTATGGAAGACGGAGAGCCAAAGAGGCAAATATTTAATTTTGCCAGAGCTCCAAATATCCTTATACTCCAACTACTGGTGGTATATAGGTCACCTGGTGAAAGTCAGGCAAGGAGGCTCTTTCTGAGGTACATAAAATGATTCACGTTGGTAACAACATCTCCTATTTTTACAGCAACATGAAATGCCGTAAACGTTGGTAGCAAGAACTGTATAAAAACTCGAACAATCGATATGCCCACCTCACCACTACACCCTTTCTAGTGCATGCTAGATTATATTAGAAATGTTGCCACACGCCTACAAAAGAAATACACTGTAGTACATAAAGTTGACAGCCACTCACCAGTTGAATTCATTGTAGTCGTTCTGGACTTCCCACCAGAAATAGAACCAGACCAAGGTCATTAGAAAGGTGAGCAAGAGTATCAAGAACCAGAAACGTTCCCACTGTGGAAAAAAGCAGGCACAGGATCAGAAGACGTTATGCAACAAGCGGCTGCATGTTACTACATCTACTTCAAGTATATCAGCATACAGCTAGACCAATGGCACTGCATCAATGACCACTACATCTTAAAGACTAGTTTAGAATGCAGTTTACATCTATCCGGGCCCCACAACATGGATCCTACATCTATCTGCCATTTTTATTTTCAATTCTAATTGTTATTAATTTTTTCCTTACCTGTAATTGTAACCCATTGTCAGTAAATTAATTGTTGTTTTACCCAGTTACTGCCTTCATCACAGACCTATACCTAATCTTTATTACATTTTATTAGTTGACCTTTTACAAACCCGGATATTAATATTAATTGTAAATATATTATTACGTAGCTTTTATCTTAATCCTAATACTAGCCAAAACAGGTAGAAAGTTCATACTGTTCTTAATAATTAATGTTCTTCACCTAACCAGAAAACTAACTAAAACGCTATCCCTTAAATACTTTACTTAAATTAAATATATTACATTTGTCATTCTTAGCCTAATACCACCACTAACCTTTATTTCACTTAAATGCCATAGTTAATTCAATATTATTATAATTATTATTTTATCTCTTAGTATAACCTTAATGTTTAATCTTGTACGAATGTCATTTAAATCAAATAATCCTTGAAAAACACTAATAGATCTCGGGGGGGGGGGGGCAACCTACCTATTGTTTATTTAATTGTAATGCAATTAAAAAGCCTAGTTGTTTTCATATTTTAACTATAGTTTAATTAATCCTTGCCCTTTGTTGAATTACACTAAGTATCTTAGCAGATTTACTGGTCACTGATGAAGTCCAATTGATGTAATGAGCATATATCTTAACCAGCTAACATGCTAACAGTCACTTCCAGCACAAGATTTAGTGCACAAGGTTTATTTCATCATGTTGTGTATTTTACTTGATAAGGAAACACCAAGACCGTTTTTGGTGTACCAGTCAGTTATAAGAATCAGTTCAAGACATTGAAAATTAAAGTGTGAAATACATTTTTTTAAAGTTACAAAGTGATCATTAAAAAAGTTTTAATTAGAACACATTATTTCAAATGTTTTGCCTCTAGGCGCTTCTCATGAGCTTGCAACTCACACCAAGACCAATGCAGCTGCATGTTTATCAAGCAAAAGAATGTTCAATGAACAGGGTGTAGGCACTGGTAAGTTTTCCTATTTTATTTAAATTTTAACTCGTTCATATCTACTCATGCAATATAAACAACTACTTGAAAGCACATCGGGACAGGGCTGTTTCAAGATTTTTAGTACTATAAATGAACCTTTTTGTTATCCCATCCCGAACCTTTTAGTGAATGAGAAGTGTGCGTTGTGCCGCCCCAGATCACTCAGGTTCTCATTTCTAGGCCCATGCAAATTCCAATTTGGGACTTTGTACCCACAGCCTGTGCTTTTCTGCCTCAAAAACGTTTGCCAGCTAAAAGTAGGAAAACATTTTTGCTCAACAGCCTGACTTTGCACACACAGGGGCAGGGCACAACGCAAGCAGTTACCACATTATTTCCCCATTCTGAAGCACGAAACAGAGAATGGTGGGTATAGCTAGATAGTCACCATGCCAATTCAGGGCGATCACTACATTATGCAACAAGTAAAGAATATTAGGCCTAACATACCAAGCTATTTTGAGGTTGCCAGCCTGCAACTTGCAAAATCACAGGGTTTGCAATTGCAAAATGGTTTTTCGTTATGTACTAAATGCATTTTCTGATTCTGTAACACATTACCAAATTGCAAAATGGGTTTAAAAACCCATAACGAAATGCTATTTGGAAGGGGCATATTTAGAGTGTCTCTTCCAAATAGTGATTTGTGAATGAATGTATCAATGTTTTGCAGCCAAAATCTGGTCACAAAACATTAAAACTTCACCAGTACCTCAAAGGAGGTGGTAACCCATTCACAAAGAGGAAGGGAATCCCCTTCCCCCCTTGTGAATACTAAAAAAAAGTTTGTTGGGGAGTAGGCAGTGGTGCACAGGAACACTGCCACTCGGAAATACACAGTCAAAACAAGCATTTTCTTTTTAAATGCCTCCAGGATTCCGTTAAGGAAAAAGGGCTGCTTTAAAAAAAAAAAATTGACTATTTAAAATGCGATCACAATCAGCCCTGCCAAGTACCACGCAATCAGGGGTTAGACTGACGTATTTTAGTGCTGCTGTCCGCATCACCACCCTATAATGCATTAGTTATGCATACAGAGTTCCCTGATACTGTGGAGATGATCATGAGATACTCCAAAAGCAGCCAGGGTGCAGAGCTTAATCTGTGCACTGCCACTCTCTGCCTTAGTCTGCACAGATGCCGGTCAGACAGCCTGGGGACAAATTGTGCTTTCTCTAGCAGCCCCAATTGGTCTCTACAAGCGTGTGGCTGCTGGATCATCCGGTAGGCGGGGCCGCCATCTGAACAAATAAACAAACAGATTTGACAGCAGGGTCCAGCAGCTATGCAGAAATGGCACCTTTAAAGAGCACTTATTTTCCGGCCAGTCCGCTTTCCTGCACCATCACTGATCCAGGTGGGCGGTGACCAGATTGGTGGTTTTGGGAGGCAGAATGCCCTGCCCCCCGGGATCTTCGCGATACAAAAGGGGATGATGGACGGAACGTTTGAGCCAATCAAACACTCACCCCCAGTCAACTGATCTGGGTTTAATCCATCATCATTCTTTAGCTCACTCCACCACCCCAGTTCAGACATGGCCATATGCAAATCAGTCTGACCCTGTGCCTCATGGGAACAGTCCAGCCCGAACTGCCAAGCCATGTCTTCCCTGGACCGGAAACAAGCATCCTAGGACCGGTTTCTGGCATTTCAGCCGTCATCAGCCAGGCTTGCTTGAATCCAGTGGCAAAGTGAGCAAGGGACCCACGTCTGGGCATACCCCCGCCAACTTAGGGCGACCAAAGCGATACAAAAGGGGATGATGGACGGAACGTTTGAGCCAATCAAACACTCACCCCCAGTCAACTGATCTGGGTTTAATCCATCATCATTCTTTAGCTCACTCCACCACCCCAGTTCAGACATGGCCATATGCAAATCAGTCTGACCCTGTGCCTCATGGGAACAGTCCAGCCCGAACTGCCAAGCCATGTCTTCCCTGGACCGGAAACAAGCATCCTAGGACCGGTTTCTGGCATTTCAGCCGTCATCAGCCAGGCTTGCTTGAATCCAGTGGCAAAGTGAGCAAGGGACCCACGTCTGGGCATACCCCCGCCAACTTAGGGCGACCAAGCGATACAAAAGGGGATGATGGACGGAACGTTTGAGCCAATCAAACACTCACCCCCAGTCAACTGATCTGGGTTTAATCCATCATCATTCTTTAGCTCACTCCACCACCCCAGTTCAGACATGGCCATATGCAAATCAGTCTGACCCTGTGCCTCATGGGAACAGTCCAGCCCGAACTGCCAAGCCATGTCTTCCCTGGACCGGAAACAAGCATCCTAGGACCGGTTTCTGGCATTTCAGCCGTCATCAGCCAGGCTTGCTTGAATCCAGTGGCAAAGTGAGCAAGGGACCCACGTCTGGGCATACCCCCGCCAACTTAGGGGCGACCAAAGCGATGCAAAGGGGATGATGGACGGAACGTTTGAGCCAATCAAACACTCACCCCCAGTCAACTGATCTGGGTTTAATCCATCATCATTCTTTAGCTCACTCCACCACCCCAGTTCAGACATGGCCATATGCAAATCAGTCTGACCCTGTGCCTCATGGGAACAGTCCAGCCCGAACTGCCAAGCCATGTCTTCCCTGGACCGGAAACAAGCATCCTAGGACCGGTTTCTGGCATTTCAGCCGTCATCAGCCAGGCTTGCTTGAATCCAGTGGCAAAGTGAGCAAGGGACCCACGTCTGGGCATACCCCCGCCAACTTAGGGCGACCAAAGCGATACAAAGGGGATGATGGACGGAACGTTTGAGCCAATCAAACACTCACCCCCAGTCAACTGATCTGGGTTTAATCCATCATCATTCTTTAGCTCACTCCACCACCCCAGTTCAGACATGGCCATATGCAAATCAGTCTGACCCTGTGCCTCATGGGAACAGTCCAGCCCGAACTGCCAAGCCATGTCTTCCCTGGACCGGAAACAAGCATCCTAGGACCTGTTTCTGGCATTTCAGCCATCATCAGCCAGGCTTGCTTGAATCCAGTGGCAAAGTGAGCAAGGGACCCACGTCTGGGCATACCCCGCCAACTTAGGGCGACCAAAACGATACAAAAGGGGATGATGGACAGATCGTTTGAGCCAATCAAACACTCACCCCCAGTCAACTGATCTGGGTTTAATCCATCATCATTCTTTAGCTCACTCCACCACCCCAGTTCAGACATGGCCATATGCAAATCAGTCTGACCCTGTGCCTCATGGGAACAGTCCAGCCCGAACTGCCAAGCCATGTCTTCCCTGGACCGGAAACAAGCATCCTAGGACCGGTTTCTGGCATTTCAGCCGTCATCAGCCAGGCTTGCTTGAATCCAGTGGCAAAGTGGGATCTTCGGGCAGGTGGTAGGGTCCAAGGGCAAGGGGCAGCCTTGATTGGATTGGGGGTGCGTGGGCTGGGTTAGGATTTTAGTTTTAGGGCCAAGCAATTGGGTGCCGGGTGCCATTTTAGTTTATGGTGCACCCCGGCTGAGGGGGATAGTGTTTAGGTTTTACTCCCACGTGCTTTTTCTTAGTCACATTTTGTGTTTTTTCTAAAATTTTCACTGGTTTGATTGTCATGGCATTGGTTATTAATGAGAAGGTCCTCCAGGCGCTGCTTTTCCTGCAGGATGTGAGCAGGGTAGACCGTTTGGCGATTGAGGCATTCATTGGCATTCATTAACGTGGAGACTGAGGCATTGGCATTCATTAACGTGGAGACTCGGCCCCATCGGCAATCTGCTGGGAGCGTAGCAGCGGCAGTTTAGCAGAGGCCGCCCCCGAAGGGGGCCTCCAGGGCCGGCGCCATAATGGCCGCCAGAGCCCGACAAAGAATGGAACTGGTTTGGGCCGCCGGGAAGCGCCGCGCGGCAAAACACGCGCCTGAGTGGTGCAAGGCCACCGGACCAATGGGGGGAGCCAGGTGAGGGTTCGGATCCCCCAATCAGGGGCACCCCCCCCTTCCAAGTACAATGGCGAAAAGAGGAAGGGGGATATAAGGCGACGCTCCCCCAGGCAGCTCACTTCTACATCATGGAGCTGGGTGAGCGGCGCCAAGGATTTCGAGGACTTGGCACGCCGGACCGGCATGCCTCTGGAAGGGACTGAACTTGTCCGAGCCCTTGATGTACAGCAGAAGGCATGAAGCGCTGGATGAGGCCAAGCGGTCCCTGTCGGCTCAGTGTTTTGGTGAGCCAAGCAGAGGGATCTGAACGGGAGCTGCGCCGCACCGCCCCCTCCCCCCACCAGCAGCCGCACCTGGCCACTCCCGGAGACCACATGTCCTGCTCCCAGGTGGCACTACCCTGCCACGGCGGCTTGTCCGAGAAGAACAGGCGGTACTCGGCGGACTGCTGCAGGTACAGCGCAGGGCAAGCCGTGGTAGAGCGGGACTAGGAGACTCGTGGACAAGAGGCGCGTGGATGCCCCCATCTCCCCATGCAGCGGTGAAGGAGGGAGAGGCTCTCGGGCTGGAGGTGAACCGGCCGGTACAGAACAGCCGTAGCTGCAAGGTAAGGGTTCAATAGTTAGGAGAGGAGGGGCTGTGTGCCTTTTTGCTGCAAGACAGGTGAAAATAGGGGTGTAATGGCGGCTTACGGTCAGAGCTGCCGGGGAGCTAGGGAACCAGGCTTGATCCGCGGCATTGGCTCAGTATCTGGCTATTCGATGTAAGAGCTCCTGGAAGGCTGTGTAGCGTAGGCCACGCTGCGTGTAATCAACATCCCCCGAGCCGCACATTGAAGGTTCGTGTCTCGCAGCGGTTGAGACTGGTATGGCTCCGGCCGAATGTCGCCTCAGACTCGGCCCTTGGTCACGTGGGACTGGCGAGCTCAGATAGAGCCGGGCTAGGACTACCCCTTCCCTCTACAATGCAGTTGTAGAGGGCACCGCCGACACCTGCACCGACGACACCCTAAGATGCAGCCTCCTCAACGTGCACTCCGTACACAAACACGCCATGGAAATCTGGAACCTACTAGAGTCTCTCTCGCCCGACATCGCCTTCTTCACGGAGACCTGGACCAACGCCGCCTCCGCCCCCGACATCCACACCGCCATCCCGGACGGATACAAGATCCAAAGGAAGGACCGTCCCAACCACCCGGGAGGGGGCCTCGCCATCGCCCACAAGAGCACCCTCCGCCTCACCACCTCCAGCGAAACCTTCCCCTCCGCTGAACACCTGCACTTCCAGATCCAGACCACCCCTAACACCACATTCTGAGGAACCCTCATCTACAGACCCCCCGGCCCCCCTTCGCCACCACCATCACCGACTTCATCGCACCCCACGCCGTCGCATCAATTAACTACATACTCATTGGAGACCTCAACTTCCACCTCGACAACACCAGCGACCCCAACTCTACCATCCTCCGAGACAACCTCGCCAACATCGGACTCAACCAACTCGTCACCACACCGACACACAGAGCAGGACACACCCTCTACCCCATGTTCGCTGCAGGTAACAGCGTTCACTTCAGCCACACAACGCAACCGCCATGGACCGACCACCACTGCGTTCACTTCACCGTCGACAAACCCAAGGCACCGAAACCACCCCCCCGCCCACCACGAAGGAACTGGAGCAAGGTTACCGACGAGCAACTGCACTCCACCCTCACCCGAGACAACCCCACCTGGGCATCCGACGCAAACACCGCAGCCAGAAGACTCCACACTTGGATCTCCAACTGCGCAGACGAGCTCGCCCCGCTACGCAACCTCGGAAAACAGCGCCCCAGGAAAGCCGCCTGGTTCACCACCGATCTCCAAGAAGCCAGACGCACCTGCAGACGCCTGGAGAAGAACTGGAGGAACACCAAGACAACCGATAACTATTCCACCTACAAGGACGCCATGACGGACTACCACAACCAAATCAGAACAACCAAAAGGAACTTCATCCACAACAAAATCCTCGCCAACTCCACCAACTCCAAGGAACTCTTCAGTGTCATTCAGGAATTCACCAACCCACGCAGCGAAGCCACAGACATCACCCCGTCCCAAGACCTCTGCGACAAGCTTGGAACCTACTTCCACCACAAGATCAGAACACTCTACGATAACTTCGTCGACCACCCACAAGACGCCACAGCCGGCCCCCCGCCACCCAGAGACACCAGCCAGCCCACCATCTCCAACTGGACACCAATCACGACCGAGGACACCGCCACGACCATGAAAGGCATCCACTCGGGGGCACCCACCGACCCCTGCCCCCCGCACATCTACCACAGAGCCGCGGACACCATCGCACCTGAACTGCAACGAACCATCAACACCACCTTCGCAACAGGCACCTTCCCTGACAACTGGAAGCGCGCAGAAGTCGGGCCCCTGCTCAAGAAGCCCACGGCCCACCCCACCGACCTCAAGAACTACCGGCCCATCTCGCTCCTCCCCTTCGCAGCCAAAGTGGCAGAGAAAGCAGTCAACAGAGAACTGACACGATTCATCGAAGAGAAAGCGGTCCTCGACCCGTCCCAATCCGGATTCCGGAGCAACCACAGCACCGAGACCGCCTTACTCGCCGCCACAGTCGAAGTCCGCACCCTCCTGGACCAAGGCCACTCCGCAGCCCTCATCCTCCTCAAACTGTCTGCAGCCTTCGACACCGTCTCTCACTGCACACTAGTCGCCAGACCACACCAAGCCGACATACAAGGAACTGCCCTGGACTGGATCCGATCGTTCCTCACCGGAAGAAGCCAAAGGATCAGACTACCACCCTTCCTCTCCGCCCCCACTGAAATCACCTGCGGAGTCCCACAGGGGTCATCACTGAGCCCGACCCTCTTCAACATCTACATGGCCCCCCTCGCAGCCATCGTCCGACAACACGACCTCAACATCGTATCCTACGCCGACGACACCCAGCTCATCCTCTCCCTCACCAGAGACCCCACCACCGCAAAACTCAACTTCCAGAAGGGAATGCAAGACATCGCAGTCTGGATGACCAACAGCTGCCTAAAACTCAACGCCGAGAAGTCAGAAGTCCTTGGAACAACCCCTTCAGCATGGGACAACACCTGGTGGCCCACCGCCCTCGGAAACCCACCTACCCCCTCAGACCACGCCAAAAACCTCGGCATCGTACTCGACTCATCACTCACCATGAACCGACAGGTCAACGCCGTCACCTCCAGCTGCTTCAACACCCTCCGCATCCTCCGAAAGACCTTCAAATGGATCCCCCCGGAGTCAAGGAAGACAGTCACCCACTCACTCATCACCAGCAGACTGGACTACGGAAACACTCTCTACGCCGGCATCAACAAGTCCCTACTCCGCAAACTCCAGACAATACAGAACACTGCGGCCAGACTCGTCCTCGGCATCCCCCGGCACGAACACATCAGCCAACACCTGCGGAGACTCCACTGGCTCCCCGTGGAGAAAAGAGTCACCTTCAAAATCCTCACTCACGCCTACAAATGCCTACACAACAACGGACCCAAATACCTCAACGACAGAATGAACTTCCACGTACCCAAAAGAAACATCCGATCGGCCAACCTCGCACTGGCTGAAACCTCTCGCATCCACAGAGCCAGAGCAGGCAGAAGATCGTTCTCTCACATTGCAGCCAAGACCTGGAACAAGCTACCAGCAGACATCAGACGCACCCCCTCCCTGAACACCTTCAGGAAGACTCTCAAGACCTGGCTATTCGGCTGAACGGAGCTGCGTACCCCTCCCCCCCAGCGCCTTGAGACCCTCACGGGTGAGTAGCGCGCTTACAATTCCCTGATTGATTGATTGATTGAGCTGCTTTTCTTAGTCACTTAATTTCCCCGGGCGTAACAAGGAAAGAATAGGGCCTTGGGTAACGTGGCTGGTGCTCGGGTAAATCGCTCGGATGCCTACGGGGCGAGTCCGCGTGATATGGATCTGCAAAAGCCATGGGAGGAAATGTAAATCGGGGCAGATCACTGAAGCTCCCCGTGCCTATCAGGAAGGAATAGGCCCTGGGTAACGGGGCTGGTGCTCGTGTGAAGCACGCGGATACCTTTAGGAGGGTCACAAGTATGGTATGGGCTGAGTCTGCGCTATATAAATCTGCAAAAATCCAAGCCATGGAGGTTGATGTACAAATAAATAAATCAATAAATATAAGGAGGTGATCGAGGTTTTGCACGACGTGGCCTTGAAGGCGCGTCTTTCTAGGGATCCGGATTGCGGATATCACCAGTCAGCTGCTTAGGCTATCCATAACACGGACTGAGAAGGACTGCCTTCGCCTGGCACTGCAGTAGCAATGTTTTACTGCAACTGGCGGGCCAGGGCAGCGTGGAGCACTGATCACAGCTGAGCGCCTGACGCCGAGCCCTGGCTATGCTAAGATGCCCATTCCTGACCCTGTTGTTGTACAGGGTTCGCGAGAACTAACGTACGGTCTATGCAGCAGGATGAAAGGCTGATTTGCCCAGTACTTATTTGAGTGTAACTGCGGTTGCAGGTGGGGGGCTTCGCGGAAGGGCACCTATCAAAGGCTTTTATCATGGCCCGGGATTTACGTTCCTGCGACCAGCCTGCTACCTAACTGTCTGAAGCTTGGGCCACTCTCGCGTGGTGGCCGTGCATTTACTAAAGCTTGTCTAGCCTGCTTAACCTTCCTCAAAAATGACACAAGCTTCTGCCTATGGGTGTCTCTGCAGCAACATGATTGGGTTAAAGGAAACAATTGGGCTGCACTGGGGTCCAGCGGAGAGCAGCTAGAGCGTGTCTATTTCAGTATGCAGACCGACACATTCAGGGAATGAAGGTACTCGCAACCAAGTAGCGCAATAAAAGCACGGAGCAATGTGCCTACAGACGCAGAATCAAGTAATTCATTAGCTTTACAGCCTATGGCCATACCTTCCTGAATACGCCCGATCTCGGAAGCTAAGCAGGGTTGGGCCTGGTTAGTACTTGGATGGGAGACCGCCTGGGAATACCAGGTGCTGTAAACATAAGGTTTTGTTTTGATATTAAATTGAGCATTCAGCGCTTATGGCTGGATGCAACGAGTTCCTCTGTGTTGAAGTTGACATGACTGGGCATGTAAAGCCTACAGGGCACAGCCTCGGCTGTAAGCAGGGAGAACCCGGCGTCCCCCCGTCAGCTAATTTTTAGCCTAGCAAATTCTTTTTGTGCAAAAAAAAAAAAAAAGCAAGAATTACCCTGGTACACAAAACGGCTCAGTGGTTAGTTGCCATTTGTGCTGTAATCCGCGAAAAGTGGGGTGAGGAACACTTCTCATGGACTCTGTACAATTGTTTCCAAATTTGGGTCGAGGGACATGCGTTATTGATTGTTCACGGCAGAGAATATCATGTTTCCTCAAGCAGTGCGTTTCTTGGTAGGTACCTCAGTGGACTAAGGCACACACCACAGGAATCTTGTTTTTACCTCATGGTCACAGGTTCAGATCCTGATGTGATTTTCATCCTTCTGAGGTTGGAAAAAGAAATGGTACCATTGGATTGAGTAACTATAAACATCTGTTACTCTGTGCCAGCAGGATGCCAGATGGGGAGAGCGAGTGCTTTACAAATGTGCGTTACGTGATTCAATTTGTAAAACCTTTATGACCTATACCACGTTAGAGTACTTTAAATAAAGGCTGAAATAACAGTGCTGCTCATTCTCAAAATAAGGGTTTCAACTGTGCACAACGCACTTTTCATGAAAAATATGTGTGCCAATCCTAATAGTAAAAAAAAAAAAAATCAGTAAAATTGAGTTGGGTGACAATAAACATCTGTTATCCAGCGCCTGGATTGGGTGCACGTGCGCTGTACAAATAGGTATGTTATGTTCCCTGCGATCCCGGTTGTGCCAACTCGTGATCTCATCCTTCCAAAGTAAGAAATATGTACAGTTTAGTTGGGTGGTATGTAAACGAAAATGTCCAACATGATAGTACTACAATGAAATGCGCAATGAATTTTGTATACTGTAAAATAAAAGAAGCACATGCCCTTCCAAAAGTGTTACGGGGTACATATTCGTAAAATATTACATTTGTTGTGCGCGCTTACGAAGTTTAAGCAAACGTTTTGCTAACGCAACTGTTAATAGATGGAAATGATTTACTGTAATCCACAAGAGGATGGCAAGGGCAGCTTTCTGGTAGTGTCCTCGCCCCCGGGGACAGGGATAAGAGTGCGATCTGGCGCGTCCATGCTCTCAGATGGGCTTGCGCCCGGGACACATGCTCCAATGCGCAGGACGGAAGAGAAAGTGATAATTTTGCACGGTCTTGCCGAATGCTCATACTGTAGTTTCACTTGGTACTTTGGTAAAGCGCTGCATGTAGGCGTGGGGGCACGTCGGTGCGCTAAGCACGTGGCCCCCAGTCAGCGTGCAGACCTCACAGTCTGAGCTTAGTCGCTACCACCTACAATTCGAGGATACGCAACAAGTCAAAGTTTTTGGGTAATCCATCTGTCCACCTCTCCAGAGCGGGCTGATGACAAGCAGAGCTCATTTAGTACAAAAACAAAAAAAAAGGATAGAAAATAGTGATAGTAAAACACAGCCTGGCAATCATTAATCATGGTTACTGTTTTGGCAGTCGGAACTCATTGACGCTAGCACATGGCCAGATACCCAGGGCACAGCTCTTTTTCTACTTGGAGATTTACCAGAAATCTCTTCTTATTCGAAGCGAAGTATGTTCAGGCTTCACAAAGGACGTTGTTTGTATTACGAGGTGGATGTCTCCGCAGAGAGGAGAGGGGCGGTATGAGCACATCGCAAATATATATACACAGGCACTGTCTCTCCTCATTGCGATAAATGTTGTAAGGCAAAAAAAAAAAAAACACAAAAAAAAAAGGAGACTATCCTGGTTAAGATAAGTGGCGTGCGTTGTGTGAAGAGAAAGTGATATTTTCGAATGCTCTAAATATTATTTTAATTGGTACTTTGGCAAAAAGCGCTGCATGTTTAGCGGGCGGGCCCGCCGGTGCGCCAAGCAATTGGCCCCCAGTCAGTGAACATACCTCCCCTGTCTAATCTTAGCCGTTACCTCGCCAAAGCTGCGCACGGCCATTTTTCAAAATGTTAGAATATGGTTTATGATTGCTCAAATAAATGATAGCAGTAAAACCCCCACCAGCGAGGATGTAAGCCAACAAGGGGGGGGGGGGCTCACAAAGGCCCTGGGGTTACGACAGTTCTTTTGGCTAGGCCCCGTTGGAGGGGGGGGGCAGCTGGTGCCCAGGAGGCAGCCCGGACATGTCTCGGGCGCGCGCACAGGCTCCAAACCTAAAAAAACCCCAAAAGTTACGGAGAGGAGACAGTTGACTTACCCGGGGGAGCCGGCCAGGGGCACTGGTGAAGTAGATTATGTTATTCAGTACTTTATGCTGTATCACGCATCCATAATCGGTATCTGACTGTCTCACAATTTTGATTTCATGTATGACCCATGGTGAGCGGAGACAGTGCTGGAAGAGGCTGAATAGGACACAAGCGTGCCACTACATAACTGCAAGGGTGGAGCAGAGCATTGGCAGGATGCATACAAAGAGCAGCAGGAGGTGAAAATGGACGACACAGGGAGGGGGGAGCCGCAGGATTACGGAAGCCTCCCTGGCAGCGTGGCGGAAACAAAAGGTATATTGGTTTGGTTATGGAAACACACCGACAGGGCGGTGTGTAGAAGGAGGGCCACTCACTTTGGGATGCCTCACGGCAGGGTGAGTAGGCCTGACAAAAAGGGGGTAGCAAACGGAGACGGCGCTCGCAGACCAGGCCCGCCAGACGGCAGGGCACAAAAGAGACTAACAAGGTAGCGAGTTGGGGCCTAACTCCGGGGGAAAGGCTACCCCCCACACGCAAAGAGGCATGGAAAACAACAAAGACCCATCTACGAACTGTCAGGGTGATTTACGACCCGAGGAGATGCAAATGAGCAAAAGACAAACAAGTGATTTATGACCAGCCAATGATTTATGGCTGATGATTTATGATGACCATGCAGAATGATTCATGACAACAAAAATGATGACCGATTGTGACAGAATGATTTATGACATCCCGATGATTTATGACCCATGATTTATGGCTACTGATTTATGATGATCGTACAGAATGATTTATGACAACAAAAATGATGGCCGATTGTGGCATAATGATTTATGATACCCCAATGTAAATGACCCATGATTTATGATGTCCAACTGACACTGTGTGTTACCCAACTTGCAATAACGTGTGTTGATGATTTATGACCCCGGACCCAAGAAGGTGTCTAGGGGAGTTGCACAGGTATGATGTATGCAATAAGTAATAAAACTGCGGCCAACAATGACCACCAAATACAACGACTGTCGGCTGTTTTTTAGTAATGCAGATGCACAAGTATGGTACTTTCCTGGAATGGGCGCAGTGCAGGCGTTAATGGCCTGTGCATCCCCATTGTGACAGGTGAGGAGAGGTGGTTTGCAGGTGAGGAGGGGTGCAGCAGGCAGCGCGGCAGGCCGACCGTCTCATGCCGATATGCTGTGCCACGCTGCGGGAGGTGGGAGGAGGCGAGCGTTTCTAAGGCTTCCAGGGCTGGTGCGGGTCTGCGGCGGTCGGAGAGTGCGGGGATGTCTCTCTGCGGCAAGAGGGAGGGTGATAGGCAGGTGGCAGGGGGCGGGGCTTGCACTGATCAGGGCCTGCCAATGGATCTCTCCAGCCCGTGGAGGCAGGACCTGTCGCAGGGAACCACTTCTGATTATGGCACTGCAGGAAAGGGGGATAAGGGGGAGCCAAGTTGAGCATTAGTCAGGCCGGTTTTCAGGCCTATGTTGCTGGCAGTAGCCCAGCTAGGCCTGTTGTGATGGGCTGCCAGCAGGTGGGGCCACACATTGGTGATGGTAGGTTTGTAGCCAGTGATTTGTCAGGTAGGGTAGCTGCACAATTAGCTCAGGTTGAGCGATCCTCTCCAGGTATTGGGGTTTCTGATTAGGGACATGGAGTGGGGGAAGGGGGCGGTAGTGATGGGTCCTTTGCATCCAGGGCACGTTCCGTGGTTTGGGTGGGTGGGGAAGCTTTTCAAGATGGGGGCCTGGAAAGGTGGATTTGCTGCCATGACCCCTCCTTTAGTGGCATTGGACAGGCAGGTCGGAGACAGCTTATAGTCAGCCTGGTGGTCCGGGCAGGGACGGCGGCGGAGATGGCACCCGGTCAGCTGGGAGGGTCTAGTGCAGCCTGGCGACCCCGGTCCGAAGTCGGAGCTCGTGTCTGTCTGGTTGGCTCCGGGACAGCAGTGGACGATTCAGTGGAGAGGCAAGGTTTGGGATCTGTGTCTGCCTTGCAGGATTTCTACCCTTCAAAGGATCTCTATGACGTGCAGTTAGTGATGGAGCTGTGGGTGACCGTGAGGTGCCGGGCAGAAGTGCGGACTGTGGAAGGGTGTGTACTGAGGAAGAATGGGAGTTGGATTATGGTGAGGATGATTTGGAGGCGGGAGAGATGGTGGATGAGGTGCATGAGAGTGTGTGGTGCTTGGCACCTCAGGAGGTAAAATGGAGGTGGGGTGACACTAACCGCAGGAGGAGTGTTGGTGTTTTGCAGCCTGTTACGGCTATGGAAGCAACAAGGGCAGTGTCCAGCCAAATGGAGGCAAGACCGGCGTCAGAACGAACGGCTTTTGTGCGGGCCTTGACTTTGAGCCCTGGTAAGGTGTCTTGTGTGGGGGACACCGCTGTAGGGGGTGTGGAAGTGGGGGTGCAGGTGGTTGAGGTTGACGCACCAGTGCAAGGGGAAGCAAACTTGCATCTGTCAAAGGGTAGGTATGTGCATGACCAGGGCACAGCCATGGAGTTGGGGAGTGGGAGGGAAGGGGCTAGTGTCAAATCGCAGGTAGTACAAATTGAGGATGGGGCGAGGATAAATGTGAAGGGGACAAGAAGGAAAGTAAGGATGGGAGGAAGAACAAGCTGCCTTACATTGGGACTACAAAGCCTTTGGGAGCTCAGTTGATGTTATCTACAAAATAATGTAATTGGAAACGGGAGTATGTGGAGATCTTTAAGCTCCTGCAGTGGGAGGTAAGGGCAAAGGAGGGCTCCAAGAAATAGGAGTATGAGCTGACTCGTAGGCCTTGGGTGCCTGTTAATATTGAGAATTGGACAGCTGCGTTTTCCCATTTACTAAAGCGTCTATTGTGAGAAGTATCCTGAGAGGTGCGTGGCTTTGTTCAAGTACCTCGATGTAGTGCATAAAGTCCAGGTTACTTTCGGGAGTTAGGCTTGGGTGCTTTACAATGAGGAGTTTCAAGCGCGACTTGCAGAGGACGCTGATGGTATATGGGGCCAGCTAGACAATGAGCTGTTCCTCCAAACGATGGTGCTGAAACAGCCAGCCCCATCAATTTGTGGCTCGCCGGTTATTTATAAGCCCTTTCACAGGCGTCCCACCCAAACTGAGGTGGGTGTGGAAGGCAGGGGATAGGTGGGAAGCAGGCGAGTTAGTCATACAACAGGGGACATTCTCTTCAGGAGTTCTGCAAATACAGACATGTATGTTGAAAGTGTGGAGGTAAGCACATGCTCACCAAGTGTGCACCACAGGGTGGGGGGGCTTAGTCAGCAAGGGGGTAAGTGTTCAGGAGTCAGCAATCGTGGCAGAGGTGGACAGAATCCCTTGGGCAAGGGCACGTACGCCAGTTGGGGAGGAGAGATTGCGACATTGGCTCGAGTTGTTGGGTTCAGAAGCAGGTCGGTACTTGTTGTTAGCTGTTTTTCAGTTTGGTTTCCTTTTGTGTTACGAGGGTCTCAGGGTGCGTCAATGGGTGGACAATTTAAAGTCGGTGAAGGGTCAAGAGGAGTTGGCTTGGAGCAAATTGATGAAGGAAGTGAGGATGGAAGGGCCATTTTCTGATTGGCTTCTGGAGATTTTGAGAATTTCACAGCTGTGGGTGGTCCCCAAGAAGGAGCCAGGGGAGTTCCGCTTGATCCATCACCTTTCCTGGCCAGAGGGCTTGTCAGTCAATTATTTCATTCCAGAGGCGTGCAGCAAGGTGTACTATGCATCTGTTGATACGGCCGTTCAGTTGGTGAATACCTGTGGCCGGGGTGTTTTGATGGGGAAATGTGATGTCAAATCAGCCTTTCGGTTGCTGCCAGTTCACCCTACGGATTATGAGTTGTTGGGCATTCAATTTGGAGAGCAATTGTTCGTGGATAAGGCCTTGCCCATGGGTTGTTCAGTTTCATGTTCTTTGTTCGAGGTCATTAGTTCCTTTTCGCAGAAGTTGTTTTTGCACATAGCTAAAAAGGACACCATGACACATTACTTAGGTGATTTTGTCTTGGTGGGTGCATCAAAGTCACAGGAATGTCAGGAGGGTTGGCCCTCGTCTCAGGATTTGATGAAGGATCTAGGCGATGGCGCCAGAAAAGACGGTGGGGCACGTTCAAGTGTGTACTGTTCTGACAGTGTTTATCACTGGTTCTTGCGTAGTCTCTAGCTGGGTCCAGGATTACTGTTGGAATATAGAGAGCTTTGAGGTTCTGTGCTGGGGGATTCTATGTCAGTTGGTTGAGGGGCTGCGGTCTGGTTTTGCTGTGTTTCTGGGCAGCTCTGCTTTCCAAATATACTACGTTCTTCAGCAACTTCAGAGTGATCGTTTTTCTGTTTGGATCACAACATCTTTACGTGGCGACGAGTTGCAGAGCTACCGCAGGACCCATGCAGAGTTGGTGTGCCGACATTACAAAAAAGTCTCCAGGACATGGTATTAGTAGTTAGTGATGACATGGTGGTGTTAGGGGATCCTTCTACTTGTGTGGATCCTTATGTAGAAATATCAGTAGGAGACAAATTGATTAAATTGCTGGTTGATTCAGGTGCAAGAATAACTATGTTGACTCAGGAGTTATTCAATTAATTGTGGCCCGGAAGATTGCTTGAACCACCTGACAGCGCTCCAGTATCCTATGAAGGACGCTTTATAGACTTGTCTGGGTTTTTTGAGGATGTTTTTGTTTTCAAGGGAAGGAAGATCTTTGGGAAAGTGTATGCCGCTGTCAAAGGTTTGTGCATCTTGGAGTGGTTTTGCCAAGGTTTGTCTAAAATGGTTTTGAGGCCTGGCACCAGTGAACAGGTTTCTGTATAGATGTTGGTGACGGCAGGATTGGGGGAGCAATTTGAGTGGTTCAATAAGATATTTTTTGATGCAGCAGGCGGGCATGGTTTTGGAATTGTTGGAAAGTTTAGAAAAATAAAGAGATACACTCCTGTAGTCATTGTTTAATATGGGCCAGGGCAAAATAGTGTTCAGCCCCAGGACTTATTTTATGGCAGAGCACAGCACAGGCCCTTCCTACAAGAACAAGGACAGAAGCTCCAGTTTTGTTCAGACTTCGCTTGTGGTGGTTACTTCTTTATTTGTAATTCTTTCTTATGAGACCACCTGTAAAAATGGAATTGTAGTTATATACAGTGGCGGTTGCTCCCGGGAAGCAGCAGTGAGACGGGGATGAGGAGGGATTTAAAAAAGAAATGCACTTACCTGCTGGCAGGTCACTGCCTCACCTCTGTCCTTTTCCTGGCTTCTTCTGTGCAAACAAAAGCAGGAAGCATCCAGGCTCCCCATAGCCAATCACAACGCTGCAATGCAGCGTTGTGATTGGCCTGAGCGCCGTAGTTCGGCGCTCAGCCAGAGAATGGGAGCCTGGGCATGTTCTCTACTGTAATTCAGCCTGGGTGGAGAACATGCAAAGTACGCATGACTGTTTGGCCGGCCAATGAACCATTGCGCACTCACAGAGTACCCACCACTTCTCCCCCCCCTGCTCTGAGAGGAGAGCAGATCTGCCCTGAACAAATGAAATGATAATAACATTAAGTTATCATTTTATTTTTCCTTTTTTTACACTGCGGAAAGCAGTGGGGCGACGGAGCCGCCACTTGTTATATGGTGTGTTTAAGTACAAAGAGATATCAGTAGAGAGAACAACCACCACCTGGTGTTTTAAACAAGTGGATTTCCTCCTGTTCCTTTTAGTGCTCAATGTACAGGTCTAAAAGATGTGTTAAATGCACATTTTTGTTTCATATTGGATCAGTCTTACTAATTTATGCATTAGTTTAACATGTTGTGAACTAGCAACAATAAATATTTCAAACCTATCATACTAATCTCTGTACACCTGCCACATATTGGCCCTGCGACCAGTGGCTGCATGCCTAGTGCTAAGAGCCTCCTTGCAAAATTATAGACCCTGAAACTTATTAAAAATTAAGGGCTGCCTAGAGGGTCAAGTGCGCTCTTCTTCCCCTGAAGCAATGCCACACTCTTGTTTATACATCTTTTTCTTCCTTAAAGTCGGAAAAGGAAAACATTACAAAATAGCCATAAACTAAGACACAGGACACAGCAGAGATGACCTTTTACAAGGCAACACTCTTGCTTTCCTTTCATATGAGAGTCAAAGGCTCCTTTCAATTTCCACAAAACAGAACAACTTAGTTCTATTCATGGGCGATACAAGTCTGCAGTTTATTTCATTGGTCCACTATCTGACCTAAAATTCTTCCTTGCATCCACCTCAATAGAATGATTGTAAGACAAGATATGAATGGAGTATGGATAGTAATGTATTTTAGTTTAAGACTTAGGAATACAAACAATAGCTAACTAGTCCATAATTATATATTTCATTGTTAACCATCGATTGTATGTCTTAGAGGAACATTGTCTGCCATAGTGTGCTCTCTCACTAGGTCTCTGAAATCCAGTACATTCTAAAATGACATGCGGCGTAGACCCTCCACAAGGATCACCTGGAGGAAAACCTCACATTAAAAAGTGGGCTTATTGGTCCACATATAATAAACAATACAAATTTTCAACCAGCGGACCATGCTGTTGAGGTCCCTCACCTCCACTTACGTGGGGATGGTGGAGTTGAAGTCAGACTGCTCCAGCGGTGTGATTCCTTGTGGAATTACAGAGGCAGTGTTGTCAAGACATAAACCGGCCAGGATAAGCACAACCTGTCGCAGGTCGAAATCTGGGCAGAAAGTGTTATAGGTCATGGCGATTTGTTAAGAACCGGCGTCAAAAGTTTTTGAGGGCACCAGATGTTATGTTATGTTAAGAGGTTTTATAAAGCGCTCAAATATAGAAAAGGTGTTTTGGCGCTAGAGAACTGAGAGCAGAGATCCAATGCCAGGCAGAGAGAGAAACAAGAAAAGAACTAAAAAAAAGCTACGTCAGTGATTATACAATCAAGTATAAAACTTTATGTGGGACCCCACCCTCGCTTTGATTCAACAAGGAGAAACTCATTCTATTTTTGGCAGAAAATGTTTAACTTTACCTGGGAGAGTCAGCATCTAGCTCTCTCGAGGCTTTCATGAAGTCTCATCATGAATAACAGCCCGGCTGCCAGAATGGGGAACAATAGCTGTCTACAAGTACATGTATGTAACGTGGTGCAATATCACAGCTAGGCATTTGAAGAAACAACACTATGCACATTTTTTTTTAATCACAAATAAAAATCTCACCTAACTTGACTCTTCTTGAAAAACAGCACTCTGCAGAACACTGAGGTTTTATTAACAGTTTAGGTGGCCATAATTTTTATAATTACAGTTAGAGCATTTTCATCAAGAAAAGAATTTGCAATTAGCGCTAAAATAATTGGACATTACATTCCTTTAGAAGAGCGTGCTTTGTGGCATTCCATTATATGCCTGTATAAAAGATAATACCTATTTAAACTGTTCTGCGGCTTTGCCCCTTTTCAAAGGCTTGGAGGTCAATGAAAAGGCTTACAGTACACTGTATTTTTGAATGTTTTTAATGAGAGGACATTACTTGTTCTCGGTGTTTATCACTGTGTAAGAAAAGGCTTGTTCAAAAGGTGAGTGTGGAAGTGTACAATCAGTGCTTGAAATGGAAAATTGAAGTGCAGGTACCCTGTGCCAGAGTACCTGCTTGTTTCTGAGAAGTGCTGGTACTCTCCAATTAAAGGTATTGCATTTCTCTTGAGAAGTGCCGGTACTCTCCTCGTCAAAATAAAAAAGTGCTGGTACTCTGTACCGGACAGTACCAGCCCATTTAAAGCACTGTGTATAATCCAGCAAACGACTGATTAATTTGAGCAGGAGCTGAAAGATTTTCTTCAGAGCCGCCGCTGGGGCTGTCGAATGTCATGGGTGTGAATAACAAGGCTGCGTAGTCTTGACTCCACCTTCAGGGGCGTGGCTTCCATTGGAGCTGCTGGAGCAGCGCACCGGGGACTAGAGGCCTGAGGGGCCCAGTGAAGCCTGACTATTGCTGTAATTTATAACTCAGACAGCATCCAGGGGGCCCATTTCTTTCCTTGCACTTGGACCCAGGACACACTGACTGCGCTACTGTCCACCTTACGCCCCTCCCCCTCCCCGCCTACACTGCCTGTCTCTATCTCACTTTTGCAGGTTATTTTCATCTCTGCTTCCTCCCTATGTCACTATTTTCCAATCTATTTCTCATTTTTCTCCCTTTGTCTCTGGGTCAAAGACTGATTAGGAAGTAGACGTTCTAGAACCCAAAAACGAGTGTAGGGACACAAGAGCGGCTGTTCCTATTGCAGGTGAATAAAAGCCAGGCACTGGGGCCCACCTACCCCGACCGAACAAGTTAGAGGCAGACAAGCAGGGAAACTGGGTGGGATAGGGTAGGTGGAGAGAGCTGTGCGTGTGTTTGTGGCAGGGTGAGTTCGGTTATGCAAGTGGAGGGGATTCTAGGATGGTGCTGCTGCCAAGGTTGGGCGTAGGTGACAGTATTGCAGGTGCAGCGGTTAGAGCACCATATTCTGCATTTTAGGTCTTGCTTCCTTGGGCACAGGAGAGCAGATCCAGGCCCCAGGCTTTGACTTGGACCTTAGTGTGTAGTTATGGCTTCATGGAGGCACTTGCAAGCTTGGTCTGCCTGTCAGTCAAGATGTTAGATTCAGTCACTTCCTCATGGTCTCCTCCAAGGCAGGCAGCTTCAGCTGGCACAACTGTATTTTGACACTACCCCATTCTCTCTTTGCTCTAAGCTTGGATTGGTAGGTAATGGGAGCACTGAGAAAGTCCTACTCTGCTCTGGTCCCCACGCACCTTACCCACCACCAGAGGAGGACAAGAGCAACCAGGCTAAAGCACATTCCTGTACATTCACAGTATGCTACCGTACAGTCTATTATACAAAGTACAACATTAAGTGGTATTCACTATTGCATGCGAGCAAAGCATGTACAGAAAGGATCCCGACACAAGGAGATGATGGACGGAGCGCTGAAACTTTTCAGACACTCACCCCCAGTCACCCCCAGGATCCCGAACCAACCCATGAACAGACACTGTTTATGCTTCCATACAGCAGGAATATTCTAGTGGATCTCTTCCTCAGAAGGAGAAAGAGTGATCAAGGACACACATTCCTCGCGGCCAAAGCATGGAACGCCCTTCCGCTCCACCTCAGACAGACATCGCTCCCCATCTTCGCAAGAAACCTCAAAACCTGGCTCTTCGACAGACCCCCTCCTTGATGGATGGAACCTGCACCCCCCCCCACCCATAGCGCCTTGAGACCCTTACGGGTGAGTAGTCGCGCTTTAACAAACCCCTGATTGATTGATTGACATTACAGTACAAAGATGCAGTGTGTAACAACTCACCCAACACCTTTCCCGACTGAGAACCACACTGAATAATTAGTTACTACTGCGCATGCTTACAGTTTCACCTGACACCATTTATTTCTCTTTATATGATTTGTAAAGTACATTGCTACCCAAGTAGGGTTTGCCAACACTGTGGAAGAAACAGAAATCATCCTCAGAGAAACTAACACAGCCCATGAGTATAACGTTTAGTATTTTCTTTGCGCTGTTTTCGTAAGATGGCTTTTTGAGGGACTCAGACAGGAGTTGTAACTTCACAACCAGATATCTGAAAGATATGTGGGCGTAATCCTGAGGTTTCTAGGAAAGCCAGGACATGCATCAGGGAGCCATATAAATGGGGGTTTTGAAAAATAAAGCATTACTTAATTCAATTGAAGTTGATGTCTTTTATCAGACCATATATAAAAGGGTGCACAAACAGGGTGTGCGTCTGTTCAATGCACCAAGATTCCATTTCCTCTAGATGTACTCAACAAAACAGTGAAGGTCTATTTCACTCAGTACAGAAATGGGTGGTCACAGTGGAAAAACCATATTAATTCTAGTCATATCACCCAGAATAACCACATTAATCACTTGGATTTCAAATTCAAAAGAGTATTTTATCAACATTGCAAGTAATTAATACAGTTTGCATAAGAGGTGCTCCAAGGGAAAGTGATAATAGTGTACTAGGAATAGTGTTCATGTGAAGGATTCAGTGGGAAAGATAGGAGGAATATACAATATTTACAATCTATATACAAAGACCTGTCTGGCCATCTCAGCGACCAAAGGTTAGTCAAGATGCACAGTATTATAAAGATACAATCAATCAATCACTGTTATCTAGCTGTGGCTACAGAGGCAGTACAGGTACACAATTGGGAACAGTCAACGTTTCAACCCCGAAATTATAGAAGAACATTCGGTCCTTAAACAGGGGTCTTCATCAGGACGGGAGGAGCCACCTTATATCCATGGTAATTGTCTCAGTGGAAAGAATCAAATGGATGGTCCCATAGGCTCCTCTGTTAAAGAAACGAGTGGTCTCAAAGGTATCGAGAATTTGGAAAGCGTGTCAACATGAAGATCAAATACTTAATAAATGGTCCAGTTTGCAACAGGACCATGTTGGGTTTTCCCTGTTATTGTGTAACAATCTATTTCACTCAGGCAGGAACTGATAGTTACACATCTAATGGAGCTGCTGAAATTGACGATAAGATGGTTGTGGTCTACCAGTGCAGTCAAGAGAATGACAGTGTTGGTGGTAAGCAAGGACAGGTTGGGGCCAACGAGATTGTGGGTGATTAGGCCTTCCTGCATTAGTTTTAGTAAAGCAATTTACTCTATGAGTGGTAGGAAGATGGGAGCCAAGGCATGGATCCCTCCTTCCATTAAAGAAAAGCAACCAAACTTTAAATAGAGTAAGGAGGCGAGTGGGATTTGACCTGGCGCATGGATCCTGTTGGAAGGGAACACAACACATTGTTCATGTTTCTCTTATCAGGAGGAGACAAATAGAGGCAGGACATTTCCAACAGAAATGTGGGCAGTTTGGCTCATTACACTTACGTGAAGATTGATGGTGGAACCAAACTCATTTTGTGATGTGAAGTCTCAGAGGTGTCACTCTACCATCATGGAATGGAGATGTCAAATGCCATGTGCATTAAGAGTTGGTGATGTAGGTTCTATACCTGGGGGCTGTAGTAGGGGAACCTGGTTCAAATAGCTGAAAGATGTAAATACATACATACATAGATGCATAGGGTGTAAACTATGCAAAAGCTACAATTTCACCACACATGTTCCACAAAGGGTTGGACGAGAGGTTTCCACTTGCTTTGTGGGAAATGCTCATGGTGAATGGAGCGTAGTCCCAACAGGGATGTGCGCGGTCAGGCCACATACATTTATTTGAGGGTGCAGCATGGCTCCTCGAGTAATATGAAAGCGAGGGGTTAGGTGCCCGGCAACTGCAGAAGCATGGTAAAATGAGGGAATGCATTTCATTATTGTTCGTTCTTGTCGTGGGGGAGGGATATATATAAAGAATGGTTGCCCTGGAGAAAAGACCACTCTCTTGCAAATCAGATCAATTCATGACAGCGTAATATTCAAATCTAATAACATGTAAATCGACTTCATACTGGGTTGAGACTGTTTCCCTCTGGGTTTCTTTAATAGTGCTACGATGAAACCCATTAACCGCATGTCAGAGTTTGCAAACACTAACTCCATGCCTCGCTCTAGTATATCTGATGGATGGATGCTTGGCAGCTCTGGCAATAACTTAGCCTGCTTTAATATACATTTCAGAGCGCTTCTAAGTTGCTCTTGACAAGCTGCTCTTTGTCTTACTGAGTACATATTTCATCAACAAAAACAGAATACAGCATAGACAGGATCTTCCATATTCTTTAAATGTTAAGGTCTTAATGTGACAAAAAGAGCAAGAAGACAAAAAAATGCAAATAGTATACTGCTCTCGAAACAATAAGCTGTCAATCTCAGGAGGCAAACAAAGGGACATCGCTTCTTGGAGCTTATCAATGAATCTCAGATGGATCCTTAGCCACTAAAGTTATTTTGAAATTGACAATATTTGGACAAAGCTCGCCCTGCAGCCCTGATGCACAAGTATATGACTAAATTGGTCCTAAGCCTTAGTTATTGCTGTAAGCGTTAACTGCAGAAACAATTTAAGTTGTGCCTACCTCCCGCCTCCTTTGGCCCGGTAGTCCCAGTAAATAAAATGGAAAACTCTACCTACTGGAGCACTGAGGTTAGTATGAATTTAGAAGTTGGACAAGCCATTAGGACCTCCTTCATTTATTTCAGGTTTTGGAAACAGTCTCTCCTTCGTCCTCATGGAATTGCACATGGTGGGTGGCTCCTTGGTGACCCCTCGTCTTGATAAACCCAACTCCATCTGGCCTATCAACTTAATCACTTCAAATGTGGAAAAAGCATGAATCTATCTTAAAACCTATTAAAGAAATCCACAGGATGCTTGTATATTTAAAGTTAACACTTGGGACATTTAGCCTAATCCACAAATACGGAATGTTTTCATTACTCTCAGATCCTTGTTTGTAAGTGGGAAGTGGGGGAGCAGGCTCTTCCACCGTCCACCTTGCTAATGTAAAGACAGGCTAGGTTTTTGCACTTAACAACTGGATGGTTCTCAGTCTCCTGATGTTCTCTATCAGACAGTTTCTAAACACTGAGTTTGTAAATATCCCACTAATCTCCACGGTTCCTTAAATGTATCAGTTTAGTTTACGTGGACGATCTCAATCTTCACCCCTCACCAACCCTCAGCATCTGTTTCTACACAATATGCACTTACTATCAGTTTTTTATTTATTTGTTTGTGCCATACTCTGCATTTATTTTGTAAACATATATGTTTTTTTCTTCCAAACATTTAAGATGACTTTATATAGATTATTTGAATTTGGATGATTTGAGACAATTAATTTTCTATAAATATCTACAGTAGCTGTTATGCTCAGTGAAAGAAATTGCTGCAGGAACTCATTTCCCCTATTTCTCCTATGCTGTATGCTACATTGTCTTGCACACAGTGCCTTTCAATCATGTTAAATAGCCCTAAAATCTCCAGACCTGTGCTTTTCACAAAATCTATCACTCACAGTCTCTTGAGACAGCTCCTTTTAGCCCTAGGTCAGTTTATGCACCGCATTCCACCTACTGTCATGGTGCTTTCACTTTTTTGTGCCATTCATGCACCCGGTCTTGAAACGCCTTCGTTTGCCTACACCGCGGTGCTCATACAAATCAAGATGCTTTGCATCATACACAATATAATATTGAACAATGCAGCTGCCTAGGTCATCTCACACGGTCAGTGGTGCTGTCCCTTCAGGGGCATCTGGCCAAGCAAGGTAATCTCCCACACCATCCAAGGTGTAGAACATAGGGACTGATAGTAGAAGAACTATGGTGTTTGGCTCAAAGCTTTGGAACCTTCTTCCTGCCAGCATCAAATGCATCAATTATTTACTCAGCCTCATGAATTATCTGATGACGTCCCTTTTCCAAATATATTGCTTCAATATACCTCCTTACTGGCTTTGCTAGCCCTACTCTGTGGTCCCTTCTTAGTCTAGAGTCCTTACCCACCAATCCATATGGGTCTCATCCATTGCGGTCTGAAGCAACCACTCCGTGACAGGCAGAGCACCCAACATCTCCCCCCACAACCACCCCCCATACACTGTACATCACATTGTTTTTTTTAATCATCAATGCTTATCATTCTTTAAAAATGTTTTACATTTGGTTTCACATTAGCATGAATACTAGTATTTTTCAGTTAAGGGATTTCCTGTGAAGGCCTGAAGTATTTATACTGCCTGGACAATACTGCCAAGATCACTTGCAAATTCCTCATTGAAATAAGTGTCCACAAACTATTTTATTGAATTGATAAATGAGGCCTGAAAGAGATCCCATGTGGAATTCCACTTTTCTATGGGCGGAGCATTTGCTATAAATGAAAAAGACGCAAAGGCGTCCCTCCAGCGCCAGGCCTTCCAAGATCCAGGCGAGTGAGGTTGTAAGTTAAAACTGTAGTAAGTGGCCACCACCCTTGCAGAATTATCCTTCACTTGACCCAATGTACAATTCCTTAGTAAATACCTCCACGTGACGTCAACAACACCAATGAGCTGAGATGGATGGGGATGTTCATGATGACACTATTCAGCCTACTACACATTTTCTATTTGAATAATCCTGGATTTGACACAGCATCCCAATAGGGAACACAGAAAAATAGAACACAACATAATACTTATAATCAGTGCCATGGGAATTATGCAGTAGTAGTATAGGGCCAAATTATGCGGCAGGGTTGACAAAAATATGTGGAAAGGAAAAGCTAATTATGTGCCCTTCACAATCATAATCTGTGACAGCATTATTATGTCATTTTGTACATTCAACACGTATTAATACGGTCTGGGAAAAGTTCCACCCAGGGGTGTAGTTTCAGAGGGGGTGTTTGGGATGTGACACCCCCATTTAAATGTTCTTGTCTTGGTAATTGGGTCTGGGGCCCGAGTTAGGGCTGCAATGTGTGTGTCGGTGTTTCTCATTGTTCTAATTCCACTGAGAGGTTTTAACTCGTTCAATTTTGGAATGTGATCTTAAATGTATATAGTGACCAGTTTACTAAAAAAAGTAGTAAATGTGCACCCACAGAAGTACTCCTTAAATGGCGTAAACGTACAGTATTTGAAATTCATAAACATTGGCAGTAGCAGGCTTAGAACACTGCGCCAGTCTTAGGTTTTCAGACATACTATTGGTAATCAAAGACCCAAAAGGTGATGGGACAAATGCTTGCAAATAGTCTAACCACTGGCAATTACTCCGGGCAGCATTCCAATCCATCGTTTTTCACCCCCTATGCTACTCTAGACAGAGGCCCACCTAATGTAAATCAGTACTGACCTTGTTTCTCATGGGGATTGTCTCCATCACAAACTTTGGTCATCTCAACCCTCAACCATGCGGCCCACAACTTTTTATTTGGGAAAATTAAGATTCACATCCCCGAATCTCAGTGATTAAGTTACGCCCCTGGTTCCACCTCACCATTAGTTCCTATCCAGCACCTAAATACAGAAATACGTAACTGGAACATTTTCAAATAGATTTCCATTCCGCAAAACCAACTTTGGAATTTGTTTTAGTAACTTTGAAACTGTTCGAGCTATAAACAATTTTTTGGGGTGAAATATGCTAAATGTGCACCAGATGGTGGATTAATTGGCAAATGCAGCAAATCCATAATTATGTGGGAAATGCCACAGAATATTACTAGTGGCCCTGCTTACGAAGTGTTTTTTTAACGATACATGTAATGAACTCCATATGAATGATTACCACCATGACAACCACAGGGAGCGCAGAGGTGTAACACAGCTTAAACTGATAGTTTCTTAATACTTAACTCCATGTCACTGCTGCTAATTCCTTTAAGAAAAATATCAAGATTATATCAAGATTATCTCGCTGCTTGTCGAGAAAAGGCGACAGGTACAATAAACACAATTCAAGTAATCCCAAGCTTCGGATTGTAGGGCAGAGGCGTGACGGCGAGGTAGGTCCCCAAACCCGAGGGGGCCCCATTGGGTCTAAGGCCCATGAATATTTGGGAGATATGGGAACCTCAAGGGCCCCTCACCGCATTCTGCTGGAGGGCTTCATGATTTTGCGTTATGCCACTGCTGTATGGACAAATGTCTCTGTGTGGAAATAGCTAAACACAATTACACAACTAGAGACGACGCCAACCTGCAGGTCTGTCACGTGAGCTAAAAACGATTTGAGGCAGATTCCACTGGTGGACCCATACAACCACTGCAAGGGCCAACAATTGGGGAAGTTCCCAGAGGATAAACCCCAAGAGAACCACCTTCAGACTCTCTCAACACAAAGGGAGAGGTGGCCAGGCCTGGCTCTGGCTCAGCTCAATGTCCTCATGGAGCCTTGAGCCCCAAACTAGCTGAGAGCTGTACTATGGCTTCTGCCTGCCACCCGCGATCTACCCGTACGCGCCAAGAATTGAAGACAAATCCCTAAACTTTCATGTAAAAAAGAGAGAGAAAGACATAACCATCTAGTGGCTGAATTGCACAATTTAAAACCCGAAAACCTGGGATCATTCTTTTTTCTTACATACGAAAGTCCCTTACAATAGGTGAGTTCAGTGTGTGTGCTGCACAAAAAATTATTGTGCAGAATAGACAACAATTTTGTTCCAACTATAATAAGAGCATAAGCCACAAAAACTAGTACACATTAAAAGTGACTGCCTCTTAGTTCGTGAATGTGTGAAAGGCAGCGAGTCTTCTAAGACCCTCAATGCTGCCCGGTGCAGGGTTCCACCTCTAATTCACTTTGGGTTCGCTATCAAAATAATGAGGCAAGGCGCTGGAAACTGGAAGACAAGAAAAACGGTTTATTTCTCATGAGGAGATCACGTCAACTGAGACACCGGGATGTCTGAGGGAAGTGCTCTGCTGATACTCCTTAGGCTCTTCCTTTTATACAGGTTTGACACAATGCATTTGTTTCATTACCATGGTTACACAAGCTTGGGGTCCCCGCCCCGGGCAGGTTGTCACACAAGCCCAACAGTAATTCTCTTCCCACCTAGGTCAAACAGACAATCTTATCTTGCAGCTGGACCTTGCTTCAGGGTCTAAAACATGTGAGACCGGCCAGATCTAAGAGTCCGTTCTGTTGATAAAAACAGGTCCCATTGTTGGTAACAACAAGTCTTGCTGTTTGCAGTGCAATAAATCATGTTGCAAGAGTCTTTTTGGTGTTTGGAACCTGTTTGTGTAACTAGGTGCAGTGAGGGGTAGAGTGTCCAAAGGTTTGCCTGAAAACCGAGATGAGAGGAAAAACGAGTTTGTGGCAGCAAGTGGCGCTGAGGTTTGTTGTGGCAATAGAGTTTATAGCCCCCAGCACACGTACCAGGTCGGTCAGAGGGATGCTAGTAAGGGCAGGGTGAAACAAAGGTGACCAACAGAGTACAAAATGACTGTGATAGATTAAAATGACTGCAACTTATATGCACATAGAATTCCACCAGACAAGATGGCGCAGGTAATGTTCACAATTGTAGTTTTGCTTTTAACAGTCGCCCCTTTGAACATAACTAGCCAGCTTGTCAGTCTATTTCGATCTCCATAATGCCCTGTATCTCTTGATCATACATTACTCTCATTTTTGTTAGCCGAGTGTCCATAGTCTTAGGGTGCAAGGTAGTTATGCAAAGAGAACACAAAGGTGGTATACAGTGTATACCCAAACAACAACCACATATTGTCAATACTGGGACCAAGAGAATCATTGATATTTTCCAACCCCACTCCTTCAAGATGCCCCAAAGCCAACTTCCAATTGTCCAAGTCTCTGATCCTTGATGAATTTCTGAAGATAGTCTATGGAGATGTTCGATTGCTTCATAGACAGAAGGTGAATTATCAGGCTGCGTCGAGGAACTGTGATGAGGCAGAGTCTACTTGATCAATGTCTTTAGAACGCTTTTCTCGATGATGCTCTGCAGGGGCTGTGTAGGTTGATGGCAAAACAAAGGCGATGTAGCACGTGCCCCCCCAGTTTCTTGGGAGCCAGGTGTAGGCTTTGGTTCCACAAACAAAGTACATATTGGGTGATGCAACAAGCGCTGGGGGTTGGCAGTGTTCAAAGTCCTTACAATGCTACAGGTGCTGTGACCCACATTCTTAGTCCCACGGCCTTCAATGCATACAAGGCCAGAGACGTTCGCCACAGATAGGGCCACAGTCAGTGTTGCAGCAGTTCTTTTCTTCAGGTAGGAAAATGTGGCTCTGTTAGGATTATTGAACACTTGCATTTCCACTCGTTCTTTGGAGGGGACATTAATCTGGAATGTCGCATTGAAGGTGTGAGGGCAGAAGGGGGCGGCTGTCCTTCCTGTTTTGTTTCGCCAGAACTCGTTGTAGAACTGGGCGATTGTTCCGTCGGAAGTGGCATTGTCTTTGTAACTTTCTTGTAGGAGCATCATCCAGGCAAGGCAAGATCCGTGAATAGAAAAGGGCGAAGGGATGAAAGGGATGGAATGTTCAGTGGCATGTGGTAACAGCCCACAGACCCAACAGTTGGTAGCATTGGTGGCAAGATTGTGCTGGTGCAACATCTGCACGAAATAATTATTCCAGAATTCTTTGCGTCGTTCTCGGAGATGTGGCGGTAGTGATACCAGGTAGTGTTCTTTCTTGGTGGTTGGTTGCATGGTGGGTGACAATGTTCTGTATGCAGGTGCATTCTCTTCAATGATCCAGAGTGCGACCATTAGCAGGAGACAGGTGAGAAACGCGGCTACAAGTGCAATTGTCTTTATGCTGTGCAGGTTAGCAGTCTTGGTGTTTTTGCGGTGGTTTTGCAGGTGTTCAGTTTCTTCCATCATCTTCGAGGAGCTCAACAACTGTTAGGACCACAGACTTTTGTCTGGCGCTTTCCTGGTAGCGTTGTTTGACTGTGCTACCGATCTGAGGCCTTGACTTAGTTAATGGCCTGGTCGTTGGAGCTCCCTCCTTTCGTCGATCTTAGGTTGTACCCTTTCCTGGATGGCACCGTGGGGTCGGGAAATTCTGATAGTTAGAGGGTGTCTTCTTGTGGGTAGCATCTCAGAGCTGGTCGGTCTCTCGCGAGTACTTCCTCTTGCACCTCCACCCCTTCACAGGTTGCCAGGGTTGGAGGGACTCGTTTGAGCGTGCAGCCAGTTTCATTTTCCTTCCACTCAGAGGGCAGTTCGGGTGGTGATCAGGACTTGCCAGGGGCCCGTCCACCTAGGCTCCAGATTCTTCGTTCTTTGGAAGTTGCGAATCAATACATGGTCGCCTGGCTTTATTTCCTGTCCCGGGCCCCTGGATACGTCAGGCAAGGCTTGCTGCACCTGTTGGTGGATAATTGTTAGCTCGTTTGTTAATTTATGCAAGTAATCCGACATTAATATGTTCGGGACATCGTTAATGGAGGTGGGTCTTGGTGCCGCCCAAATGCTCATAGGCCTGCCGAAGACCACCTCATACGGGGTCAGTCGGTGTTTGGTTGGGGTGGAGCGCATCGATAACAATGCCAATGGGAGGGCGTCGGGCCATTTCAACCCGGTCGTGGCAACTATTTTGGCTAGTTTTAGTTTCAAGGTTGCATTGTGTTTCTCTACCAGGCCCGCTGATAGGGGGTGGAAGACGGCATGGAACTTTTGTTTTACCCCAACCCTCTCAGTATGTTCTGTATCACCTCGGCTACGAAGTGGGGGCCGTCGTTGCTCCATAAAATTCTGCAAAGGCCGTATCGGGGAAGAATTCTTTCAGCAATACTTTTGCAGTGGCTAAGGCGGTATTGTCGCGGGTGGGATATGCCTCCACCCATTTGCTAAAGCGCACACAACCACCAGGACATATTTTAGACCAAGGCATCTCTCTAGTTGAATGTAATCCATTTGAAGGATTTCAAAGGGGTGGTCAGGGACTCCAAACCCTCCCCGTGGTACTACTGTCCCCTTCCCTGGGTTGTGTTGTAGGCAGACTATACATTGTTGTACTAGGCGTTTTGCAGATTCTGCTATCTTGACGTTATGCCATACTCTGGTGATTAGTTCAATCATGGGGGTGGAGCCTATGTGTGCTGGTAAATGTGCCATGGTCAATATGGGGATGAGGTAGGCATTGGGTAACAGCCATTTATTTCCGTCTTTAGTTCTCCAGCAATCTTCCTCGTCTTTTAGTCCCACCTTTTCCCACTTGGTCAATTCGTCTTGTGTGCCTGTAGTCTGTATGTCCCTTACAGTGGTCCTAGCGTCAGTCCATCGTTCAGCTTGTGACCTGGTCACAAAGGGATCGGTCGGGACAAAGGGTTGGTGGAGGACGTACCGTCAAATCCTATTGAGGTCACATGTGAGCCTGACAAGGGTGCCCTTGGAATCAGTCGTTTGGATAGTGCACTACGTGTTGCTCCCGTGTCTACCAGAAATGGCGACTTTGTGCCCAGGACCTCAGCGGTAACATAAGGGCCTTGCTGATCAACATAGAGCTCGACTGGATCCCTCCCTTGCCCCTGGCTGTCCTATGCAAAGTCGTACGTATTGTCATAATCTGTCTGTTGGTACTGATTCTGTTTGGGATGGTCAAATGTGTTCACTCTTCCTGGCCTTTCCTCGCTTGCTTCACTCGCGTACCCTCTCCCACGTCCTCTTCCTCTCTGTCCACTTGCTATTTCCCTCGCCCCTCTGCCCCTACCAGCTCCTAACAAAGCCGGGCATTGGGTTTTCCAGTGTCCATATTCTTTGCAAAATGCACATTGATCCTGTCCTAGGTCTTGGCGTCCTACATATGATGTCGATGAATTGTTTCTAGGTGGCTGTACTCTAGGGGTATTCTGCTGGTATCCTCCCTATATTGCTCCCTTCCTGTATTCGCCCCCTGGAGTTGTGCTACCATTACCCTTTCCTTCAAGTCCTTCTTTTTCCTTTCTGTAGCCCTGTCATTTTCGTTTTTCTGATGCTCATAGTACTGGGCCATTTGGAGAATGGCCGCCGGTTTAGATGCTGCCCAACTACTTTCGCTGGCTTGTAATTTCTGGGATACATCTGGCAGTAGTCCTTTGACATAGTTCTGCACAAATAAGTGGTGTCCGGTTGCGGTGGACATGTCTTGTCCACTGTAATCGGAGAACACAGTTTCAAATCTGGAGAAATACTCTGAGACATCCTCTTGTGGTTTCTGGTGGCACGCGGTTACTATGGACCAGTCTATCTTTTTCTCTGGGATCAGCGTTTTCACTTTCTGCACTATTTTGTCAGGGAGGTCCAATATTGCTTTAACCGGTTTTTGACCAGGGTTCCGCTGTTTATCTAATGTGTTGAGTTGTTCCCAGGTATGACCAAGCAGTTCGGTATGGTCTATTTTCCTAATCTGTTTCCACACATCTGCTGGCAAACATAACCCGAAGAACAAGTCTATGTCGGCAAGTGTCATTATTGTTGATCCCAGAGCGGTACCTAGCTCGGTGTAAAAGGCGGTGGGGTTCTTTCGTAAATCCGGTAAAGATTTACAGAACGTCAAAATGTCCTGTCTGTCCCATGGTTGATACACCCAATTGTAGACCACCCTTCCTCTAGCGTCTTGATGGTTCATATCGTCATGAGTCCCTTGTCCTCTAGGAGGTACCCAATAAGGGGCAGCTTCTTTTATCGGCATCATGCTATCTGGTTTTTCCACCGGGGGTCCTGCTATCTTAGATGTCCTGTCCTTAACTATCCGTCCTTGTTCCACGAGGGTGACGGAATACCTCAGTGTGGATGAAAAGAGTTCTGTAACATCGTTGTCGCCTTCATCTCCGGTGTCTACCTTCCTATAGAGAGCCACTAGCCGCTCGGGCCCTACATCTTGGTACTTCTCTTCATATGCAGTAAGAGTGTGGTAACAGAGACGTACAATAAAGTATCGTTTGCGGTTTTCAACATAGGAGTTGCATATGTCAGTTACATACTCTTCTGTCTCCTTCCTATCTATGAGGGATTTAACTATTTTATCAATGCCTGCTCACTCATTTTTACTTAATCGCGGGACCCTGGGCGCTCCTTTTTCTTTTGATCCTACCTCTACTACTGTATCCTTTGATGAGGCATTTGGTGTGGGTGACTCGGTGGGAGCAGAGGCGGTGGAGACTGAGGCGATCGTGCCATCTCCGGCTATACTTTGGTGGTCCTGGCGTTGTACTACGGGATGAGTAGGGGAGTAAGGGGGTGGCATGTATATGATTGGGGGACCTAACAATAAATCATCATCTACCCTTTGTTTTGCTGGTAACTTGGGGTAAAGAGTCGAGGGCGTTCTAACAGGGCATTGACCTGATATTTTTGATTCCTGTTCCTTTTTATCGATTTTCTTTTCTTTTAGTTTTTCTTCTAATCTTTTACAGGCTTTGTAAGCTGATTTTCGCGTTTCTTTATCTTGTCTAGCTTCATCCCTTTTCTTTCTTTGAGCTGCCTCTTTTCGCCATAAACCAAAACTGTCAAACATGGCTGGTCTAGTTTTCTTTTTGTGGAGAGCTAATTCTAACGTTTCTATTTTAGCGGGATCGAAGGATCCCGTCAGTGGCCACTGATTTACCCGGTCCTTCAGGGTGTATTTATGCCATAGTTTGCTATAAGCTACGGTGGCTAATCCATACTTTACGTACATGTCCTTGTTAGGGGTGCCTTCCGGCGGTGCCGGCTGACTGACCTCTAACGAACGGTCGGGTCCAAAACAATTACAATCAAACAATCTAGAGAAAACAGGCATGACGTATTTATCGGTCAAAAATGAATATCTCAATCAATCAATTTAGACAAAAAGTCTGCACTACCTGTCCTTTGCTGCCTGCAAAGAGAGAGAATATTAATATTCTTCGTTGTTTGCATGCAGGGAAATGTCGCAAATAACTCAATATCAAAAAAAGGAATACTAGTATTTCAATCAAACTATTCAATCAATCAATCAATTTAAGTCGTTTTTTCACGACCTTACCCGGACTTTTGGACAGTTCTTCGTCTTCCCCTTCCAGCGCCTGGTTGTCCTCTCACTCCAACAATCAATGCGGCGTTCCTCTAAGGTCCCAGTCAGGATCGCAGGTCACTCGAGAGAGGTCCGTTCGGAACCGGTGAAGTTCAGTCAATCGGCAGCCAGACAAGGGTCTTCTCAGGCAGGTATACCCCAATCGTTTAGTCGTTCACTCCGTCGTTAGGACCTCTCTACCGGACCCACGCGTCGCTGATGGGCCCCTACGCTGGGCGCCAATTTGTGAAAGGCAGCAAGTCTTCTAAGACCCTCAATGCTGCCCGGTGCAGGGTTCCACCTCTAATTCACTTTGGGTTCGCTATCAAAATAATGAGGCAAGCGCTGGAAACTGGAAGACAAGAAAAACGGTTTATTTCTCATGAATAGATCACGTCAACTGAGACACCGGGATGTCTGAGGGAGGTGCTCTGCTGATACTCCTTAGGCTCTTCCTTTTATACAGGTTTGACACAATGCATTTGTTTCATTACTATGGTTACACAAGCTTGGGGTCCCCGCCCCGGGCAGGTTGTCACACAAGCCCAACAGTAATTCTCTTCCCACCCAGGTCAAACAGACAATCTTATCTTGCAGCTGGACCTTGCTTCAGGGTCTAAAACATGTGAGACCGGCCAGATCTAAGAGTCCGTTCTGTTGATAAAAACAGGTCCCATTGTTGGTAACAACAAGTCTTGCTGTTTGCAGTGCAATAAATCATGTTGCAAGAGTCTTTTGGTGTTTGGAACCTGTTTGTGTAACTAGGTGCAGTGAGGGGTAGAGTGTCCAAAGGTTTGCCTGAAAACAGAGATGAGAGGAAAAACGAGTTTGTGGCAGCAAGTGGCGCTGAGGTTTGTTGTGGCAATAGAGTTTATAGCCCCCAGCACACGTACCAGGTCGGTCAGAGGGATGCTAGTAAGGGCAGGGTGAAACAAAGGTGACCAACAGAGTACAAAATGACTGTGATAGATTAAAATGACTGCAACTTATATGTACATAGAATTCCACCAGACAAGATGGCGCAGGTAATGTTCACAATTGTAGTTTTGCTTTTAACAGTTGGCACCGGGGGAGGTCACAGGAATGTTTCTAAATCAAGTTTATAAACTATTACTTTTAGTAACTGCTTCTCAATGTGGTGATATAATCTGATGTACTAAGGTGAGCCAGTCCACATGTTACGGAAATACACTTTCTTTTTATTTTGAAGCGACTATATCATATTTGTATATGGTGCTTGTTGCAAGATTTTCATGCCAAATATGGTCATGGCTTGGCTCGTGCATAGGCTGTTACAGCCAAGCCAGTCCCTTGGCTTGCCTCCTCTTGTTCATTTGTTGGTTTGCACACCTCTATGCACAGGTTTTAACTAATGCAGGGTTATAACGTCAGTTTCCAAGAATCTCAACTCAGTATCTTAGCAGAGCACAAACATTTCACAGTATTTTGGAAGCAACCACAAACAGGTCACGCTACAGCACGTGCTTGCCTTAAACCTTGAAAGAATTAAGCTTTTGGTCAGGCCTGCCTAGATTTGAACCCCTCGCCTACAAATTATAGACAGTTCTCCACAGAAATTTAAATATATTCCTTTAGTCATGTGTTTTCTTGAGCACAGTGTGCCTTCTAGTAGCTACTTCAGAGTCTTCGGTCAACACACATACATAATAACACTAGAATGTAGGATTTCTGCTCCCACTATCCACACATACACCCGAGAGGGCGGTGAGGTAGAGCTGTATTATAGGTGGAGGGTAGGTCTTGAAAGGCATAACCTTATACCTTACCCCACTAAGCATTGGTCATGTCCCTATTACACACATCATCGAAAATACCTTTAATGTTGAAAAAATGCCTACAATTATTTTCCAGGCTGTCTTAAATCCCTTGTTTACCCATTACAAAAGACCACCCCCAACCAAAGCTTCTTTCCGAATGGCCCTCTTTCCTGTCTATCCCCTCTTTGTCTCTCTTCATCCCTATTCCTAGCCCTACGTCAGCCCACCCTTGTCCCGCAGCTATGCTTTGAATCACTCCTTATACTCTAGTACATTCCCCTCCTTATAATTCTGCATTTACACCAGTCTTACTTGAGGGACCAGCACCATGAGGGGTGATGTCAGTGGTACACGTGCTAGCAGTGGGAAGATTAGCTCATTTTTTGATGGCTTACATGTTCTGGTTTGCAGGAGCGAGAACAGAGAACATGGAGTGAAATAACGATAATGCAAGATTATTCCAACAGTTATTGTAGAAAATAACATTTTTCAAGATGTCTGTGACAGCAGTAATGTTTCACGTTGGTGTAACGCTTCCTACCAGTGTTGTAAAAAAGATGCAAGCAAAGCATGCTTCTATTATCGAGAAAGGAGCCTCATTTTACCACTTTGGAAGATGAAATGGTGAGTCAAAATGCCATAATTTGAAACTTATGGTGGTTCGACCCCTCGAGCAGGTACATTAACCCGTTTGGCTCTATTACATTCTTAATGTCATCGGACATTTTAGAAAGTATTACAGTAATAACAGAGCCTTTCTGTTTCGACTGGTGTAGTGTAATAATAGCTGTCTCCCTGGGCAAATTGGTAATATTTCTAATCTCCCGCCTTTCAACACTGGATGATTAGTTAAGTGCCCTTAAAGGCTCGGGCCGGGAGGTCAGTGGAAGGACATCTTTCTTTTTCCGAGTCTGCCTTGTTTTTCTCATGCAGTTGTTATTGAAGATGTATTTTAGCTCTCTGCTCTCAGTTGAGATTGCGAGGATCTCTGTACACAACAGCAACAGGGCTGCAACAGTGCACAGTTCACGCGCATACTTTGATATATAGAGGAGCAGTGATTGGGCACTAGGATTTAAATGTCTAGTCTCTATATAAAGCTTCATCCTGGCAGCTGTTATGATTCTATGTGACCCAGTTCTTGCAGAATTGGGAACGAAAGTACAAGCTCCCACCTCCCCTCTTCCTGTTGCGACCAGTGCTGGCCCCTCTCCCCACAGTGCTTTATTTGTGCCGGTGGTGTGCACCAGCGCTTATTTTTGGAGGCGGGGACTTATTTTTCATCATCAGATTTTGGCCCAAAGAAAGAAAGAGAAAGGTAAAGAAGGGAGAAAGGAGAAGGATGAAGAGAAGAAACAGTGACAAAGAGAGAAGGCAGGGATGTAAAGAACTTGCTGAGGGACATATAGAGACAGGAAGTGTAGGGTGGTGAAAGAGACGTAAAGTGGAATCAAGACTAGACGGCGTTGGGGTTCATCAACCTGGCACATGGCAGCATTAGCGGCATGCTCCTACGAAAAGCTTTGGGCCCATTCACCTATTATTTTTCTAACAAATGAAACATTTTCACCTCTGCTCCTGAAGAAGCCCACTCCTATGCAACTGTGCCTTCCAGATGCCTGGCAATGCAAGTTTCACACCCTGCAAGGCCGTTCTCCCCTAAATGAACTTTAATTGAATCTTTTAAAGACGCTAACTGATGAAGAAAGACCAGCAAGCATACTAGCATGGCTTAAATTTTCCTAGTTGTGGCTAGGAAAAGTCTAGCATGCACGATAACCCGAAGCTCTGCTGACTTTTGTGGTATGGTAAGCACATCATAGATGCGTTAAAAAACAAATATCGCCACATCCTCCTGGTATAAGCTATTTCTAATTCTAGTGTCTGATGTACAAAGCAATTTTGCAGTCCCAAATCGTGTGATTCACAAAATCACAGGGTTTACAACTGCAGAGTGGCTGTTTGTCATATACTAAACCCATTTTGAGATTCGGTGATTGGGTACCAAATCACAAAATGGGTTTCAATATATTACATCATCACTCATGATATCTTCTATGACATGATTGATAATATCACTGGAACATCTGATGACAAGACTGTCCATGGGCGGGAGGGGGGGGGGGGTGAGTTATAGTGACCTTAGCGCACAAATTAAATTTACTAGAGAACTCCAACTGGTGAATTTCAGTTTTTTAATTTATTTATTTTTTACTTTAAAACGTTATGTTGTCACTGACATTTTAACATAACGGTATAGGTACTTTAACCTTTGTTTTTTTCAGTGAATATACATATACATATATATATATACATATATATACATATATATATATATATATATATATATTTCAAGAAGAACACTCACTTCACATTCCATGATGTGAAAACAAGCCGACCAGCCAGTCACGAATAACAGTCATTTAATTTTAGCAGAAAGTTCAGCATAACGCGTTTCGACCCTTCCTGGGTCTTAATCATATGCAATCACAAAGTGGTCAATTGCTCTCCCCCCTAAAATATCAGATAGACAGTGAAGAAGGACTCACAGTGGAAATGGGTCAGCTCAAACAATAATCACATTGAAATAACATGTTGTTCCAAAATACTGGGGATCAGTAAACACCTTTAGCAATTGAATACTCTAATGTTGAAACATAAAATGTATAATGTTTAACACAAACGAGCCACTTTCACTAATCACATTCCCATGTTATCAATAGTTCAGGGACCACAATATCCATAATGCTTTGCAGCTGTGTGTTTGTCCAGCCATATCCTTCAATGTCACCTCTTTATACGATACAAGCTACTTTCACATCACAGGTGTGGAAATACCTGCAAAGAAAGCAGCAGTGTTGTCCTGGTTTCCTGTATAAATAGCCACGATAAGCCAGAATGTGGCACGCCTGTGTGGCACTGCTGATGTGGCAAACCATCAACAGCACAGTTGGACAGGTGTGGGCATAAGAAGGGAGTGGCGCTGCTCTCTGAGCCCAGCCCACTGGCCTGAAAGGGGGCCACCAGCCACATTTCTATCTGGGATTTCCCTAGTGTGTCACATGGCCAATCTGATGCTGACATTACATAGTAGACAGTGGCTTAGAAGAGACTGTTCTGGCCAGACCCACTGTGGTGTACTGCTGACTCCACTGGACCCCGCCCACAGGACTGAAAAACCAGGTCTGTGATCACATGAGTCACATAACTGGGAGCAGGAGGTTAAAGAAGAGCAAAGGAATGAGAAGAAAGCACAGGAGGTTAAAGAAGAGCAAGGGAATGAGAAGAAAGCACAGGAGGTTAAAGAAGAGCAAAGGAATGAGAAGAAAGCACAGAAGGTTAAAGAGCAAAGGAATGAGAAGAAAGCACAGAAGGTTAAAGAGCAAAGGAATGAGAAGAAAGCACAGGAGGTTAAAGAAGAGCAAAGGAATGAGAAGAAAGCACAGGAGGTTAAAGAAGAGCAAAGGAATGAGAAGAAAGCACAGGAGGTTAAAGAAGAGCAAAGGAATGAAGAAAGCACAGAAGGTTAAAGAAGAGCAAAGGAATGAGAAGAAAGCACAGGAGGTTAAAGAGCAAAGGAATGAGAAGAAAGCACAGAAGGATAAAGAAGAGCAAAGGAATGAGAAGAAAGCACAGGAGGTTAAAGAAGAGCAAAGGAATGAGAAGAAAGCACAGGAGGTTAAAGAAGAGCAAAGGAATGAGAAGAAAGCACAGAAGGATAAAGAAGAGCAAAGGAATGAGAAGAAAGCACAGGAGGTTAAAGAAGAGCAAAGGAATGAGAAGAAAGCACAGGAGGTTAAAGAAGAGCAAAGGAATGAGAAGAAAGCACAGGGGGTTAAAGAAGAGCAAAGGAATGAGAAGAAAGCACAGGGGGTTAAAGAAGAGCAAAGGAATGAGAAGAAAGCACAGGAGGTTAAAGAAGAGCAAAGGAATGAGAAGAAAGCACAGGAGGATAAAGAAGAGCAAAGGAATGAGAAGAAAGCACAGGAGGTTAAAGAAGAGCAAAGGAATGAGAAGAAAGCACAGAAGGTTAAAGAAGAGCAAAGGAATGAGAAGAAAGCACAGAAGGTTAAAGAAGAGCAAAGGAATGAGAAGAAAGGAGGTTAAAGAGCAAAGGAATGAGAAGAAAGCACAGGAGGTTAAAGAAGAGCAAAGGAATGAGAAGAAAGCACAGGAGGTTAAAGAAGAGCAAAGGAATGAGAAGAAAGCACAGAAGGTTAAAGAAGAGCAAAGGAATGAGAAGAAAGCACAGAAGGTTAAAGAAGAGCAAAGGAATGAGAAGAAAGCACAGGAGGTTAAAGAAGAGCAAAGGAATGAGAAGAAAGCACAGGAGGTTAAAGAAGAGCAAAGGAATGAGAAGAAAGCACACAGGCCAAACAGGCGGTATGCCAATTTCAAGGTTTCGTTTATTTATTTATATAGCGCACGCAGGGCAAAGAATTCAAGCTTCAAGGCGCATAAGGATAATGAGATCTCATCAGTTTGAAAGGTAGCCAAGATGTGTGCATGTGGGCACCTCTTTACCACGTAAAACTAAAGAAACTTAACAGAGTGGGTGAAAGAATTCACGTCACCGGCGCAGCTAATTCTGGTGCAATGTAAAGGCCATATTAGGCAGCTGCCTAGGGTGCAACCAGCAGGGAGGCGCTAGGTTGCATCTAGAAGAATTCAAAACCGCCCCATTGCCAGAGAACAGGCTACCCACAATGCCAATCGGTCTACAGCACCAAAGTGCCAGCTTCGCCCTTTGCACAACCCTGCGGAGAGGCCTGGCAGCAAGAAACGAGAAGAGCTGTGTGGAAAACGCACCGGGGCTCATTACAATGCACAGCGCAATATTAATGGCATTTCATGTCTTTTTCTCCTGACAAGACATTTCACGAGCCGCTGTTTATGTGATCGCAGGGTGAATTAAATCCCTGCTGCCATTTCAAGCCTCGGGAGCAGCATCTCAAATAGGTCGAACAAGTTGGGGAGCTGCAAATCAGACGGGTGATGTTTAAACCGAGAGTCAGAGGATGGCAGGTGAGATAAATGGCTCACTCATTAAATATTAATTTCTTTTTCATGTGCTCCACACCACTCAACTTGTTAACAAAATAGAAAATGGAACACTAGGCATTCCAACAGGCTGTGATTTTATACTAGAGCGGTTGTGACAACAGCATATGTTGTGCAACAAAATTCAATTTTATTATAGAAAAAAAATCTTCCCCCCAGAACACAAAAAAAACTGTAGTTCACCTGGAATTATTTATAAGAGACAATATGCATCTCATGCAACATACAAGAAGAAAGACTCTTACAAGGAGGAAATCAGAAAATAAAATGCCTTCTTCAGAGGGGAAAAACAAAGTTTCTTTTCGGATATAAAGCCATAATCTGCCTGCTGTGAGATGAATATTAGCCAAAAGTTCTTCTATCCTGCGAAAAAAACAAATCTCCTTCAGAACATAAAATACACACAAAAATATATAATCTCAAACGTCATTCAGATTGTCCTTAGTTGGTCAAAATACGTTTAATTTGGTCATAAAACTATTTCCCAAATGGCCAAAAATTGCATCCTCATTCACTACTCGGTTTCCTGCTGTCCCAAGAAGGTATGGTGCAGATGTTGGAACGGTGCTGCAGGGCAGCACCTCTCAAGTCTCCTTACCAAATGCAGGAGGTTGGGTGTGATGGGCCTTGACATTTAAATCTACTACAATCCCGTGTAGTATTAAAGTGAGGGTCACTGAACCGTCTCGTATTTCTAGTTCATTGTAACATTACTGATGCATCCTTTTCTTTGCTCACACAACAAGTTGACTTTACTCAATAGGTTCTGAACATTGTTGTGTGTGTGTTTTTGGTGGCTAGTTTGTCCACAGGCCTATTTCAGATTTCCATATGTATCCGGAGCTGTGTCTTCACGGCTACTTCCCCAACACTCATTCTTATGTGACTAAGGGAAACATATCACTGCATAATTTGCCACTGATTATTACAGCAGCCCCGGCCGCCCACAATCTGTCAGGCCGGAAGGCATCTGGGGGCGATCTGCATTAACACACAGGCATAGTCAGTCACAGATAAGGTAGGAATAGGTACCCTTTACTCCACATAGACAATAGCAAACGTCTTTGATGCACATCACTACTACTTTACTTTTGAAAAACTTAAGGTCGGATCTCATGGTGAAAAACAGGGCTTTAGGACTAGAAATGTCTTGCTTTCACTGTGCAGACCGCAAAGCTCCGAGATGAACCAATAGGTGCCTCCATACCACACTGAAGTAAGCACCCTAGGAGTGCTTTCTCATAAGATACACTTTCCAAGGGTCACAAATCTGTAGAACATTTATAACTTCAGAGGAAGGGTTCACAGTCTCTAGAGCAACCCACAGCGGAACGGGGGTGGCGGGGGAGGGGCGGATGAAAAATAAAAATAAAGATCACTTACCTGTTCATGCCACATGCTTCTCATCGTCCTCAGCTCTTCCTCGCTCCCGGAGGCAGGAAACACCCAGGCTCCCCTAAGCTGCGTGCACCATGACAGCAGCATCGTAATTGGTCTTAGCGTCCTGGTTCGGTGCACAGACGGGGACTGCGAACCAGCGAATCATCTCCACCCAGGCTGTGCATTACAGCCTGGTGGAAAACATTCTAAGCGTGCATGACTGTTTGGCCGGCCCAAGACGGCCGGCCAAACCGGCATGCGCACTTAAGGTGCATATACCACTCCTCCTCCTGCACTGTGACAGAAGCCCAGCTCCGCCGCCCAAGCTGGCTCCGTAGAGAAAAATAAAATGATAATAACACCGTGTTATTTGTTGCACTACTCATAAGCAGTGGGGCGACGCTCCTCCACCTTAGCAGAGGAGCTGCCGCTGACAACCCTTGGTGTATCAGGCCCGAGGGTTGCTAGAGAATGTGACGCAAAAGGGGCCGTTCTTACCAAAAAGATACATGCTCCCACCAGATGTTCCATCAAAGAAGTGCTGATGTGTGTCCCAACTATTATTTTGGCCAAGTCCTAGCCCTTCCTAGGAGGTAGACCTCTGAACCATGATCAATCTTGTAACAAATAGGCTGGAGGAAGGGAAGACAGCTAAAAATATACCCTTATGTGGAGAGGGTCCCTTATTGTAGAGGAATTAAGTGTCTTGAAAGTGTATAACCAAAGAGCTGCAAGAATTCCTCCACTGAGCAGTATCCTGGTGTCTCGTGCCACGGCTGAATGTTCTGGAGCATGGAATGTTGTCTGTGTGTAGAAATGTTCTCTTTTCCTGATTTCACTCATGCCTGCTACAAGGGTTACAGAGGATTCTCGAGTCTGAGCTGGAAACATAATTGCTCCTGGTGGGGTTTAGTGTTACCCAAGTAGTTTAACCTAGTAAGTGACCTCGAGCTGCAATTAAACTCACTCTATGTTGTACCTTGTGGTGTAAATTCGCAAGTAGCACACAACGTTGGATCAATTGAAAGGTAGGTAAATTGCACTGCAAATAGCTGAGACGCTGATGCTGTGATCACTTCTCCCAGCTTTCAACCATCCACCTATTGAACCTCTCTACCTCACACAGCACATACTCCCACACTCCATTTTCCATACTGACACGCTCAAGCTATCACAACATGCCTGAAAATTCAAAGAAGACCTCTTTATACAAATGCAACACACTGCCTTATACCACTCGCCATACCCAGCTGTCGGGCTCACTATGCCATGCTCATTAGCAGCCCACTGCCAACTATTAAGATGGCACAAGACTGTAAGGTCCACCTCTAAGGTTAGGGTTCATGAGTCCTATGAGGCTGGTTACTCTTGAAGGGGCAGCCTTGTGATTACAACAGATGGAAGGACAGGCTGGCAAGTGCAGGGCACTCACAGAGTGTGCATCGGCGAAGGGCACATCTGGCAGATCTAGCAGGTGGGCATATAGGTCGATTCACTTTGCCGGAGGACTCTCTGGATCTGGGTGGTGCATAAGAAAGGAAGCTCTAAAACCTCTACACCTGTGCAACCATGATGGGTGCCATCTTGGAAGACGTAAACAAAGACCGGTGGCGAATAAGCTTTTGATATTAACATTAGAAGAATGAGCTTACCAATTCACCAAAATGCCAGGAGTACCGGAAGTGAAGCCATGCACGGTTTGGCAGCTGATGACATCATATGATTGAACTACTGACCCATCCTTGGCTCCTATTTGCTGTAGAAGGACCAAGGAGAGGTTCAACAAGCCCCGATTTGATTTGATTTTGGATTTGTGTAGCGCTCGAATGCCCGAAGGCATCTTGACGCTGTTGCCAGCAAGGAACAAAAGGCTACAGATGAGAGACATGGTAAGTGCTTTAGTTAGTAAAAAGCCAAGTTTTTAAGGATTTTCTGAAAGATAATAAATTTGGACTGTTCTTTATATCTGCTGGGAGCGAGTTCCATGTTTTGACAGTTCCTAAAATGAAACTCCTTCCTCCCCAGTGTTAAATCTGTAACAGTTTACTGTGGGAAGACCTTAAGTTTCTAGACTAGAGGGTGCATACCAAATCAGGTGGTACTTCAAATAATGTGGACCGGTACCGTGCAGTGCTTTATATCCTAAACATAGGGATTTGAACTTGATCCTTTTTCCGAATGGAAGCCAGTGCAGGGTTTTTAAACCATGGGTGACTGACTGATATTTTGGGATATCCAACAACAAGCGTGCCGCTGCATTTTGGAACTGCTGTAAAGTTTGTCGGTGCTGTGTTTGGATATTCACATTCAGTGCATTTCCATAGTTCAGTCTGGATAGGGCTAATGCTGTCACAAGTGTCTTTTGCAGGTCTAAAGGTATAAAAGGGTGGATTTTTCAAATCATCTTTAGGATGAAAAAGATTGGGGAGGTAAGGGTGCTGATCTGATCTTTAAAGGTCAGTTTATCATCGAAGATGAAGCCTAGATTTTCTCACCTTCTTCACTGGTGCTGGAAGATCGCCCAGTGTTGATGGCCACCATTTAGGTGACCCGAAGGAGGTGTCTACACCCAGGAGGAGAACTTTCGTTTTTCTGCCGTTAAATTTTAAACAAAGCGATACCAAAGGGGATGATGGACTGAGCGTTTGAGCTAATCAAACACTCACCCCCAGTCAACTGATCTGGGTTTAATCCATCATCATTCTTTAGCTCACTCCACCACCCCAGTTCAGACATGGCCATATGCAAATCATTCTGACCCTGTGCCTCATGGGAACAGTCCAGCCCGAACTGCCAAGCCATGTCTTCCCTGGACCGGAAACAAGCATCCTGGGACCGGTTTCTGGCTATTCAGCCATCATCAGCCAGGCTAGCTTGAATCCAGTGGCAAAGTGAGCAAGGGACCCACGTCTGGGCATACCCTGCCAACTTAGGGCGAACAAAGCGATACCAAAGGGGATGATGGACGGAGCGCTTGAGCTAATCAAACACTCACCCCCAGTCAACTGATCTGGGTTTAATCCATCATCATTCTTTAGCTCACTCCACCACCCCAGTTCAGACATGGCCTAATGCAAATCATTCTGACCCTGTGCCTCATGGGAACAGTCCTGCAACTGCCAACTTAGGGCGAACAAAGCGATACCAAAGGGTATGCCCAGACGTGGGTCCCTTGCTCACTTTGCCACTGGATTCAAGCTAGCCTGGCTGATGACGGCTGAATAGCCAGAAACCGGTCCCAGGATGCTTGTTTCCGGTCCAGGGAAGACATGGCTTGGCAGTTCGGGCTGGACTGTTCCCATGAGGCACAGGGTCAGACTGATTTGCATATGGCCATGTCTGAACTGGGGTGGTGGAGTGAGCTAAGAATGATGATGGATTAAACCCAGATCAGTTGACTGAGGTGAGTGTTTAATTTGCTCAAGCGCTCCGTCCATCATCCCCTTTGGTATCGCTTGTTCGCCCTAAGTTGGCAGGGTATGCCCAGACGTGGGTCCCTTGCTCACTTTGCCACTGGATTCAAGCTAGCCTGGCTGATGACGGCTGAATAGCCAGAAACCGGTCCCAGGATGCTTGTTTCCGGTCCAGGAAGACATGGCTTGGCAGTTCGGGCTGGACTGTTCCCATGAGGCACAGGGTCAGACTGATTTGCATATGGCCATGTCTGAACTGGGGTGGTGGAGTGAGCTAAAGAATGATGATGGATTAAACCCAGATCAGTTGACTGGGGGTGAGTGTTTGATTTGCTCAAACGCTCCGTCCATCATCCCCTTTGGTATCACGTTAAATTTTAAACAGTCGGAACTCATCCACTGATTTACCTGCGTCAAACATTTGTTTAATCGGTCTGCAGTTTCTTCAAGATTGCTAGAGACTGAGACCACAAGCTGAGTATCATCAGCGTAAGAGACAACTGAGAACCCGAAATCCTTAATGATTTTAGCCAGAGGGGTAACAAAGATTAAAAAGTGTAGGGCTTAAGGGTGAGTCCTGTGGTACCCCACAAGGTAGTCTGAATTGGTCGGACGAAAAGGCTTCCATCTCTACCGATTGAACCCGGTTAGAGAGAAATGACTTCAGCGCTGTACCTTTTATCCCTAAGTCTGATAGCCGATTAACCACGATTTCATGGTTCACTGTGTCGAAGGCCGCCGGCAGATCCAATAGAATCAGGGCAGCCCTACCTCCTTCATCCAAAATAGCTCTCAGTTCTTCAGAGGCCATGACCAGAGCAGTCTCAGTGCTGTGACCTTCCCAGAATCCGTATTGAGAAGGATCTAGTAGATCATTGGAAAAGATGAAAGACGTGAGTTGTATATTTAATGCCTTTTCTAACACCTTAGTCGGGAAGGGTAGTCTAGAGATTGGTCTATAACTACTGTGATCGGAGGGATCTAAATTAGTTTTTTTTTATAAGTGGAAGTACTGAGGCTATTTTCCAAACATCTGGAAAAGAGCCTGAGCTAATGATCTTAAAAACGACCACTAATTGGTCACTGATAATTTCAGAATCAAGGTGAACTGTTTCCAGTTTACTTTCTTTGCCTGCAACTGCTTTCATGGCCCCTGAGAGATACAAAGATACAAAAGGGCAATCCGGAAGCAGCAGCTGATAGTTCTGTTTACCCGTTATAGACGTCATTACCCAGCATGCAAAGCACCTTCGGCCTACAATGTCATGGCTGAGTGACAGTGTCACACATGACATGGGCCACTTGACAGCTACGATTGCAATGCACATCGCAGCATGATCAACAACTCTCGTTTGAGGCACCAACAGCGACTGATGTCACCATATGTGACAAGAGAGGTAGCCACAACCTGTCACAGAAGAATCGGATGCGCTCTAGCCCTTTCAACCGCTGGTAACGCACCGCAGGGAAATATGACAAATTGTTCCTCGGCTGCTATTACTTTAGCCCTCTTTTGTGTGCAGCCGAAGATGTTTCTTTGCAGAGAACCTGGGAAGCTTGTTGTTTTGCCCACTGAATAAAAAAAAATGTTAAAAATCAAAGTGCCCTTGTCATTGTCTGACAGGAATGAATGGCTTAGAACAAAATATTTTGAGACACATAAATCAGAAATAGCTTGCTCGAACTGGAGCAGGTTTTTCATATCCATGTCTCACTTCATAGCAGCTTAAGAATGCAGTTTGCATCTAACCATTGTTTAAGGGGCTGAGGAGTTGCAGATTGTTGCGTTATGTTAAGGCTGCTTTGCCATTAGTATGGTCTTAATTGTGTAGCGCTTACTAATATGTATGTGCTCCAGTAGGGCTTTGTGGCACTGGTTGAACAGAGTCAAAACCATTTGTTAACATTGTGTCTTGTTACGCTTCCTATAGTTTAGACGTGACCAGTATTGGATAGTGACGGCAAGGTTAGAATACACCAGTTCATTGTTTAGTGATGGATTACATTAGTTAGTGCCTAGCCTGATCCTGCTACAGAACTGTGTGGAGCACTATATAACATAGGAGTTCCATTCACCAAACTATTTGCATATATTGGATAGTGACGGCAAGGTTAGAATACACCAGTTCATTGTTTAGTGATGGATTACATTAGTTAGTGCCTAGCCTGATCCTGCTACGGAACTGTGTGGAGCACTATATAACATAGGAGTTCCATTCACCAAACTAATAGCATATATAAGCTTAACTGCTGTGTGCAAATATTCTAGTAAAGAGGGAAACATCCATTATCAGGTGGAATTATTTTCCTTTTGAATGGATTTGCTCTTGCAGTGGGATTAAACTACTCACAGGGGCCTGGTGGTGAGAGTTCCAGGGTGGGGGCACCGACACAGCCTTCGTGAACACCAACAATCCCACAAGTTTGTAGGCAGCTACACATTTGTTTGTAGACTTCCATCATGAAAAAACTATCGTGTCAAGGGCAGAGTAAATCCATTTTCATGGAAGTGAAAGAAGATAGGACACCCTCAAAATTAGTGGGGTGCAGAAAGACTGTTTTCCACGGGGGAAAACACAAAAAGGGAAAAAGAGCAAATTTACTGCAACTTTAAATTTCATTGCCTTTACGTAAAACTATAAATATGCGACAGTCACAGCTTCCCAAGAGTATTCCTAGAAGGCAGAAATGTACTCAAGTCACTGATGTAAGGATATGAGTGTATTTCAGACTTTCCAGTGGGGACGTTTGTGGATCAGACACAAGGCACCAGGGAGAAACTGTCCTGAGCTTTGGGCACTTGGACAGAGGCTTCAACTAAACACCATCCGATATTAGTTTAATCCTTTTCTCTGGCCACCACAGGTTTATATTCCAAATCATTTCTTGTAGAGAAGAAATCACAGTAATTGACAAGCAAGAAACGGTTTTCCTTTTCCCTTCAGGTAAGCTTTTTTGTAACTAGGTAACATTAGGGTAATATTCTTACTGTCACTGTGTCTCGCAGATGAAAGCACCTGAGAAACCAACACAGAATAACATGTATGTGTGAAGTACACATTCACCGAGAAAGGTATCATGAAGCTGAAATAATAGAGGTTTCTTGTTAACTAGCTCAATGGTACTCATTTTATTGACCTCAGAAGCTGAAAGGCTGAGAGGACCCATCGAGATTCGAACCTGTAACCATGAGATCAAAGAAAGATCCCTGCAGTGGATGCATTCAAAGATCCCGGCAGTGAATGCAATCAACGATCCCTGCAGTGGATGCAATCAACGATCCCTGCAGTGGATGCATTCAAAGATCCCTGCACTGGATGCCTTCAAAGATCCCTGCAGTGGATGCCGTCAAAGATCCCTGCACTGGATGCCGTCAAAGATCCCTGCACTGGATGCCGTCAAAGATCCCTGCACTGGATGCCGTCAAAGATCCCTGCAGTGGATGCCTTCAAAGATCCCGGCAGTGAATGCAATCAACGATCCCTGCAGTGGATGCATTCAAAGATCCCTGCAGTGGATGCCGTCAAAGATCCCTGCACTGGATGCCGTCAAAGATCCCTGCACTGGATGCCGTCAAAGATCCCTGCAGTGGATGCCTTCAAAGATCCCGGCAGTGAATGCAATCAATGATCCCTGCAGTGGATGCATTCAAAGATCCCTGCAGTGGATGCCGTCAAAGATCCCTGCACTGGATGCCGTCAAAGATCCCTGCAGTGGATGCCTTCAAAGATCCCGGCAGTGAATGCAATCAACGATCCCTGCACTGGATGCATTCAAAGATCCCTGCAGTGGATGCCGTCAAAGATCCCTGCAGTGGATGCCGTCAAAGATCCCTGCAGTGGATGCCTGCGAAGATCCCTGCAGTGAATGCAATCAACGATCCCTGCAGTGGATGCCTTCAAAGATCCCTGCAGTGGATGCCGTCAAAGATCCCTGCAGTGGATGCCGTCAAAGATCCCTGCAGTGGATGCCGTCAAAGATCCCTGCAGTGGATGCCGTCAAAGATACCTGCACTGGATGCCGTCAAAGATCCCTGCAGTGGATGCCTTCAAAGATCCCTGCAGTGGATGCCGTCAAAGATCCCTGCAGTGGATGCCGTCAAAGATCCCTGCAGTGGATGCCGTCAAAGATCCCTGCAGTGGATGCCGTCAAAGATCCCTGCACTGGATGCCGTCAAAGATCCCTGCAGTGAATGCCGTCAAAGATCCCTGCAGTGGATGCCTTCAAAGATCCCTGCAGTGGATGCCTTCAAAGATCCCTGCACTGGATGCCTTCAAAGATCCCTGCACTGGATGCCTTCAAAGATCCCTGCATGGATGCCTTCAAAGATCCCTGCACTGGATGCCTTCAAAGATCCCTGCAGTGGATGCCTTCAAAGATCCCTGCAGTGGATGCCTTCAAAGATCCCTGCAGTGGATGCCTTCAAAGATCCCTGCAGTGGATGCCTTCAAAGATCCCTGCACTGGATGCCTTCTAAGATCCCTGCACTGGATGCCTTCAAAGATCCCTGCAGTGGATGCCTTCAAAGATCCCTGCAGTGGATGCCTTCAAAGAGCCCTGCAGTGGATGCCTTCAAAGAGCCCTGCAGTGGATGCCTTCAAAGAGCCCTGCAGTGGATGCCTTCAAAGAGCCCTGCAGTGGATGCATTAGCTCTCCAGTTTGGCTGCTACTGGAAGAAAAAAGCAATGTGCAGGTAGACCCACGAGAATGTCAGTCAGGCCCCTGCCGATGACCCTCTGTATCAGGGACGTACAGCGCTGGTGCCAAAGGGCTCGATCCATGCAAGATTTTCAGGCAATGCACATAAAATCATTTCAAATAGTTTTTATTGGGTTTTTTAATAAATCAATGTTGTTTTACACTGATCCGCATAAAATCGTATACAATAAATCTAAGAACATAATTTGCGTAATCAATGGTTAGGCTGAAAATATGGCATGGATCCAACCCCTCTGAACCAACTTTGTACTCCCTGTCCCAGTGGGTGTCTCCAGTGAGTGATTCAGAACTACAGGCTGGTGGAGCACCATGGTTTAACTGTGGACTGCCTCTGCGAATGAGGCACAAGCCGGCAGGACTAGCTGCACATTCAACATAACACCAAAATATGGAAAACCGCAGCCAGGAATGGGAAGGGATCTATGCTCACTTTGAGTGCATTCAAAAAGGCTTTTTCACAGAGGAGTACCAGACCTTGGGATAAACAGTAATGGTCAAGATACAGTTTATTCTACAAATGCCGCACAATTTGTGGCATCTATGCGAGTAGTGCTATATACAGTTTAGTGAGTTAACTATATGATTTGAAGAGGGCGGGGCACAAGCACTATAGAATTCAGTAACAAACCAGAGGCTGCCCACTTCCGCTTTTAATTGCTATCAATAGTGCACACGTAATTCTAGCATTATAGCAAGTCTGCAATATTTGTCAATTGAAACGAGGATTTTCACAGCTCAGTAGACTAATGCACACACTGCAGGACTCTTTGTTGGATCTACTAGTCATAGGTTTGAATGCTACAGGCCCACCCAGCATTTCATCCGTCTACAGTGGATAACATGAGTACCACTAAGTAAAGTAACAATAAACATCTGTTCTTCGGCACCATGATGACTCTAGCAGGTGAATATGCGCTTAATACATTAGGTTATATTTGGGTGCATTCAGCTAACCAGTAATGGCTCCAAATACTTATTTGCAAAAAAAATTAACATAAATGAAGGTGTACATAACTAGTAGCATAAGCTGTATCATGTAACCATGACACATAACTTTCATAATATATAAAACCACAGCACATCCATCACTAAACTGTAAGGCCTACGGTGACTGCAGCAACTGCATACGCTATGAAAACAATCACAGAATAGCATCAAGAAACAGGTCTTATAAATCAAGACTGGAAAGAGGAAAATGAGAGAAAACGTTGCAGTTTGACTGGCATATTGATGCCACAACTGAAAGTCAACAGACCTACATGGCTTTAAATTAAATTTCAGCCGAGGCAAAAAAGTGCTATAAATGCGTTCAAGATCTGAAGGAGGTTTGACTCATAGATATGTTTACACTGGGGCTGTTAACCTGAAGAAGGGTCAGTGCCTAAGGGGCCGAAACATCTGTCATGGGATTTAACATCAGTATCCTCCCGCCTCCAGTGCCTTATCTGCACTCCTCACTGCCAGGACCATCAGGTTGTCAGCGGTCTCTGGGTTCTTGAGGACACCCTCACCAATACATATAAATTGGAGACAGAAAGTCCACACCTTGGATAGGGAGCAATTCTGAGCTATCCAAGTTGTCACATTTTTCAACAAAGAATCCACTCATTACCTACAGCTATTTGTAAAATGTCCCATATGTACCCAAAGTTAATTCTATTCAACCAGGACCAGCTTGGATAGACTGATGGTTTATTTATTTATGATTTGTATATGGCTCTTCTCTTACCCCCAGAAATTATCATTGTGCTTTACATTTAAAAAAGAATGTGTGACCCGAGTCTCCACTGTATATTTAAACGATGTTAACAACAGTAGAGACAAAACTTCAAACTTGTAATTGCACGAAAGGGAGTATACGGACAGTCTGAGAGGAGATATGAGAATGTGAAGGACAGTATCTGAGGCTAGAAAGAAAAACAGCCCTTTTATCTCTAGCCGAGTAGCAAAAGGAGCTAATCGTTCAGGTGAGAGCTGAATAATAGTTTCTTATTTGGTTTTTTTCAGAATACGCCTAAAGTAATGTATTCCACAATGAGTAGACCCAGAAAAATAGTTCGACTCAGCCAAGTGAGATATGATTGTTGGATGGGGAAGGGGATAGGAGAAGGAGGAGATATGGCCTAACAATCAAAGTTGCAAACTTTGGAACTAGAAAACAAAACATATTTATAAAGCACAACTGTGACCTGAAAGGTATCCTGGCGCGAGCCCGATCAAAACCCCCAACAGAAACAGGCACCAACGCTCAATGCTGGGGACCTGGGTTTGACTTCTGGCATATGCGCAACATCATGTGATTCTGGGCAAATCACTTAATCTCCCTGTGCCTTCAAAAATAAAAATCTGACCTTGTGTAATGTAATCTGGTGCTTACGTAAAGTGCTCTAATGCCTCTTGGCCAAGTTTGTGCTATATGAAAACTACACACAAAGAAATTCCAGAAGAAAAGCAAAAATCCAGATGAATAACTAACTTCTTTGATTCTGAGGTTTTTGGACCCAGCAAATATACTAATGGCAGAGGGGGGAAATTTTGAGAAGGAAGTTTAAAAACCATTTTTTGCCCGATGATTATTCACTTATTTTTATTTATTTAGTTGGTTTTTACAGTGGCGGAAACTACTTCCATATCACTAATAGTGCAACTGGGAGGATGGGGGAGCAACGTGTATGAACGTGACTACAGAAAAAGTTAACTAAGTATAGGTCAGAATGCTAAATTGCGTTTCTGCCACCCTGGCATTTCCAAGTGGGCTACAGGTTAGGCGGCTGCTGTCAGATCAGGGCGAGCTGCCATGACCCAACCATGGCCCCATTCTAGTGACAGACTCCTTCAGAATGGGTCTGCGTTGAACATTTTTGACAGGGCTGATTTTGGTGTCTTGTCCAGACAAAGTCCGAAACCTTTGGGTGTGCTGATATAAAGATTTCATGGGCATGTAGGTTTGCAAACCTTTTCTGAATTTCAGGGCATTCTGTTTAAATTGGTGGTACAGAAGATTGAAGTTCTAGAATCTGGACCCTTCACGATGTAGACATCTCCCATAGAACCTCTTATATTTGGTGGGCTGGGAAGTAAGCATCGCGAAGGATGCCGATCTCAGGTCTCTGGTCAGCTGGTACTTTTGGAAGAGCTTGGTTTGGTGATTTGGAGACCAACCACGGACACTGTCTGATTATGGAATGCGTGATGTTGTTCTGCTAGCCGGAGAAGAGTAGGTATCACAGGGACAGGGAATTAGAGCTCTTCCCATTTTTGATAAGCCTGATAGCTTAGTTGTGATTCCTTTATCACTTACTGATGAGATCTGCTGGTAGATCAGAGTGAATAACATTGCAGGCTAGAAACTACCTAAACTGGCACAAGGTGAGTCGCTGTGAAAGCTTCCAGAGCAGTTGCACATCCTTCATAAGGATTAATTGGTGAAAGGTATTTCCCACCACGCAGTTGACTTGGGTGGATGAGGGCTAGGGACCCAGCATCCCTACAACACTCTCACTATTGAGTTTTCATCTAGAGAGAATTGTTTTCAGAATGCAAGAGAAGATATTCATGAGCCCACCTTCCATCTCTGGTGATGGTACCCTATTCTGGAATGCCATGAACACTTGTTCAGTGGAGGATGGGATGAATACCTTAAGGAAGTTTTACCCTTTGTATGTCGATGTAATAGGAATAGTTGAATGTCTTGCCCAGTCCACTTTCTGTCTTATTGAGCTTGTGGCCCTGCTTCCTGCCCTTCCAAATCCAAAGGGGCCCATGACACAGTGGCTGCCATGTTTGTGCTCTTGGACATACTCGCCCAAAAAACAAAGAATTTTAAAACCAACAAATTGCTGCCTTTGGAAATGAGCAACATTCTTGGGGTACCTGTCTTGATTTGTGTCAACCAGCCCTACATTTAGCTCAGCTACACAATGAACCACCCTTACTACTGCTGCCAATAGTTTGCCCCAAACAACATAACTTACCCCCACTAGATGTAACCCTTTAATCTTTTAACAAAGGTGGTGGTTTTGATGACCTCTCGCTGAGCCCTCACAGCTTGCCAAGTGCAGATCGCATATGACCCTGGTCACCCCCATCCAGGGCACATATTGCTGTTTGACCCAGAAACCCAGAGGAGGCCTCTTTCCCAGAACCTATTTGGCCCTACTGTAATTGCTGCTTTATAACAGACTGCAATCACCAAAGTATGCCAGGGAAAGCAGAAAGAGAGGAAGGGGAACCTGGGAGGAAACATCCAGCCTACAAGCTGCAGGTAACAGCTGGACATTTACAGTGAATGTAATGCAATATCCTCCTCTGTTAACCCCTACCAAACATCAGCATAAATTCACCTGTCCTCATTTCCCCACTCATGACCCCAAATATTTCCTATTACTCTGATCTAGCACAAAGAAACTTGAGTGAATGCATGGGATGGTGTGCTTGAGCACACAAGACGAATCCCATTTTAATAACACTGGACTAACCACTAACCTTGGGTTCCGGAGCAGCATACTGCCCGGGGTGAAGCGCTTCAACGCCTCATCAGGGATAATAAGCACTATATAAATGCAAAATACAAATACATAAGCCGCAGGGCGAGACTGGCAGTACCTGGCATCGGGCGTTTTCCCAGGAGGCTGGAAGAGTGGGGGCCGGTTTTGTTACTGGGGGGCGGTTTTGCAGCAGTGCTGCAATATCAGCCCCCAGAAACAAAAGCAGCAAGCAAGCATTCCCAGCCTCCCATGGCCAGGCAGTGCTTCCCCAGGGCTGGTCCGAGAAAATTGCCAGGGCTGCTTTGGGTTCCCAGACCGGCCCTGATAAGCAAGGAAGCGGGTGAAAGACGTAAAGCGCCGACTGCGCCAAACAAAGAAGAACCTGTGTAAATACAGTGGATCCTCCTTTTGGGTCAATTTTAGAGCAATCAGCAGAGAGACTCTTCCCCTTTAAAAATCATAACTATAGTAACCAATGATCTGAAACTCCTGGTTTTCAGTTGACCTTTCAAATGGAACAGAAGGCTTCCAAATTGTTTCTGTATTCCTGGTGGGCTCGTCGACTGTGAGGCAGATGGGAGTTTCCGCGTTGATGAATAGACCCAATGCTGGCTTATTAATAAACATCATGCATGGCTGTGCAGCTCCCGGGGCGGGGGCTTCCTGTTGATAGATTTTTTGCTGTTTCAATCTACAGACAGCCCCGAGCAGCAATTATTATGAAGGACAACCCTGGGCTGCAGGAAACCACAGTCGTTAAGATAAGAGCAAAGTCAGAGGTGACCGGAAATGCATGCTCTGCCCTCCCCGTGACACATCGAAAAAAAATCTTGTTTAAATAAATTCAATACTGATTGCACTAATAAGGGTACTATTGATATAATGCATATATATTTTAATTTGAGGAGGAAACAGTTGCGTACAGGATAAACAAAGTCAGATACAGGTTTGTTCTATGTTCATGGACACAGGCTCATTAATTGAGCCAAACTGTGTAGAGATTTCTGTGACTATGTTTACGATCCAAGATAATCTTTTGTACTCTTAACAGGAATTCACAAAGGGAATTCTGGCAGGCCGAAATACATTTAAGGATTTGGAGATCTGTAAATCCAGTGCATAATTTGAAAACAAATAAGTGCCAGGGTTCTCGTCAGGAGGCCCCTGCAGCTTTGCACCACACATTGCCATAGACATGATGCCAATGATAGTAACAACACTACTACTAACCATCCCACACAAGTGTGAAAATTCAGACTACTCCAGGCACCCAAAGAATGGCTTGGGTTGCAGGTAAGAGCCATTTTTAAATAATTAACTGTTGTTGAGGTCATCTCCAAATTGGCAGACAGTGCCACCTTGTGGCAGACTGTCACAAACACTGGTGTTGACAATCAAGTGCTGGTGCCGAGCACCGTAAACCACCGGCTCAAATTAAGCACTGTGTAAATCCCACTCAAGGGGTCATAGCATTTGACTTGGAAGTATGTTCGTACGTTTGTGTCCATTCACAAACTCCTCTCCCTCCCATTTCCACCCTAGAAAGGGTCTTAAATTTACTACTCCCCTTTTCAGGCGGAAAGGGGAATGGATCACACCTGAATTTGCTAGGGCAGTTAAGGAAGAGCTTCCTCCATGGAGAAAAATATTTTCCCTGTTGAGAAAAAAAAGCATTGGCAAAGTCAATTGGGCTCACCTACACAAGAGCTATTGTCTTAGCCAATATGTTTTAGCCATGTTGTACACCAGTGTGACTGTTGTTCCGTATGGCTAAAGGTTAATAGAGTAAAGAAGTAGCAAGGAGTTTTATAAAGTGGAGTAGAACGGACTGTTATGGAGTGGCATAAAGTAGAGTTGAGTGGCATAGAGTGGAGTGAAATGCAGTGATGTAGAGTGTTTTGTTCAGTAACGGCTCCTCCGCTAAGGCAGAGGAGCGTCACCCCACTGCTTTTAGCAGTGCAAAGAAGGAGAAATAAAATAAAAACACAATGTTGCTATCATTTTATTTTTCCGCGCTGAAGCAGGTTTTGGGGTGGGGTGGTGCTTGGCAGTCCTCGCAGCAAGCTGGGGAGGAGGAAATATGTGCACTAAAGTGCGTATGACGGTTTGGCCGGCTCTCTTGGGCCCACCAAACCATCATGCGCACTTAGAATGTTCCCCATCAGGCTGTAATGCACAGCCTGGAGGGAAACATACATAGGCTCCCACTGCCTGTCAGAGCGCCGAACCACGGCACTCAGACCAATCACAACGCTGCATCGCAGCATTGTTATTGACTAGGGGAGCCTGTTTGTGCTTCCTGTTCCAGCCAGACCAAGCAGACGAGAGACAGCAATGGAACAGAGTCGGCGGCCTTTAAAGCTAAATAAGGTTTATTTTTTAACCCCCCCCCCCTTGCTGTTCCGCCACCCTCATTCAGTACCAGCTGCGACTGGTGTTGTGGAGTGTCGCGGAGGGAGTAAAGTGTAGTAGAGTAGAAGGGTGTAGAGTGGAGTAAAGTGTCACAGTGGAGTAGAGTGGAGTAGCATAGAGTGTTGTGGAGTGGTGTAGAGCAGGTGTTGCTTTGAGTGGAAGGTGTTGCTTTGAGTGGAGTAGAGTGTTGTAGAGTAGAGTGGCGTAGAGCAGAGTAGATTGTCGTAGAGTGGAGTAATGTGGGAGAGTGGAATGGCATACAGTGAAGTAGAGGGTTGTAGAGTTACGTGGTGTAGAGCACAGTGGAGTCGCATAGAGTGGAGTGGCGTGGAGTAGTGCAGTGGAATAGAGTAGAGTAGTGATTCACAGAATAGAATGGAGTAAAGTGGCATGGAGAGGCGTAGAGCGTCGTAGAGTGCAGTAGTGTTGTAGAGTGGAGTAGCATAGAGTGGAGTAGAGTTTAATGGAGCAGAGCACCATAGAGTGGAGTATCGAAGAGTGTGGTGTCGTAGAGTGAAGTGTCATAGAGGGACCTAAAGTGAAGTGGCTTGAAGTGCAGTGGTGCATAGCAGATTGGTGTAGAGTGCATTGGCGTAGAGTGCATTGGCGTAGAGTGCATTGGCGTAGAGTGCATTGGCGTAGAGTAGAGTGACGTAGAGTAGAGTAGAGTGACGTAGAGTAGAGTGGTGCTGAGTAGAGTGCAGTGCCATAGAGTGCAGTGGAGAACAGTAGATTGTTTGAGAGTAGAGTAAAGTGGCGTAGAGTGGTGCAGGGTAGAGTGCAGTGGCAAAGTGTAGAGTGGTGCAGAGTGTTCCTTTCTGTGCCCCCTTGCTGCCCCTGATTGTGCTCGTTTTTCCTTTCTGTGCCCCCTTGCTGCCCCTGATTGTGCTCGTTTTTTCCTTTCTGTGCCCCCTTGCTGCCCCTGATTGTGCTCGTTTTTTCCTTTCTGTGCCTGTTTCCCGCCGCTGCGCCCCTGCGGCCCCGCCCCCTCACTGCCCATTCGCTGCCCCATTCCCTGCTCCTCCCTCCCACCTCCCCATTTATGGCGGCCGCTGCGTGGTGAAGAGAGCGACCCTTGACCTTGACTGGTAGGTCGCTCCCCCACCACACAGCTCCGTCTGTGTGCCCTGCTGCTGCCCCTGATTGTGCTCGTTTTTTCCTTTCTGTGCCCCTCTTGCTGCCCCTGATTGTGCTCGTTTTTTCCTTTCTGTGCCCCCCTTGCTGCCCCTGATTGTGCTCGTTTTTCCTTTCTGTGCCCCCTTGCTGCCCCTGATTGTGCTAGTTTTTTCCTTTCTGTGCCCCCTTGATGCCCTGATTGTGCTCGTTTTCCCTTCTGTGCCTGTTTCCCGCCGCTGCGCCCCTGCGGCCCCGCCCCCTCACTGCCCATTCGCTGCCCCATTCCCTGCTCCTCCCTCCCACCTCCCCATTTATGGCGGCCGCTGTGCGGCCGCGCCAAAGGCGCGCCAAAGGCGCGCCTAAGGCAAGCCAGGTCTGCGCCCGTCCGCGCCGTGACCGCGCCCAGCGCCAGACCCCCTGGTCCGGGCATCCCCCGCGCCCGCCACATCAACAGACGCCGATACGACGCCAGCACCCTCCACGCACTCAACCCCGGAAAAGATCACGCCTGCTACCAGGCCACCCCGAAGCGCACCCAAGGGCCCTTCACCTGCCGGAACTGCAGCTTCGCCAGCACCCGCCCCGCCAAACCACCGCCCAGGAAAGAACCCAACTACCTCAGATGCATCCTCCTCAACACCCGCTCCGCCCGCAAACACGCCATCGAACTCTGGGACCTTGTCGACTCAACCTCCCCAGACGTCGCATTCCTGACGGAGACCTGGCTGAATCCCGCTTCAGCCCGGACATCGCCATTGCCATCCCGGACGGATACAAGATCACCCGCAGGGACCGCACCAACGGAGTCGGAGGAGGCATCGCCATCGTCCACAGGAACACCCTCAGAGTCTCAACCAACACCGACGACACCCTCAGCACCGCCGAACACATGCACTTCCAGATCCACACCGATCCCAACACCACCCTCAGAGGAACCCTCATCTACAGACCCCTCGGACCCCGACCACAGTTCAGCGATTCCATCGCTGACTTCGTCAGCACACACGCCATCGCCTCCACGGACTACATCCTCCTCGGGGACCTGAACTTCCACCTCGAGAACAACAAGGACACCAACTCCACCACCCTGATCGACAACCTCGCCACCCTCGGACTCAGACAGCTCGTGACTACACCCACCCACGCCGCCGGCCACACGCTAGACTCCATCTTTTCCGCAAGCCCACACGTCTCCTTCAACCACACCGCCGAACCCCACTGGACTGACCACCACTGCATCCACTTCACCTACAGGAAGCCCACCACGCACCACCGCACCGAACAAATGCCTCGCCGCTGCTGGAGCAGAGTCACGGAAGACCAGCTAACCACAACCCTCGCCCTGAGCCCACCCGCCGAACCCTCCGACCCCGACACCGCCGCCCGCAACCTCAGACAGTGGATCGACGACTGCGCCAACACCCTCGCCCCGCTCAAGAATCCGCCCAACAGCCACACCAGCAAGAAAGCCACCTGGTTCACCGAAGACCTCCAGGCCTCCAAACGAACATGCCGAAAACTGGAGAAGATCTGGCTCCACGAACGGACAGCGGACAGCTACGCCGCCCACAAGAGCGCCACCCGCAATCACCATCACCTCATCAGATCCGCCAAAAGGGCCTCACTCAAAGACCGCCTAGACAACAACGCACACAACAGCAAAGAGCTCTTCAACATCGTGAAGGAACTCTCCAACCCCAGCTCCAACACCAACGACATCCAGCCGTCGCAAGACCTGTGCGACTCACTAGCCACCTCCTTCCACCGCAAAATCGCCGACATCCACGACAGCTTCAACACCACGACCGCCCCGGCAACCACCGAGACCACTGCCCCCACAACCACCAACCGCCTGCTCTCCTGGACCAACATCAACGACGAGGACACCAGCGAGATCATGAACACCATCCACTCCGGTTCACCGCTAGACCCGTGCCCTCACCACATCTTCAACAAAGCCAGTACAGCCATCGCGCCCCATCTCCGGAAAATAATCAACATCTCCTTCGAGACAGCAACCTTCCCGGAAAGCTGGAAGCACGCCGAGATCACCGCCTTACTCAAGAAACCCAAGGCAGACCCCAAGGACCTCAAGAACTTCCGACCCATCTCTCTGCTCCCGTTCCCCGCGAAGGTCACCGAGAAAATCGTCAACAAACAACTGACCCGCTACCTCGAGGAGAACAACATCCTGGACCCTTCCCAGTCCGGCTTCCGCAGCAACCACAGCACCGAAACTGCCCTCATTGCCGCCACCGATGACATCAGGACCCTGCTAGACAACGGAGAAACAGCAGCCCTCATCCTCCTGGACCTATCAGCCGCCTTCGACACGGTCTGCCACCACACACTACGAACACGCCTTCACGACGCAGGGATCCAAGAGAAGGCCCTGGACTGGACCACATCCTTCCTTTCCGGCAGAACACAAAGCGTCCGCCTCGCCCCCTTCCGATCCAAGGCCACCAAGATCATCTGCGGCGTACCCCAAGGCTCCTCCCTCAGCCCAACGCTGTTCAACATCTACATGGCACCCTCGCCCACGTCGCCCGACAGCACAACCTCAACATCATCTCCTACGCCGACGACACCCAGCTGATCCTCTCCCTCACCAAAGACCCTCACACCACCAAAGCCCACCTCCACGAAGGAATGAAGGCCGTCGCCGAATGGATGAGGACCAGCCGCCTGAAGCTGAACTCGGACAAGACGGAGGTCCTCATCCTTGGTTCCAACCCTTCAGCCTGGGACGACTCCTGGTGGCCAACATCACTGGGAACAGCCCCGCCGACCACGTACGCAACCTAGGGGTCATCCTCGACCCCACCCTCTCCATGACTAAGCAGGTCAACGCCGTTTCCTCATCCTGCTTCAACATCCTCCGAATGCTCCGCAGGATCTTCAAGTAGATCCCCACCGAAACAAGAAAAACAGTCACCCAGGCCCTCGTCACCAGCAGGCTGGACTACGGAAACGCCCTCTACGCAGGAACGACGGCTAAGCTCCTGAGACGGCTGCAACGCATCCAGAACGCCTCTGCACGTCTTATCCTCAACATCCCCCGACGCAGCCACATCACACCCCACCTGAGAGACCTGCACTGGCTCCCTGTCAAGAGGATAACCTTCAAGCTCCTCACCCACGCACACAAAGCACTCCACAACTCCGGACCAGCCTACCTCAACAGACGACTCAGCTTCTACACCCCCACCCGCCAGCTCCGCTCGACCAGCCTCGCCCTCGCCACAGTCCCCCGCATACGGAAAACGACCGCCGGCGGCAGATCCTTCTCCCACCTCGCCGCCAAGACCTGGAACACCCTCCCCACCAACCTCCGACAGACCCAAGACCTACTGGCCTTCAGAAGACTCCTCAAGACCTGGCTCTTCGATCAGTAGCAGCACCACCCCCTCTTCCCCCAGCGCCTTGAGACCCTCGCGGGTATGTAGTGCGCTTTATAAGTGACATGATTGATTGATTGATTGAGTGTAGTGGCATAGAGTGGAGTGTTGAAGAGTGCACTGGCGCAGAGTGCAATAGAGTGGCGTAGATTTGAGTGGAGCAGAGTAGCGTACAGTGGCGTAGTGTGCAGTAGCAGAGAGTGCAGTGTTGCAGAGTGAGGTAAAGTGCAGTGGCATAGAATAGAGTGGCACAGAGTAGAGTGTTGCAGAGAGCAGTGGCGTACAGTATAGTGGTGCAGAGTAGAAAAGAGTGGCAGAGTGCAGTGATGTAGAGCGCAATGGTGTAGAGTGGGTTAGCGTGCAGTGGCACTGAGAGCAGTATAGTGCAGTGGTTTAAAGGGTTGCAGAGTAGAATATAGTGGCGTAGAGTGTTGCAGAGTGGAGTATAGTGGCACAGAGTGCAGTGGCCTACAGTGCATTGGCTTTGAATAAAGTGGCGTAGAGTGCAGTGGTTTAAAGTAGAGTGGCATAGAGTGCAGTGGCATACAGTGGAGTGGTGCGGAGTAGAGAGGTGTAGAGTGAAGTGGCACAGACTACAGTGTTATAGATTGTGGTGGTGCACAATAGATTAGAGTGTAGTGGAGTAGAGTACACTGGTGTAGAGTGGTGCAGAGTAGGGTGGCATAGATTTCAGTGGCGGTGAGTGCAATGTTGCAGAGCAGAATGTTATAGAATGCAGTGGTGTAGAGTAGTGTAGAGTGCAGTGGAGTAGAGTGGGCAGAGTAAAGTGATGTAAAATACAATGGTGTGGAGTAGGGTGGCGTAGAGTGCAGCGGCATAAAGTAGAATGTTGCAGAGTAGAATATAGCAGCATACAGTGCACTGGTGCAGTCTCGAATGGCATAGAGTGTAGCGGCGTAGAATAGAGTGGAATGGAATGGGGCAGGGTCAACAAACCGGAGCAGAGTGCCCTATGTGTAATACGGACCCTGGAGGGCGTGAGAGACTACAAAGGTGTAAAGCTCTTGACAGGTGTATAAAGCTCTTGACATCAAAATAAAGCCCTTGATCAGGGCTCCTCTTTCCTCTCTGGTCATGCTCAACAAGTAATTGTTACATCTTTCTGGTATATATCAGATCTGGCTTACAGTCTCCCAAAGGTCTAGAGTCTAGACTGTCCCCCAATGTCTTCAACATATTTAACTCACTAAGCTGCTGTATATGAGCAGAATTTACTTTATTTAGCACAATGTATGCAAGGCATTTAGGTCTATGCATGGAATGCAGGTCAAAGTGCTTAATTACACTGATAATAACCACTTACACAGCACAGCATTTAATCTGAATTATTTTTGCAACATAATAATAGGTGTTAATTACTAGTCTACTTAATGGTAAGCAATTTATCAACCTGTAGGAAAGAAAGATTGAGTTAAACCAGCAAAGGTTCAAACATCAAACAGAGTGGCCCTGCAAATTACATGCAGGTGTTTTCATTAAACATATAATCCACCCACCTATAATACTTGTATGGAAACTCGTGACCAGCAGAGTACACAAGGGTTCCCACAGTAACCCAATTAACCTACTGAGCTAACTTTATGTACTTGAAAAGAATTCCAACCAACAGGCTACACTCAGCATTTAACGCTTTAGGGCAGTGCTCTGAATAGAAATACAGAAGTGTGGGTACTCTTTAAAGTTAAAGAAACACTGGTACTCAGTACCGGACAGCACCTGCCCATTTAAAGCACTGCTGTAAAGAATTTTGTGGTGATGCAAGCCAGTATAACAATAGCATGCAGAGCTCTGCAGCAGGTGCATTAATCGCTGCAATTTTCTTAACAGCCATTATATTTCACGGAGTCCTGAGTCTTAATGTTTGCACACCCATCTCTGGAACAGGGTCCTTAACACCCAGAGCTATGAGAACAATGTTACAATAGTTCATAGTATTTAATATATTGCTGTATTAGATACACACAGATGCATGTATTTATATCACATCTACAGAGAACGTCCAGTGCAGCTGTGTGGTTTGATAAAGCCATCTTGGAGACATTCAGAAAGTTGACCTAGGAATGCATTCCGTCCGTTGCTTACCATTGACTTTGTTGTTTGTAACTCACATTTTCTGGCTTTCTATTTGCTGGCTTTATTTGCTTTAGACTGTCCGGCTCAAGTTCGTCCCTCCGGTTGCCCAAACCTTGTTTACCGTATTCTGCCACGAACTCACTTTCTGTAAACAGGCCTTTAAATCTTCTTCTTATCTTGTCACATTTGCCATGCATTCAAAGACAGAGGTCAAATGTCAGGCTGTGTCTTCCAGGGAGCTTGGTGTTAATCTTTGTTCTCTGATTTCAAAGCAGTGCTTAATTTGAGCCAGTGATTTCCGATGCTCAGCACCGGCCCTTAATCATCAACACCGGTGCTTTTCATGAGCACCAGTAAGGACACATTCATTCATAAGGAGATTAGGTGATTTGCCCAGAACCACAGGATGGTGAGCTGACGCAGAGACTCGAACCTGGTTCCCCAGATCCAAAGTCGGCAGCTCTGGACATAATGCCACATCCTCTCTCCACTTCATGGTTGTTAGTTCTATTTTAGGCAGTGCTAAAAGGAGAAATGGGCTGGCGCAAGCTGCCTCCCGACGAGAGCCCAGGCACTTACTTTTTAGGTCTCGCCTACGCAGCGCGCAAGCGCTGCATAGGAGGGACCTCTTGGAATCGCTCAGGACTTTTGTTCAAACTCGTGCATGTTTTGCACTGTTCTCTATTGGCACTCGTGCACGTTTGGCTTTTCCCTTGCGGGAGCGAGCAGCGGCGCCATCTGTTTGCAATTATCGCGAAACAGATGGCGCCCCTGCTCGCTCCCGCAAGGGAAACGCTGTGCGAGTCTCGCCCCCGTTTGAAACCTCATATCTGTGCTTCGTCCCTCATGGCGGCCCTCTTCTTGTTGTGTATGTATTTTTTGGGGGTAGTTTTATAGCGTGATCTCGCAACACACAAGTTCACGATCCTATTTTTAGGCATTTTTTTCCTATCTTTATGTGACACAGTAATAATGATTTCGGTTTATAGTGCGTCATCACGCACTTCTATGGTTTCTAGGTGCTGTAACCACAGTGATGTGGGCATGTACTCCGAATACTACAGAGTTTACAGACACACATAACATAACGTCAGTCCTCTGTGAGCGTGGGTTTATTGCCTGAACCACAGTTAGTAGGTTACTTTGTGACAACTAAAAACCTTAGCTTTCAACGAGTTTCTACAAACTTGCCTATTCAACCCGTCCTTTGCATGGCCAGAGTCACCCCTTCCCCCCCGACCTTCTTTCCCACCTCAAACTAGTCTCACAAAGTGCTTGCACAACACGTGATCCTTCTAAATAAAGTCCACACTCATTGTGGAGCTGTGGGGTGAATGCATGACTCGAAGTAACTTCCGCATAAAACAATCCAGGGCACAAGCCCATAAGTACTTGCGTAAAACATTTTTTTTCAGGAATTCATTAATGGAGTGCTTCATTTTAATTGGTTTGCGCAGCAGCTGGAACAGTACTTTGACATTTCTTTCCTTGTTTTCTTTAGCTATTTTATTTGATTCTGCTCTTAAGTTCGAATGACAGTTTACAGGCCTGTGGTCCGGAGGCTAACTGGCTGACGTGGACTGTAAGGGTTTCAGGTTTTTTTGGCAGCCTAGTGCCTCGAAGGCTGGTGTGGTGGTGTCAGAGTCGTGCAAGGCACTGGCGCAACACCAACCCTTCAGATGTTTGACATCCATAATAAACATGCACTTTACGGTTCTATTCGGCAGACGTGTTTCTTAGCGAAAAGAAGTGACCCCAGAGGCCTTAATTTGTTTTTTCGCGTTAAATCCGGAACTGATGAGACCCTTTTAAAACATAATTGGTATTCGCAGGCCTAAAAACCACCCTAGTAATTACTACATACGTGTACACATACACTTTTTTTGTTGCGTGCACTGGTGTATGGTTATCACAAACTGTTTTACTGGGAGCTAGAAAGGCTGGTGTTAATTAAATAGTGTTCCTCTACGTCTATTAAAGAGAGAATCATTATTTAAGATGTCTATTTTCTACTGCATTGGGCTTCCTTTTGTATCGAGGTGTATTAATATGCCAAAATGGCTATCGAATGGGCCACACCACTTGCTTTTCCTTAGTCACATAGTTTAGTAAACTATGCCACATCATTAGGTCTTCCTTTAATGCATAAATCAAGTAGCCATGCTTGTAATGTTGCAGACCTTAAGAACACAAGCTGTGCAGGAATGCCATTGGGATCTCTTGTGCAGGGACCACGTGAGCTCTGTGTATGACGTGCATTGCTTCCTTTTCCCTCGACGGGTGGGCGGTGAAGGCTTTTGAAGTCGTTGAAAATAATTTATGGCTGCAAAATAATGCCTCGGATGTGTGGTTGTTCTGCATCAACGACAGGATCAGGCAACAAAGGCTTACTTATACCACTCACATTTTGAAAGGTGCCATAAAGAGGCACTTTTTGGGGTTGTTTAATGGAGTGCTGTGGGGTGATGGTGTGCTGCATATGTTTTTTGATCGTGGGTGCATTGTGCAGGTGTTGTTAAGGATGCAGGTTGCCCCATTTTAAGGCATGTGTACTATGCTATGCCCAAGGCGGGTGTATGTCCCGCCTTCTCTGTCCCATGGCCTAGGGTGCTCGGGAGCGAGCAGTAGCGCCATCTGTTTCCAATTATCGCGACCGGTCGCGTTAATTGGAAACAGATGGTGGTCGCGCTGGCCCTGGTGCACTTTTGCTTGTTTCTCAAGTTACTGAGTGACAAGGAGGATCTTGTACATCAATGGAACACTGACTCTTACGACAGCCCTCGAGTCCATGCTACGTCTGCGCGCGCAATAACACGAAATATGCTTTTAAGGCCAACTTACAACTGCTTTGGGGGGAAATTGTTCATTGTATGCTCATTTAAGTCTCCTTCTGAGGCACACACGTTTTCATTGAAATCCTAAAGCCTTAATTTGCTGTGTTGGATCATTACTAACAGAGCCATACATTTGTTTAAAATTGGGTGCTATTTCTCCCTTTTTGGACATTCGGTTGTCAGGGAAACATTTTGCACTCCTAAAATGTACCCGTCCCAGGCAGTAAAAGACTAACGAGCTTTTGTTTTTCTGCACCGATTGAGCGAGGGTACCCGCTTACTTCTTTGCATAACATCTTTAAATGTGTGCAAAAGCCCCTAGCATTTCATTTATACACTAGTTTAGGCACTTTGCGTAAGTTGGTAACAGACCAGCGGCGCCACTGTGACATAAGGCCCTCTTTAGCCTCCGCAGGACGCCGAGCCCCCACAGATTTGTCGGACACTGTAAAACATGAAATATGCACATACCTATTCTAGGAATATTATACAAAAATAAAAGGTTATTTATTGTTGCAAATCTATTAGTTCACTCATGCAAACACTTGAAACATTGAAGAGTTTTGCATGCATAACAGAAGGCTAATGTGACTTTAGTTGATGCTTCTGTGGTACAGAAAACAAGCATTGGCATAGGCAATAGGTCTCGCCTTTGGGACCTTATAAGTGTTTAGCCATGCAACAGTTGATGTTGTTGCATCAAGGATATTGTGCTGCATAACTAAATACTTATAAGGTCCCAAAAGCGAGACCTATTGGCTATGCCAATGCTTGTTTACAAATTAACCACTGCTTCAGAGTGAGAGGATTTATGTGACAATCATGTTGGCTAGTGGGAGTCTGCCTGAGGATGATTGTACATATGTTATTTTGTTTCTCGCACACAGCAAAATTTTAATGTTTGTAAATGAAGTGTGCTGACGATCAAATCAATACATTGGGTGCTGACATTTCCTACATTATTGTTTGTGCCCTGTATACTTTTATCAGCAAAACTGTGTGTGAGTGCAACTGTAATGGTAATTTCTATTGAAGATGTGTCGTCTGTAATGGCAGTGCTCTACCACACCATGCATACTCCACGTTACCCCGTTCCACTCCACTCCACGCCACTGCACTCTACTCTGCACTACGCCACTTAGCTCCACACTGCATCACTGCACTCTTTTCTGCACCACTCCACTCTATACCAATGCAGTCTACCCCACACTACTCTACTATGCACCACAGCACTCTACACCCCTCTGCGCCACTCCATTCCACTCTACGCCACCGTACTCTGCAACACTGCACTCTGTGCCACTGCACTCTGTGCCACTGCACAGCAATGCAAGCTACGTCTCTCTACACCATTGCGCTCTACGTCACTGCACTCTATGTCACTATTCAACTCTGCACCACTCTATGCCACTGCATTCTATGCTACTGCACTCCACGACACTCTACTCTGCATGACTGCACTCTACACCACTGCACTCAACACCACTGCACTCAACACCAGTCTACTACACTCTAGGCCACTCTACACCACTGCACCACTCTACTCTATGCCAATGCACTCTACACCACTCTACATCACTCAACTGTTATGGCACTGCACTCTATCCTGCACCACTACACTCTGCACCACTACACTCTATGCCACTGCACTCTACGTCACTCTATTCTGCAACACTGCTCTCTCTGCCACTGAACTCTATGCCACTCTACTCTGCATCGCTCCACTCTATGCCACTGCTCTCTACGCCAATCCACTCTGCACCACTGCACTCTACGACACTCTACTCTGAAACAATCTACTCTATGCCACTGCAGTTTACGCCACTCTATTCCACTCTGCACCAATCCACTTTATGCCACTCAACACTACGCCACTCAATGTTACACTGCTGCACTCTATGCCAAATGCAAAAACAACAATTGATGGACAGAATGCAGAACAATGTCATACATTCACCCCAGTACAGAGATCTGGGCCTAAATCCATCGTTTTTTTGCTCACCATGCCATTCCAGTTTGAACCCAGCCATATGCAAATCAGTCTTGACCCTGTGCCTCATGGGAACAGTCCAGCCCGAACTGCCAAGCCAGGTCCTCCCTGGACTGGAAACAAGCATCCTAGGACCGATTTCGGGGTTTCACCCCTCTTCAGCCAGGATAGCTTGATTCCAGTGGCATGGAGAGCACGGGACCCACGTCTGGGCATACCCGTCCCACTCGGGGTGACAAATGCAAAAACAACAATTGATGGACAGAATGCAGAACAATGTCATACATTCACCCCAGTACAGAGATCTGGGCCTAAATTTGTTTGCTGGAACTCTATGCCACGGCACTCTACACCAATGCTCTCTATATCACTTTACTCAAAATCAGTACACTCTACGCCACTGCACTCGCTCTATATCAATCTACTCCACACCACTGCACTGTATGCCACTATACTCTACAACACTGCACTCTACACCATTACACTGTCACTTTATTCCGCACCACTCCACAACACTGCACTCTACGCCAATGCACTGTACGCCACTACTCTATACCACTCTACCCTGCACCACTTCACCCTGCACCGCTCCACTCTACACTTTACTCTACTCTGATACAGTATACTCTACTCTATTCTGCGCCACTCCACTCTATGCCACTGCAATCAATGCTGTGCACCTCTACTCTACACCACTCTACTCTATGCCACTACACTTTACCCTGCACTACCATACTCTACCCTGCACCACTACACTCTACTCAACAATCTACTCTACACTACACCACTTTACGCAAACCAATGCACCCTATGCCACTGCACCTACACCAACTACTTCGCACCACTGCACTTTACACCACTATACTCTACATTCTACACTATGCCACTGCACACTACATCACTCTACACCACTGCACTCTGTCATTCTTTTCAACTCTGCACCACTGTACTCTAAGTCACTGCTCTCTTCATCTCTCCACGGCCCTGCAGTCTGACACTCTACTCACTCTATTCCACTGCACTCTACTCTGCACCACTCAACTCTATGCCACTCTACTGCACTCTACACTCCCTGCCACTGCACTCTACACCACTGCACTCTACTCTGCGCCACTCCAATCTATGCCACTTCACTCTACGCTGCTCTACTCTGCGCCACTCCTCCAATCCACGCCACTGCAATCTACTCTGCACCAGTCTACTCTATGCCACTGCACTCTACGCTACTCTATGTCACTGCACTATATGCCAATGCACTCTACACCAGTTTACTCAAAATGAATGCACTCTACAACACTGCACTCTATGCCAATCTACTCTGCACCACTGTACTTTACGCCACTTCACTCTAGGCCAATCTACTCCACTCCACGACACTCCACTCTATGATGCTCTACTCCATTAAACTCTACTCCATTAAACTCTGCTCCACTGACTGCTCCACTGACACTCTACTCCACTCTATGCCATCCTATGACACTACTCCACCCTACGACACTCTACGCATCTCTCTCTAGGCCACTTTACTCCACTCTATTCTAGGACACGCTACTCCACTTTATGCCACTCCATCTATGTCAATCTACTCCGCTGTACGCTACTCTACAACACGCTACTCCACTCTACGCAACACCCTCTACGCCACTCCACTCTGCTCTACACCACTCCACAACCCTCTGGACCACTCCACTCTGACACTGTGCTCCACTCTACGCCACTCAACTCTACGCCCTTCCACTCTACGACTCAACACCCTCCACAACACTGTATGCCACTCCATGACACTCCAATTCATTCCTCTCTACGCCACTCAACTCAACTGTACGCCACTCCACAACACGCCACTGAATTCCACTTTATGACACTACACTCCATTCCACTCTCCTTTACCCTACTAACTTTTAGCCATGCTGAACAGCAGCCTCTCTGGTGTACAACATTGCTAAAACATATTGGCAAAGCCAACAACTCTTCCATAGGCAAGACCTGTTGGCTTTGCCAATGCTTGTTTTGGAAAGGAATCACAAAGTCCCTTCTTGTTGTAGACACCATTCAATCGCCTCTGACATTAGCCTAAGGACTGCATCTCCTTCCAGGTATCAGGCAGTCTCCATCTTTCAGGCGCCCATGGACCCTGCTGTTTTTCAGGTGCCTCGTGGTCCCTTTACCTTACGGGTGCTCTTTAACCCCTTCTCTGGATAGTAGCCCAAAGACTCCTTCTTAGAGGGGCCCAAGACTCCTAATGACAAATATCTCGTAGGTCCTTTTGGGAGACTCTCCTTCTTGGAGAGGAGATGAAGGGGCAGATGGGTGGGTGCATGGGCCTCTTATTCTGTGGGGTCCTGATGAGAGGAACTATACAATACCTGCCCTGGAAAATGTTGTGCAAAGTTTACTCTGCAAAGTGCCACCGGATGCGTACCCTGGGAGGTGCCGTAAAATTCTGCCCGCTGGAAAACACTCTATGATGCACTCTAAAGAAGCACCATAAGAACTATATCCTGGAAAGTGCAATTCCTGACATCGAAGATGCTGCGCAAATAGGGGGATCATGAATCGAGCAACAGTACAGTAGAACAAAAAAAAAAACACTGCGCGAATGAACTAAAATAAAACAAATAATTAAAGAAAAATATTAAAAAGTGAAAAGCCAATGAAAGTTAAATTAAATTGTTGAAATGTAAGCGTAAATTAAACACTCGGGGAAAAATGAGGGAAATGGTCCTAGTTTCGGTTCTTCACTTTAGTCAAAGGTTTCCCAAACATTGCAGACCGAAGACCACCACAGTTTCACCACAAGGCGCCTTAACTCTTCGGGGCACTGTTAGCCAGGCTCCACGAGTCCAGCCTTTTTCGTCTTCCTCAGTCCCCTCTCTTCCATGCAGCCAGCACGTTGCTCACACCTCAGCGCCATGACTTGGCAATGGCGCGCCCTGAAACGACAGCTAGGCCTGGCTCTTGGAACGCACGCGCTGTTCCCGGAAGCTGCTGGCAGCCTTAACTGTAGCACGCCCCAGTACCACTGCCAGAGAAAGCATACGCCAAGCTGTTGAATTACTTCGCAATTCCTGCTGCGCATTCCCGCCGTCCTCCTCTTCATCATTCCCGGAATGTCTTTACAGTGTTTTTCAATAAAGTCTGCGTGTTCAGCCCCAGTTTCACTGGCTCTGGGCACGTTCACCTGTAAAGCTCAACGGGGACGCCATTTGTAAACAGCATAATATTGCGTTCATTATGAACTAACTATAATTGACACTCAGCAAGGAGACTTCAAGGGTCTCAGACTAATACAGCAAAGTGTTGTACATGGATGTCACGCAACACGCGGGAGATTATTACTGTCCAATGCGTTTCAAACTAAGACACAAAGAATGAAACAGAACAGCCAGGACCGCTTTCCTCCCACCTCTATGGAAAGAATACCCTATCATTAGGGGACCCCACCCTCCTCTCTAGAATTACAAATGTCCATGGGAGGTACCACCACCCCCACTACCTAAACCTCCCCGGCTTCTTGGACCATGCATGCCGGTCGCAGTTGGAGTGTATAGCTGCAGGGTGCACGGAAATGAAAATCCATAGCAGACAAATGCACTCTATTTTTCATTCAATAAAATATTTATCAGGGAAAATGAATAGGAGCCCCGTCAACATAAGGATGGCAAGCAGCAGGCTGACAAAGTTCAAATAATGTAGGATATTTATGAAGGAGGATATTCCAAGCTCGGGGCAAACCACATGGGGATTTTCAATATAAAACTGAAATAATCCTGTGCAATATTTGTTGCGCTTCAAGTAGATTTCTGGCACTAGAGAATGTAAAAAAATGTACAGGTATTAGGGCAAAGAGGAAGAAGGCAACAGTGAACACCAGATACAGGATCAAACAAGGCAGCAGTGGGACAGGGTGCGGGAAAAGGCCTCAAGCCTATGCCAGTGGCGTAACAAAACGTGAGGAGGCCCCCCTGCAAGATATGTTGAAGGGCCCCCTCACACTCAAATCAGTAGGGGCTGAGGGGACGCCCTCCAGTATGGGTAAGCCTGGGGCCCCTCCGCACCGCGGGGGATGCGGCGGCCCTTGTTACGCCCCTGGCCTGTGCCAGTTCTTCAACCAATAGCAGAGGGTCAGATGGGTAATGTCTGCTTTAATAATGCACAATTTGGAAAATGTGAGGAATAGAAAAGCTTGGAAGGGACAACTAGGAAAATGAAAACATTAAGGGAAAACTACTCAAGGAAGAGGAAGTCTGATCACCATTAGCAATCTAACCTGCAATAATATAGGGGACTTTATACCAACAAAACAAGACAGATATTCTCAAGTGGTTACATGTGGTGTATTTACACAATTAACCACAGATGACTATGGGTTAACTGTGGTTTTGACCACACATTTGACCGGGGAGTTGTGACCGGGAAGCAGTGGGGTAACGAAAGTTTAAGGGGCCCCCCTGCAATGTACACAGAGGGGCTAAATCCGGAGCGTTTAGGCATGAGTACTGTGCTGAGGGGGCCCCCTGCAGCTCGGGCCCCCCGCACTGCAGGGATGCGGGGGCCTGTGTTATGCCCCTGCCGGAAAGATCAACGGCCTATTTTGATAGTCTGTGTAGTTCTCAGGAGAATCCTTCTTAAACTTCTTAAATCCCTCTTTGGAGGTAAAATATCAATATTCGAAACTGCCAGCTGTTAACACAATATTTAAGCCTGACAAAAGTAGATAAGAGAGGACAATGAGCCGCTGGCACACTTATGAATCGAATAAGCACTGACAAAGCCAATAGCTCTGGCCTCGGCAAGCTGGTGCGATGGTTACTTTTTTTTTTTTTTTTTAACTGCAAGCAAACACAATAAAAGAAAACATGTAACCACTTAAACATGGGCTCCACATACTTGCAATACATATTTAAATCATTATAAACCGTATTGAGGCTGCGGTTTTGTTAGTGACTTTAAAAAAAAAATAACAGGCATTTTAGTTGTGCCTTTTCATTTTATTATTATTATTTGCGAAGAAGAAAAGAAGAAAACATCACCTAGTGCTCAAGTTGCAGGTAGCTACAATGTTACAATGTCACAAAGATTTTTTACCAGCAACTTTAACAAGCACTGGCAATGCCAATAGGTCTGGTTTATGCATGCAAATGCCTTTTGTGTTATTAATCGGTTTAGTCAGCAACATATACGTCATCAAACATGCACTCTGTCAGTCATCTTTGCATTCATTCACCCATCCACTGAATCATTCTAGCATTCACCCTCTGACACAACCACAATAAAACGCATACAAACACAACAACTTATGCACGATCAATTAAAAGAATAAAAGTAGATAAAAACATGCTGCCATCTAAACACAGGGGCGTATACTTGCAATAACAAAACTAAACATAGCAGTGGATGTCCGTCTTGCAGTACTCAGCCTATTGTTGTTTTAAAGTTCCAGCCTGGCATCCACGGTTAGAGCCAAACTGTTGGCCATTTTGGATTGGTAAAACAATTGTACACTAGGGATAGCAGCACTGCAGAATGGTCTACAGATGCAAAAGAAGAGGTCAAGTTGGATGTTGCTCTCTGAAGATGAAAGGAGCGGCAAGCAAGCGACCCGTTAGCACTGCGTGGAGAGCTGTAGTATCCTATAAAAAAACATTAAAATAAAAAGACAAGAAACCCAAAAATTAAAGGAGCAACTATAAGAAGAGAACATTAAAAACTAAAGGACTTGCCAACCCATCCTCACACTAAAGCGCACTAATTTTCAGGAAGATGTAAGCATGTGATCAGGGAAAGAGAGCCAATTATTGATGTCAAATGAACCATTTTCCCATGCAGTACAGTATCATGGCTAGAAGCAGAGAGTAAATGACACTCAGGCAGACCAATGGCAGAACAGAGCTGACCCAAAGGCCTTCTATGTATTTATATGGATAAATATGGATATATATTTATAAATATGAATGTAGGCAGGGCTTTAAGTGGGCCGGGTCTGAGCACCAGCAGTTTTTTTTTTTAGAGAGGCCTCGAAACGGGTCTCTATCGGGCTCTGTTTTTTGCCCTGGAGGCGGTCCGTTTTTTTCCGCACTGCAGTGACAGCAGGCACATCAATGTGCGCGTGCTCACACTGCTCCGTTTTTTTCCGGACTGCAGTGATAGCAGGCACATCAATGTGCGCGTGCTCACACTGCTCCGTTTTTTTCGGGACTTCAGTGATAGCAGGCACATCCATGTGCGCGTGCTCACACTGCTCCGTTTTTTTCGGGACTTCAGTGATAGCAGGCAAATCCATGTGCGCGTGCTCACACTGCTCCGTTTTTTTCGGGACTTCAGTGATAGCAGGCACATCCATGTGCGCGTGCTCACACTGCTCCGTTTTTTTCGGGACTTCAGTGATAGCAGGCACATCCATGTGCGCGTGCTCACACTGCTCCGTTTTTTTCGGGACTTCAGTGATAGCAGGCACATCAATGTGCTCTTCTCACTAGTGGAGAAGTTAGGGACGTCATGCCAGGTGAGCGTTGTAAGAGAAGGGTAATCCTTTAAAGAGAGTCATTTTCTCTCTGGATTTCCCTTCTCTGTTTGATACGCAGGAGCAGCAACATTGTCGTGATGTCACCAGGGCTTTAAGTGGAAGCTTTTTCAATATTATATACAACAAGCCATAGTTGCTGCTTATTTATCTTATGCAACTAACAACCATTGACAAAGCCAATAGTCCTGCCTTGTTGTAGGTATGATGTTACTTGTTGTATCATATATCTAGATGCTATGACAGAAACAGCAAAGTACAAGTCAGGCGGCACACTATGCTAAGCACAGATTTTTAGCTTGTGTGTTTTTAAGCCACGCCCTTAATTACATTGGCCACGCCCCTTTGAGAGACCCCCCCCAGTTTTTTCATCCCACTTAAAGCCCTGAATGTAGGTATCTTTTAATGTTTTTTTATTACAAGATTCTGGCAGACAGCTAAGAACAGATTCTAGCAAGAAGTATTACACTGCAAATGTTCCCCCTAGGGTTTGTCAGAATTACCAACACCAAAATCCTTTCGTACAGAGGTAATAAGTGACATTTCATGTAACAAAATACCTCTCTATAGGCTTTAATACAAAAAAATACCAATCCACCCTTAAATGCCTATTGACTTTAACACAAGTTTTTAACAATCAATATGGCAGGCCTACTGCCTTTACTGTAACTTTTCATTATAAACAATCAATCAGACCTATAACTTTTATCACTGACTTCTTGCAACAACCAATTCAGACCAACTGTGTTGGTCGTAAGAAAGGCCACTGGAATTGTACAATTCTGCGGCTGCAGCATTTTTCACATAATCTTGGATTTGCCACATAATCCTTCACTGTTGCATAATCTACAGAGTTTGAGAAAAAATGCTGTTTCTAGCTCAAACAGATCAAAAGTGACTAAAATCACAGCAACACGTGTTGCCGTGCAGTAGAAGGGCCCTATGCAAAGGTTGGCTGGTGACGTTTTTGTTGCTTATTACAGTATTTGGATGTTAAACTAGCACTAATGAGGTTAAACCTTTGCCCAGTGTAAAAATGTCTAACAAATAACAAAAGATAAAGTAATACTATAACAAAACGTACCACATTAGACTGCATAATTTGCTTTTTCTTACAGCACAATTTAGTAAAGATTGCCACATAATTTGGTCCTCCCATGCATTTTGATTCTAGTGGGCCTGGTCATAAGCCTATCCACAAGTTAACTATCAGTCCTTTAGTCTACACCAATGGCTTGACACTATATACAATAGAGGCCTATTGAAGTGCGTGTAAACCAGCAACCATCAGAGATACATTTACAAAACTACAATATGTATAAAATGACAGTTGGCAAAACAATACACAACCCCTCTAAACAGGGCTTAACCAGATTCATCACCGTAAAATTCTACTCCTAAGGTTTGTCAGAGAGGGTGACCTACACCAAATTGTCAGAGAGGGTGACCTACACCAAAATCCTTGCCTACTATGGTAATCTGTAAGATTATTTGCAACCAAGTACCCTTCTATAGCCTATAACATAATGTTATGACAATGCACTGTTAGAGGCCTATTGCCTTTACCATATGCCTTTCGCAATAAACAAGCCACGCTTACTGCCTTTGTAATAACTGTTCATAATAAACAGGTCAGAACTATGGCATCTGGAATTACACTTCCACGCGCAGCCTGTAGCTGTGATCATTGGTTTGTCACCATTCCCAACTCAGGCCTACTGTACAGAGCGTAAGCTTTCCCATAAGGCCACCATTAGGCATACAGTCATAAAATTGCAAATGTATACAAAATTACAATTGAAAAAGGACAATACTGTCCTTCCTAAAATGGCTTACTTAACCGCTTAACCGCGGCGGCAATTCCGCCGCGGTGCGGCGGTTTAGCGGAGTGGGCGGGGCCGCGTCGGCCAACGGACGTTCGCAGCACTACAGAGGTAGTGCTCGCGACGGCCGTTGGCCGACGGGCGCACGCAACGGGTTAACGAGGATTCTCAGAGTGCAAATCTTCTATACCCATGTTTTGTCATCGGGGTAACAAACACCAAAACCCTTGCCTACTACAATAATTGTGAAAGTCAGTGTAACAAAGTGCCTGCCTTCGGGGTTTAGCACACTTTAATAAAAATCCATCCTTAAGAGCATGTTGTCTTTAACATGTGTTTTTCAGGTCAGGCCTCCTGACTTAGTCATAATGTTTCATGATAAACAAATCAAACCCATAAAATCTGGCACAACCTTTTCCAATAAACAGATGAAGCCTTCACCCCTTACCATTGCCTTTACACCATTCCCAGCACTAGCCTATTCAAGAGCACATAATCTGGCAACCATAATGCATACAGGTATAGAATTACAAATATGTAGAAAAATACAGCTTGCAAAACAACATGAAACCCCTGTAAACCGAGCTTAACAAGAATCATCACAGTGACCCCCAGGGCTCGTCAGTGGATAGCTAATGCCAAAACATTGTTTACCATAGTAATCTGTGAGATTAAATGTACAAAAATACCGGTCTATAGCCTGTAACAAAATGTAATAACAGCCAATTGTTAAAGGTTTATTGGCTTTAACAAATGTTTTTCACAGTTAATAAGCTATACGAAATGCCTTATCCACTAGGCAACAAACAGACACGCGGTCATAAAATTAGAAAGGTATTCAAAATTACAGTTGGCTATGCAAAACACTATCTGTCCAATGAGTCGCTGACAAGGATTTTCACAGAGCAAATCTCCTATATCTACAGGTTGTTACATCGGGAACAAATCCCAAATCCATTGCCTACCAAGGTAATCTGTTAAGTATTTTGTTACATGGAATCTATCTGTAGGCTTTAACAGAGGAATAAAAATTCCCATTTAAATGCCTATTGACTTTAACAAATACTTTTCAAAAAATATGTCAGGCCTACTGTCTTTAACATAACATTTCATAACAAACAGTTCCAGGCCTATAGGCATGATCATTGGCTTGCTGACATAAACTCAGTCCTGATGTATCAAGTATAGTATTTGCCTCAAGCCAAAAAAGTGCAATACAAGCAGTTTTTAGTGGAAGAACACAAATTCAGGCTAATCAAATCCTCTACTCAGAGGAACCAACATGTGGGTGGAGAATAAGCAGATCTCGCCATAGGACTCTGAAAACTCTTTTTTTGTTAATCACATTAGGTAATCCGACAGCTGCACTGTCAAGCCAGACCTAAAAATCCATGTAGATTAGTATAGCCCTAGAAATCCCATACTGCTCTCAAACACAAAACTACACTCTGAAGTCTAAAGTGAATGATGGAAGGGGAGGGTGCTAGGACTGCAATACATTCATCAAGCCTGCCCTCCTCCCATCTGTGCTGCTCCCAGACAAAAACAAACAATGTAAATTATCTAGTTATCTGAAACACTTTAACAGCATTACAGTGTCATGTGTGTGCTCCTAAAAGTTCAAGCTCAGGCAGTCATACTGTCGCTGGCTCGATCATCTGGAAACAGAATAAACAAAGTTATCACGGAAGCACTTTATTTTCAGTGGAAGCTGACACCTTCTGCCCAATCAAAATCTGTATTCCTGACTATCACATGTGGGCGAAGCCAAAGCCCCACTCTGTAGTATTCCTGCAAGCTCTTTTTTAAGTTGATCACATTACATCTAGTGACAGTTGCACTGTCAAGCCAGCCCCAAAAAGCAAGAAGAAAATAAATCACCATCTTATTAGGCACCTGAAATGCTGGCAAAACGAAAAGCAAGTATTTTAAGTTAATATGAAAAATAATAAATATAATATTTTTAGAACCAGATTTGTCAACAAAGAGAAATTGACCTTTTTAGATGGATGTGAACAATTTGCAGAGGCTTTGTGCAGTAACTCACAGTCAAGGGAGCCACAGGGTAAACTAGGTGGGCCATTGCGCTTTGCGCTATGCAGTAGCAAACTGTGAACGACAATTTAACAGACTGATGAATTAAGCAGTCTGGCCAACATCCTCTCTGTGTATGTATATTATGTATGAATTTTTGGGAAAAAATAGTTTAGCGACACAGCTAAAGCTGTCTCTAAGGCCAGACCTAAAATGAATTGGAGAGTGGCGCAGGGCAAAGATGGGGCCGTGCTTAGGCGTGTGGGTAGAGGTTTGTCACCGCTGTTTTTTAAAATTTACATTTTCATAGGGTCCTGGTATCCTGCCCATAGAGGGAGCAGAATAGGAACTTTCCTCACAGTGCTTAATTTGTGAAAAAATAAGTGCCGGGGAGGCCACTCCACCTTGCACCACCCATTGCCTCTCCCAGAGCTGCGAATGGCAGTATCAACACAACTACTAAGCATCACAGTCCTCCAAGTGTGACAATTCAGACTAGTCCAGGCCCCAAAGCTATAAGAATGGGTTGGGAGGCAGGTATTAGTCATTTTTAATGTATATTGAATGAATAAACAACTGCTGTTGTGCTCGTCTCTAAATTGGACAAACAGCGCTACCTTGTGGCAGACTATTATAAGTGTCGGTGCTGACAGCTAAGTGCTGGTGCCAAGCAACGGATACCACCGGCTCAAATTAAGCACTGGATCCTCAGAAAAAAGGTATTGTGGCAAGAACCACTGCTACTAGGTAAATATATTTGTATTTATCACCAGTGGATATTATCTGCAATTAGCCTCCGGTTCAATAAGATAAAACAGTAGAGGGGCATGATGGAGGGAATTTAGAACAGGGTCAGGTACATGCCTCTCTTCTAAAATGTCCAGTCTATCCCTCTAAAACATTTCCTTCTTACATGACAGGTGCGGCACACTAGCGGGGAGGGAGGGTAGAGCGCGAAGGGGAGGCAGCATTCTCCCACTGACAGTCGGCATTTTACTGTGATGAAAGAATCTTTTCCCATTTTCTCACACAGAGAACAAGGTGTCGCAGAACATTCTGCTGTTTGCAAAAAGTCAAAACATCCTTTCATCTGAACATCTTTATTGAATCATATCACAGCAACTGCTACAGTGGTGTGAACACATGTGGCCACAGCACACAGATTTGTGTCACTGGTATTTGAATCTGCCAGAGGTCGTCCATCAGCAATAAAATATGTAGTGGTTGCTCTTAGCACTATCTGCAATATGCAAGGTTCTTTTGCATTGTTATCAAAGGTATTTCACTAAATACCATTCCACAAGTTAAAATACCACCATAAGCTTTTATCCCCATCAAATTAAAACACTGCAGGTACAAATCTGTTAATGGGACACACAAAAAACAGCCGACAAATTCAAATCCCACAAAACAAAACTGCTTACGTGATATGTCCTATGGTAGGAGAATTTATCCCACAACCATGCCAAAAGCATCAGCTATCGACATGAACATGTTCACCAAGTAATGCCTTTTTCTTGCTTTTTCCTAGATTTTAATTGTTAGTTTTTTAAAAAAAATCTTAGAATGCTAGCAAAACTTAAAGGAAGAGTAGCTTTAAAAACAACGGGTAGTCATACAGCGACATCTGTCACAGAAGTCCAAGAATCATAAAAACGCTTTGCACTGTTTGGAGCCCATCAGTATGGTGTAATTAACAGGCTGGGGCAGTGTCAAAGCTTGAAGGATTTCTCTATTTTTCTTTGTGAATTTGTGCTCTGTGGTTCTGTTTAGGTCTCGCTTGAGACCGCGCATGATCTTTCACTTGTGAACCGAGACATTTTGCTAGCTTATGGGGGTGGGGGGGTCTTAGAGACCACCCATTGCTTACCATTGGTTGGCTTCACTGTCGTTTTTAATTTCCTTGTTTCTCCTTGGTCAGCGTCTGTCGGCTTCACTTCCATTTCATGCGTTTGTCCCTCACTTGGAGCCTGGCCAAAGTACTGCTTTCTTGTTCAAATGTGTGTCCTTCCGCTGCTCACGCTTTCAGAGGTATTTTCATTTTATTTGCTTACCCTGTTGTCATTGCTTGCCCTGTTGCTTGCCTGTCATTGTTGCTTGGACCAACCCCTACGCACTGTGTTGCTTCTCCCATCCCTCCCGCTGTCTGTGGTGCCCCTCCTGCTGCCCATGGTTTTGCTTGCCCCTTCCGTCCACCTCCCTCCATGTTCGTCGTCTTGCTGCCCCCTCCCTCACTGCCCAACCTCCTTCAAGACAACTTCCGCCCTCCTCCCGCTGTCCCTCATGTTGCTTGCCCCCTCACACTCTCTGTCCATGTTGGCCCGCCCCACCGGCATAACAAAACAGCGTTCGCCGCGTCACCTCGCTGTTTTCTCCTAACTTTATTGTTATTCATTTGACTTAACCTGGGGTGCCCTGCTGCGTTGTTACTTGCCCCCTATGACCCCCGTCCCGTATTGCTTGCCCCTCTTGTTTGCCCCCAAAAAAAGACAAATGTTTAATCATTTTAATCATAGATGTAGGGCAAAAAACATAAAATGCATGTAACATCAATATTTTCAGTACTCCAGGGACGTCTACACATCACCTTGAATCTATGTGACATTATACAACTCAACAAAGCATGTGGCAAGAAAGATTTCAAAACTGTTATTCACATTATACTCATGGGCGTCATTTAGGGGTCGCCAGGGGTCGCTGCTGCGCCCCCTGGTATGCCCCTTGTGACCCCTGGCACTGCCTTTGTGACCCCTAACCTCAGCAGTGGCAAAATCAGTGCCGGAAACAGAAGCAGCACGTCCTTATGAACGTCGGTGGGGGCTTCACTCTCCTTGTTTTTTGTCAATTGTTTAATTATACTAATGGAAAATAATATTACATTATTCGCTATTTGTTTCATAAAAAATTGAGTACAAATAGCTGGATTATGACTTTCCCTGGCAGCTGAGGTAAGTAAAAAAAACATGTAAATGTATGTATGTTGTGTGCGTGCTTGCAGTTTTGAGTGTGTTCATGTAAGAAACAGCGTGTGTATGTGTGAATGTGTAGGCAGAGAGTATGTGTGAGAGTGTGTGCATGTATGAATACGTGGGTCTGTGTAAGCATGTGTACGTGTGAGTGAAAATCAAAGTCAAAGGGCATGTGAACCCCTGGTGAATTGACATCCAGGATTAAAACACGTTATAAAATATATTTAATTGCTAAAAATAATATGAATTTGTGAAAAATACACGTGAAATGAAATCCCCCTGTAAGTTCTAATGTCCTAGAGTGTAGCATTTAGAAAGCTTTTTTAGTCGCAGGGCCATTCACACCCACTTCAGCAAACGCTTTTTTTCAGTAAAATATGGTCACTAAGCCAAAAAAAGTAAGACTCGTTCTTCGAAATGAAAACACCTTTGAATGAAAATAGGCTCTACTGAACAAAATCAACATTCACCTCCCTAGCAACACTTATAAGTGGCATTTAATGAGATCATACAGCCATGAATCAATGTGCACATGCACCAGAATCTAATAAAAGCACTTACTTTTTCACTCTAAGAAAACTAAACATGAATAAATAAAATAACTATTCAATAGGCTAGCACCCTTTTAAACTCACAGTATCACTTAATGCGGAATAAAGCACCTGGCCTGTTGCGTCACATTCTTAAACAGCTTGGGTTGGAAAAAATCAAAGGTTAAATGTGAAAGCACAGATTGCTATAGGGTAGGCTGCAAAAGCACACTCAACTTATACTGAAAACAAATAGATCCTGAAGGACTAGTGGTGGTACTGCAGCAGGAAGCGGACATAACCTTATAGGTTGCCAGCACATAGATATCACTGGAAGTAATCACAACCACAACACAGAGGCAGCTCCTCCGCTATGGCGGAGGAGCGTCGTCCCACTGCTTTTAAGCAGTGCAATGAACAAACATAAAATAATAACTTTGAGGTATTATCATTCTATGCTTGTGCGGCTTTCTGGGTGGGCTGGCTGCTCTGTTCTCGGAGCAGGGCAGGGGAGAAGTGGTTTGCCCACTCCTAAGTGCGCAATGACCATTTGGTTGGCCCTCTTGGGCCGCCCAAAACAGTCATGCGCACTTTCCCTCTTCTCCATGCAGGCTGCCTTACAGCTTGCGTGGAGAACATACCCCCATTCCCTGGCTGAGCGTCGAACCAGGACGCTCAGACCAATGAGCCTGGGTGCTTACCAATCACAACGCTGCATTGCAGCGTTGTAATTGGTCAGTGGGGCCTGGCTGTGCTTCCTGTTCCTCAAGTTCGACAAGGAGAGCAGGAGCAGAGACGCGGGACCAAGCGGCAAGGTAAGTTTTTTTTTTTTAAATTGCGCAAGCCCCCTGCGTGAACTCCCAGCCCCCCCCCACCCCCCACGTGCCCGCCCCACCACCCGCGAGCCTTGCCGGCAGCAACTGCCCCAACACTGCATGAATATTAATCGATAATGGAACGCCCAGTGGGACCAAGGTAAACAATAACCTCAGCATAGGAGAAGTCCAGACCATGGCCGCCCTCTAACCCGCAGCACTACTAAATGAGTGTAGCATTACCACGTTTGGCCAATGTGGTTGGTGGCCCACTCAACAACTCATTTCTATTGAGGTTAAAATGATAAAGCTGGTTATAGGAGGAACAGTTCAAAATGTTTTTGAGTACTCACTTGCGACTGTGGGATTGCCTCAAACAGATGCAAAATCTGTGAGGTGTGAGGCTTCACCAGGCAGATTTTATACTAAATATCAGATTCTGTGGATGATGTCACACCAGTAAACAGGAAATTGATCATATCATACCCTGGGGGGATGTTACTATGCTTGCAGGAGGAGGGAGACACCAGAGAGAGGTGGCAGGGGCGTAGCTTAGTCAGTAAGACACGGGGGGTGTAACCTTCAGATTGCCCAACAATCACGCTGGCCTATCTTGTTAAAATATATTTTGAGAAGCAGTACACGAGGGGGGCTTAAGAGGTAGTGGAGTGCGGATTGTTAGGGGTACTTAAAACACAATAGTTTTCAAACTAAGTTTTAAGTCACAAACGAGAATGTGTGTGTGTTTTTGTCAGTGTGGGCATGTAAAAATCCAGGGTGAAATCCGACAGACACCTCATCATACCCAACTGAAAAGCACCTGTAACCAACTATTTACTACAGAACAAATGTTTTAGGGTGGGGTATGACACCTCAAACACCCCCCCCCCCCCTGAAGCTACGCCCCTGAGAGTTGGTGGAGAGAAGTAGAAGGTGGGACCCTGAAGAAGGTCAGAAATTACTGCAGGAGTCCAAGACGTGGCTTTGCTTTAAAGGAGGGGCACACTGACAGAAGTGAGACAGGGAAGCAAGAATTCAGGTATATTATTGTGGACGAACATGATAAGGTTTTTGTAGAGGGTGATTGCCAATATCTGGTATTATTTCTACTATGTGAGGCTGGCCCATGACGCTACTTCCCTTGCTTTGCTTGTGATGGGGAAAGATCAATGAGATGAGGAAGGGGCCTGGTGTTCTGTGCAACACTGGTACACCGACCACTACTTTCACGGTCTGTGATGTCACTCAGAAACCCTTGGTAGAAAACATTAATCTTGTTGATACATGTCCATGTACAATTCTATATATATTGCTACTAGTCCTTTTGCAGCTGTCTCAGAAGGTGTATTTAAACACCATCTGAGATGCTGAGGCGAGGCTTATGTTTTCTGCGAATGTTTTCACTTTTCTGGTTCCCAAGATAAGCAGTTTTCATTGCCACCCTTCTAAGACAGTTAAATAAATATCTTTAAAAAAGTACACTGCTTCTTAAAATGTGCATAAAAGACGAAGTAAGATTACAAAGGGAAATTTGCTGGTTTGTTTATTAGCAGGGCAGTTATTTTACAGAATTAAGTTACCTTGTTTGTGTTTCATGATGCAGCCATGTCTGCTTCCTCATATTGCGCTTTAGTTTTTAATAAGCAGCATCACTCATAGAAACACCGGTAGTCACTTCACAAAGTGTATTAACACACATAAAACATGGCTCTGTAAAAGGAATGCAATATCACAAACACATTTACAAAGCCATTATAGTCAGCCATTATGAGTTTATGTCTTGTTTTATCCAGGGGAAAAGTGTCCTTAAAGCTTATAAAAAAAAAAGTCCCCTCCAGGGTGTCTAATGTCAGCAAGCTTAATTTGTATTACAGAGAGCGTATTGAGGTTTATTACTAGGGCCTGATAAGGCTCAGGGAGGGGGCAGTGCAGCCCCCCTCCCATTGTAAACAAAAAACAGCTACAGAGAATGCGGTCCCTGGAGCCTATGAAGGCCCCATCCCCCTTTTTTATTGAGTTGGCCCGGGGGATGGGCATACCGGGGCCTAATAAGGCTCGGTGAGGGGCAGCACTCGGCCACCTCCCCCTTTTAAGGATTGACGGGATGGGTTCCCCGGGGCCTAATAAGGCTCAGGGGGTAGGTCTGCATACCCCCTTCCCTTAGATTTTGGCCCCAGGAATTGTGGTCCCCGGGGCCCAAGAAGGCCTGGGGAGAGGGGCTACACGCCCTCCACTCCTGTTTAATTGCATTTGGCCCCGGGGGATAGGGTTCTTGGGGCCTTTTAAGGCTTCGGAGGGAGGCTACATCTTTTTATGGGAAGTGAGTCTACATCTTTTTATGGGAACTAGCCTGGGTAATGGGTCCTCAGGGCCAATTAAGGGATGGGGAGGGGGATGCACGCCCCTCCTCCCCTTACTATATATGTTTTAGCCCCAGGGGATGGTGTCCATGGGACCAAAAGGCCAACCCTACCCTGCGCAAGCAAAAGGCTGTACGCGGTGTAGGAATGACAGCCTGCTGGGGTTTTGGCCACAGAGCCTGTCGGCCGGCCTAGCCCTGTGGCCAACCCCTTGCTGTGGACAGCCAAAGCTTGTGTGCAGCATGGGGTTGGCTGCCTGCAGGGAGTTGGACACAGGGCTTTAAAACCTGTGAATTCATTTTTTTTATGAACAAAAAATTCAAACGAGGGTTACAAAAATATGAAGGCATACCACAGGAGTTTAACAAAACCTGGGTAGATGCTCTCCTATCTTGTTAATGTAGAGGTTCCATTTCTTGAGAATTTAGGCTCAGAAGTCACAAGTGACCTCCCTAGTGTCTGAGCTCTGTCCCCCACAGATGAGAGTTCAGTCAGCAGCCGCTCATTCACAAATCATTGAGAGCGCGCGCACATCCCGCCCAGCCGCGGCCTGCACCAGCCTCAGCGTCTTTACTCGAGTATTTTTCATTTGTGAATTATGGAGCTGACTGCTTGCCTCAGAGATCACAGTAACAGCTCCAGTGACTCAGAACACACAAACTAGACAAGCCAGAGGGAGCAGCCATAAAACAAGCCTCACAGGCAGAAAAAACAGGAAGAGTTACGCCATTCTGCACTGTCCATGCTTAAAGAGCAAGAGGCATCAGGAGGAGGTCAGGTGGTAGACAACGCGCAGCCAATGAGGATTTATTGCCAAAATTTCAATAACTTCACCTGACTCAAAATAATTTAAGCGAAAGGGAACAGATGCTACTGGTGTACACTTAAACCACTGTGACAGGCTAGTATTCTATGCATGCACGTACTGTTATATAGTACATTTAAATAATTGCTGCGCGTGTGCAAATGCTGCATTAATGGTAACTTTAAAAGCTTAGATAACCCAGAGGCAATCCATGAAACTCAGTGGGTGATTGCCCGTGCATACTCAGTCACTCAGCACATGCAATAGTTAAAGGTGTTGCATTTTCCACTTGTATTGTGCGGTGCTATCATTTCTGTGGCTTTATATAACCGCTTAGACCTTGTCCAGTTTGTAGTTAGCCAGGGCTAGCATGCATGGTTAGAAGATTGCATGGTTTGAAGAGTTGGAAGAGTGCATGGTTTGAAGAGTTGGAAGACGTGCATGGTTAGAAGAGTTGGAAAAGTGCATGGTTTGAAGAGTTGGAAGAGTGCATGGTTAGAAGAGTTGGAAACGTGCATGGTTAGAAGAGTTGGAAAAGTGCATGGTTTGAAGAGTTGGAAGAGTGCATGGTTAGAAGAGTGCATAGTCTGAAGAGTTGGAAGAGTGCATGGTTAGAAGAGTTGGAAAAGTGCATGGTTTGAAGAGTTGGAAGAGTGCATGGTTTGAAGAGTTGGAAGATTGCATGGTTTGAAGAGTTGGAAGAGTGCATGGTTAGAAGAGTTGGAAACGTGCATGGTTAGAAGAGTGCATGGTTTGAAGAGTTGGAAGAGTGCATGGTTAGAAGAGTTGGAAACGTGCATGGTTAGAAGAGTTGGAAAAGTGCATGGTTTGAAGAGTTGGAAGAGTGCATGGTTAGAAGAGTGCATAGTCTGAAGAGTTGGAAGAGTGCATGGTTTGAAGAGTTGGAAACGTGCATGGTTAGAAGAGTTGGAAAAGTGCATGGTTTGAAGAGTTGGAAGAGTGCATGGTTAGAAGAGTTGGAAACGTGCATGGTTAGAAGAGTTGGAAAAGTGCATGGTTTGAAGAGTTGGAAGAGTGCATGGTTAGAAGAGTGCATAGTCTGAAGAGTTGGAAGAGTGCATGGTTAGAAGAGTTGGAAACGTGCATGGTTAGAAGAGTTGGAAAAGTGCATGGTTTGAAGAGTTGGAAGAGTGCATGGTTTGAAGAGTTGGAAGAGTGCATGGTTAGAAGAGTGCATAGTCTGAAGAGTTGGAAGAGTGCATGGTTTGAAGAGTTGGAAGAGTGCATGGTTAGAAGAGTTGGAAAAGTGCATGGTTAGAAGAGTTGGAAAAGTGCATGGTTTGAAGAGTTGGAAGAGTGCATGGTTAGAAGAGTTGGAAACGTGCATGGTTAGAAGAGTTGGAAAAGTGCATGGTTTGAAGAGTTGGAAGAGTGCATGGTTAGAAGAGTGCATAGTCTGAAGAGTTGGAAGAGTGCATGGTTTGAAGAGTTGGAAGAGTGCATGGTTTGAAGAGTTGGAAACGTGCATGGTTAGAAGAGTTGGAAAAGTGCATGGTTTGAAGAGTTGGAAGAGTGCATGGTTTGAAGAGTTGGAAGAGTGCATGGTTTGAAGAGTTGGAAACGTGCATGGTTAGAAGAGTTGGAAAAGTGCATGGTTTGAAGAGTTGGAAGAGTGCATGGTTAGAAGAGTGCATAGTCTGAAGAGTTGGAAGAGTGCATGGTTTGAAGAGTTGGAAGAGTGCATGGTTAGAAGAGTTGGAAAAGTGCATGGTTAGAAGAGTTGGAAAAGTGCATGGTTTGAAGAGTTGGAAGAGTGCATGGTTAGAAGAGTGCATAGTCTGAAGAGTTGGAAGAGTGCATGGTTGGAAGACTGCATGGTTGCAAGAGTGCATGGTTTTTGGATGCCCTACGTGGGAAGCTTAGGGAGTGGTGGATGAGGAGCATCTGAGTGGCTCTCCAATCTTGCTGCTGCAGATAAGCCTGCTTCTTTTTCAAAGACGAGGCTGATAGAGTTCACCTTTGTAAAAACATCCATCTACCCAGACAATTTGCGAGTAGGAATCAACGACATTGTTCATATTCACTAGTGTATCTTGCAGTATATGTTGTGTTTTACCTTGGAACTTGGTGTTCAGATGCCTGCCAAGATCCGTTGTCATGTACGTGAGGAACTGAAGGCTGGCAGACAGCATTCTTATGAGCGCTGCAAAGAATACCCAGACTAGGCCTGTGCGAAATTTTCATTATGCTAACAACATTTTTAGATTTAGCTGAGTTTCCAACAACTTTGTTCCAAGAGAAACTGGATCAAGCAGAAAATGTCTGGCAGGAGACCTCTTCTACTCAAACATGCCCCTTTGTTATCTCAAATGACTTCTGAATACGAGGTAGGCCCTCGTAAAATTTTCAGGCAAAATATTGCAAGATATTGTTTTGAAGGGAAATATTTTGCTCAGGCATAATCTAAAGGATGGAAGTTTGCACAGAGCAAGTTGCACTGCCCATCTAACTCTTTAGGTACTTGAGAAGGATTGGTGGAGGAGCTCTCTGGTTCAATGGCGGATTTGAAATCTTTACTGGTCCTACATTGTACCCCGTGGGCACTGCAGAGGGCCAGTAGAAGTCATACTGTTCCACTTTCATCTGGGCACACTTGCTGCCTCAAGTCCAAGTTTCAAGTTTATTTATTATGTTTTGGGACTCCGAAGAGTTCCACATAAAATAGAAAATATACATCCAAAATCAGCGTAACACTCCAATAAAAGAGAAATGTTCTAAATTTTTACAGTACTAAATTCATCATATCATATAAAAACAGAGAAAAAGTATATGCGCAGAGACCGTTCCAGGGACCTTTTAAGTGCCAAGTAAATTGATGCATAAAAAAATCAGATTACCATCATTGAATACTTAGAGGACTTTGGTTAAACTTTTACGAAGATTGCAATCCAATACTACAGTGAGAACTTTAAGGATTAAGAACATATAGTATAAGCGGGGATTTATCAATACAAAATACAGTACACAATAACCAGCAGCGTAATGAAAGTGCAAGGATATTAAAAAAACTTCGTAATAAAATCAGGGTTGTACAATTCAAGGTGAAAAATAAAAACTCATGGTAAAACAAGAATATACAATTTCAACATACAGTACTCAATAACTAGCAGCATAATGAATAGAAAAAGTGCAAGTCCTCGGAGACACTTGCTGCCTCAATTCTTACACTATGGCTGAACTGGTAGAAAAAAAAACTGATGTTTTAAAATTTGTATTGCTTAGTTAAATGTTTGCACTGTGGCTTGGATTCAGTGTTGGCTGGCATCAACGGGGAGGAAGAGCGGGCGTGTGTGAACAAATACAATTAAAAAAATATAAAAATAAACGGGCACGTGCACACAAATAAAATTTAAAAATACAAAAATAAACGGGCGCGCAAATAAACGTAAAATGTAATTAAAGTAAACTTACCTTGGGAAAGGACCTCCTGCTCCTGACCTCTCACGACTCTAGCTCGGCTACCAGGAAACGCCCTAGACCAAACCTGGCGCTGCTATCATGCTGTGAGAGCAGCGCCCTGTTTGGAGGGAGCAGCCTCATTCGGCTCTCCACAGCGCACTGGAGGCCTGCACTTGCTCTAACCCAGCTGTCTTAAAACAGCTGGGTTAGAGGTTTTAAAGTGCACACGTCTGGCTGGCCGTAGCAAGATGGCCGGCCAAAAGGATATGCGCACTTTGAAAAGTGCAAGAACGGCCCAGCCTCCTCCCTGCTGCTGTCATTCAGCAGTGGCCCTTGCCCCACCCCCGTCCTGACGCTCGGTTCAGGACGGGAGGATGAAAAATAAAATAGTAATGAATTACCATTTTATTTTTCATCTCGGGGCTTTGGGGGGATATTTAAGTGGGGCGACACTTCTCCGCTCAAACGGAGGAGACCCACCCCCCCCGGCTTGGATTCACAGTGTCGCTGACTGCATGGCATGCTGAATGATCAAATAACCAAATCAATGCTACACAAAGGCAGAGAATCAAAACAACAACATGCACCTACTTGTGCAACAGCTACATACAATAAAATGAAAACGACGACACCATCGCTTTATATTAAATTCTCGCCCCCCGTTCTGCAGTGAATTCGAGTTTCAATGTCTGGTCTTGCACAACGTGCTGGACTGGCTAGCTCTAGGTAAAAAAAAAGGCCAATAAAACAATGGTGCCAAGACCTTGGAGGCAGACAAGCAGATCGCTTAACAGGTGCTTATGTGTCCACTGTGCTCTTTCTTCTAAGGGATACTTCTTACACTCAGTCTTTCTTATTATCTTTCTTAAGTGTTTCTTGAGACAACACTCTAGGCAACTTCAACATCCTTTCCCATATTGTTCAATGCACTCCTTCAAAAATGCATGTTTTAAGTCCCCTTCTCCACTCTCTCCTCATACATCCACTGCCATCTTCTCCAATTACATCCATCATACTTCGAGTCTCTGCCTCATTACTTCCAGAAGTAGCCTCTATATTGGAGTTTCCAAAGTGGACATGACAGAAAGGACCAGCAAAGTTCACAGATGCAAGACTGGATTCCATACAACTAAGACTTGGCTTCATCCAAATACGATGCTCAACTCATATACTTTAGTGAAATAATACAGCTACCCACAACCAAGGACAACTGGGGCGTCAAGTCAGGATCTATCTGGTGACTTAGTGGATTAATGCGTCCACTGAAGGGGCTTGTGTTCGGCCTCATGGTCACAGGTTCAAATCCCGGCAGGTTCACTCAAACTTTCATCCTTCTGAGGTCGATAAAATTAGTACCATTGAGTTGGGTAACAAACATCTGTGTCCACAAGGGCAGGCAGCGGGATCAGTGGTGTCATAAACCCCCCGCTTCTGCAGCTTACGCAGTGGTGGTATTGAAACTCACAATTATTTATACAAGACGATGATAGAGGTGGAGCAAGGAAAGTTATTTACAACAAAGAAATTAAGAGGAAAAGAGAGAGAGGGCTGGAAGCAAGAGTGAAATGAGGGGCATATGAAAATAAGGAAGAAACTGTGACAAAAAGGAAGGGTAACAAGCATTTGCAATGCAATAGGTCTCACATTTACGCGAGTTTGAGCTATTGGCATTGTAAATGACAATGCTTTTATTTATGTTTTGGTTTTTAAAACATAAATAAAAGGCATTGTCACTTACAATGCCAATAGCTCAAACAGCGTAAATGCGAGACCTATTGCATTGCAAATGCTTGTTTTAGAAGCTGTGGGATGCATTCCTACTCTAGAATACGTTTACTCCTGTCCTTGGCATAAGAAACTAAATGACCAGTTCTAGGGTGGAGGAAGGGGTTGGAGAGTAGTTATTGAATATCCATAAACGTGTATATATATCTGTGAGAGATTCACAAACTCACAGGGCATCCATTCCTGAAAATATCCACTCTTGCATGCTTTGAGACTGTTAGCAAACTAGCTCATGGAAAAATCTTCAAGCATTGTAAATCCTTAAATATGTGTAAACCAACTCTTACCCGTGCCAAACTTACAAACCTAAACAGGTTTGAGAATCGGGCCCATTACATTTTGACTCTGCACTTGCAGAATTCATCCAGTTGTAAAATGCAAATGTCCAGTCACTGATTTAGAGCCAAGTATATACTTTCAATAATGGCAAGCAGGGGAAATGGAGCACAGTTATATGAAGTTATTTGCTCATAAATTACATAATGTGGCTAAGTAGGGAAAGTAAGACCATGATCGATCTCATCTCCTCATCAGGGTGGCGATGGAAGTTAGCATGCAGGGCACCAGGAGAAGAAGAAACAAGCATTGGCCGCGAGCAAAAAGAAAACGTGCGGCCGCGACCGGGAGCACCAGGAGAAGAAGAAACAAGCATTGGCCGCGAGCAAAAGGAAAACGTGCGGCCGCGACCGGGAGTTGTGTGCGCGCGCGAGCAAAAATAAAATGTTAAAAAAACACGCGAGTGGTGCGCGCGCGCACAGGGAGAGAGGAAAGCCAGATGGCGCCTCTGCGCTGCGCAGGGCCGCGAAAGTGAAAGTGATCGTGATCGCGATGCACTTAATGACCCGTGACAGGAGGAAAGACAGATGGCAGCTGCACGCGTGCCCGCAAGCTTGAGGCCACCAAAATGCCTGTGGGCGATTGGACTGATGGATGTAAGAATAAAACAACATTTGCATGAGTGAGAGAAAGAAAGTGGCTGGAATGATAAAAGTCTCGAATGGGCGAATGGATGAATGGCTGAATGGTCACCTGGCTGGAACTGAGGAAGGATGAATTGATGGTTTGATAAAAGGAGCGTGAATTGGTGAATGGATGAAGAAGAATGGATGGGTAAAAGGTTTATGAATGTTTGGAAGAGTGAGCATAATGATGGATAGACGGAAAACTAATAATGAAAGGACGGATGGGTGGAATGCTGAAAGGATGGATGAAAGTATGAAAAGATGGATGTATACATGAAAGGCTTAAAGATGAACAGAAGGCGTTAATAAGGGACCTAATCTAGAGTGAGTAGGGCTTACTCACTTCGCTCACCCAATCGCATTCGAGGTATTGATCAAAGTGGTGGGTATTTTAATTTGCTGGCTACTCCCTTGAGCGGGATAATGATGTGCCATTAAATTACCATCTCTTTTATTCTAGCTTCTTTTTCATGGAGGAGCTTAAAAGAAGGGGTATTTCAGAGTCCAGATCCAAGGGTAAGAAGGCTTGTCAAACAGTGGATGATCGAGGCTTGTGTAGACATGGCTTATGCGTGGACCACTGGTTTGGCCTGGATGCTATTCTTTGAATGCTTAGACTGGATGGCCTTCTCTAGAATAAAGCCTTATCTTCTTGGGCTCAGAAATTAAAGGACCCAGCAACAGCACTTCTGGACAGAGATATGTGCTCATTTAATTGATTAGATTGGCTTCAGTGCTCTAAAAGGTCCTGGGTATAGACAGAAGTTACACGTGGACAACAGTGGCAAGTGACAGTGCATGTTTTCAGTACACATTTAATTGATTCCGAAAGTATATCCTGTCAATACACAGGCCTTGATTGAGCAGAGAGAGTTGGCAGATAGTTGATTACTTTTTTTCAGATTTATGCACGTGTAATTGCAGTGAGTACCAGAGAGGAGACAGCAAAGCATTATGGACAAATTAGATAGATATGGCTTAAAACAAAGAGTTGCGTCATTGATTGGTGCCGTTGTTTGTGGTATTGTGCATGCGTGAGTGTTTGATCACAAGAATGGGTCAGCACGTAGATAAATGAATGCCTACTCCCATGTGCTCACTCATCCACCTGTCCCTGCAGCTCGTCAGTCATACATTGTCCATGCACTCAGCTACTCATCCTTGCGCTCATGCATGCCTTCATTCTCTCATGGATGGAGACCCTTTCATTAGCTGGAATGGCTCCAGAAGGAATATTGCGTAATGTCTAGGTATCATGGTCGCTCTGGCATAAACTGACCTTCCTTTAAATATTGTAGCCATTATAGTGTCCCTTGGATAAAGAGGCCCTTTATTGAATGTGATGCACAATTCTAGACATTATGGTGGCACTGGTACAAGGTCCCCCCTGATATAAAGTGGGAATTGTAGCCATAATGGTGGCCATGCCATTTAATGCCCCACACATTTTGACTATTTCAGGTATAGTGGTGGTTATCTAAGGCACACTGCTTCTATTGGATCATGGCAGACACCCATTGTTTCACATGGACAGTCTGCTAAAAATGGTGTACCCCGACATTTGGCAGGTACCACTAGATTTATAGAAATATCCCTTGCATCTGATTTTAATACACTGCATTTGAGGCACAGTCTATCAATGATTGACAGTATTACATGTGAGTACATGATCAAAATGGCAAGCTAGTACTTGGAGACTAGATGTATTAATCTACTAAAAACAGAAAGCTAGATTTGGAGAACAAAATAAGATTAAAAAAATACAGACATCATAAACATCATAAACCTGGCCCTGCACCTTGTTTCAACTCAAAATCAATAGCTTAGCAGACACACGTCTGAACGATGTCAAAAGGGCAGACGAGAGAGGGGGGATTAATGCAGATATATCCAAAGAAAGAGGGTGAGAATACTCCAAGTCAAGAATAACGTGGGCGTTGATGTCCGGGAAGCTTCGCAGCCATGGGAGTCAAGGTGTCTCATCTGGCAGCTCGAGCATCAGTTGGCCCAGGGGGAGCTAGGATGGAAGAAGAGGACCAGGCAGAAGATGCAAAACTAAAATGAGGCAGCATGTCAAATGTTTCTTGGAAAAATGGCATGTCCAGTATTGTCATTACTCGAAGGTGGAGTCTCAGTGAATGGGGTTCCTCATTAATATCATGCTCCCTCATATAGGTCTTGGGGGTTGGTTGGGGAATCTCCTCAAACATTCTTTAAGATGCATCACCAAGCCTTTTTGAAGGCCTTTAACAATCCCAGAACCCCTTTGCTAGGGGCATTTTATTACTAGCATCTTTTTCAGATCAATTGACCTGCTAGGAGACCGGAGAGGAAAGAGGTATCCAAGAGGGAACGCCGGGCAGAGGTTAGTTTCTAAGTGGTAGAGTCCAGCAGGCCCGGCAGTAACTATGGGCAGGAAAATTCTGATTACAGCTTCACATGGAGAAACAAAGGCAGACATTACACCAGCTACACTAAATATGATACAAACAGAACCTCAGATAGTTCCATTTGAGGGAATACAGCCAAACTCTGGCTTAGATTCTATTTTGGCATACCTAGTTTGCTTCAACTTTTTAAATCAATTTGTCTCTCTCTTTTAACATTAACAAATCAATTTCACCTCTTCTTCTTCCCATTGTTTGAACAGGACAGTAAAAGGAACAACTCAATTATTTATTTAAAACATTTATAGAGCGCGCTGTCACCATACTGGTATCCTGGTGCTAAAACCTCAACCGGGACTAAAAAGGAAGACAGCTGCAGCTAAAACAGTGCTAATATGTGAAAAGGGGATTATTTAGAGAAGAGGCAGGTTTTAGGTGCTTTGCTGAAGTGCAGAAGATCAGACAGGGATCTAAGGAAGGCAGGAAACTGATTCCAAAGCCGGGCTGCTCTGACCATAAAAGCTCACCCACCTTGTCTGGTCTTCCTGAATTTAGAAATACAGACAAAATTAGCTGTTGTGGAACAGAGGCATCTCCCTGGGGAGTATCTTTACTCTGTTTTGCATGGGCACTGGGCCATGACCCTGGAGTGCTTTAAAAACGAAACATAGTGATTTAAAAAACATTCTCTGTCGCAGCGGTAACCAATGAAGATCATTCGATGCATTAGAAGCTGGCGATCTCCTGAGTCTGTTCAATGCCAGTTTGGCAGCGGAGACTTGGACTCTATGTAGTCTATTTAACAAGAATTCCAGCGCTCCTAGCAGGAGGGCATTGCAATAATCAAACCTGCTTACGATAACACTGCATACAATTAAAGTTTTGGCAGTGCTAGGCAACAAGGGAAGGAGCTTCCGGAGTAGCGAAAAGCATGTGCCAGCAACTTTATTCACATGACATTCAATGGGCAGCTTGATGTCAAAAGTTACCCCCAAGTTGCGGACCGATTCGGATTGTGTCAGCTCCTCATCAGTTGTCACTGGCCAGAAGTTCAATGGAAGTACAACAGGGATTTTATTTGTTGAACAGCATAAAAACTCTGTTTTGTCCCTGTTAAATTTGAGGGAGTTAAGGTTCAGCCAGCTGATGATGTCATTCATGCAATTATGAAAAGTGTTGACAGCAGCCTGCTGGATGCTGTGGAATGACAGAATTAGTTGAGTATTATCAGAATAGATGACTAATCTAATATTATGGGTTTTGATGAGAGTAACTAGTGGCCTCATATATATATTGAAGAGAATTGGGCTAAGTGCCAATCCTTGCAGAACTCCATGTTTCACAATCTTAAAGTCAGAGCAGTAAGGTGGAAGAGCAACTGCCCGACACCGTTCCCACAAATAAGAGCACAAGCAGTTAAATACGGCGCCACATACTTCGAATGAGGCAAGTCGATCCAGGAGCGTATTGTGGTTAACCATATCAAATGAGGCCAAGAGGTCTAATAAGATCAGGACCGCTGACTGGCCGCCATCTACCAGCATCCTAAGTTCGCTTATGGCCAGGAGCAGGGCTGATTCAGTCCCGAGTCCAGGTCTAAAACTGAACTGCTCCTCCTCTAGGAGGATGTGGTGTTCAACATACTGTTCTCACTGAATTTAGAACTGTGGGCGCGCTATCACTTAGATAATCTCATGATAGTGGCGCCTAATTTGCAGGATTGGGGACAGTGTTGTGCTCAAGGAATATAGGGTAAGGATTTACTCAAAAGGGGGTTTGAGATCAGAAATTTGGAAATCTTGAAGGTTTATTAAATTTTAAACTGCAATACAGAAATGAGGAAGAATGCAAAAGCAGCAGCACTCTCAATTCAGTGAAGATACATAGAAATCAATTGACCTGAATGCCATCAGTTACAGAAATAATGCAATAATAAGAAAAAACAGAAATATAAACTAAGTCTGAAATGTGAAGCAAATCAACAGAGAAGTGGACAGCCTCCCTAGTAGAGACCCAAGAATCTCTTGATCACCACCAGTTCCAGGGGCTTATATAGCCAATTTCAGCATAGAAAATGATGGAAACTGCACTATTAGGATGGTGTGGGCGAATGTTTCATAATTTCAACAAATCACGTTGTAATATTATAAAGCATCATATAACCCTACCATGTTAGCACTAAGCTGCCACATGCAATGATTCGCCCCTTCCGACCTAATGTCATCTGGAGTGGTCAGAAGAAACTAGTTACATAAGCAACAGAAATCAACTGTGAATGAATACAATGCAGAATGTTAGCATGAAGACCTTTGGAAAGTAGCAAAATGCTTTCTCCACCAAGTTGCTCAGGAACAATTTGTCATACAAAATAAACAGTGCGCATCTTGCTGCATGTGGTGTCAAATGAAAAAATATAAACACACAATGAACATCGTGATACGGGAGCCATTTTATAAAGATGGAGTCGAAGCCTAACTAAGGCCTAGTTAGTCTAAACGAGAAAAACACACTAAAGCACATCATAATAATATTGTTGCAAGTGCAATAACTCTATATTAATCCACGTGTGAATCGTGTTAAACAACTTATAATAATACACACATATAATTTGACTTGACTTCTAGAGTACAGTGATCGCCTAATTTACATACTGTTCGTTCACTGGTTTAAGCAGATTGAGGTTCAAGAGCTTCTTCTGTAAGTAAGTAATGAAACCAAACTAGGTGTGGCCAGCAAACGGGGTTAATATGTGATCACTGGCTGCACAAAAGTACCATTACTAAGAAGCAATTGAGGTAACCATGGAAATGTGCGCGTGCGGCAACAGCAAAGGTGCAGATATTGGTGATAGAGCTGACTTTCGCCAGCAAGCCGAATTGCTAGAAGTGCTTGCTTCTTAGATCTGCTAATGTGATGGAACAGAAGCAATACTGTAAAGCATTCCATGTCAACACAGTGTTATGTTTTATACTGTATATTTATTAGTCGAATGCTCAGATCGCGATGTGCTATGTTGTAGAATGATCTGTTAAACATTCCATGGTGAGTGTTCCAGATCTCGGCAGTTGCTGCAGAGGTCTGGAACAGTCAACAGGCATCACGTGTGCTGTCCGCATACATCCAGGAATAAAGACTTCTTAAAATGAACTTGGATTTGCTGCTGCTTCGATCTGTCTTGATCGAACATGATTTGGCGACGAGGATGGGATCTGGCAGACGGTAGATCCTGGCAAGCGTATTAAAGTTCTCGATATAACACACAGAATTGGGCAAGATCAACAGAATAGTGATTCAGAAAGACAAAGACAGGGCAGGAAAAGAAAAGGACACTTACCGGGCAACCAAATTGGGCTGAAAAAAGGCCAGGAAATATGAGAAGGGGTATGACATTATGCAAGCAACGTAATAATTAGACTGAGGCATAGAAAACAAAAAACTAGGAGGAAACAAGGAAAAATTAGAGGCCATAGGGTTACGATAACCTCAGGCAACAAAGAGTAAACAGAAAGAAAATGGTAAATAAGAATGTTTACTATATCCAAAATATACACACAGAATGCACATTTACAAAGTTTTCTAAAAGAACAAAAAATAATAAACGTTTGGTCAATCTTCTTTAAATAAAAAGCCTTTAAAGTGCACATCATTTGAAATAGAAGGGAGCTGCAAAATTACTGCCTGGGTGGCGCTAGGAAAGAAAGCCTTGACTAAGCAAGAAAGGACATATATTGGCTTTGCCAATAGGTCTCGCCTTTGCAAGAGCCATTGGCTTTGCCAATATGTTTTAGCCATGTTGTACACCAGCATGGCTGCTGTTCAGCATGGCTAAAAGTTAGAGGGGTAAAGGAGAGGGGAGTGGAGCATCATAAAGTTGAGTAGAGTTGAGTGTTATGGAGTGGCATAGCATGGTATAGAGTCGAGTTGAGTGGCATGGAGTGGTGTAGAGTGTCGTGGACGGAGCAGAGTGTCGTACAGTGGAAGGTAATAGAGTGGAGTAGAGCCGAGTGGGGTAGAGTGTTGAGTGGAGCAAAGTGTCCTACTGGAGTATAGTTGAGTGGAGCAGAGTGTCCTAGAGTGGGGCAGAGTGTCCTAGAGTGGGGCAGAGTGTCCTAGAGTGGGGCAGAGTGTCCTAGAGTGGAACAGTGGAGTAGAGTGTTGTAGAGTGGCATATAGTGGAGTAGATTGTCAAGAGTGGAGTATTGTGTGAGAGTGGAATAGCATAGAGTGGAGTAGAATGTTGTAGAGTGGCATACAGTGGAGCGGCTTAAAGTGGAGTAATTTAGTGGGGTAGTGGAGTAGTGTGTCATGGAATAGAGTGGAATAAAGTAGCATGGAGTGGAATAGAGGGAGTTGCATAGAGCGTTTTAGAGTGGAGTAGTGTTGTAGAGGGGCACAGAATGGAGTAGAGTGGAGTGGCATAGAGTGGAGTAGAGTAGAGTTTAATGGAGTAAACCGTCAGAGTTGAGTATCGTAGAGTGGAGTGTTGAAGAGTGGCCTAGAGTGAAATGCATAAAGACAGTTGAGCAGAGTACATTGGCATAGAGTGAATTGGTTTTGAGTAAAGTGTTGTAGAGTTCATTGACGTACAGTGCAGTGATGTAGAGTAGAGCGGCATGTAGTGGAGTAGAGTATAGTGGTGCAGAGTAGATTGCAGTGGCATAGAGTGAAGTGGCGTAGAGTAGATTTTTTTCAGAGTAGAGTGAGGTGGCATAGGGTAGAGTGGTGCAGGGTAAAGTGGTGCAGGGTAGAGTGCAGAGGTGTAGAGTAAGTGGCATAGAATAGGGTAGTGTGGAGTACACTGGTGCAGAATAGATTAGAGTGGTGTGGAGTGATGCAGAGTGTAGTGGCGTAGAGAGCATTGTTTAAGCCAGTGCAGTGAAGTGGCATAGAGTAGAGTGGTGCAGAGTAGAGTGGTGCAGAGTAGAGTGGTGCAGAGTAGAGTGGTGCAGAGTAGAGTGGTGCAGAGTAGAGTGGTGCAGAGTAGAGTGGTGCAGAGTAGAGTGGTGCAGAGTAGAGTGGTGCAGAGTAGAGTGGTGCAGAGTAGAGTGGTGCAGAGTAGAATAGAGTGGTGCAGAGTAGAGTGGTGCAGAGTAGAATAGAGTGGTGTAGAGTGCAGTGATGTAGAGCGCAATGGTGTACAGTAGCGTAGCATGCGGTGACAGAGTGCAGTGGTGTAGAATGTAGTGGTGTAGAATGTAGTGGCATAGAGTGCAGTGGCATAGAGTGTTGCAGAGTAGAGTATAGTGGTGTAGAGTGCTATGGGTCAAAGTAGATGGTGTACAATGCATTGGTTTTGAGTAAGTGGTGTTGTTTGCATTAGCATAGAGTGCAGGTGTTTTGACTAGAGTGGCACAGAGCGCAGTGGTGTAGAGTAGACTGGTGCAGAGTAGAGTGGCGCAGTGTAAAGTGCAGTGGTATAGAGTGCTGTGGTGTAGAGTAGATTGTTTCAGAGTAGAGTGGAGTGGTGCAGAGTGGAGTGGTGCAGAGTAGAGTGGCATAGGGTGGAGTGGCATAGAGTCAAATGGTGCAGAGTAGAGAGCAGTGGCCTAGACTTGAGTAGTGTAGAGTGCAGTGGCAAAGAGTGCAGTGGTGCATAGTAGAGTGAGGTAGAGTGCACTGGTATAGAGTAGTGCAGTGTAGTGGTGTAAAGTGCATAGTATATTGCCGTGTAGTACATTGGCATAGAGAGCAGTAGAATGGCGTAGAGTAGAGTGGTGCAGAGCAGAGTGCAGTGGTGCAAAATAGAGTGGTGTAGAGTTCAGTGGAAGAGAGTGCAGTGTTGCAGAGTAGAGTGTTGTAGCGTCAAGTGGTGTACAGTAGAGTAGCGTAGAGTGCATTGGTGTTTAGTGCAGTGACAGAGTGGTACTGAGTAAAGTGATGTAGAGAGCAATGGGGTAGAATAGAGTGGCATAGAGTGCAGTGGCGTAGAGTGTTGCAGAGTAAAGTATAGTGGCGAACAATGCAGTGGTGCAGAGTAAATTAGCGTAGAGTGCAGTGGCATGGAGTGTATTGGTCTTGAGTAAAGTGGTATAGAGTGCATTAGCATTGACTGCAGTGGTGTACAGTGCAGCGGCATAGAATAGAGTGGAGTGGCGTAGGGTAGATTGTAGTGGCGTAGAGTGGAATGGCGCAGCGTGGAACAGAGTGGCGTAGAGTGCAGTGGCGTAGAGTGCAGTGATACAGAGTAGATTAGAGTGGCTTATAGTGGAATGGCGTAGAGTGCAATGGCTTAGAGTGGAGAGATGCAGAGTAGTGTGGCGTACAGTATAGTGGGGTACAGAGCATTGGCATAGAGTGCAGTAGAGTGATGCAGAGTAGAGTGATGCAGAGTAGAGTGATGCAGAGTAGAGTGATGCAGAGTAGAGTGCAGTGCCATATAGTCCAGTGGGCAGAGAAGAGTGGCAGAGAGTTCATTGGCGGAGAGTGCAGCGTTGCAGAACAGAATGCCGTAAAGTGGCTTAGAGTGGAGTGGTGCAGAGAAGAGTGGAGTGGTGCAGAGAAGAGTGGAGTGGTGCAGGGTAGAGTGCAGTGGTATATAGAGTGGAGGGAGCACAGTGTTGCACAGTATACTGCCTTAGAGTGCAGTGGTGTACATTAGAGTGGTGTAGAGTGCATTGTCGTAGAGTGGGATAGAGTAGAGTTGTGCAGAGAAGAGTGCAGTGGCGTAAAATGTTGTAGAGTAGAGTATATTGGCACAGAGTGCAGAGTAGATTGGCATAGAGTGCAATGTTTTTTAGTAAAGTGGTACCGTGTGTATTGGCAGAAAGTGCAGTGATTCAAGGTAGATTGCAGTGATGCACAGTGCAGTGGTGCAGAGTAGAGTGCAGAGGCGTGGAGCGGCGGCGAGTGCAGTGTTGCCGAGTGCAGTGGTGCAGACTAGATTGTTTCAGATTAGAGTGTAAGTGGTGCAAGGTAGAGTAAGTGGCATATTAGAGAGTTGCATAGAGTAGATTACAGTGGTGTAGAGAGGATTGGCATAGATTGGACTGGCGTAGAATGGAGTGGTACAGAGTAGAGTGCATTGGCGAATGGCAGAGTGAAGTGTTGCAGAGTAGAGCAGCATAGAGTGGAGGGGTGTAGAGTGCAGTGGCAAAGGGTGCAGTGGTGTATAGTAGAGTAATGTGGGTTAGTGTGCACTGGCATAGAGTAGAGTGTGGCACAGAGTGCACTGGCGTGGAGTGGAGTGGCATAGAGTAGAGTGTATTAGCATAGCATGCTATGGCATAGAGTGCAGTGTTGCAGAGTAGATCGGCATAGAGTGGAGTGGCCCAGAGTGGATTGGTGTAGAGTGCACTGGCAAAGTGTGCAGTGGTGCATAGTAGAGTAGTGTGGGGTAGAGTGCACTGGCATAGAGTAGAGTGTGCAAAAGACACACAATTGATGGACGGAATGCAGAACAAATCATAACATTCACCCCCAGTCAAGAGATCTGGGTTAAATCCATCATTCTTTTGCTCACCATGCCACCCCAGTTTAGACCTGGCCATATGCAAATCAGTCTTGACCCTGTGCCTCATGGGAACAGTCCAGCCCTAACTGCCAAGCCAGGTCCTCCCTGGACCGGAAACAAGCATCCTAGAACCGGTTTCGGGGTTTCACCCCTCTTCAGCCAGGATAGCTTGATTCCAGTGGCACAGTGAGCCCAGGACCCACGTCTGGGCATACCTGGCGCACTTAGGGCGAGAAAGCAAAAGACACACAATTGATGGACGGAATGCAGAACAAATCATAACATTCACCCCCAGTCAAGAGATCTGGGTTAAATCCATCATTCTTTTGCTCACCATGCCACCCCAGTTTAGACCTGGCCAAATGCAAATCAGTCTTGACCCTGTGCCTCATGGGAACAGTCCAGCCCTAACTGCCAAGCCAGGTCCTCCCTGGACCGGAAACAAGCATCCTAGAACCGGTTTCGGGGTTTCACCCTCTTCAGCCAGGATAGCTTGATTCCAGTGGCACAGTGAGCCCAGGACCCACGTCTGGGCATACCTGGCGCACTTAGGGCGAGAAAGCAAAAGACACACAATTGATGGACGGAATGCAGAACAAATCATAACATTCACCCCCAGTCAAGAGATCTGGGTTAAATCCATCATTCTTTTGCTCACCATGCCACCCCAGTTTAGACCTGGCCATATGCAAATCAGTCTTGACCCTGTGCCTCATGGGAACAGTCCAGCCCTAACTGCCAAGCCAGGTCCTCCCTGGACCGGAAACAAGCATCCTAGAACCGGTTTCGGGTTTCACCCCTCTTCAGCCAGGATAGCTTGATTCCAGTGGCACAGTGAGCCCAGGACCCACGTCTGGGCATACCTGGCGCACTTAGGGCGAGAAAGCAAAAGACACACAATTGATGGACGGAATGCAGAACAAATCATAACATTCACCCCCAGTCAAGAGATCTGGGTTAAATCCATCATTCTTTTGCTCACCATGCCACCCCAGTTTAGACCTGGCCATATGCAAATCAGTCTTGACCCTGTGCCTCATGTGAACAGTCCAGCCCTAACTGCCAAGCCAGGTCCTCCCTGGACCGGAAACAAGCATCCTAGAACCGGTTTCGGGGTTTCACCCCTCTTCAGCCAGGATAGCTTGATTCCAGTGGCACAGTGAGCCCAGGACCCACGTCTGGGCATACCTGGCGCACTTAGGGCGAGAAAGCAAAAGACACACAATTGATGGACGGAATGCAGAACAAATCATAACATTCACCCCCAGTCAAGAGATCTGGGTTAAATCCATCATTCTTTTGCTCACCATGCCACCCCAGTTTAGACCTGGCCATATGCAAATCAGTCTTGACCCTGTGCCTCATGGGAACAGTCCAGCCCTAACTGCCAAGCCAGGTCCTCCCTGGACCGGAAACAAGCATCCTAGAACCGGTTTCGGGGTTTCACCCCTCTTCAGCCAGGATAGCTTGATTCCAGTGGCACAGTGAGCCCCAGGACCCACGTCTGGGCATACCTGGCTCACTTAGGGCGAGAAAGCAAAAGACACACAATTGATGGACGGAATGCAGAACAAATCATAACATTCAAGCTAGCCTGGCTGAAGAAGGGTGATGCCCTGAAACCGGTCCTAGGATGCTTGTTTCCGGTCCAGGGAGGACCTGGCTTGGCAGTTCGGGCTGGACTGTTCCCACAAGGAACGGGGTCAAGACTGATTTGCATATGGCTGGGTCCAAACTGGGGTGGTGTGGTGAGCAAAAGAATGATGGATTTAACTCAGATCCTTGTGACTGGGGGTGAATGTTTGCATTGTCCAGCATTCCGTCCATCAATTGTTTCTTTTGCATTTGTCGCCCTAAGTGAGAAGGGTATGCCCAGACGTGGGTCCCGTGCTCACTACACCACTGGATTCAAGCTAGCCTGGCTGAAGAAGGGTGATGCCCTGAAACCGGTCCTAGGATGCTTGTTTCCGGTCCAGGGAGGACCTGGCTTGGCAGTTCGGGCTGGACTGTTCCCACAAGGAACAGGGTCAAGACTGATTTGCATATGGCTGGGTCCAAACTGGGGTGGTGTGGTGAGCAAAAGAATGATGGATTTAACCCAGATCCTTGTGACTGGGGGTGAATGTTTGATTGTCCAGCATTCCGTCCATCAATTGTTTCTTTTGCATAGAGTAGAGTGTGGCACAAAGTGCACTGGCGTGGAGAGGAATAGAGTAGAGTGCATTGGTGTAGAGTTGCAAAGTAGAGTGGTGTAGAGTGCAGTGCCGGAGGGTGCAGTGGTGCATAGTAGAGTAGTGTGGGGTAGAGTGCATTGGCGTAGAGTGGTGTGGTGTAGAGTAGAGAGGCATAGATGCAGTGACGCAGTGTGGAGTGGCATGGACTTGTGCAGAGTAGAGTCTCATGGGGTTAATTGAAGTATGCATGGGGTGGTAGCATACTGCCATTACAGACAACACATCTTCAATTGAAACGGCAATTACATTTGCACAGACGTATAGTTTTACTGATAAAAGTATATAGCGCACCAACGATAACGTGTGGAAATGCCATCACATAGTATATTGATTTGTTTTGATCGTATTAAAATATTTCTTCACACCACACTTCGTAATTACCAAACAAGTTACTTCATTTGTGCTTTTTCCAATTCTGATATCTCTGCACATTACATATACAGACATTTACATTTTGTTGTGTGCTATAAAAAAAAGAACATCTTACAGCCTTCCTCAAGCACACCCACGGTAGCCAGCATGATTGTCACATGAAGTCTCTCACTTTGAAGTCAGAGAAAGAAAAGTAAACACCAAGCTCCCTGGAAGAAAGAGCCTGACATTTGACCTATGTCTTTGAATGCACAGAAAATGTGACAAAAAAAAAAGAACAAGATTTAAATAGTGGCGGCCCTCCGCAATGGAGGAGGAGCATTGCCCCACTGGCTCAGAGCCAGCAGCAAAAAAATAAAACGATATTTCATTATAGTTTTATTTTTAAGCCGCTGGCTCAGCCAGCGTGTGCAGGAATGGGCGTGGCCGGGGCATGGGAGAGTGGAGGAGGAGTGCTATGTGCACTTCTTAAGTGCGCATATGTGTTTGGCCAGCTGTCTCAGGCCGACCAAAACACCCATGCGCACTTAGGTTTCTCTAACCCAACTGTATTGAACAGCCAGGTTAGAGAAACCCCACGGACTCCCTGAGCGGAGGGTCTTTCCAGCCCGCTCAGGCCAGAGCAGCGCGGGGATTGGACAGGGAGTCTGACGTAGTCACAGTGTCTGCTGGGACAAGGAAGACCCAGCACCGATGCGCGACACGGGAGGTGTCCGGCAGCAGATAAGTTAAACTTTTTTTTAAAAATGTATTATTATAGTCCCTCGTCCCCCCTCCTCCGCGCCACCTTCCCTGCTTCACCCCCACCCACTCCCCCCGCCCCACCATTGTTTATATGTGGCGGACGCCACTGGATTTAAAGGCATGTTTACAGAAATTCAGTACTGTGGAAGAATACAGTAAATACAGAGGCGGCTCCTCTGCAATGGCGGAGGAGCGTCGCCTCACTGCCTGGCTCAGAGCCAGCAAATGTAAAATAAAACGATGTTCTAGCATTGTTTTATTTTACATTTGCCGGCTCTTAGCCAGCGCTGTAGGTAGGGAAAGGGCCTAGGCATGGGAGGTGGTAGGAGGAGTGGTAGTGCCCTCCACTCACTAAGTGCTAATGCGTGTTTGGCCTGCCGTCTCAGGCTGACCAAAACACACATGCGCACTTAGGTTTTCTCCAGCCCAACTGCATTGAGCAGCCAGGCTGGAGAAACCCCCACAGACTCCCTGGTCTGAGCAGGCCGTCTTTACTGCCTGCTCAGACCAATCCCCGCGCTGCTCTACAGCACGGGGATTGGATGGGAGTCACCCAGGAAGAGGAGGAGAGGCGGCGCGACGCTGGAGGCGGCCGTCGGCTGAGGTAAGTTTTTTTAATATAGTGTATTTTTTACACACCCCCGACAACCCATCCACCCCTATGACGCCTCCTGCGCGACCTCACCTGCCCCACCACCCTTTGTTTATGGCGGCCGCCGCTGATTAAATAGCTTTTGGGCAATGGAAGGGACGAACTCAAGCTGGATAGCCTAAAACAAATAGATCCGGCAAATAGAAAGCAAGCAAATGTGAGTTACAAACCACAGAGCCAATGGTAAGGAATGGGCGGAATACATTCCCATGGAAGATTTCCGAATGTCCAAGATGTCGTTAGCAAACCAGACAACTGTGCTGTCTGGTAGGCTTCGACCTAAAAAAAAAAACGGAAAAGTACAAAAAGAAAATCCGCCAAATATGACTCAGAAAAACTTGGCTTCTTCATTACACAAAGACTTTTTAAAATCATATCCAGCATTCATACGCAAAATAAAGATTTACAAAGTTTTCGATTTTATTTGAAGATTAGTCATAGCAGAAAGCCTTTAAAGTGAAAATCGTTATACATTAGGAAGTGACTGCAAAATCATGGATTAGATTCCACTAAGAAGCACACTTTGAATACTTGAGTAAGGGAATAAACAGAACAGAAGAAAATCATGTTAAGGGAGAAAACAGCAAACAGTAAATACTGTGTTTTCAGAAGAATGTCAAGCAGTGAACTTATCTGTTGCCAGGAGCAGCAATAAAATAGATGTCTCGATGTGGCCGCCTCTTGTTTACTTTTCACCTCTTGTTTGCTGCCGCTGGGCGCCGCAAGAAAGGGGATAGCATATTAACCTGCCTCATTGTCTTGCGTTAAAATAAGTATCTTTATTGAAAACACTGTCATTATCATTACCAATGCTTGTTCAGGTTAGAGCCTGTAAGCCTGGTTTACCATCCATATACATCTGCTGTCTCAACTTGCAAGATGTCTGTAATCTGTGGCCATTGAATGTAACGTAGAACCCCCTCTCTTCTGAGTGAAATTATGAGATCTGTGCCAGCCAAGCCGATTGTCAGTCATACGATACACTACAAAATCTACTTGGATGGAAAAATGAAAATGAAAGGAAATGGAAGGTAGAAATAATAATAAGATCATTTGTATAGCGCTTGGTTACACCTTATGGGTGTGTCCCCGCGCTGAACCAGAGATCAAAGTCAAGGAGAGAGAAACAAGGGGCAAAAGACATCAGACCTGATTCAATTGGATATGGTTGCTAAACAGCCATGTTTTCAGTTTCTTCCTAAAATCAATTTCAGAGGGGCAATCTCTGAGGACACTGGGAAGAGAATTCCATAATTTAGCCGCTATGTAGGCAAAAGATTTTGCTCCCATTCTCGCTTTCCTGATCTTGGGGATAGTTGCCAGAATAACATTAGAAGATCTGAGGTTCCGGGTAGGTTTATATGTTTGGACCAATGAGTGAAGATAGCTGGGGCCTTGTTTATTTAGTATGCAACGGCAAATGCATAGAGCTTTGAAGCAGATTCTTTTAGACACTGGAAGCCAGTGTAGCTGGTCTAGGGCGCCAGATGCGGAGTATCTTTTGGGAAGATTTAGAATCAATCTAGCTGCCGCATTTTGAACTCGTTGCATCAATCTGAGATTCCCTTTACAAGCGCCCAGGTAAAGAACATTCCCATAGTCTAATTTTGGAAGTAATAAGTGCGTGGACTATGGTTTTTCGAGATTTGGTAGGAATTAGGTCAATTAGTGGTGCCAAAACATTTTCCGGCAGTTTTCCTTATTTGGTCTTCAAAGAAGAGTTTTGAATCGAAAACTACTCCCAGATTCTTAACCTTTTGTTTAGGGGCTGGGGGTTTCCCCAGAGACACTGGCCACCAAGCTGATGTCCATATTGGGGAGTTCTGCCAACCAGCAGAATCTCAGTTTTGTTGGCATTTCATTTTAGACAGTTGTTAGTCATCCAAGAGGCTACGTCCGATAAACAGGCCTTAAACCTATCGGCCGAGATGGCGGTGGAATTGGACAGATTCACTATTAATTGGGTGTCGACAGCATACGACACCACTTGAACATTATGACTGTTAATGATATCTGCCAGGGGGTTCATATACACATTAAATAAAGTAGGGCTCAAGATAGAGCCCTGGGGGACTCCTTTAGTGGAGTGGAACAGGTCCGAAACACAAGATTCAAGTGTAACTTGGAATGATCGACCCCGCAAGAAGGAACTAAACCATTCCAGGGCCTTACCTTCGATTCCAAAATCCTGAAGCCTTTGAATCAATATGTCATGCGACACCGTGTCGAAGGCTGCGCTCAGGTCGAGTAAAATCAGGGGCGAGGTATGGCCCATGTCTGCGTTCTGTCTCAGTGTTTCCTCTGATAGGAGGGCAGATTCTGTAGAGTACATTGCCCTAAAACCAGATTGTGTGGGGTCTAGTAACTCTTTGGACTCTAGGAAACGAGTAAGGCAGTTATTAACGTGCTTCTCTAGTATTTTTGCCCGAAACGGAAGGAGGGAAATAGGTCTCATGTTTTCTAGTATGGAAGGGTCAATGGAAAGATTTTTCCTAATAGGAATTACCATAGCATATTTCCAAGGTTTGGGTACAGTGCCAGACATGATGGATAGCCTCAGAAGTTCTTGTAGGAGGGGGGAGATCGAGGTAATCCCCAACTGCAGGATTCTGGGTGGGGCTGGGTAGAGGGGGGAGACTGATTTAATTGATGAAAAGATAGCAGTAACTTCGGATATAGAAGGGAAAGGAAGACCCATTAAGTCACCTGGTTGTTCCCTAATCCTAACCGTTCCTTCTTTCCTTAATGAATCCGGAAAGTTTTGTAGATTTTGGTCACAGAAATGAAGTCAGATTGAGATTGTTAACTGAAACTTGTAAACAATCACAGATAGTAAATTATTCACAGATAGTAAACACAGATTGCAATTGTTAACTGAAACTCGTAAACAATCACAGTAAATTGTTCACAGATAGTAAACACAGATAGAAATTGATAGCTGAAACTTCTATACCATCACAGGTGGTCCTGCAGTACATATCTTGAAAAATGGTAGGCAACAGTACATATCTTGAAAAATGGGCAATGGTATCAAAGTTCTAGTGTGTTGGGGATAATGTTCATTGAAGTGATGTGTCTTCAGCTTTTATTTCCTGAACTGTAGGAGGGCTTGAGCATTTGTGAGGTTACTGTGGATATTGTTCTCGATGCTGTATGCAGCATAGCCAGAGAAGGCTTATCTTCTGTTTTTCCCTTCTTCCACCTCTCAGGCTGCAGTCTGGTGATATCCTAACTGGTGCTTTCCCGGCACTGTCTGCGAGAGATGGTTAGTTTCTTGGCCCAGTATTGTTTCTGATGGGCTGACTTATTGTTGATACAGCTGATCTTGAAGATTAAGAAAGCCTGGCAAAGGAGCCAGTATAGCTCATTGATTGTTGGGCTACTTCATTACTTCAGACCTTTGATGACATAGATCACAGTGTGTTGGGTGCCTTTGAGGCATACCAGGTTGGGGATGTATGACGGAACCACGCATGCATGTACCACGCATGCCTTTTCAATGCAGTCACTACCCTGACCGCGACATTACCATGCGTTCCTTTACCATGCAAGTCCTCACAATGATTTGCTTTGCAGGGGCGCTGGACGTTGGAATAGTATAAACTACTATTTCAACTCCAGTGGGCGTTTCAGTAGGGAAGGTGCTGGATTTAATATCCAAAACCGCATTCCCTAAATCAAGTCCTTGAAATTACTTGCGTGGTAAAGGAACGCGTGGTAACATCGCATTCGTGGTAGTGACTGCCTTGTAAAGGCAGGGCGTTGTTCTGACTGCGTGGTAAAGGATGTTTCCCCAAGTTGGTGTCTGAGAGGATATTGTGCAAGAGAACCAAGGCTTGCCCTTTTGTTATGAAAAATCGCTTCTGTATCTGGTGCGTAATAATGGATTTTGCAGATGTCGGGCATATGGATTCCAAATTTTGTACGTAGAGGCTGAAGATGATGGGGAGAGGATGGAAACCTGTGGGACTCCGCAGGAGAGGGGGCCTTTCTGGGATTTTGTGTTTATTATGTGCAAGAATCGATGGTCAGCAACCACGAAGGTGATTCATTGCAGGTCTGTGTTCAAAAAGACCAGGTATGTCTGGATCAATGCTTCATGGTTGGAAGCAATGACGCCTGCAGAAAGGTCAATCAGGATCAGAAGTAACAGGTCATTTTTGTCACAGGTGGCTTTGCAGGACTTCTTAAAGAGTAATAATAATAATAGGTGATTTGTAAAGCGTATGGTTACTCCAACCGGAGTGTCTCCACGCTAAGGATTCTTTCTCTAGCTACAGCGGACTGAATACGCATTCTGAGCAGGCACTAGATTTGTCTAAAAAACAGGTTTTGAGTTTTTAGCGGAAAGCTGGTTCAGAGAATTCCTGTCTCAGAGCTAATGGCAAGGTATTCCACATTTTGGAGGCCAAAAAGCTGAAGGAGCACCCTCCCATCCATGCTTTTTTAACAAAGGGAATCGCAGTAAGCGAGGCCACTGTGGACCTGAGATTTCTTCTGGGATAATACGGCTTCACTAACGAAGCTAAATATCGACGTCCTTTTCTGTTCAAGATTTTGTGACGGAAACACAAAACTTTAAAAGCCACTCTCTTGCTCACAGGAAGCCAATAGAGTTTAGCAAGGTCAGGTCCTGTAGGTGAGTGCCCAGGAAGATTGAGCAGCAGACGTGCTGCTGCATTCTGCACCCTCTGAAGCTTTCTCAATCTGCTCTGTGAGGTTCCAAGATAGAACACATTAGAATACTCCAGCATAGAAACAACTAGTGCCTGGACTACTGATTTCCTAGCCGCTTCGGGGAGAAGGCCCAAAATCTTGTTTAAGGTTTTTAAAATTCCGAAACATTTTCCTCCTAAGCTGGAGACTTGGCTGTCAAATGATAGGTTAGTGTCAAACCAAATGCCAAGAGTTTTCACTTTTGGCTTAGGAATCGGCATTAGTCCGAGAACATCTGGTCACCAGGCAGTGGACCAGATAGATGGTTGTTTTCCTAGGACCAGTACCTCTGTATGTTCAGCATTAAGCTTGAGACAGCTATAATTCATCCAATCCGCCAGCTCAACCAGGCAAGATCTGAGCTGAGCCACAGTGGCTCCCTCACCCTGAGATAAAGTAATGATGAGCTGCATGTCATCGGCGTATGACACAATCCTAAAGCCATTAATCTCGATGACATCTGCTAGGGGGGGGCCATATAAAGATTGAACAGTGTGGGGCTCAATGCAAAGCCCTGTGGCACCCTCTGCCGTAGCGGAAAGACCTCAGATGAGAAACGTTGCTGGACCACTTGAAAGGTCCGGTTCTGGAGGAACGAGGCTAGCCACCTCAAGGGCAAATCACCTGCACCGCATTTCCACAGCCATTCAAGCAGAAGGCCATGGGATGCCGTATCAAAAGCTGCACTTAAGTCCAACATTATCAATGCAGCAGTTTTGTCCCAGTCCACAATCTGTCTGAGAGACACAGAGGCTAACAGCAATGCTGATTACGTGCTGTACTGTGGACGGACACCTGATTCGGTCTTGTGTAGTAATTCCTCCACCTCAATGAAACTCGTCAACTGAGTATTAACGTGCTTCTCAGCAATTTTGTAAAAGAACGGGAGGAGGGAGATGGTCCTAAAATTTTCTGGCTTTGCAGTGTCCAATGCAGGTTTTTTTTTTTTTTTTTTTTTTTTTTTTTAGAGTGGCACAACAGTAGCATGTTTCCACCTTAAGGGAACCTTACAACATCCAAAAGAATTATTGAGCAAATATCAAAGAATAGGTAAGATAGCCTCGATCCAACGTTCCAAAATCATGGGTGAGGTCGGGTCGCCTGGTGAACCTGATTTCACCTTAGGCAGCAGAGCGCGTAGCTCTTCTGAAGTTAGAATATTGAATCTGGAGAGTTCTTCATTAGAATACAATTATTAAACCATGTTTCAAGGCATGGAGCATTTCTGACTGCCTCTGGAAAAGTTGCATATATATATTAGAAACTTTATCAGAAAAAAATTGGGCAATCAGATAACAACCCTCCACTTATGGAGCAATTGATGTGGAAACGCGATTCAGAGAAGATAGCAATTTCACTATAAAGAAAATCTCTCTGAAAAATTGCGACCGAGCTCGCTTTTATTAGCGTAAAAGTAACTGCGTGTTGTTCTAATCTGTCTATGATAGTCCTTCAGCGCCTTACAATAGTTTACTTTGTCCACGGCACAATAATTTCTGTGCCAAAGATGCTCTAAGCGCTTACAGAGCTTTTTCTGTGCAGAAAGCTCCTGATTAAACGATTCAGCCGAAGGTTTAGCACACTTAACTGTACGATTCGTCACAGGCTTCGAAACAGTGGTTGTCTCAGCTGAAGTACACAAACTAGTGATGGATGGAATGCTTGATTTAATCTCAGCCACTGGTAATTAGTCTGGGCCACATCCCAGTCATTGTTCTTTTCACCACCATGCTCCCTCACACAGGAACTGGGGTTTCTTGTGGCCCCATCTTGAAGGGACCTGGCCTGGCAGTTCGGGTTGGACTGTTCCTACTGGGGCAGGACCAAAAATAGTTTGCACAAGGTGGGTCTCTGTCTAGAGTGGCAAAAATGATGGTCTGGAATGGAGCACTTACCAACTGCCAGTGGCAGAGATTAATTAATGTATTCCTTCCATCACCTTGTTTCTTTGTACCAGAATGGCCTGAAGCCAGATTTGTACTCTTGTAGAAAACTGTTCTTGCTGATCAGCTCCTGTAGGTTGGTGAAGACTGCTTTTTTCTAATATTTTTTATTTTAAGGGTAGCATCACGATGGGGTGGAATTGCAATCCAGCTGGGCGTGGGGTGATGGGTGGTAAGTGGTGTTGTTGTGGGATCTGATTTTGTTGGCCTTCTCAGTGAAGAAGTGATTGATGGTGCTTCTTTTGCCAATGGACGAATGGGCTGTACAGTGTGGACAGATGGGCTGTACAGTGTGATGGTCTTAAGAAGTGCTTTGCCACTGTAATCTGCTTCATTGATGGAAGTCCATAGTCTCGCAGAAGGTGGCTTTAGTTGAGGTAATGAGGGATGTGTGATCAGAGTGCAGTGCTTATTGTTGGTTAGTGTAAGAAACTGGGTTAATAATTGCGATGGGTGACTACCCACCTCAAGGCACAGTCACAACCCTTGTCAGAGTGAACCGTCAAAGGCTGAAGTTAACCTGAGTTCAACCACCTGGTAGCTATAGCACAGAGCAAACAGGCTCAACTTAGACAACATGTAAAGTATTTGTGAAGTAACAAAATTGTAATAAAGTCTAAATGCAGAACAATAAAATTCCCATACAGAATTAGAAAACTAGAGTCAAATTTAATAAACACAATGACATCACAATGACAAAAAATCCAATAAGTGAAACTCGAGATATGAATTTTTAAACTTGTAAGGAGAAATAACGCTAAAAAGCACAAAGCACCAATGATAGTCAATGGCCGTGGTAGACCAGGACCTAGGCAAAAGTTGAGGCCGACCATGATGGAGTGAGGGTCGGATATACCAAAATAGTACATCCTGGTTAAAGATTCTACCTTCTGACCTAGTCCTTTAAGTTCAAGCCCGCCACAGGGGTACACTTCTAAAGCACCCCAGGTCCTCAAGGGGGCACTTGGAGACTCACATGGTGTCAAACAGAGGCCAACAGCAGGTTCAAGACCAGGTCAGGATGCCACTAGTCAGCTGGGAAGCTGCAGGAAAGGCCGTTTCTATCTTGCTGTATCCGTGTAGCTTGAACAGGGGGTCATCCTTCTGACCCTTGCAGTACACTTCTTTGTCCTGGGTACTAGAGGGAGCAGGTCCAGTCTGTCATGGCTCATCTCAGCTGACAAATAGGAGATCCCGTCCTCTTTGGTTCTTCCTCAGGTCCAGAATTTGTTCTAAAGTGGGTGCCCAGAGTTGCTACATTCAAGCCTGGCACCAAGTAGTGGGGGGAAATGACTCCTGGGCACACCATAACCAATGAGCATTTTCAGGATGGAGAAAAAACTTCAGCCCCAATAAAAGTGGGCTCTGTGGGCTGAGGGTGTGTGGAGAATGTTTTATGGTAATCCTAGTGTCCTCCCACAACTAACACTAAAATCCAGTTTAAGGAGGTCACTGTGCCCACAACGAACTCAGAGACATATGTCTGGTAGGAAAAAAGCAACAGTAAGTAGATAAACAAAAACTGTCTTGGCATCCTGTTCCCTTTCTGTGAAGTGTTACATGCAGCTTAGAAGACTTGTCAAGCATGATGTAGCACTGTGCTTTTAAAAGGAAGCCCACAGCCACTCCCTGCATAGTGGTGGAGTTCAGAGGAGAGATATCTGCCCATTCAGGTCAGTCTATTGTTTGTTCCTGGGAGGTATTTCACACCTATTCAAGGCTAATTACTGGCTGGTAGCAAGCAGAGTATTATGTTTAATTAGGCTCAGGAACTTCAGACAGGGGGAAGGTAATTTTCTAAATATTAATTTTCCTTAATATTTATTAATAATCCAACTTCACCATTCAATTGGATTTTTAATAACTGTTGAAAATAGTGGCTTAATTATTTTTCTAGCTGGTACCTTTCCCAAGATGGAGTTTTTTGTATTTTAATCTGTACTCTGGTATTCTACATAGAACAACCAGGACTGCCACAGTTAAAAAAGCTTTTAGGTGCTAATCACTGTGAGGACTTGTAACTTAGGGGAGAGGATGTGGTCCGTCGGCTAGACTGCCGACTGTGGTGCTGGAAACCAAGGTTCGAGCCTCGGGGTCGCGTCCACATCCTGTGATTCTGGGCAAATCACTTAATCTCCCCGTGCCTACCAAAAAAACCAAAATGAATGTGTCCTTGTGTAACGTAACCGGTGCTCATGTAAAGCGCTCCAATACCTTCGGGTCGAGTTCGCGCTATATAAATCTGCAAAAAAAAAAAAAACATAAAATTTCTACATGTCCTACTTTTAAATACCATGCACCCGCCTTGTGGGCTACAAGTCCTACAAAGCGGTGACCTATTAATTAAAGGGAGGATTTTGACTGTCAAAAGGGATTATTTTGACAGGTGGAACAGTTTTTACATTGCTACTGTAAGGTTAAAATCGTAAGCCTTAAGCCATGTTTGCACTGCCGCTGCAGTGTATGACGCAATAGGTACTGCAATCCATTTGAGGCTTTCAGGTCCTTGATACATTTTGTAACATATACTAAGGACTCGTATTCAAGTTAATTATTCCAATTCAGTGTATGCCAATTCAACCATGTTTAGAGGGGAAACACAGACACTTTATTATGAGTTAAGCAGACGTAAAGTACACAGCGTTCTAAAGCCGGCAAAAATAAAAGGCAGAATCTGGGGGTACCCCACACAAAAGATGGTCATTTCCTACAGTTAGATTGTCTGAGAGATTGGTTTGTCTCCATTTTTTCTTGACTTCATATGGCATGTTTGTTCTTGATGAATTCTTGGGTGTCCGCAGTGCTGGCGGTTTCGGTTTGGGTATCATGTTTTCAGGGGATATTGAGGTCTAATTCTTTTTTCAGAGCTGTGTTGTACATGCTGAAGAATGTGATGCCGTCTGATGTTGGCTGGAGAGAGTTTTCCAGGTTGAATGAGTTCCTTTTGGCAAGCACCCATACAGAGGTTTTTTGAGGGGGCATAATGCTAGTTTTTTAGGTCGAGCCTCGAGTAGCGCGCAAGCGCTGCTCTGCGAGACTTATAGTTAGGGAGTTTGAAAAGCTGACCAGACGCTCGTGCATCATGGCCTTTTACCTGCGGTTACGCGCGCGGCAGACATGTGTTTCCAATTATCGTGCCCAGACGCGGGCGCGATAATTGGAAACACATGCTGGCCGTGCGGGGAAAAAGGCCATGACGCACGAGCGTCTGGTCAGCTCTGCAGGCTGCCGCGCTCGCTCGCCCCCGCTCCTCTCTTTTTTCCTCCTGGAATGCATCCATTATAAACCAGAGGGCTCTGGATTGGGCATGAAGGGGGCGTGCAGGGACGAACAGGCCGCCCGTTTGGCCGCCGCCAGCAGCAGCGCTGCTTCACAGCGCTGCGTCTTTGTCACCCGCCTGTCTCGGGGCGCAGTAAATGGCAGCTCTTTGTACTCCAGGCATTCCTGCGGATAGTTTATGTTGTGAATCACCCCGTTCACAGGCAGGTCTGGGAAGGTGGGAGTGGCAGCTCGTCCCGGGCTTTGCTTGCTGTGTGCTCTCGGTGTGTTTGTGTGCCTTTAGTTTCTGAAACATTTTGCTCTCCGCTTCTCAGCAGAGACGCAGGACGCGCGGACTCGCGGGACCGGACGCGCGGGACCGGACGCGTGGACTCGAGGGACCCAGACGCGGCGGCGCTTCACCTGCGCGCAGTCTGGTAAGGTCTCTTTATTTCACACTACACTTGTGGCGTGGGTGTCTGTACTCTCTGCTTGCCCGGGCTCTCTGAACATGCAATAGAAACGGGAGACGCTGCACAGATCGCATTGCACCAGTGTCACGTCTCTGTTGCATGAAGAAAGAAACTGCATGTATGTGAATTGTCTTAACAAGTGTTACACTGGTCTAGGAGAAAGTATGCTAACACACGACCACTTGGCAACATTGTAAAAGTTATCATTTGTGGCAAAGCTCTACACACACTGTTTGGAAAATAAATTCACCAGGTGTCATCAAGTTCATTATGTTCAAATCCTGTGCTTTTATTTAACGACCTAGTGCATTATGGGTGTTGTAGTCTTGGTTGCATGCTGCAGCACCTGTTGCACTTTGCATCCACCTCAAAGGCACTACTTGTAAACTGGAAGCCCAGGGCTGGAATGTGGTGTCCCCCATTACATGGCTGCGTCTGGTGGTTTTGTTCACTAATGCGTGATTCTGTGTGACTCCTCCCCCATCACATGTTGGCAGTCCATACAGCCTTTCACACTCCTAAGATGGATGAAAGGAGTACCATATAGTTGGGTAACAATAAACATCTGGTACATAGTGCCAAGAACCTCCCAGGTGAAAGTATGCTAGCAAGGACATATGCTGTGTTATTTCATGCTATGGTGTTATGTTATGGGGTCCTCTGTAGTAACTCTGGAGCCCAGCTCGGATACGGGCGCAGAAGCATGCCGTGGGGAATGGACGGTCCTGGGTGAGAATAGCGGGGCTCCCTTCCGGATCCGAGTGAGTGAACATGCTGTAAAATGAACTCCCTTCTACCACAATATCCTCCAATGACTTTACAAACATCAAGGGACGGGTTTAATTTGGGGGAATGGATTTTTACGGTTTAGTTTCTAATTTTTATTTTATATTTAATATGTATGTTTATTGTGCATCGAAAATGGTTTAACCTCACCATTCAAACTAACAGCAGCATTCAACACTATTTTCTCCGTTATTTAAACAGTTGTTTTGATTCCGTCACAAACATACTTCAGAGCTGCCATGTGTGACCCCATGTCACGCGACACCTTCAGCGAGCTCTTGCCTTCACCACAGCAGCGAGGCAAACTCTGGGTTCTTACACATCAGCATAAGTATATCACAGTGTGTAACGAGCTCCGGGTACAAAGCTTGGGCTCGTGAAGGTGCTGCTCAGGTGAAGGACCTCATGACATCCTCTTCCTCCTCACTATGCATTGTTGTTCTCATTCTATGTAGTGTACTTGCATGTAGATAGCGCTTACTACCACTGAAGAGGGTTGAAGCGCTTTGTGGTGAGTAACATGTTACCCCAGAACTCAAGGTCCGTGGTTTTTGGTTATTTGTGTTAGGATTGTGCTTTCAAGGAAACCAGTCCAAGCGTTTACTCCAGTTTATTAGCGGAGGGATCGGAGTTAGAAGTGATTCTTAGCGCACTTACGGAATTGTAAACCTGTTATCACTCCCGCTAAGACAGGCTTACATCCATGCAACAGCGCACAGCTGTGCGTTCACTACCAGAGGAGTGTCTTCGCCCCCAGGCTGCAAGAATACAGGAGGAATATGTGACCTCAGAGTTCAAGAATTCTAAACGAGGGGCGTGGCCATAGGAAAGGGAAATCCATGTTGTCAAAGAAACCAGAAAGTCTTGAACAAAACACCTGAAGCAAAACTGAAGCAAGCAGATAGAAACATGTTGTGGACTCAACAGAAAAATTCACAGCAAAGAGCTCCATTTTATCTTTACATCAGTTAGCTGAGACATGGACCCCTTGTTAGGTGTGACACCTTCAGACAGTCTTGAATGTTTACCCAAAACTACTTTAGATGTCGTCATTAATACGCTTTATCAGCAGTTAGCAAGCACGAACACAATCACCCTCGTTGCAGTAATGTGCAAAAATGTGGTGCATCGCTAAATACTTATAAGGTCCCAAAGGCGAGACCTATTGGCTATGCCAATGCTTGTTCTCTTTTCCATTCACCTCTAAGCAAAGGTGTGGTGTGAAGAAGAGAGAAGGGGGTGGCAAAGAGGTCCATCTAGCCCAGGGATAGAGGGCCTGGCACTGAATTGCAGGAGAGGCTGAAAGGATGAGACCAAGCAGGTTGGCTTTGGAGTGTGTTAACTGATTTCCAGAGTACTGAGGACTGTTTGGAGAGATTCCTTCATTGTCTTTGTGCTGGGGTGGTTCGGAATGTTTAAGCTTCATACAGATGCCCTTCTTTATAAAGATGTTTCCTTCAAGCAAAAAAGTGTAACATTGGGTCTAGCAGCCTAATAAACTACATAAATCTTTAAATGGAAGAAAAATATCAAATGTGATATGTGAAGTCGTTTTATTGGGTACTGCTACTCACACCTCAACACTTCAGCCAAAAAGCCCCCTAAAACATGCATTTATTCCTTAAAGAGACAATGGTAGAACAGCTACACACCACCTGTGAAGAGTTTGCAAGTGTGCATCTTTATTTTAACATTCCTGCATACATTAACTTTGAAAAGAATTGTTTTTGCAAAATCCCTCTCGCAGCCATTAACTCCAGCCCTGTCGCTCCAAACCATCTTCTCAGCGTCAAATGACTTCTCGTTGAAGAACATAAAAATGTCTTTGGAGATGATTGAATTTAATGGCCAGCTAAACACATTAATCTTTAAACCTCAAAACCGCTGCTGTTCTGCAAATAGATTACGAACAACTCTGAGATAATGATGTTATAAAGTACTCCAGGGGCATTAGCTCCTACGAAGTTAAATGTTAAATAAAGGAAAATCAGCCCTGAAGCTTCCTGAAGGAAAGAGAAGGAAAAAAGCAAAGCAGCCTAAAGTTTGTCTATTGTGTGGTATGTGACAGCCTCCTAATAGATTTTAAAAATTGGATTTTATACTACTTATTTTGATATAATTAATTTGTTTTGGGATATTTCGTGCAGGAAGCTAAAATTATGTTCAGATCTGGTGCGAAGCAGAAAGTACTGCTAATTCACTAACTTCTACATAGCACGCTGTTTATCATCTAGTGCCAAGAAGCCGCCAAACGTTGGAGACACAGATGCCAAACCACTCGGCGCTTCAGATATTTGTAGAATGCTCACATGGATTTTGGGTGGTTTTTGATTAACTGAAGAGAATACTGGATTCAGCCCCAGAGTGTCAAAGCCAAAACTGAGAAGGGGTGACCACCACTTCGGAAGGATGCTCAGCGCAGGTCAAAGTGCGGAGTAGGTGACAATCAAAACAGGTAGTGATTAAAATAAAAGAGAAGCACGCTGGCACTAAGGGTTGTGCACCATGACGATACATTCACAATGAATGCACCGGTCACAGTAACCCAGTGCAACGAGGCCAGGGCTGGAGCACTGAGTGTTAACAGCAGAGAAGCGGCTTCTTTCTATGCTTCTTGAAGTTTGCCCTGAAGGGTGGTTTGAAGGTCAATGCACTGGCTACCGTCACAGCAAGCCTGGTCAAGACGATGAGAGAGTGCCAAGAAACGGAGTATGCCTCCCAGCACTATGGAATGGAAAAAGCAGCATAGTAGCCATAGCAAATACATTTTCATTAATAGAAGATACTGATGTTGGACATATGTTTAACACTTTTGGCTAAATGCCACTACATCACACTTTAATGCGTCAACAATTTTTTTATACATAATTGTCTATGTCTGAAAGGAGCGAACAACGCCTTGAGGATACTGATCAATTCAGGCTCCCGTCCAGTTATAGAAATTTTCAAGTATCAACAGTATATATTAACAAGCATTGGCATAGCCAATAGGTCTCGCCTTTGGGACCTTATGTGTTTAGCCAGAACTTTTGGCTATGTTGTAGAGCATTGTGGCTGCTGTGCATCATGTTGAAAAGTTATAATAAAAAGTGTTAAGCATTTTTGTTACCTTTATACAAACCAAGACGACATTATATACAACTGAACAACCTGATTAAAAAAAGATTTTAACATTAAAAATGTCTTCTAGTTTTTTTGTACTTTCACTGCTGGCAACTTCTTCCTGCCTGTTCTCATGCTTGTTTGTTATACATTTTTTTGTTATGGGGGAGCGGGACATAAATAACGGGGGAGTGGAGGTTGGAAAACAGTAATTTAATTAGAAGACGATCAGCGGACGGACACTAGGGGAGAATCAACAGATGCCAGATTCCGAGGGCAGACTGAGGTGATGCTTAGGACAGCATGACAACATGGCATGGCAAAATATACATTTACCAATGACACCAAAACATTCTAATACCAGCCATAAAAATGCCACACTCCTACAAAAGCTGTCCCTGGGCAGGGCTGTGTCAAAAGACTGTGTGAGCCACTCAAGCACCGGTTAACCCTCTGCAAAGAGTTGGGGGATGCAAGGATAAAGCCTGTGCCAGTATCTTTGAGAGATATTTATTTCTGGCAATTGTCAAATCCAGAGAGGTTATCTTTGGAAGCGTGCAAAGAAAAAGACTACTGTGGAACAGTCACTAACCCGGGGAAAGACTAGCAATACGGACAAGTGCTGTTGAGAATGCCTGTGCATATTCAATGACCTAAAAGACCCAATTTGGATTCTTGGCTCGACACAACCTTTCATATGATCTTGGGCAGGTTGTTTCACATCACTATCCCACACTATACTCTGAATATGTTCTTACTTGTAGCCTTTCTAATATGCTGAGAAAACTGATCAACCCGATCTGTAAAGACACAAACCAAGGGAACGAGAATTACGAAAACTCTCCATAATGCAAATATCATACTGTGCCATGCATTTACCATTGAAGCTCGCAAAAGCGCTGCATCACTAACCTTTGAATTGAACAGAACCGCTCGGTACCGATGCGATTCCAAGTAAAGCGGGGTGGTGAGGGGGGGCGTGCGGCTAATGTAGAGACGGACAGACCGCTTAGCCGAGAGGGAGCGTCAAACATATTATGCACCAGGAGGGAACTGAGACAGAGCAGGGAAGGAAGAACGGACATCTTATAGGTTGGGCCACTGGAATTATGCGGCAGGAGAGGGCCAAATTATTCGGCAGGATTGAGTAACTTTTGCGGCAAGAAAAGGCAAATTATGCGGCACATTTTTTAATAGTATTACTCAGGGCTTTAAGTGGGATGAAAAACCTGGGGGGTCTCTCAAAGGGGCGTGGCCAAGGTAATTAAGGGTGTGGCTTAAAAACACGCAAGCTAAAAATCTGTGCTTAGCATAGTGTGCCGCCCCACTTGTATTTTGCTGTTTCTGTCATTGCATCCAGATATAGGATATAACAAGTAACATCACACCTACAACAAGTCAAGACTATTGGCTTTGTCAATGGTAGTTAGTTGCATAAGATAGATAAGCAGCAACTATGGCTTGTATATAATATTGAAAAAGCTTCCACTTAAAGCCCTGATGACACCACGACAATGTTGCTGCTCCTGAGTTTCTAACAGAGAAGGGAAATCCAGAGAAAAAATGACTCTTTAAAGGATTTCCCTTCCCCTACAATGCTCACCTGGCATGAGAAGTGAGGAGTGTGAGCACGCACACATCGATGTGCCTGCTGTCACTGCAGTCCGGGAAAAAACGGACCGCTTGTGCCAGGGCACAAAACAGAGCCCGATAGAGACCCGTTTCGAGTCCCCCTTTAAAACAACTTTCCGTGCTCAGCACAGGTGAGACCCGCCCCACTTAAAGCCCTGGTATTACTTATTTTGTACTTTTTGCACTTGTTGACACTGTCTGGGCATTGGGCGCACCTCATTAGTACCAGTTTAATACCCAAATATAGCAATAAGCAACAGAAAGGTGACCAGTCAACCTTTGCAAAAGGCCTTCTACCGCATGGCAACACATGCCGCTGCGTTGTTCATATCTTTTGAACCGTTTGAGCTAGAAACTCTTTTTTGTTAAATCTGTAGATTATGCAGCAGATAATGGGCAGCAAATCTATAATTATCCGCAAATCGCCGGGGTCGCGCAATAGCATAATTCCATTGGCCCTGCTTACAGGCTAGAGGCTGCATGGACATGACAGGGGGGGGGGGCATTATTGTTTCCTGTATTACGTTATATCAATTGAGTCTCCTTCTGTCTGTTCTCTATTTTCAGATACTCAGAGGCATACTTTACTTCCTCTCTGCCCATCCTAGTAGTGTCCTAAAAGAAAGCAGATTTGTCATTTGCTGTCCCACCTCACCCGTCTTGCCTTATTTTCTCTTCCCAGATGTGGGGAGCACGATTGCCAATATCTCAAAACGACGAGCATACCGATAGTGACATCAGGCACTCTTTGACCCTCACGCCCTTCATGCAGTCCCTCAGCAGCCTCGTGTTTGCTAATGCGGAGCCTGGGGAGGGAGGAGTGCGCTCAACAGACAGTTAACAGGTCTCTGCAGCCTGATAGCTTTCTCTGGCTGCTGCTGGCTTCGTGGCTGCTGAGAACAAGGGAAGCGAGTGCCCTGCCAAAGCTACCATAGCACAAGACGAGGGTGGCAGCTACCCCTAACTGGCATCACCTTTGTTACTTGGTATTTAAAGGGGAGTAGAAGCGGGAGGGAGAGAGGGGGGGGGGGGAAGAGTGAGTTAGTGTGTGTTTTTTTTTGTGAACTTGCCTACCAGTATGGTCTATACTGTTAATCCATCCCGCCCCAGGGAGAGATGGTCTTGTTATCTATGTCAGACCAATAGAGACAGTGTCTTACTTGAACAACAGGTTACCTTTCGGAACGTAAAAAAGACAGTTTCTAGCGCCTCATGTCTTATCCCTGCTTCCGGCTTTAGGCGCTCCGGTCGCCGTGCTTCCCTGACAGACCTCTCTAGTCGTGGCACTCGCAGACCTCTCCCTCACCAGGCAGGTGGTCCCGGGCACACATCGACCCGTGAGCAGCTGCAGGGACACAGCCGGCACTCCCAGACAATGCTCCTGTGTGCCGCTTCTGAGGCACTGTCACCAGGGAGTCCCTATCCACCCCCTCGGGTGTGGATAGGTGGCACGGGGGCTCCTGCCACTCAAGGCGCTAGTACCGGTCCTGCCGCAGCTACTGCCAAACCTGGATCATGAGAAGCATTCCTGCAAACAGGGGTGAACTGACCTTCCGGCCTCAAGGGGAAGTGGGGGTTAATTTCACAAAGTGTCGGTCGGGCCGGGGACATGTCCCTCACACCCAGACCCTGCCATCATCACAGAGGCGCTGGGCTGCTTTACTCCTGTAATTCGGACCACGTCGCACCAATGCCAGAGTTCCAATGAGCTTAAAAATGATTCTGCTTACAACCTAACACGTCCCTTCACTAGATAACATCCCAGGACACCTCAGTGCAGGGTATATAAACGCTCAATTCAAGAAAAGCCTTTGCCGTCAGTCACGATGAATTCCTTTCAGTATTTGCTTTACCTTTTCCCAAGTCAAAGCAGTTACATCGCATCTTAAGTATACTTTGCAACGGTTACCATGAAAGCATGCATTCTTTGCAATCCTAACAGAGCAGCGTGTTAAACGGTGGCGGAGCTGCTGCTTTACACATTCCACCTCGCTGCAGCAGGAGGAGCAATGCACACGAAGCATCCACGTCCCTCCCCGCGATAGAAAAGGTTTGTAAAAGAAATCCGACTGACCATGACGGGCATAAAGCAAAGCGCTGCAGCTGCAGTCCGGCACCCCCCACTGTATGACGAATCATTTGAGCGGCATTCTTTATCTTTCCCACCGCGCCGTCCCCAAAATAAACAAGCAAAAGTGCACCAGGGCCAGCGCGACCACCATCTGTTTCCAATTAACGCGAGCGGTCGCGATAATTGGAAACAGATGGCGCTGCTGCTCGCTCCCGAGGACCCTAAGCCATGGCACAGAGAAGGCGGGACATGCACCCGCCTTGGCCCAATTGCATGCTGTCTTTCTTAGAAAGACGCATGCAAAGGCCAATAGGGGGAGATAAAAAAAAAAGCACATGCACGAGCGTGTGTTCAAAGTTTTAAAGCCCTTACTAAAGCCTCGCAGTGTATCGCATGCGCGCTGGCTCAGGCGAGACCTAAAAAGGTGGGATTGAATAAGGATGCGAGCTCACCAAATGACACATGCAGATTTTAACAAACATTTGCAATGCATTTGGTCTCGCATTTGTGAAAGTTTGAATTATTGGCATTGTAAATGATTTAGTTTTTTTATTTATGTTTAGTTGTTTGTAGTGGAATTTTGTGGTTTGAATTGGACTTGCTAGTTGTGGAATTGTGTAGTGTATGTGTGTATTGTAAATATGTTGTAATGGGGAATGGATAGGAGTGAGAGCTCTATAAAATGGATAGACGGTAAGAATCAGAGGGATAGGTAGTTTGTGTATGCAGTGGTGAATGAATTGTAGATAAAGTAGTATAAATAGTGTTTGAAAAAGAAAGATAGAAGGGGAGAGAATGTTATAGATGTATAAAGAGGCTGCGGTTGTGTAATAGAAGATAGTGAAAGAAGAGGAGGAAAGTGTGTGTTTGTTGTTGTTATTTGAAAAGTTATGGTTTTGAAAGTGAATGGAAAGATATAAAGTGAACCAATATGATAAATTCTGGTTTAGTGTGTGAGAGAGTGAGACAGTGGTGTGAGAGAGAGAATGAGAGAGAGATAGTTGTGGGAGGGTGATTTAGGGGGGAGGGAGGTGTGAGGTGGAGCTGTACCCAGTACGAGGATGTAAAGGTAGGTCCACCTCAAGTGTCACAAAACTATGCCCACCATGGGTGCCTTTGGCATGCCTTGACCTGTTTTAGGAGAAAGTTGTGTTTGCTGTAGTTAGTCCTATTCAGTTATGAGGGGAACAAAGCAAATATATTCTTTTGGTGGTGGATTATTTCAGCAAGTAGGCAGAAGAGGAAGTTAAAGAACAGGAGAACATGGAAAGAGTGTTAAGCTATATCTTTCATCGTTTTAGACAAGAAGGGGTTTCAAAGGGTTTGATGCACAATAATTGTGTCAAAACTACTTCAAAGCAAGACAATTCATGCAAAGCCATGAAACAGAATGCACATTTACTTCTTTGTAATACCCTGGAGGTACATTTTGTCTGAGAGATCCAAGAGGGTTTTGAACTGAGCTATCTTAGAAAATTTAAACCATTCATAGAAACGTCAAATCTTAAAATGGCAGTCCAAGCATTAGTCATCTCCAGAATCGAATACGGATGTACAACTCTTTCACGACTTCCCAAGATCTCAACAGCTCCTCTAAAAGCCTGTCTCAATGCAACCACAAGACTCATAACAGGTTCTAGAATATTCGACCACATCTCTCCCCACATGAAGGCTCTGAATTAGCTACCATATGAAGCCAGAATCCAACTCAAACTGGCTTGCATCACACACAAAGTGTTACACTCAAAAACACCCCTGTATCTAGCTCAGAAAATTGAGATATCCGGAGGAGGCAGGTATTCCTGGAGCACCAGAGATCTTGTACTGAAACCGCCGTTCTTCTGGAACAAGAAAACATAAAACAGAGCATTCTCAGGTGCCGCACCCAGAATCTGGCATTCGCTACCGCCAAACATCAGAAGCATCCCAACCACGTCAAGGTTCAAGAAGGAAGCTAAGATCTTTCTAATGGGCAAGTTCCTACCATAACTCTCTTTAGAGCAAGCACCGAATATTTGCTTAGTAATTATCACCCGTCCCATACGGGTATATAATCCGCTAGCCCCACAAGACTTCAAAAACTAAGCTCGTTGGGAACTACCTATTCCTCATCAGAGAGTCTAACCACGCAACTCAAAGAGGCAGATGCTCAGTTTTAACAGTAAAATATAGTATTTTTATGGTGTTCAGTCGATTGGAAAAATACAAATTGTAATACGACATATCCTTTAGGCTCAGGTTTTATTGTTACAGCATACGTCTTTCCTTGCTCATTGAATGTAATGCTACGCTCGAGAGTTAGGTATGAATGCGTACTCCCGAACTGCTACAATGGGATTACTATATCACTGTGAAGCGCTCTGATACACTAATGGGTCACGTTCACGCTATATAAAACACTAAATAAATAAAATAAATAAACAAAAGGACCATTCAACGAGAATAGAAAATTTGAATACATTACAAAGAAGTAATATGGGAAATCGTATTAATATATTATTCTACTAAACCTGTATTACTGGTTTCTCAACATAAGAGATAATGAGAGTAAGAAGTAAGAGTTCTACAGGAATGTCTGGTTGTTTAAAAGAGCCAAAAAAGCAGAATTCTTTCAGACCTGTGCCCTTATTCTATGGAGTCAAGGATTTGAACTGCAAATTTCATATCTCCGTATGATGGCAAAACTTAGTTCTGGCCTCCACCTCCTATGCCACAAAAATGACATCACATTATCCTTTAGCTCAGGTCTGCCTCTGCACTAAATGCGCCGCACACACCCTGGCCATGCATTTTTAATTAAAATCATGGATACTGCACCAATGTGGTGTAAAATTGAGTGAACTGCGCGGTGTCCACAAGTCACATTCTCACATACTAGGCAAGCTAGATACACACTACACAAGATTTCATTTTACTATCATGCTCGCCTTGGAAGAAACGTTATTCACACAGCTTGAACATGGGCACGGTAGGTGCCCCAGCTCATACCACGCCTCCCCTTGCAACGTTGAATAAAGTACCTGAACGGATATCCAGGCTAAGTCACCTCCTCACTCTTTTCCATTCACCTTTGCCATCCAACATGGCTTCCTGTAACATCTGTGCCAATTAATAGAATAATAATAATGATGATGATAACGAGGAAGATAATATTAATAAATCTGAAGATTCATACAGCACAAACCACAAACTGCAGGTTGATAGCACGAGTGCCTTTTAGCAGGCTAGTTAAAGCAACTATTATTTACACACCAAGACAGTGCTCAATGTTTCTAATGTGCAACTAAATGCCTTCCAATAATTGTCATCTTATTTCAGACTGGAATCAAACCAGAAATAAGCAAACGCCATCATCTGTCAGCTTGGATAGCAGTGAAGCTGGTCTGTGGTCTTGCCTTGAGTGGTTGGTAGCTACAAGGCTAAACTACAATGTCACAAACACAGGCTTCTCAGCTGAGAGGCCAAGGGCTGGATGAGTAGGGCATCTGTAATGTCATGTAATGTAATGTAATGGTACATTTATATAGCGCATCTATCACTCCGAGGAGCATCTTGGCGCTGAAACGGAAACCAGAGATGATAACAAAAAGCCTGGTTAACTGCTACCGGTAAAAAGAGGGAATCAGATCAGAGTTTTGCAGAGAGTATCCGGTGCGCTAAAAATCCAGGTTTTTAGGGCCTTCCTAAACAGGGACTCGGATGCAATCTGGCGAAGTTGAACTGCACTCTCCTTCATTCATGTAACACCTCAAACTGAATAAACCGCCTCTGGGAGCTAGTATGAGCCCACGTCAGGAACAACTCGTGAGTCTCTGAAAACCATCAGAGCTTCGGAAAGGAATTGGGCAAAACGTGCATTTGAAATGAATTCCTCAACACCGCAATGTTTAAATGTTACATAAAAGGTAATTCACGAATCATAAGTAGTTGCAAAATGTCATCGATCTGCTGTAGAAGAGTTGAACGTGCTCCTCTCAAACTTACTCTCGCAAAGCCTTAAAGTTCAAAGCACTAGTTAACATATAGTTTTCAATCACATTCCCTGAAACATGTCTCCCACTGTCATCTTCGAAACCCAGAAAGAAATGGCTCGAGCAGCTTGCTTTCAACGCAGTATAGAGCTGTACAAACATTTGATGAATTAAAAACACAGCCGAATCTAAGTTTGAATTACATTCTTTGGTGGATGGCCCCGCCCCCCAGGGCCTATCAGGAAGCTGCAGCTTGGTTTGAATGGATGGGTGAGAGCATCACAATGGAGATGAGGAGGATAGCCCCGGGAAGCAGGCTTTGCCACCGGCAGCTCATTTCAAGAAAGAACCAGCTAGTGCAGTGGTTCCCAATCTGTGCGCCGTGGCTCCCTGGTGCGCCGTCAAAACTAGCCAGGGGAACCGCGCACCAAGCACTTTAATACATTTAATGTTGAAGGGTTTGTTGGCTTCAGTTAAACTAATTAGACTTAAATGCATGTTGATGATTTGCAAATGAAATGCCTAAAAAGGGAAACGTAGTGCTCAATTGATGGCATGTCAAGGGAGATGACCTCTGTATTTCACTGGATCCCTACGTTCCAACACTCCCAAAGTAAGCAGAAAATGCCTGCTTTATTTTGTTAGACTCGTCGATAGTTTAGCTTTTTTCCACATGCATTTTACACCAATGCAAGTTATCAGGAAAGTAAAGTTGTCCTGTCTTGCAAAAAGACCAAGTGTTATTTAGTATTGACATGTGTACTTGAACCATAGGTACTTCCAGTACACAATTCTTCCAGTACTCTCACATTTCCAGTCAGACATGCTCTCTCCATGAGCACAGGGAAGTAAAACACCATAAATGGCATAATGCCAACATTTGGAAGCAAGAAAGAGGGCTGTTTAAAAAAAACGGTGGAATTTATTTGGCTTGCATTGAATTGGAAGCAATTTTAGGGCAGAGACAGCTCAAATAAAGCTGGATTTGGTTTAAAAGATCATGAGTCACCCTGCTGAGAACTTGACGCGTGCCATCACAGCAGTACGCGCGCAAATGACCTTTTGGAGCAGCCTACCACTGGCGGTCATGGGTAGAATCGCACTACTAAAAATGGTGGTCCTGCCGCGGTTGCTGTATCACTTCACAAACTTACCACTCCACCTCCGACCACCTCTGTTTAGAGACCTGGAGTCGGACCTGCGGCAGTTCATTTGGCATGGGTCGCGAAGCAGAGTAGCGATGTCTAAAATGTACCCACCGACCACTCGGGGGGGCCTTTCGTTACCCAATATGGATCACTATTACCTAGCGGCACAGCTTCAATGGGTGGCACGCTGGCTGAGCGCGAGGCGCCTCGAAGATACGGCTACGCAATCACCCGGATGCACCCAACCTCAGATAGTGACGTTGTTCCACCCCAATAGAAGAGGTAGTACGCCCACGCAACTACTGGTAAGAGTGGCACACCAATGTTACCTCCGGTGTCTGCGCATCACACGTTTGTTAACACCATACGCGCCATCCCTCCCCATACTGGGCACCCCCAGAAGGCACCGGGTAATATCCAGTGCAGAGCTTGCACAGTGGGAAGGCGTAGGTATATCGACGGTAGGGGATTTGTTTGCTGATGGGCACTTCATCTCCTTCGAGGAGCTGGTTGAACACTCAGGTCTACCTCAAGGCCAGTTCCTTCTTCATGCCGCAGTCACCTGCGCGCTAACCGCACTGTGGGGGAGCATAGCGCAAGAGCCCACCACTCATTTAACTATACAATACTTATATGAACTAGGCACTGGTCGTCATCTCACCAAATGGTTCGCGGAATCACTTAGAATTCACACGGAGCCGCAACTACTCTCTCTGCGAGACCACTGGGACACAGACCTACAGAGGCCCATCACGGACCAAGAATGGGGGCGCATACTCGAAAGTTCAACACGGTTCCCCGTAATAGGCGATTCCGACTCATCCAATATTATATAGTACACAGAGCCTACCTAACACCGGAAAAGATAAATAGATATTTTGCTCACGCAGACGCCAAATGTGCGCGTTGTCACGAGCCTGGGGCGGATCTTCTGCACATGCTGTGGTCATGCCCAACTATTCAAACATATTGGGAGGTGGTTACTCGGTGCTTGACACAATGCACAGAACGAACACTAGACTGGACATGGGAGGTATGCATACTGGGACTTTATCCCAGGTCCAAAAAATATAAGGTGACGTCCAGATACATAGATCTGGGTCTCATAGTGGCTAAGCGGCTGCTTATGCGCCGCTGGAAATCCCCCACTCCCCCAGTAGCAAAAGCCTGGTTTCAATCCTTACTATGCTGGGCCAGGCAGAAAGCGTCGCACTCCGCCGGGAAGATGCGATAGGGCTGCGGAAACAACCGTTGGCACCCGCCTGGGATACAATCTTATCAGACTTCCGAATAGCCTGGCAGAGAGGTCCGAAGACACCAACAGACATCTATGAACTATAGCGAGCAGACGGCACTATAGTCGGCATGTGATTAGACCTTAGTAGGCGGGCTCAGCAAAGAACTCGAACAATGGCAGGCACAAGACTTCATGGCGCGCGCCCTACACGCACAAACAGGCGGCTGCAGGCGATACAGAGACGGGTAGCGGGGGTTGATGCGATGGTTTAGAGGTATCGTGCCTGTGTAGCATAAGAGATTCGTGATAGATGGAGTAAAAGCTATTCGATTTTGTTGTGTTGTTGATTGCAGTTAAGTTGTGAACACCAAATAATTCCGTCAACTACCCATATGCTGAATTAAGAATTTAACGCAATCGAATATGATGTAATGTAGCACAACTGTGTTGACTTATACAGCGAATTTTCTAATCTGCATTATGTGACTGCATATTGGTTGATATGGAATGTTTCAAAATGATAATGATAAAAACAAATTTAAACAAAAAAATGAGTCACCCTGCTGAGACAGGTATGTTGGCCTGTATGACATGCGTACAAATGGAAGTGCATGCAAATACTCTTCGAGCGCAGAAACCCTTCGGCAATGGAGCCTACATGCATAGGGGTGCTATCTAGTACTGTAAGTGGAATAAAACAAAGTTTGAGAGGGTTCTCTAAAAAAAAGCAATGGGCAAAGAAGCGTAACTAGGAATATTTTACTAGAGGCGCCAACTTAGTAATACGAAACACCCTGGGTATATGATTATAATACCTTCATCAGCTTCATCCCAATTATTTTCAGGGAGGAAATGGAAGTAATCCTGAGTCCGGGCTTACACCCCCGCCCTCCAAAGAAAATGTAACATAGTGGGGAGCCGCAGCCAATGGCCAATAAATCAAGGGAGCCGCAGGTCAAAAAAGTTTGGGAACCACTGAGATAGAGGATCAACAGTGAAAGTGAAAGCAGCGTGCATAAATACAGAAAGGCGCACGGCCATGCTGTGTGACTAAATCGAGTAAGTCAATATAATTACACATCCAAAACAAAGTGCGGCGTCCTTGAAGCACGCGCCATGCTTCTAGACTGCCGAGGAAAACAAGAAAAGAGTGCACAAAGGACCATAAATAAAACAAGGCAGACAAGGAAACGGCCCCAGCCCAGCAGGAGAATGAAAATAAGCAGTGATGGGCACCGAAGACAGGAGCAGGAAACAAATACAAGTGAGCTGCAAGGAGATGGCAAAAGAAAATGTAGTGCATTGAAACAAAATATATGGTCAGTTGTGAAAGGATCCATGTAGCAGGGGCAGTAGCCAGGGCGGTAACAAAACAGCCACAAGGTGGGACAAATGTACACCATTTAACCAACGAAAGCAATGCAACTTGTAAAGGCAGACCAAGCAACCACTGAAAAAGTGGTGGGCGTGTGTGAGCGTTTTGAAACCTCACAGAGGGAATACAGCATGCAATGCAGAGCAGAGCATGCACGCGGACTCTAGGCTCAACCTAAAAAGTGCTCACACCGAGGGGTCGTGACAGGTGCTAAAGATTAAAGGATGAATCTGTGTTGTGAAAGCAGAAAGTGACAATGTGAAATATGTGTTTGTTCAAAAAGACATGAATGGGTCCATGTCAGGAAACGGCCCTTAGGCTGGTTCAGCAAAATCTGGCAGTCAAATGTCTGATTTCTGCTAACAAATCAAATAATGTCTGTGGCTTGAGATGGGCCCGGCCTTTGGCCATCTTTATATCATCAATGGTGGGGACAAAGACAGATCTGGTACCCTTGATGGGCAAAAATTATCAAGAAAAATTTCAACTGATTATTTCTGAGAAATACTGAATCTGCTCTAGAATTGCACATTCCAGTAAGGTTACACTAAACAGCAGGTTATGTAAGAAAGTCTACGAAATTAACAGGAAGGTTCTTTGATGGCAGTACACGAAACAACAATGTACAGAAACAATGCTTAAATTATTCTTGACCATTAGTAACTGCTCTGGGCGCATTTTAGTTCATTGATAATTTTTACCCTGGGCCTTTATGGCAAAGAACCATTTGTAAATGTGTCTTTACCCTGTCCCTGAAGTGACTGTGCAGCAGGAACTATAAGGCCATGTCCCGTCGGAAAGGAAACAAAGCAGTCCTAGCTCATCCAGAAGTAGGCAAGAATCCAAAGAGCCTCTTCCCTGGCTCAAGCACACCCTCTTGAGGTTTTGAAACTTACATGGCGTGATTTTAAATTCTTAGTTATTCCTATGTACCATCCTCGGTTCTTCTCAGAGGATCTCACATTAATTATTCTTCCATTACCGTGCCTACCACTACCTCTTCATTAAAAACAAACCTTTACCTCGACTCCAACCTCTTCTCACAACCATTACCTCATTACCCTCAATCTGACCATATCCTTAATTACCCATCTCTAAATCCTGCCATTATCATGACTCTAACAAGCATCTTATGATTATCCTCAACTTAACCAGGAATTTTTACTTTACCCTGTACCATGGGTGCTCACAAACATTTTCCCAAGGGCCACAAAGAATCATCTATGGTGTGAACGAGGGCCACACTGATGGCAGCAGGGCGGTGGTCTGGTGATATGGGATTTGTAAGGTGGGTGTAAGTGAAGCGAAGCATGTACATGTAGTGGCTGAATTGCACAATGCGAAACCAGAAAACCTAGGATCAATCCTGGCTTCCCCACTTCATCAAATTGTGTGATCCTAGGCAATTTGTTTTTTTTCCACTTTGCCTATTTTTCCTTCTTTTGTGTTTGATTTAATAAACTATGATGTCCATTTATGATAGCAACCCAGAGGGTGCACATGACAACTGACTTGCCTCTTAGTTCACTATTGGCATTGTTGTCAGGGGTGATGGAAGCATGAATGTTTCTAAATTCATGTTTGAAAACTATCATTTAAACAAATTTAAAACACTCTCAATGCAGTGATATCATCAGATGTACTAAGGTGAAAAGGTTCTGCATGTTAATGAAATACACGTTTTTGAATTCTGAAGAGAAGTTATCATATTTTTACACATTTGTTGTAAGATGTCTTTAAAAAATGAAGGTGTTTCTAAGGTTAAGAGGTGCAGGATGCCTTAGTTGCTTCCATTTTGAATGCTAGTGCTGAGTATTGTAAACAGCTGACCAGTGCTGCTGTTCACCAAGGGGCCGCATGGAAAGGTCAGAAGGGCTGCAAGCGTCCCCTGGGCCATACTTTGGGTATCACTGCCTTAAACATTTCCTGTTCCCTTACCTAACCCTATCCCTTCCTATTACCCACGCTCTAACCATAAATTATCCCTTATGCTGACTGACTTTACCTTTCCTTTTCCCTAACTGTTGGAATGTACCGTGCATGAAGTTCAGTCGTCTTCCCCAGCCCAGAGTGCATGACTGCATGGAATCATGCCCTGACGTCAAGCTAAACAAAGCGAGTGTGCAGAGGCCTAGAGCTGTCCTGTGACATGTGTAAGGTCTTGGACCACTCCTAGGGCCTTAGGAGGGGCACCATGCAGACCCTCATTTGTGCACAGTGGACTACTGTTCCTGTCATGGGTACAGCACATAGAGCAGTGGTGGCAGCATACCATGTTTGTGAGTCCAAATTGTGGTCAGAGCTTTGTGTCTGTGTCACTGGACACCAGGACTACTGGCCCATTTACATAAAGTTCCACTTCTTTGCAGTTACTCAAACTCCTAGCGCTAACATTACAAATGTGTGTTGTGCATGTCTGTGTGTGGAGCCTATGTTGTATATGCATGGTGTGTGAGTGAGCCAGATTAATGGAGGCCTGTAGGATCCACTTTGGATATCCCTGGCTCGGCCTTTTGCACAAGAAAGAGGTGAGGTTGTTTTCCCAGACAATGGAAGTGTATTGCTCACATTCCTGAACCTGGAGGGAGGTGACTTAGAAGAGAGGAATAGGAGATAAGGCTCCTTTAGAAATTCAATTTACTGAGACTGGGGAAGCTGAGTTGTCTTCCTTAAGCATTGCCATTTCATGGACTGTACGTGTGAAGGGTAGGACTGCAGACCTTGTTGAGCAAAGTGAAGGGGGCCTTTAGATGAGTCCAAGCCACTTGTCCTTCCCTTATCACTCTTTCAGTTTGGCTGATGACAACCAGGTATATAAAGCTCACTCCTCTCTGTGCATCACCTGGGGTGCTCCAGGCTGGAGACAACTCTGCCGTGAGAAGCACTGTTCTACACAAAGGCTGTGTCTGGATAGCAATCTGGAGAGGACACTTGAAAGGAAAACCACTGCAAACCGGTTCTGAAAGTACAGACGGTGGATCTCCTTCTGATGTTACTATATAAAAGTCGGACCCCACTACTCCAGTTATTGTCCTAGTTCCAAGTTCTGTTTTTACCAAGGAAGGCAGTGCTCACAGAGTAGTCAGAGAACCTCTGTGCAACTAGAGTTGGTGTCTGTCTGCAAGCCAAATTCCAAGAGGTGAGGGGATACCACCTTAGCCTTCCACTTCCTGGAAGAGCTGTTTATCTGACTTAAAGGGCCTAGAAGCAAGCCTGCCTGCTGACAGAGGGCCTGAGACTTCCATCCATGCAGGAGGAGTGACTGTCCAGCAGTTAGGAGATGCAGCATGACCCTGGCGCAGGTGCATTCTGCCAGAAGAGGACTGTGGAGGGTAAATTGAGTTCAGCGGTAACAGACTCTCAACCCTCAGTTCCTGGCTGGAAGCATGATAACACTAAATGCAAATGATCAAAACCCAGCTGGGGGTGTGATCTGAGTCAGCATGGCCTGTACCGCTGTTGTGCCAGGAGAAGAGTGGTGTGTAGCTGGCCTCTGTGCCCAGTAGTAAACGCAGCTTGAACTAAGCCACCAGGCTAGAAGAAATCGCGGCTTGACCATAGCCGCCTGCCAGAAGATATTGCAGCTTCACCTTAGACACCACGGCAGAAGAACTTGCAGCCTGAACCAAGCCGTCGTGCCAAAGAGAAGCGAAACTGGCGACTAGCTTGTTCCCCAGCTGAGACCCGCCTGCACATGGCCAGGACGAGACCGGCGTGAGAGTTCCATGTGTGATCCCGATTTCTGCTAGGACCGCCATCCTATAGCCACAGGAAACTTGAAGCAGCAACCTCACCGAAGGCACATCTGACCAGCAGGCACCCGCAGCCACAGAAGAAGCCCTGCCGGAGCTGCTGGTTTGTGCGCTCTCCCAGAAGCAGGAAAGAGGACACATGGAGATGAGTCTGGTTAGCTTCCTGATTGTACTGAATACACCATAAGCAGAGCAACCAAGCCTCACTTGGTAAGATGTATGAACGTGAACTGTGAAAGACTAATCGACCTTTGCTATAGAAGGGTGAACTGCACCTGACCCTAATCAGAAGGGACCGGGGTAGGTAGTGGTTAGAAACACCAAATTGCATTTAGCCTATTATTATTTTTGTAATTCTAGTGTGCATTAAAGTAGTTTTCTTCTTGAAAGCCAAGCGCTGAGTAGGGCAAACACTTTCTACGCTGTGTTGAGTGCTAAGCTCCGTGAGAAGCCTGTGACTGCTCGCCATCGCTGCCACTGACAGCCAAGGGCTGAAGGGGCTGTACTTGGCCCAGTTAGCAGAGCTACAGTAGGTTGGATCCTGGGACATCTGAGGCATACGACCCCAGCTGCAGAGCTGAGGCCGTCACCCCTTCCTAGCCCGCGGTCCCACCGAACAGGACCTGACACTAACTCTAACAACTACCATAAACCCAATGTTTATCCTAAAGCTTTCTATTACCATTACCCTTGCTCTAACTATAAATCTGTCCCATATCATGACCCTAAACCTATGCCCTAGTACCCTTACCCGTTTCCGACCCTTACATCTACTTATCTTTCTTTCCATAGTTCAGCCGAGATGGTGGTAATTGTGAGTAAATGTAGTTTAGGTACTTATGAAACTAGTAATGCTATGCACCCCTTCCCAGTTAGCTTTGTGGTTGCACACACCCATGCATACACTGATGCATACATAAGGAACAGGACGACTGTTCCAGATAGCCTGGTGGTGATGGGTGGAGCCTCCAGTCAGTGCGGATGAACCACAATAGGATGCCGGAGTGAGCTGGTCTTAATATGGGCGGTGTGCTCCAGGAGCTCTGCAGGGTCTGGGAGAGGCAGGCTGGCACTGGCACCAAGTTATAGGGGCTCAGGGTTCTGAGACCCACTAATATTTTGGGGTTTGGAGCCAAAGGGTCAGGTCTTGACCTACTACATTTGTTGTCCTGCCCATGTATTGGTGAGCGCCTGCTTTCTGAGCCCACTTGCGTTAAATATGGTGATTCACATATATAAAAGGGTTTTGAGGAGTCTGAGACGAACATAAAGCTGCAAATGGCTCCATCTATCACTTATGCGACCATTAGTACCATAGCATTGTATTATTAAATACAGAAGTATCCTTGAAAAATTGCCCTTTTTAAATGTACATAGGAAGATAAACTCACTTTCTTTTTTAAATCTATAATTGTGGGTCATTTATATGGCCAACTACCCCTCCACGAGATGAAAGATGCATGTACTTTACAGAAGTTAAAATAGCTTCAAAATGCTTGTTCATATTTCTATTTCTTATAATACCTCGTTCATTGTGTTTTTTTTAATTTCAAATGCTTTTTATTGATTTTCCGTAAGAGAAAATAAAGAACGAACCCATGGGTGTACAACATGTCGAGGTAAGAACATCATATACATACAGCAAAGATTCAACAATAAAGACGCACAAAATAAATTGTCATCACAAAATTAGAATCTAAAAGCTACCTCTGATAAACATTTCTGAAAAGAGAGAAAGACAAGAGTAAGATTAAATAAATGAAGGAGAGAAAAAGAGGGAAAGCTAAAAAGAAGAAGGAACAAGGAGTAGAATAAATGAAAGGAGGAAGAGCAAGAGTCCACACCAACAGAAAATTTCTATGAGGTTAACGGCATAAGAGTAATACAATGCTAACATATGTGCCCTGTACAGATCTGTAAAACAAAATATGTCATGCACTTATGAGATAATTCAAGGACATACAATAGGAATGCAGCTGAGCTCACGGGGGCTTGTGAGAATCAAAGTAGTTGTCCAGAGTGGACCACATCGGTCTAAATGGAGATTTCCAGGGAGAGTTTTGTAAGGCAATATTGTCTGCACCCCTTAGGTGGGTAATCCAATTTATCCACCCTTTATAAGAAGATTTGCTTGTATCCTTCCAGTTGGTAAGAACCATTTTCACTGCAGAAATCAACAAGAGATCAAGATGAGCTTTGTCGCACTCAGACTCCAGGTCCACCCTCAAAAAAGCCATAGTTAGGGTGGAAAATTCTTTAGTCAATGTACAATTAAACAATTCAGACAAAAATGCAAAGACCTTATCCCAGAAAGACCCCACTACTGAGCAATGTAAAATAAGGTGAGCTAAGTCACCCGTTTCATGTTTACAGTTCCAACACAATGCATCGTCCCGTATGCCCAAGGAAAATAAACGAGCAGGCGTCCAAAAGGCCTTGTGTAGTAACCAATATTTGGTCTGGGAGAGTACTGGAGATATCTTGTTACGTGAGACAGAGTTCCATAATTTAGACCACAGAGGTACTTACGGCTAACGGAACAGAAGAGTGCATGTTCCAAAAATCGACAATTTTAATATTGAGATTCGAGGTTTTAGGGCGCAAAATGTTATATATCTGAGAGACTTGGTGGCCCAGTTTGTTCATTTTTGTCACAAACAATGGTAGTGATGGTAGGGTAAAGGTTAGTTTGGATTTTGATATGGCAGCTCTCACTTTTAAAAAGTTGTAAAATTCGATATCAGCTAAATTATATCTAGATTGAAGGTCTGAAAACGTAATTGGATAGGAGGAATTTTCTAATTGACAAGGGAAAAACACACCCTTTTTAAACCAAGATTCAAAACTTAAAAAATTACCTTTGTAAAGTATTGTATTATTATACCATAATGATTCCATTTTGGAGCCCTTAATACTGACATCCAGCTTTTTGTCTAGTTTCAAGAGTGCTAGTTTAGTATTTCTAAAAATGGACTTCGAGCTAACGGGACAAAGGCGATTGGCTGTGAGAAGTGAGAAAGGATTTAAGTTGTTAAGGATAGCTCTCTCTACTTCGAACCAGACAGGAACGTAATCACCAGGGGTAGAGATCCAATATGAGCCTTGTTTCGCCAAAAAAGCATACTGGTATAGCCTGAAATCTGCAAGGTTCACCCCCCCCCATTGTTTTATCAAGCCTCAATTTTTTAATACTAATCCTTGCTTTTTACCGCGCCAAAGAAAAATAGATAAAAGATTATCCAATTTATGGTGAAAATCATCTGTCAGAAAAAGCGGAAGCATACTTCTAAGATAATTAACTAAAGGAGTAACCATCATTTTTATAGTTTCAATCCTACCCCACCATGTGATAAATTTCGGGGACCATGTGTCCAGAAGTTTTTTAATTTTCCCTAATAGTACCTTCTCATTCTGGTGTAAAGTATCCATAATGTTATTATCAAATTCAATTCCCAAATATTTAATATAAAGATTGCCACGTTAGTCCCGAATCACCTAAAACATCTCTAGTGCAGTGCACATTCAATGGTTTAACTTGTGATTTGTCTCTGTTGAGTTTATACCCAGAGTGTGTTTTTTGTTTTGTTTTTTTGCTCGGTGCTCACACAGGTAGAGAGTGCTTCAGGGTACTAATAAAAACCCAACATGGTTACAATTCTCTCAAATGCCTTCATGTTAAACTACATATTTTTCCAATGGCACACTTTCTTTTTTACAATTCTACATACACGATGCTGCATCATTGATAACAAATTGATGAGTTCCACATATAAAGGATAACTGCCGGCATAGCTTCTTAACGCCACACTCACAATTTTTAGTTTGTAGTTTACTGAATGGTAATTATGATTGAATAAGGTTGTGGCAGCCCCTCTTTTCAGTAAGTGACATTATTGCCTATGCTAATTAGTTACTAGTCTTTTATAGGGCGCCTTCCCGCGTTGCAGTGAGGGTAACTTGGGAGTCTCGCACCAGTCGGCTGGTGCTATAGGAAACTAATGTGTGAGTGAACCAGAATCATTTGGCTAGGGAGGTCGACCTCGAATCTGGGGAACTGGGTTCGAGTCTCGGCAATGACGCTGAACATCCTGTGATTCTGGGCAAATCACTTAATCTCCCCGTGCCTAAAAAAAATGAATGTGTCCTTATGTAATGCAACTGGTGCTATGTAAAGCGCTCTGATACCCGATTCGGGTCAAGTTCGCGCTATATAAAACTACGTAAAAAAAAGAAAATGTACGAGTGACTCATTCACGGGTCTGGAGTGCGCGCTACTTCCCAGTTTCTTCCTTTGAACCATTGGTTAGATGGGTCATGGTTTCCAGTTGGCCAAGGTCTACACCTTCCCTCAATGGAGCTGCTCATTTGACTTGGTGCAAGACCCTCCAGGATCTCTTATCCACTTGCATGTTAGGGACACTGAGCCAATTCATGCCTACCACGAATGGGGGTTAAGACAGCACCCTCCATGGGGTGTACAACAAAGCCATTCCTGTGTTTGTCCGACCCAGAGCTCTTGTGTACAGATATCGCAAGGATGGAAATTTGACCCTCAGCACGTTTGCTCTCCAGCCCAGTGAAGGATTATTTTATTCATCTCTGCCCAGGAATTACCATCCTGTAGACCATTTACCACCCACCTATGCAAGCGGTAAATGTCACGTACTAAAAACTATTACATTTATGTGACTTTGTGATGGGTTTCAGTAGTATAAAATTACGTAAGAGTGGAATGATGGAATGTTCTTGGGGAACCTTGTGAGGGATTGGAATGTGGGGATCAGGAGGTTCGATTACAGCAGCTGCAGCCTGATGTTGTTGGTCGCATTGAACACCTTTACCTATCTTTGGTGTTCTATCCATCTGGCGACGAGGATGGGTTCCAAACCCACATGGGAGCCTGGTGTCGTTGGTCACATTAAATACCTTTCCCTACCTTTAGAGTTTGCTCTTCCTTCCATCTTTTAATACTGTAAGAAACGATTTACATTGTAAAATCACGCATTGACCGCTTCAAAAATCTAACAGACGAAAACTGCATATATATGGCTGATGGCATCATTGCTGGATGGGCTCACGATAGCGAATACAAGAAAGCGTGATGTGTCATTGCTCGTAGTTCGAAAAGGAATGTAAGGATTTTCCACTAAAAGTAAAACATTAGATTAATTGCATGTAAATTTGTGTAGATATGTGCATATCCTGAAAACCTGGTATAGATGGAGCCCACCTGGACCAATGTGGAAGACCTCTCGACTAAATCAAAACTGCACACCACACATGGTCTCCAAAAGACTGCTCTCTGCTGCTGCACTTCTGTCTCCATCTGGGTCTTTTAATATCCTCTTATCTTTGCCTTTGCCACAAAAGCTGTTTTCTTCAGATTCTGCAAGTTACAAATCATCCAAGACAACATCCTCACTAAACTCATCCGGACCTCTGCACAAACTCATGCAAATAGATATTTTCAGAGAGCACTAGACTAGGCACAAGCAGAGATGCGGAGCGAAAGTGACGCCAAAGTAGCATCCAAGCCAATGAGCTTGTTCCCAAAACGCTGAATGAAAAGAAAAAAAGAGCTAAAAATAGCAACCATCTTACATACAGTGCCCGGTCCAGAAAGCTTTCATTCTGCACTGGTACCAAGTCTATGGCCTTAACCAACCTGCCCTTGAAGTGTCCGACTCTCCTATGTTGACTGCTGCGGGCATCCTCATTTACCTGGAACTCTGTCTAACTGCAGCTCTAGGGACTTTGCTGCAACCTCGACTGGGAAACAGTGCTCCTTGAAGACCAATCGGTGGCCACTGACCGCCTGGGCCAAGAGAAACGTGAAATGTTAATGTTCAAAATCAGAAAGAAGCTGGTTGAAGACCAAACTACTGTCCAATCGAACCGCATGCATGCTCCACTCCAGAGGCCATATTCTGCATGTGCAGAGGCAAAGAAAGCGCCCTTACAGGCGCCACTGATGACCCTCTGAACACCAATAGGGAACTGTTCTACCTCTGTAAGGAGACGGGGTACCCCAGCTCACCTCTTAGCATGCTGGCACCCTCATCAGACTTCTGCAACAATCTTCTGTAATCATTTAGCACTAAAACTGACATCCTAGGGGCTTGCATGACCACCACCACTCCACGGGGTCTGGGGCCTTGCCGCGCCACCCTACACCTCTTTGGGATATTGGTGATGCCAAAATCATCAACCCTGACCTAACAGCCCTTATAATGAGCATCACCATACTAATTCATACCAACCTCTCCCGTGCAGTTATCCATCAGGCCCTTAAAAGCTCTTTAATCTCAGAGGTCGAAGTGGGTAGAGTGACGGGGAACGGTGTACCCAAGCTTTATCCATTTGATCATAACAGTTTCCATACTTTTTATTTACAAAACAACTGTTGCTGAGTGGTTGAGTTTTTCTCGGGTCGAAATGGGAGAAGAAGCGTCTACTCTATGGGGAAGTGAGAGAAGGGAGAGGCAGCCTTCTCTCCAGAATGCCGGGTCCCCGAAATAAATATAAATGTGTGCAATTGGTTATTCAGCAAATCCAAAGGCTAGATGGGAGGCAGTACAGCCTTTAAATGATAGAAACTGGAATTGGTCCTTTTATTAAAAACCTAAAAAAAGGTTTAGAATACGTACAATGAATGTCTTACTGAAACATAACATTTGAAAGCACTGTAAACATTTAAACAATCCTTTTGCACATTTTACGACAACCTATTTATACTGTGTGCACCCTTATATTGTGTGCCATATCTTTTTTAAACTAATGGCACATTCACAGTGCTTTCTGCCACAGGCTTAGACCTCTTAGCACTATAAATATACATCACTACTTTTCTAGTGCACCGACCAGGATTCGAATCAGTGACCGTCCTGTTACACCCACAGGAATCTGAAGTAATCGCATTAACCAACCAAGCTTTCATACCCAAAAAATGCATTTCCCCACAGTTAAATTTAAGTTGCATTTATTTTTCATTTAAGGTGTGTGCATTATATTATAGTAGGTGACAGGCCACCAAAATAGTTAATATTTGGTTCTTTCTAGCCATGTCTCACCCCCCCCCCCACTCACTGACCCCCGCCCCTACTGTACTCAGGATCACAGTTACCATACTTTTCATTATGCACTTCCGCCGCTATTTAACCTCGATACAAAAAATGTAAATACAATTCTGCAAACATAATTGTAAGCTGACTGGCCACCAGTTCAATCGTACAGTAAGAAGGAACCTCGGGAATTGCAAGATTTTCTCGTGGCTGGATCCAAGCTGGGCGCTTTGCAAAATGTCAAAAGTTTACTTGCTGAACTGTAATCAAGATCAGTAAGCCATAGTAGGAGAATTAATTAGTTGCACACTTTAAAGCTGTGCTAAGAAAAGGTCATTAAATTAGCTACTGAGTAGAAATCTGATTTGATTTTAAAGGTCCTTTCTTAACTCAGGTGCACAAAAACCATTTGCAAATACAAAATTCCATTTCTGGTTCACTGAATAATAATGGAGGGATTTAACATTTTAAATAGAATCCACACACCGGAAAATACAACTAACAGGTAGAACTATCAAAGTGCTTAATTTGAGCTGGTGGCTTCTGGTGCTCGGCCCCGACAATTAATTCTCAATACCGGCACTTATGACTGTATGCCACATGGTGGCACTGTTTTTCTAGCTTAGAGATGAGCATTACAGCAGCTGCCTATTACTTCAATATGCACAAAAAAAACTAATACCCGTCTCCCAAGCCATTCTTATAGCTTTGGGGGCCTGGAATAATCTGAACTGTCACACTTGTGGGACTATGATGGTTAGTAGTTGTGTAGTTACTGTCACTGGCCGCGCTCGCCTGGACAATAGGTGGTGCAAGCTGTAGTGGCCTTCTGACCAGGGCCCTTGCATTTATTTTGTTACAAATTAAGCAGTGAACTATCATTATAGTAACTCTAGTAATATAGGCAGGCTTTGATCATTTCTATTCGAGTTCACCTGTAAAACTTTGTCAACATCCATTAACTAATAACTAAGTGGAGATTTACCAACAATTTGCAGGTAGTTTGCACCCTAGAAGGTTACAAAACGTACAGCTTTCAACATTTTTCACTGGATCAATTGAGAAGGAAAATGCAGAAAATTATAGTGGTTCAGAAGAAGTGATTTCTCCATGGTGAGAAAATTCTCTGCATTGTTGCCTGTGGTCAAATCAATAAGCTGAAATATATAGAGCGCGGTATGAAAAATTAAGAAATCAATTCTGACATTTGGATAACATATCCCTTCGACTTAATCTTTAATGGAAAAGTTTGGCCAGACAAGTATTTTTTTTTTTTAAACCACATCACTAGCAGTGATTCCCGTTCAGTGGTTTCTAGAAATTTCACAGGTAATATTCCTTTACTATCTGATCACGTCCATACATCACTGGCACCCCAAAGCTTGCAATGGCCGCCAATGTTTCAGTTTAAGGACCTATGGCCTATAATGCATCCCATACAGTGATTGGTGCAACTGCATTCTGCACATACATTGCTGTTCAGGTCCTGGGATATCACATTTTCCAAATGGAGACGGCACTGCGTTGCTCTTTCTGTTTGGCACTTCAGGACTTGTCAGTGAACGTAGCAGGTAAGAAGTGTTTTAAATATAACAAAGAGACAATGCACTCTGAGGAAGGGGCGGGCAAATTTGCATTTTTCATTACCCTTGTTTGATACGTATATATATTTTGCAAAAATAATGTGTATTACAAAAAATGCGCTTGGCCTGTACCTTCCGTGAAAAATGAATGCAAGGGCATACCTTTGAAAAAATAATAGATAGTAAGTGACAAGATCTGGCGGAAAGCTTGCTCGAACAGAAAATGTGAAGTAGCCATATCACATATCAGTCAAACAGTTCCGACAAGACATTTTCTACTTAAACTAGTCTCCAGCAGAAGAAAAATTACAAAAGAAAGTGTAAAAAAAAATGATAAATAAGTACGCTAAATAGAGATTAGATTGTGCAATACAAATTTCACCCTGGTCTCCAGCAAAATAAACACAAAAAAACATGGTCTGGCTCGAGTGTGATGGCTTTTCCTACATCTCTGTACTTTGTGAGCACCACATTCAGAGTAAATCAGTGTCACCCTCTTCCACAAGATCCGCCGGCGGAGCGGATTAACACAGAGGCCGCACACATACCAGGCGAGGCGAGCGGAGTCCAGGCGAGCGGAGTCCAAACGAGCAGTCTTTGGGCTGAGAAAGGCACAGCAGGCCCCCTCGGGGGTCTGTCACATCCTTGGATCCTCTCGTCCTCTCAATGCCAGGTTGGCTCCAGCAGGGTATGGAATGTCATTCCAGATCTGGTCGCACTTTCGGGCATTCAAAGTTCAACTTTCAGAGGCTGCCGCCATTACCCCATCGATCTTTAAAAAACTCTTCTGCAATAACATCACAAACATATGATTTTCTGATCAGCCCACTACAAATGTTGTTGACCACAGGGGTGGAGGTGGGTTTAACAGCAGGAATCTGGCCATAAGGGCAGTCATTGCCTCCCGTTGCATTTTTCATCAGAAATTCATCGCCGAGGCTCGAACAACTGGCACCGGTGCCTGGATTAAGGCCAAGCAACGATGGGTTTCGGAATTAAAACCAGACACAAAAAGGAGCGCCCGGCAAATCCCCAGAGAGGCCTAAACACTTAGAAATCAAATCCGCAAAGCGCTGAAGAATTAAACACCACAAATAGGCCTTGGAAAAGCACACGCGGGCGTTCTACTAGACAGCCTTCCTCTCTCTGTTGCACAAAATCTCTTTTCTTTGCCTGTTTTACGACAGCTACGTCAATTTATGAAGTAAATGCAACTCCCAACACATTAATGAAACAGCCGCTGTGCTTTAAACGTAAACCGGTGGGAATATGCACTCAGTTTACAAGAGGTATGCAGTCTAGTGTTTGCAAGGCCGATGACGTAACAGCAGGACCTTTAATGAGGGCAGTATACACGCCGGTTACGTATGGCAGCGAGTTTAGTGGAAAGAATGTACATTTGGAGGAAGTGGTATGTGTCGGTGCAAATGATAGCCAACTTGCTGCTAAAGGTTTCTCGGCATTATTATGCAATTCTAGAGTAGAAACAGGCCCACACTAGTAACTTACAATGGCTTAAGTATACACTCAAAATGCTTAGTTGGACTGGCCCCACAATACAGGGCCTTGTAGGTGGCCCTCCTCACTCCAGGTCACTCCAGGTCATTAAAGACGCTTTCTCCAGTCCTGAACTTTTCACCTACAATTCATTGTTTTTAGGTTTGTTAGTCTAATTAGTACAAAGAAAACAAAACAAAAATACAACACATCACGCAGGAGGAACGCAATTGGAGCGCCCAAGATTCGCCTTCAGACGTACACAGAATATTAAAGACATGGTCGTGCACACAAGACCACAGGGAAAACAACTGGACAATCAAAGGACACTGTGGGACTTCCCAACAGTCAAAGGGCATTACCCATGCGGAACCTGCAACATCTGCCCCTTAACAACACGTACCAAAACTCTGCAACTAAACAACCAGGAGTGGACACAGAAGAAACATACAAACTATAATACCAAAAACTGTGTGTACATGGTGAGATGTCCTTGCAACCTCCTATATATAGGAATGACAACCAGAGCCGTGAGGACAAGAGTGAACGAACACAGAAGTAACATACGGTGCAAGAGAAACACTACCAAAATGAGCAGACATTACATCAAAACAGGACATACACCAGATCAAATGACCTGGACTGTCAGAGTCTAATCCTTCATGGTCTAATAGGACACTATTTCAAAAAGAACAGAGATGGGTCTACCGCCTACGGACGAATACCCGTGGTTTGAACGACGAAATACCATGGATTGAGGTAGTGTAGCCTAATGACCTTCTCTCCACCAACCGTTTCTCCTCCCAACCCTGTAGACAAAATTACCACAATGATGTGTAAACTATAGAGACACAAACACAAACATACATATGTCGCCCTTCGGAATACAGGCCATCTCAGACACTCCTTAGCGAGTAAAACCCTGCATATTAAATTAAAAATGGGGCTTGACTATTCACAACTTATAGTGACAGATAATACATAACCATACCACTCAAAGATGGCGCCCATGGTCTAACAACCTATCTGCCTAGATCTACGAGTAAGCCTTTACCACCCTAACCACCAACGATCATAAAGGTTTCCTCTGAGACACTAAAAAATCATTATAGGACACTCGCTATTAACATAGCTTGATAACTATCAGTATCAAACACTAGATCACTCAGACTACCCCACTACAAGATGGCGCCCACGTATCACATCATACACTCTCCCATTTACGTACAATTAACACATTGATTGGAAACAAACCTCCGCTATATAAGGGGTAGGGACCACCCTCCCATTACCGGCGGAGATGGGGAGAGGCACGCAGGTGGATCGGCCCTGCAACTACTGGAGAACCGTGAGGAAAGGGGAAACCCTTTCAGAATGCGATGAGACATCTCTTTGGTTTTAAACGCTCAGCCTGTGAAAACAATTGCCTCTTACAAACGAAGCCTCATGAATGCATGTACTGTCGTTTTCTGTTTAAACCCTTCTAAACATGCGAGGTGTGTTTTGGCTTCCGCATAGCTCACTGGCTCACATATAACTCTTTTGACCAGATAAGCGGGGCAATGCGAAGCCTCATCCTCCCACGCAGCGCTCCTTTTGTCTTTTTCCACAGGTCTCTAGCCCTCAAAACCAATACAAGAAGTAAAGCATAATGCAGCTTTACAACTCTGTGCACTGTCACTTTCTATTCACTGTATAGGGTAAATCCCTTCAGCATGCGGGGGATCGCTCCTGGACTCTGCATAACAGCTCTTTAGTTGTTAGCTTTTTAACTTTATTAACTTCAACAGCGGGGAACAATGAAGCCTCATAACACCAATTATTTACCTTTTTTCATCCACAGTTCCCGAGTGCCCTCACTGATCTCATGTGGTCCTTATTCTAACACTAAGGGGTGAGAAACATGATGTATTTTGTAATAATCACTACAACAGTGTGTCGAGGTTTGCCATCAATGGTGGGGCCCATTTTGTGGTATTATCTACCTAGACAATTATGGTTCATCTACTTACCTTATGAATGAGCCTTTTTATAGAATCACATCTACTTGGATACTTTAACCAGGTGTACCGTATGAACGACTTAGTAAACGTATGGATAAAGAACCACCCTGGCACAATCTAATCATTGATTTTATACCTATTTATGTATGTCTATCACTATGCTGAGAAAAACCGTTTTGATTATTCACATCACTGTCATAATACGTGAACCTACGCCAACCTACAGCGATAAGACTCACGTTAAGGGTAATGCGCACCAGGCCCTCCAATGGATGACCTGGACAATATAACCTACCATGACAAGATATTCATGCTACTATACTTTTGTCCTACACTCTCTTTTCAGAAACGCTACTCCCTTCTACAAATCCGGCGGCACTGGTTAGTTTAGGCCACCGCTGATACTATAATAGAACTTTCTTTGGTCCTGAAGAAGCGCTTTGGATCTCCTTCTGAGGCCACATACAGCGCGAAACATGTTGACTGTTATATATGTCCATTAGGGACATATACCCAACGACGACCGTTATATATGTCCATTAGGGACATATACCCAGCTACAGAGGGACATAATATCCCTTAGAGCAGCACCACACACTTTGTTTTAACAATGACAGAGGGATCACCCTAATAAACAGTACTCACTCTCCCTCCAGTCATTTTTTAACACACCACTTTGGACTTCACTGCCACTTACACCCACACACCCAAACGGCTTTCATCAAAAGATTTCCGATAAAGAGACCCTTCGGGGGACCCGTAGCGCATTGCAGCGCCGGCCCGACGAGGAGCAAAAGCCCAATGATGAAGCATGTGAGGGCATCATGATGAGGACACACTGTCCCCCACAGACAGAGTAGCACACGACAAAAGTTATTTTCCTTTTTCTTCTTCTACAAGGAACAGTGACTCCCTTTGTGTACTATTTATTTGCTCTATGCCAAGGGACACCCTAGGGGGTCTCATTACAAGTTGCATGGTACAGGGGGTTGGACTCCCCCATTCCCGATGGTATTGCTGGAATGGTGAATAACACGCAAATCCAGTAATACCAGTTTGTTTCCCCACATGAATTAGCCCATTCCGTGACAAACAGGCACTTTTCTGTTGCCAATTGCCACTTTCTTTCAAGAGGTGGTAAATGATGGGAGGGGATAGTTATGGGTCAGGTGTCAGAAGGTCATGGTAGGGCACTGCTAGGGGGGGGGGGGTCTACTACCCTGGGGTGCTGATGGGGTTCAGTGGGACCAGGTTGTCATTCGGCCCACAATTCGTGTCTGTGCTTTCAGTGGGTGCAGATCACTGTACCAAACAGAATCATCTAGAGCCACTCTTTCCCAAGGGACACCGCTCCTGATGACTCTTAATGAGACCTTAAGAGTTTGATAGAATTAGGGGAGGGAGGCAAATGTCGTTTTGTTCCCATTGGCTGGAGCAAAGTGACTTATGCTTAGCATCACTGCTCCTGCTATTCTGCAGTCTGGGTGATACTGTTGCCTTGACTGTGGTGAATTAACTTTATTTTGGATTGTAGGGAGGAGGAAAGTGTTAGGTAGTGTTTTGATTGGCTGAAGCGTATGTTTCTGAAGCATGGGTTACAGTTGGTTGCTGACATGTCACTCCTTACAGTCAGCTGCAATTGTAGAGAGAGATTCAGGTGAAAAATTAGAATTTGCCTTGACCTACCCCCAATTATAGTAACCAGGCACCTTTTTATAAGGTTAACCACCCTGTTGCTCCTGCGGTAGCCTGAGGATTATCCAAGTATGGTTTTAAGCTTAAACACCCAATTTACAGACTTTGTCCTTGGGAAATCCTGATGGCTCTTGAAAAGGTCAATGGACCTTGGCCACCGTTTGTGAACTGGAGCTAGAAAAAAACAAACTATGCATATATCAACAACAGAATTTTAAATGTTCAGTCAATGATGAGAAGTTGGTGAAGTTTTCAACACCTTTATTTATCTTAAAGGATTAGTATTGTTTTGTTATCTTTATTCAGATTAGTCGGTTTACAGGAATATCGGTAAAATGTTGATTAGTGACAGCATAGATTATAAGACAGTGCTCCTTACAGGAAAACGTCACTAATCTAGCTAGGGGACCTAACCTATTCTATGTCGAACCCATGAAGAGTCCTTTTCTGGAAAAGAGTAAGAGTGAGAATAAAAGAAGAACTTCCCATAAAGAGTTGTTTAGGAAACTCAGCTGAATTCCCTACAGCTGCAGTAGCAACCGTCAAAGATCGAATGATCTCTGCAGTAGCATTTGATCAGGAAAAGGTCATTAGATAAAAGGAAATAAGTTACCTTTAGCAGTAGCTGTTGGTAACAAAGCAAAAGATCAACTCTCCAGGAAAAGAGCCGCAAGGCAGGGGAGATAGATGTGGGTCTCTTGGTCTCACATAAGGAACTCCTCCTACTAACTAGAAACACTCATTATTATAAAATCACACAATAATGTATCAGAACTCTATTAGGTATTAGCTCCTCCAGACAATAGAAACCGCTCATCCGATGGTGTTGTCAACTTCAGATGTCTCTTCTCCCAATTCCCATGGTAAACATTCACACCGCTATAGTGTTTAACATTGTTTCAGGACATTGTTACAAGGAGGAAAGTTCTCATGAGAACCTTCTTACCTAAACTAAAAGATGTGCTATGAGTTTCAGTGTGAAGACATGTCTGTCAGAGATGCGGAGGCAAACTAGCACTAATATTCTGATGAAGCATATATAAAATGTCTAAATTATTATTTATTAGAACAATCACAGCAAGTCTCATTGTTTTAAGGTAAATAACCTGACATGGGTTGAGGGAATTGAATGAAACACAAGTTTGAAGTCAGCAGATTCTAAGCACGTTGCTGGTACGAGGCAAAATATTCTAATAAACGTCTATTAAGCTGAGCAAGAGTCTAGAGAAAAAGGCTTTGAGGCCTAACTAAAAGTGCACATTTAAGAATGATAGTATAGTACAATTTCTTTTTAATTATACTATTTCATAAACATTTTATAAGCACGCTTTCCTCTATATATGAAGGATTAATGTATCTATTTGCAGTATTAATAAGGATTCTTTCACATTATGAAATAGGCACATTTTGTCTGTGTGTCATTTTCTATGTGAAAACATTTCTGCGGCAGTTTAAACGCATTTCTAAAGTTCAATTCTAACATGGTCTGCAAGTCGAATTTTTATTTTTGAACTAATTTCCTCTACTCCCAAAACAACACCAAGCCCCTAATCTGCTAAATCTATACTGACAGTCTGTAGCACTGGTGCATACACAGCACAAACTGACAGTCAGAAATGACAAGCAGCTGCTAGTGACAGGTGTATAGGTTCGGCTCTGACCCATATAGTAGCACATATACAATGTCCACACCCCACACCTGTTTGATAACACCTGATTTGAGGACTCAAACATCAGAAATTTGGGGGTTTTAGCAACATCCGGCAAAACCCCAAAGCCAATGAGCAAAAGATGCTTCATTTCTAACAGCTAAGAGTGGTTATCGACTTGAATTCCTACTCTGGGAGGTAGGGTATAACGTCAAATAACGATAAGACCTTCTTATTAAAAGTGGAGGTTTATTCTTAACAACCTCATCCATCAGCCACGCAGGAGTAACTGACATCACTGACATCACATACATTCCAAGTTCTATGTTCTATAGAGCTTGGACATTGGAATACTGTAGAAGGAGAACACCACATAGGGCTCCATCATCTTCTCTTCTGCAGAGAAGGCCTGTAGCAAACCGATGCCAAGCATCAATAACAAGTACTGTGGCTTAATTACAGGCAGAGGAGGCGACAGGGTGGCAGCTTCCTACAACCCTGATGGTTATCTATCATCAGAATGTGATAAAGTAATTAACAGTTTCAAGGCTCAGACTGACAAGGCTCCTTAATGACATCCTGACAGATAATATAATAAGACACTCCCTAATTTAGTGTTCCAACTTTATTTCAAGACACACCAGAATGTGTGCTCGGCAGTTCAATGACCCTGTGAAGTTTCTGCAAGAGGTTGTAGACAGCATGAAACACTTTGAAATTTGGCATCAGATCCTGGCAAGTTTCGGATGTTATCGTAGTACAGTACCATATTTGGTTATCTCCATTGTATTGTAAAAAGGAAAAATACTGACTAACAAGTCACACAGCACGGTTTCCAATATCCAGTTCATGCTAAAGATGAAATGTCTGCTTTAATCAAATCTACCAGGCTTAACACATAGTGCCAGCTTTTTTTGCCACTGTTTGCAGATCAGGTCTTTTGACATACCCTGGGTGTCATCATATAGAAATTGTAAGATATTTTTATGGCACTTGATATTAAATCACTTCTGTTTCCAGGCACTGTGACAACAGAGGCGACTCTAAGCCCCTCGCGCCTGCGCTCACTTTGGAAACCTCAGAAGGATGTAAAGCGGAGCTGGAATTAAAGCATATAGGTTACACGTATATCTTAGATTTTTGTAATGGATGCAAAGTAGGCCTGGCTGAAAATTTAATATAATAGCAAAATTCATGGAATTCCTGAATTTCGTCGTAGGCAAACTTTTTCTATATCCCACATTATACAATTTCACATAACTTTTATAAGAGAGCACACACCGGTCATAAAACCCAAAACTCAGCATGTTGCAGGTGATATTTTTGATTTTTATACCACAATCAGTCAAACATCAATTAGAACTCAAATAACAGAAATATCATGATGCATTCAGGGGGTTCATTGGACAGTAAATCCTGTGTCACAAAACTTATCCAATAGCACTGAGAGAAAGAGCGCTCACCCAGCTGAGAAGTATCAAACGCTTGACTCAACAATAGAGTTAGCTAAACCAGGGATTGAGGTTAATTAACAGTCTGACGGCTGAGTAATTAAATTAGGGCCCTGCCAGGACTGGGATGCTTAAAGGCGCCATGGATACTGCGGTGAAGCGAGTCGTTTTCTCTTAAAAGCGCAGAAGTAATCATCACGTGCCGCCGCCACCAGCGTTGCTGGTTGACGCTGGGATTTCCGGCTTCCGCTAGATTTAACCACCAGGATTCTATTGGCATTTCTTTCAAACATGCACAAAACGCAACAAAAGGAAAGCATCAGGACAACAACAAAATAAATCCAAAGAAGTGAGAAGTAGGAGAGATAAAACTCTAGAAAATGTGTGGAGGGGGGCAATACAAAATTTAGTGTAGATTACAGATCTTTATTTGTACATAATACCATAAAATATTAACAAAATAGTTATATAAAGAACATCACCAGTAATAATAGTATTAATAATGCTAATGACAGCAATAATACGAACAGCAATGATACTAAAAGCTGCAACTTCTAACAGTAATAATTATACAGGCAACAAAAATGATAACAAAAACAACACCAATAAATTATATTATTCATAATAATGGTTATCATTGTACTATGGATTGGAGCTACACTACATCAATAAATATTACACCATGTGAGCATGAAGGCGACAAAAGTAAAGGGGTTTAGGCTATTAAAGCATCAAGGAATACAAACAACTACCACTTTAATGTCACCCACAGCAACAACCACAAAGTTCCCAGCCAGCAAGGTTTAGGCTATTGAAGCATCAAGAAACACAAAAACACTATCTCTTTAATATCACCAACAGCAACATCCACAAAGCTTCCAGTCGGCAGAGTTTAGGCTATTGAAGCATTAAAAAACACAAACTACCACTTTAATGTCACCTACAGCAACAACCACAAAGCTCTCAGACAAGGCTATTGAAGCATCAAGAAACACAAAAACACTATCTCTTTAATATCACCTACAGCAACAACCACAAAGCTCTCAGACAGCAGAGTTTAGGCTATTGAAGCATCAAGAAACACAAAAACACTACCACTTTGATATCATCCACAGCAACAGCCACAAAGCTTCCAGTCAGCAGAGTTTAGGCTATTGAGGCACCAAGAAACACAAAAAACGAACACTTTGATATCACACAGAACACCATCAGCAGACCTCCCCATCAGCAGGATTTAGGCTACTGGAGCATCAAGGAACATAAAAAACGACCGCTTTTGTACCACACAAGGCAACATCAGCACATCACACACTGTCAACAATCAACCTTTGCTGGCAACTTTCAAAAGCTGCTCTTCAACATGCCCACTGCTGGGACTGTGATATCACGCAAGCATGACATCGCCACTGGCCTAAACCAAGTGCACTCCTTACTCGCAGGGCTCAGTGATGAAATCACAAATACTTTTATAAAGAAATACAAATACGAAAAAAAATCCTGCGAATAATCCGAAAAAATAAAAATGTAGCATTCAGCCTTTCACAGTTGAGAAAGTAATTAGCACTGAATTCGGTAGCAGCACATCTGTTGTTCAAAAGCCAAAATACAATTTGATTTGTTTCTATTGTAAAAACCAAAACAGGCATATTCATCTTCTAATCTGTCTTTAGACAAGTTTCACAGCTTTATGCAACAAACAGAATATACTGCATGTGTTATATTTCCTTCACAAGCACAAGCTCCGTTCTATAAGCGCAATAAAGTCATGAAATATAAATCCAATTACAAATACAAGAAAGTATTATTTTCACTTTGCTCATTGGAGAAAGAGTGATACAAAGAAATGTACAGAAGGTGGTGTGCTGGAAACAAGTGGCGTACATTTGATTGCTAAGAAAGTCATTATCCAAGCAGTGTTTTGAGCACAGTCCTCAGCTTTGAAAGAATGGTGTGAATTTCCATACAAACTTTGTCTGAACTTGCAGATGAAATGGCATTTTTCCATTTTCCTTTTATAGTCGATGCACAACTCTCCCTGAAATGAGTTTCAACACGTTCTTAGAGCGCCTGCAAACTTAATTCCGCTGCAAAGCACAGTCATCTTACCTACACTGTGGGTTGATGCTGTGTTACTGAAAACTGCATTGCCTCTCCCCAGCACCAATATGTACTTATGCCGCCTTTTCCTGCATCGGTGCTTCTGGAAATGTTGGCATTTGGTTCCAAGTCTACAAAACTGGATTCTGATATTTTTCTTTCAATGCCAACTCATTCACGAGTAAACGTCTTCTACTGAGCCGGTCTCATCCTAGAGCCACTCAATGGGGAATATTCACAAAAGCATTTCAGGAGAGGAAGTAGTCCACAAGAGTTCTCTTTTACGTATTCTTACAAGCTTTAAGTGAATCGTCTCCAAAGTGCTCACATCTCCATTAGTAAAAGCGCAAAAAGAGCAAAGTCCTTTTTATTAGGTCGCCGCCTACGTAACGATATCTTGGGGACATTCAGAAAGCTTCCCTGGGAATGCATTCCGCCTATTGGTTACCATTGGCTTTGTGGTTTGTAACTCGCGTTTGCTTGCTTTCTATTTGCTGGCTTAATTTGTTTTAGGCTGTCCAGCCTGAGTTCGTCCCTTCCCTTGCCCAAATCCTATTTACTGTATTCTTCCACCAGTACTGAATTTCTGTACACAGGACATTAAATCTTGTTCCTAACTTGTCATATTTGCGGTGCATTAAAAAACAGGGGTCAAATGTCTGGCTCTGTCTTCCAGGGAGCTTGGTGTTTACTTTTCTTTCTCGGATTTCAAAGTGAGAGGATTTATCTTACAATCATGCTGGCTACTCGGTGTGAGCTGTATGATGTTATTTTATTTTCTAGCACAAAACAACATTTAAATGCCTGTAAATGAACCGTGCAGATATTTCAGAATATGGAAAGCACAAATGAAGCAAATTTTTGGGTAATTCTGAAATGTGGTGGTAACAAATATTTTAATACGATCAAAACAAATCAGTACACTAGGTGATGACATTTCCACATATTATTGTGCATGCACTGTATACTTTTATCAGTAAAACTGTATGTCGATGCAAATATAATGGTCATTCATTCATTCATTACACTTTATTCGATCCATTTAAAAACATAGATCATAAAAGTACAAATCGGGTTAAAAAATTACAAACCAAACAATTCTCTCCTCCATAACAGGGATTATACACACTAATAAGATTCTTAAATCATCCACAAATCTAAAATTCTCCCATTGACCAAACAGTTCTGTCCCATAGTGACCCACAGAAAAGGGAATAACTTATTATAAAAACATCAGATTAACAGGAATATTATGCGGCTTGTCGCGACACCTTGGTCCCCCACTTGCTAAACCTGCTTGAATACGCGATTGACCAGGGATCTTTCCCGCCAGAGACTGACCTAGCAACCATTGTGGTCATTCCGAAAACACAGCCGCCCTCCCTTGAATGTGCAGAGTACCGACCCATCTCCCTTATTAATACGGAGGTGAAGATCTTTGCCACTGTGATAGCCCAGCGTCTCCGCCCCCATCTCCAGACACTGGTCCACCCGGACCAATGCGGATTTATGCCCGGTCGCAGTACTCGTCACTGCATCCGCCGACTCCATCTGGCCCTGGCACACCGCCAACAACTCACCCCGTATCTGGCCTTGCTTCTTATAGATTTTGAGAAGGCGTTTGACACGGTGGACTGGGGCTATCTTGGAGAAGTACTGGAGGTGATGGGTTTCGGTCTTCCCTTCCGGCGCCTTATCCGGGTCCTCTATGCGGCTCCCAAGGCGAGGGTCCTTATTAACGGTGTGCTATCGGACGCCTTTCCCATTCGGAGAGGCACCCGCCAGGGATGCCCACTCTCACCTCTCTTATTTGCCTTGGCGATGGAGCCCCTGGCCTCCCTAATCCGACAGGATTCCCGCATCCGAGGCTGGACCTGGAGACCACATCTATGCGACAAAATCGCCCTGTATGCCGATGACGTCCTCCTCTACTTGGCGGACCCTGAGGGCTCTGGGCCGCGCTGTCTAGACGCCCTTGCAGCCTTCGGACGGATCTCTGGCCTCAAGCTCAATCCGGCAAAGTCCACACTGGTACCCCTCCATCCATCCCGGGCCTGCTTTGACTGGCAGGAGTCTATCCCTCTCCGGAGACAGTCCTTCAAATACTTGGGGGTTTGGATCGCTCTCCTTCCGGAGCTTGAATGGGCCCTAAACATTACGCCATTAATGACTAAAACTAAATCGGATCTGAAGAAATGGCAAACCCTTCCCCTCAACCCTCTCGGCCGGACCGCCCTTTTCAAAATGATGATCCTTCCCCGCTTCCTCTACATTTTGCAAAACATCACCACCCCCCTCCCCGGTAGCTGGTTCAAGGAAATAGACTGGCTCCTCAGTCGTTTCCTTTGGGGAGGACGGAGATCGAGGGTATCCCTGGCGCGCTGCCGCATTCCTCCCTATGACGGTGGCATGGGGGTGACTAATCTCCACCTCTATTACTTGGCCACAAAGCTCATTGTGATCCATGACTGGTTCGCAGGCGGCTGGTCCGACCCGGCATACCGGCTGGAAACCACAATCATGGATCTTCCCCAGATCATGACACACCTCTATGGTGGACCGGTCCCATGCACTCTCCCCCCATCACCCGGGCAGTCCTCATGGCCTGGCGAACGGCCCTTCGATATGTCACTTGGAACCAGAAACTCACCAGGCAGACGCCTCTGTGGCATGGGACCTGGCTGAAGGAAATATCTGATCTCCAAGGCTTTCACCGATGGGACCTTATTGGGATTTCCCTGCTGGGGGATATCTGGGCAGGGGATCACATCAAATCTTTCACAGAGTTACAACGCCAATACTCTCTCCACTCTTCTCAATTTTACCAATACTTACAATTACGCCATGCCATCCACACCTACATACCCTCCCCCACCACCCTCCCTGAATTTAGCCCCCTAGAGGCACAGGTACTGATGGGGAATTTGGGTAGCGGAGGAATATCCCGGATCTACCGCGCCTTAGTGAACAATGGCCCCACGTCCCTGGAACCGTTACGGACCCGTTGGGAGGGCTGGGTGGGCCCCCTGGACGACGCGGACTGGAGAGACGCCCTCATGGCCCCTAAGACCCTGACAACCTCCTCCAAGTTGCGTCTTATCCAATTTTACTACTTACACACGGCATACTTGACCCCATCACGCATGCACAGCGCCCACATGAGACCCACCCCAGCATGTACACGCTGTGACCATTCCCCAGCAGACTTCTTCCACATGGTCTGGCAGTGCCTCGCTTTAACGAGGTTTTGGACGGGAGTGGAGCGTGAACTGACGCAGTCCTTGGGTTGGACGGTGCCCCATGACCCGACACGTTTGCTTCTAGGGGTGTTCGATGGCCTAGACGGGTCGCGGGCAGACAAGCGCTTCCTAGGCACGGCCCTGGCGGTCGCAAAACGGGATATAGCAATGCTATGGTCGCAAAAAACACCTCCCTCTCTGCAGAAATGGAGATGAGGAGTGGACTGGTGCGGTGCTCAAGAGGAACCCCTCTTCGAGGCTCGGGGATGTCCTGGCCTCTTTGACAAAATATGGGGCAAATGGTTTAACTTATAATCCGATTGCGGGGTTGAGGGGGTTTGACACAATATGTGCTTCTTGCTTGTATAGGCCGAAGCTGAAATCTTATCACCTGGTGGCTCTAGGTTTCCCATGTCGCTCCAAACTGTACCTTATCGCTACTCATTATGTAAAACCAAGGCTTTGTTCTTATTGTGTGTTAAAAATCAATAAAGTTGATTATCAAAAAAAATAAAAAACATCAGATTAAAAAGAACACAATAATATGCCCCATTTCAACTGATCTCTGCATCTTAATTTCTGCGTTGCGTTTGTGCTTTGGAAGTTCCGGAACCAGGGATGATTATTTTTGAGAACTTGGCATACCTATAATCCTGACTGGGATTACTTAGAATTTGAAGCGATTGTGAGCACATTCTTAGCGACATGGTGTTGAGTGAATTGATGTGGATAGGACTAGATGTTACAAGGTTTGCATGAGGTGAACTGTAGCCAGTGATGTGCAGATATAATCAGAAATCTTACTGGGGATCACACAGTTGACCTTCCAATTGCTGCTTATTAATGATGAACGATTGTACTATCAAAGGTAATTTTAGAGCCCTGAAGAAGCAGTCTTTTTACTGCAAAACACATGTTGGCTGCACATATGCTGCTTTCTTATGAACTATGAATGACAAGAATGTATGCTCTTTAAAGGCAACATGGAGCCTGAGATTTTGTGAACCATAGTGATTTATTTTGCAACGAGATCTAATGGAATTTGTGTCAAAAGATTCTCTTTCACCAAACAAGAAGAATACATGTTAATTCAGGTTAAGAGGTATTACCTTGTTGGTTGTGTTAAATACCATACTACTCCCCACACCTTTATAAATGTATTATACATTTTTCAGACCAGAAGGGAAACTGGTCTAGTGGGTGGAGTGCGCAGGGCCAGGAATTCAGTGATCCCCACATTTGACAAGTCATTTCAATTGATGTGTTGTCTGAAATGGAAGTGAGCTACGACACCATGCATACTCCACTTTACCCCACTCCATGCCACCGCATCCTACTCTGCAGCACTCCACGCCACTCCACACTGCACTCTACTCTGCACCACTTCACTTGACGCTGCTCCACTCTACACCACTCTACTCATACCAATGCACTCTAAGCCACTCTACTCTACCATGCGCCACTGCACTTTGCCAATTCTCTCTATGCCAATCAACTCTAAGCCACTCTAATCTACTCTACGACACTTCACTCTACTCTGAACAATCTACTCTATGCCACTGCACTCTATGCCACTCTGTTCAACTCTGCACCATCCCACTCTATGTCACTTCAATCTACCCTCCACTCCACCCCACTGCACTCTATGCCACTCTATTCTACACCCCTGCACTCTACGCTGCTGCACTCTACGCCAATGCACTCTACGCCAATGCACTCTATACAACTTTACTCAAAACCAATAAACTGTACGCCAATCTACTCTGCACCACTGCACTGTACGCCACTATACTTTACTATGCAACACTCTACGCCACTGCGCTCTATGCCATTTTACTCTGCACCACTCTATGCCACTGCACTCTACACTAATGCACTCTATAGCACAGTACTCTGCAATACTGCAACCTCTGCCACTCTACTAGGCGCCACTGCATCACTATACTCTACGCCACTCTACTGCACTCTACGCCACTACACGCCAATCCACTCTACACCACTCTAAACTACTGTGCACTATGACACTTCACTCTACGCCTGTCTACTCTGCACCACTCTACTCAATGCCAGTACACCACTCTACTATAGGCCAATGCACTCTATGCCACCCCACTCTACTCTGCATCACCCCACTCTAGGCCACAGTAATATATTCTGCACCACTGCGTCTACACCCCTCTACATCTCTGCACTCTACCCTGCACGATTCCACTGTACCCTGCACCACTCCACTCTACGTCACTTCACTCTACTCTACAACAATATACTCTACACCACTGTACTGTAGGCCACTGCATTCTACGCTACTGTACTATACTCTGCACCACTCCACTCTGCACCACTCCATTCTGCGCCACTCCATTCTGCGCCACTCCATTCTGCGCTGCGCCACTGCAATCTACTCTGCACCACCCTACTCTGCGTCACTGCACTCTACACCGCTTTACTCAAAACCAATGCACTGGACGCCAAACTACTCTGCACCACTGTACTTTACACCATTTCACTCTAGTCCACACTATTCCACTCTATCACACTACATTCCAAGATACTCGACTCTATGATACTCTACTCCATTAAACTTTACTCCACTCAATGACACTCTACTCCACTCTGACACTACTCCCTCTACGCCACTCCATGTCACTTTACTCCACTCTATTCTACGACTCTACTCCACTGCTCCACTCTACGCCACTCCACTCTATGCCAGTCCACTCTACAACACTCTACTCCACTCTCTGCCATTCCACTCTCCTACACTACTCCAATCTATGCCACTCCACTCTACAATAATCTACTCTATTTACTACTCTCTTCGCAACACCCTCTACACCACTCCACAACACTCTATGCCACTCGACTCCCTCCACACTACTCTTCGCCACTTCATGACACTCCACGCTACTCAACTGTACTCTACATCACTCTACTTCACTCCACACCACTCTATGACTCTCTATGCCACTCTATAACACTCCAGTTTACTCCACTTCACAACAATCCACTTCACTCTACTTGACCCCACTAACTTTTAACCATGCTGAACAGCAGCCACGCCTGTGTACAACATGGATAAAACATATTGGCAAAGCTAGTAGCATTTGCATAGGCAAGACCTATTGGCTTTGCCAATGCCTGTTTGTACATTCCCTGAATAATCCCATTGTATTCCTGCTTTATTATTATTGGGGCAATTCACAAAGGTATGTAAAAGTATATAAAAGAGTATAACAGAGTGCTACTTTATGTACGCCAAAATATGTTTGTGAATAGGCCGCATTGTGTCGACTCCACAATTGCTGCGCTGTGGAGAGGGGTATCATTATGAGTGGCCCAAGCATTTCCAGTTTGGGCACAAATGGGAGTTTGCACCCAAATCAGAATTGCAAATATTGTAATGTTAAACGCTTTGACTAGTTTTCTCTGTGCAAATTTCCCCAGGAAAAAAAATGGTATTACTTGTATACAAAAAAAATCATTGGAAAGAAACCAAACATGCAGTAATTTAATGTACACACTCAAATATGCATCATTCCACACTCCCTAATTCATAATCACCCGACAATCCCGACCAGGGAAATACTACACCCTGCAGTATCAGTATTTTCTCAGGCAGTTTTATCATAACAAAAATACATGGGCACTTGAAATTATGCCCTTAGTGGGTTCTCTTTTAGAAATGTGTTGGTATTTATTTAAATTAAAAAAAAAAAGACATAACTTTCTGAGATGATATGGAAACTAGGGGGTGTGAGCAATTATAACGGTGCTGCAAAGTTCTGCAAAAGTGACAAACATCACATCACAATTTCACACAATTGTGGTCTCTCATCTACGTGAAACATTGCCTGCGAGCGAAATTCTCCAGCAGAAAATATTTTTTTGTACACTTCCATCCTACAAAACACGCTTTTTACACATTTTTCACAGCTATGAAAAAGAGAAAACTTTGCAAAACCTTCTCCTTTGGGATGTCAACATGTTCAGTCTAAAAAGAAAGGTATGGAATAAGCAATTGTTTCATGTTTCTCCTGGAGGAACTTGTGACAACAATTACCAGTTGCGCGTCCAGAGTGGTGGGGTGCATCAGACGAGCTTTTATGCCCAAACTTTCAATGCAGTTCATGGGAAAGCACGTACTGAAGTTAATGTCACCTTATAACATCAAATTTCACTGGATATCTTCAGCTCGTCAAGCTTTATGAGCAGGTCGCAAACAAAAAATGCTAGATTTTTATAAGACATACACCTTGTGAAATACAGAAACTAGTTCGATTATAAATACTCGCACGTTTCCAAAAGAGTTTTAGAGTACTGGTACCAACGCATATAAGTATTTTGATTAAACTTTTTTTTAAAAATATATGGGTTCATTTAGGGCAAGCCACAAGAGCAAGAAAGGCCAACCATGGGAAGAATAGACATGCAAGTAAGGAAACTCAACCATATCACCCACACGTTGTTTTGATCACCCTGAAATGGCTTCCTGTTGGCACAAAGCAAGACGTCCAAGCTATCACACCCACAAATTGTCCATCTTGGGTGGCCAATGCCATATGTGGAGTGTGACAAATGCAAAAAGAACAATTGATGGACAGAACGCTAAACAATGTCAAACATTCACCCCAGTACAGCTATCTGGGCCTAAATCCATCGTTTTTCTGCTCACCATGCCATTCCAGTTTGGACCCAGCCATATGCACATCAGCCTTCACCCTGATTCCCATGGGAAAGGTCCAGTCTGAACTGCCAGGCCAGGTCCTCCCTGGACCGTAAACAAGAATCCTGGGACCGGTTTCGGGGTATCACCCCTCAACAGCTAGGCTAGCTTGACTCCAGTGGCATGGCGAGCACGGGACCCATGTCTGGGCATATCCGTCCCACTTAGGGTGACAAATGTAAAAAGAACAATTGATGGATGGAATGGTGAACAATGTCAAACATTCACCCCCAGTACAGAGATCTTCTGGGCCTAAATCTATTTTTTTTTTTTTTATCACCATGCCATTCCAGTTTGGACCCAGCCATATGCAAATCAGTCTTAACCCTGCACCCCATGAGAACAGTCCAGCTTGATCTGCCAGGCCAGGTCCTCCCTGGACCAGAAACAAGCATCCTGGGACCGGTTTCCGTCCATCATTTGTTTGCGCAGCATTTTTCGCCCTAGGTGGGATGGGTATGCCCAGACGTGGGTCCCTTGCTCGCTGTGCCACAGGCTTTAAGCTAGCCTGGCTAATGAGGGGTGATACCCCGAAACCGGTCCCAGGATGCTTGTTTCCGGTCCAGGGAGGATCTGGCTTGGCAGTTTGGGCTGGCTGTTCCAATGAGGAGCAGGGTCAAGACTGATTTGCATATGTCCAAACTGGGATGGCATGGTGAGCAAAAGAATGATGGATTTAATCCCAGATCTCTGAACTGGGGGTGAGTGTTTTGATTTGTTCAGCATTCTGTCCATCATTTGTTTGCACAGCATCTGTGGAGTGTGAGCACCCATCTGCTAGAAACATCAGCCCTTAAGAAAGAAAAAAAAATTAAGAAATCTTTCTGTGGGAATGCACCCAAAGTTTGGGACTCTGCCAGCCATCATGTGGGGGACCAGATTCGTGTCCTGGCTCCGGCACGCAACTCTTTGTCCTGGGAACACCAAGGAAGGTTCCTTCGCCCGAAGTCTGCCTGGCCTTGGGTCCTGTGGATGCACGCTCTGGTTTCCCTTCCAGTCCTGCGGCTTCCTTACAGAGGATAGGGACTGCCGATGTGGAACATGCAGATGGTTTCTTGGCCCTGGTGAAGCACATCCACAGCGGGGAACGCTCTCCAGGAATGCCCCAATTAGGCACTATTGTGGTCAGCGCTGCCGCCTCGGTTGCTGCGGGGCCAGGCTCCTGCTGGCTGCTTGTCCCTGTTTGGCCTTGTCGCGTGTCAGGGGTCGTACCTGCTCAACGGCCACTTCCCCCTTAGTACAGCAGTTCGTGCCCTCCTGGGGGGCTTGGGTGGTAGGGGGGTGCTGTCGCGGGAGCTCAATCGCTTGTTCCGGTATCCAGTCTGGCGGCGCGATAGAGGGGTGCCATGCGCCGCATGTTCCCAACAGGGGAAGAGTTGCAGCGTTGGGTGGTTTTCCATGGTTCGAGCCACGATGGCGGCTCCCCGAACCCTGGGCTGACCACTTGGGCTCTCGGGTCGGACGGGACGTAGAGGCTCGCGGCTCGAAGTAGATTAGTACTGTGCCTGCCAATGTTATCAGTGATAAGGATCAAAGGCACTGTAACGGCTGGATGGAAATGTTTCATGTGTCGCATGCCAGCTGAAACTGGCCCCGAATTTTAGAGCGGGTCTGGTGTAAATGATGTTAGGTGCCTTTTTTGTAGGTTTTATAAAGCAGGGATAGTTGGCAGCTGTTATAGGAAAGTAAGGTAATTAACAGGCATGATACTGGCTTATAAAGTGCATTTCGCTTATGCTCTTACTGCCTTGTCTGTAAATTTATGGTGATTAGCGCGGTCATTCTGTGCACCCGGTTGAAGTAAACTGTAGTAGTGTTCTTCTAATTTTGTCCCGGTTTTGGCTTTAAAATCCTGGCCACCCTATGCTGAGGGCAAGGACGAGCAGCCGAGGATGAGGGTTGAGAAGAGACGTGGGTATCCTGCCGTTGATTCTCACTGAGCATTAGTAGGTTTGGGGTGAGCCTGGCCGCTTCTGGCGTAGGTGCTGTGACTCCTGAAGTGAATTTTGATTGGCTTGGCATAGCTGGCAGTGTGGTGCCGGTAGAATAGTCCGCGGTGAACAGAGTTTACGCTGCGATGGTGCTAAGACCACTTAGTGGCACAGTGGCTACTTTGGCTGGACGGGGGAGAGAGCGTTTCGGTATGTTCTTTTATTTTGGAACTATTCGTTCGGTCTTGTCTTTCATATAACTATTTTCAGACCTCAGCGTGCGGCGGGGACATGAGAAAGCAGATCCTCCCAAAAAAAAAAAAAAAAAACTGTCTCCAGTGCCATAGGGGGCATTGGGCCTCACGTAGTTACAGTGAATGGGAGAGGATGTGGCCTTACGGCTAGAGCGGTCGACCTCGAAGCTGGGGAACCGGGTTCGAGTCTCGGCAACGACGCTCAACATCCTGTGATTCTGGGCAAATCACTTAATCTCTCCGTGCCTAACAAAAATGAATGTGTCCATCTGTAACGAAACTGGTGCTCATGTAAAGCGCTCTGATACCCGATGTCTCGGGTCTAGTTCGCGCTATATAAAACTCTAAGAAAGAAAAAAAGAAAGAAAAGACAACCCCGATTTTTGAAACCTTCAAGACAGAACTGCAAAATACGCTGTTCCTGCGGTATCTCCTCCAATAAATGGTAATTTCAAAACAATAAATTACAACAAACACACCCCATCAATACAATATAAAATAAAGAAATCTTTTATAAGGGTGAAGCAAATATGGGATAAAATGGGAGGGGAAAAATACTAAAATAATAATAAAATGAATATAATGAAAACCTGGCATGGAATCTTTAAGCACATGCTAAATCCATTATCCAGTCACAATAAAGCTAATCCTTGCCATGTACCTAAAATTGATAGCAGATATCAGACCAAAATGACATATCCAAAGGGGATCCTAATATTGTCCAAATATCAGGTTTTGGTTTATAAGCATTAAGTCTTGGTACATGATGGAAGGTGCAACGTTTATGTGAAGCATATGTTCCCATAATGCATTGTTTGTAGACTTGTAAAGCTCATCTGACCAGGCTATATGGATCTCTGAATCTTGCTAGAGTGTGATGGTCAGAGTCAATATGTACGTATGTAACTTACAAAGTGCAAACCTAGCAGCAGTGTTCTAAGTGATAAGGGCTTTACAGTGGGAGAGTGGTATGGACCAGATAGTACTTCTCAACGTCCACTGGACTGCTTGAAGCCTACACTGCCTCTTACTCAATATCTTCAATAGCTGTGGCGTCCGAGGCGACACGGTAGGACCAGGGGAGCCCACAAAGGGCAGCACCAAAAGGTTTGGAGTTCCATCCACAAGGGTGCACCACCAAATAACTGGAGGGCCCTTCTCTTGCTTGTGATGGGAGCTTGACCTCCCACACAGCTGGGTTACTAGCCTTTAGAATCCACAACTTTGAAGTTGTTTTGTACTTCATATTGCACTCTTGCAGTTTCTAAAGGCAGTCTATAAGATATGCAATGATTACTCAAATCACCAACATCAGAAGCATGAAAGGCTGAGTTTGCCTTGCCGAACTAAATGTGTGACTTACACATCCCAACAGATGTCATCAGCAAGCAATCACTGAGCCATTCAGTCCACTAAAATAAGTTTACAAGGGTAACCTCACTACAGGGATTACAAAGACAGAAACAATTGGGTTGGGCGCATCCACCTCTTGTACCAAGAATGAGCCAGGGCAATTACTGTGCTTGGCCCAAGTTCTACAGTAATGAGGACAGTGGAAATAATGCACAAACTAGTTTGGGCAGAACTAGGCGTAGCCCAAAAAGCACCATAACTTAGCAATGACTGTCACGCAGGCTCATAGCCTATGGCAATCCCTTGTCCCAAAGCTGTCATCAAGTGATTGTGGCATCCTCCACCAGGGGGACTGGGGCCAGCCTGGCTAGGGCAGTAGACAGTACTCCTGCGTAAGACAGGTGACCAGACCGCCACACTCGCTGTAAGTGTGTTTCAACCATGCCGGCACACGAATGGAGGGCCTGTATTTCTGTTGTGCTTCTTCCAAGGTTTCTAGAGCAGGGGTGTCTTGGCGAGGTTGCTCTTGTGCTTTATAACATCCATTTTTACTCCATTTCCATCCCAAGAATTGTGGTAGCTAGGTGGACTGACATCTTAGCCCCTTCATCCCTGGCAAAAGGGCCGTATTTTATGCTTTTAGGTGCAGCCTGGTTGGTACCCTAGGTGAATACCTAGCAAAGATGTCATTATCAATAGTGCCCATGGCCCAAGGGTGACAGGGGCCTACTTTACACCAGTTTGTTGCCTTTATATTTTTCCTTTACTACCAAACCAGGGGGTTGGGGCAGTTTACTTCCTTGTATTAAGGCACACGGCACCCGTGCATCATCACTGTTGCCTGATATGGCTTTGCCATAGCATCTGGCCTCAATTGGATGGCACAGGACCACATTCACCCCGGTCGATGAATAAATGATACAGTGACTGATGAGCACAAAAATGACCAAAGGACAAGCTATCTGCAATGCAAATAACTGCAAAAAAAGCGTCCTCATTGGAGAAAAGAGTCTGAACGTTTTAGGCTAAAGGCAGGCTACCTACTCAACGAAAGAAAAGAAAATTAACTGTGAAAGGCTTAGAAATTGGTACACAAATGTACGTCCAAACCAGGCACACAGGGAAATAATACTGTGTTCCCTTGCTGCTGTAAAGGTAATTACAAATACATCTCAAAGAAAGATGGAACTTCGGCAGCATGCTGCTGTCAAATCTGATTCTAGGGAAACTTAATCATGTTCTCCAGCACAGCTATTTATACCCGACATCAAACCGGTACTGGGAGCTGGAAATGTTGACAAACTAGGAGAGAAAAAGAACCAACAGAGCCCTTGTGATGGACGAACCCCCTGAAGAAGGTAATCTACCCACAGCTGTTCATGAAGAAGATGACCCGACACGTGTTCACTGCACGGGTTCAGCCATTCTACGTCTGCAATGGGAAACAAGTTGAAACTCAATGTGCACCTCATGCCATGAGTGGTGGCTGTTGGTGGGTGGGGACAGGGGCACAGCTATTAACAGTGCAGCAGGTGCAGTGGCACCGGGGGCCATGCATGCCCAATTATGACTGTATATTACTACTCAACTGGAAATACTAGGAGCCCTGCACACTTCAAGTAATTCCGAAAAAGAGCAGTATTGGCTCTAACTGACCGCACAAGCGTTTTGTAATGCTAATAGGTATGCAATAGCACTCAACCTTTTAATGGTCCTACTGCTCCGAAACCATAAACCAAAGTGAAAAACAATATAAAAGAGGGAGTGCCTACTAAGCACTCCCTAAGCACTCCATCTTCTACATTGTTTTGAGCCCTGAACCCTTGTTTGCACTTTGTGGGAGGAGGCGCAACTGGGAGCTTGAAGGCAGGTGCATGTATGTGTAAGTGAGTAAATCTACATGCATGTCAGTGAAAGTAAATGTGAGAAAATAAGTATACTAATACACATACATTCACCACAAAAGTGCAAAGATAAAATTCCATGTTATTGCCACAGCATCATAGAACTTCCGAAATCACTACTTATAGACTTGCAGAGTTCATGTTAAAATGAATTACTTTACAGGGAAAAATAAGTGAGCCTATCCACACAAAGCATCTAAATGCGATTTAATTCACTGCATGGATTTAAACCCGTGCTCAGGTTGACTGCCTTTGTTTATTTCTTCTAAACATGAAAAACCATTTGTGGCATAAAGTATGCATGCAGCTCCACAATGGGTAATGTGCTGTTGATTATAGACATGAACAACCATTGTGGCATAAAGTATGCATGCAACGCTACAATGGGGTAATGTGCTGTTGATTATAGACATGAACAACCATTGTGGCATAAAGTATGCATGCAGCTCCACAATGGGTAATGTGCTGTTGATTATAGACATGAACAACCATTGTGGCATAAAGTATGCATGCAGCTCCACAATGGGTAATGTGCTGTTGATTATAGGCATGAACAACCATTGTGAAATAAAGTATGCATGCAGCTCCACAATGGGTAATGTGCTGTTGATTATAGACATGAACAACCAATGTGGCATAAAGTATGCATGCAGCTCCACAATGGGTAATGTGCTGTTGAGTATAGACATGAACAACCATTGTGGCATAAAGTATGCATGCAGCTCCACAATGGGTAATGTGCTGTTGATTATAGACATGAACAACCATTGTGGCATAAAGAATGCATGCAACGCTACAATGGGGTAATGTGCTGTTGATTATAGACATGAACAACCATTGTGGTATAAAGTATGCATGCAGGAAGTAATATTAACTAGCTACACACATGAAAAACTATCATGGCATAAACCATGCATGCAGATATGCAGTGAGTAACACAAATTTATTACACACTTGAAATAACATCATGACAAACCAATGTACATCTGCAGGGAGTAATATGCTTTTTATTACACGCTTAAAAACCATCATGGCATAATCCATAGATGCACAGCAGCAGGGAGTAGTATGGTATTTATTACACACATGAAAAACCATTATGGGATAAATCCTCCATGCAGATCTGCAGGGAGTAATATGAGATTATTTTACATATGAAACCCCATTATGGGATAAACTATGAATACAGAGCTGAAGGGAGTACCATGAGTTTACTGCTCTGCATGGATGATGGGTATTCCACAGATATGTGCATGTATACTTGTGGGAAGAGTAAGTCTGTGCATGCAGCAGTGAAAAGGCTGCAGGTCTGTGCATGTAAGGGTGGAGAGGCTGAGGATACATCAGTGTACCTCAAGGCTTTGTGGATCTAGTTTGTGTGGGGGAATGCAGGCATCTACAGAGACAATGGGGTGCAGATTAGTGTGGTATGGCAGAGGAGGCTTGAGACCTGTGCATGTATGGGGAAAGGCACAGATGTGGCCGTATGTGCAGAGACAGTCAAGAGGTCTGCAGATCCCGGATGGCATGTGGTGGATGTAGGTGTGTGCATTTATGGGCAGCAAATACTAGGGATTTGTACATAGATGCGCGAGAACTACAGATCTGTGCATTTATCACTGGGAGAGTACAGAGCTTTGTGTGAGGCTGAAGATCAGTGCATGTGTGAGGAAGGTGCAGGGATGTGTTGGAAGGAGCATCTGTGCATGTTTTGGAACCTACTGATCTATGCAAATAAGGCTCTATAACTGTGCCTACATGGGGAAAAGGATACAGATGTGTGCATGCAAGGATGTGAAAGGCTGCTGACCTGGCATTAATTAGGAGGCTGCCAGTGTTTCTATAGCAGTGAGGCTCCATAACTGTTTATGTATAGGTGTAAGGCTAAATAAAGATCTATGCATATAGGTAGAAGCTGTAGATCTGTATATTCATGGGTGGAGAATGTCACTTGACTGTGCATGAATGGGAAAGCTCGAACTGTGTGCTCACACAGGTGACGAAAGATGCAGTCCTGTGCATGCAAGGAAGCAGATGTGCACATCCAGCTAAAATGAGTACGCTGCAGTATCTGAGTTGTTTGGTCAGATCTTTTAGTTTTCAATTACATACTACAATAGTTCCCCCTTCATTTCTTTGCTTCTTGCCTTTATATTTTCATTTTTCTTAAGAAGATATTACCACTACCCAGATAGTGCCACCAGGCTGCTTGCTTGCCACTCATTTAATCTGCAATGCACCGCATCTCACGTGGCCCAGTCCTCTAATCAAGGTGACCTTTATGGAATGATGTTGTTCATAGTGTATCATTGTTTTACCCTTCCAAGATGGCCATAGCTTTGGTTCTAAACGTGGCAGCCATGCTGGTAGTTTAAAACAACAATAGACTATGTACAATAACACTGCAAGACGGACACCCATTGCTATGTTTAGTGTTGTTATTGTAAGTATAGGCCTGCTGTGTTTAGAAAGCAGAATGGTTTTTTTACCACTTATATTCTTTTAATTTACTTTGTATATGGTGTTGAGTTTGTGTGTGTTTTACTGTGGGTGCATGAGAGTGCGAAAGCCAGAATGACTCAGTGGATAAGTGAATGGATGCATGATTGCAAAGATGTGTGGTAGCGTGCATTTATGATGACTTAATGCCCTCTGCCTACAACCATCAATGATGCAAAAGACAGTTTCATTCATAAGCCAGACCTATTGGCATTGACAATGCTTGTTTTAAATGGCCCAAACGCCTAGAAAGACAGTAAAAAGGTTGGCACAAGTTCACACTGATTACTTGGCAAAACCTAACCTACATCATACCACTGATTAAAATGCAGGGATGTATAAATCAGGCTCCAAGTAGGTTTCCAGAAAGGGTGAGGCACTGAAAATTAAAAATGAAAAAAAAAGAAAAAAACAGAGCGCCTGAGCACATTTGAACATTACAAGTCTGTCGTGCTGTGAGCCTCGGCACTGACTAATTAGAGGAGAACCGATAACACATCCTGTCAAGCTGAATATCACATAACAGACGCTACACGGAAAAACAATTAATTATTTCTAACTTCACTGATCAAGTTCCGCCAGAGCTTTTACTTAAAGGCCTCAAAAAACGGATTGATGCCACTGAAAAGTTTTCTTTAGAACTTTTTTGGACGGTAATGCGAGAATGCACCATTCAGAAAAGGTTACACTTTGTGTCTGTGTGCTATGAGGCACTCAGTCTAACAATTGGCATCATTTTTGTGTCTTCCAGTGGCATCATTTGCTGTCTCACTAAACTTATTGGGGCTATTCACAAAGGTAACTTGCACTTGTGAGTAATTTACATGTGGAATTCACTCTCAGAGTTTTGCATAACTTTAATGTTTTTAGCTATTCACAAAATCAGAATGTAAAGTTACTAAAAAGTGTAGACTTGCACGTCTCCACCCTCTGAAAAAGGAGATGGAGAAAGATTTACAATTGCAAGTTCCCTCTGACAAAAAAGAACTTGTAGTAAGTCCAGCACAACACCATCAAAACTGCAAGACCCTCTAATAGAAAATAATTACATTTCAAATAATTACAAATATGTATAATTAAATTTATAAATTAATGTAAAATTTACTTTTATTAAAATAATTAACTTATTTTTTAATTCTATAAATCACTTTTAATAATTATTAATGCATAATATTTTTTGTATTTTTTTCCTTCAAGTAGGAATTCATTCTTTTAATTTAAACTTTAAAAGAAAAGGTGTATTTAATATTTTTTAATTGAAGAGTTAATAAAAAAAAATATTAGTGCTTAAACTTTTTTTTGTTCTACATTTAAAGTAAATGCTTACAATTAATTAATATTAGACATAAAAATACATGCACTAATTGATTATAAAGTTTAATAAACTTTTTTTTACTTTTCCCTATACTTTACCATGGGTAGATCTCCACCACAACTGTGATGTCTCCTTATGTCAAATTGTAAGGGAAAGTAAAAACGATATTTGAGTACATTTAAAAAAAATATATAATGCTGAATCTGTAAATTAGTATAGGCTATTAAAATCATAAATTGTATTTTTGTGTAATTCAAAACTGCAACAGTTTTGTGAATTAGACCCAAAGTTCGTCTGTGGTGGGTTCAGTATATGGCCAAAGATTGTTCTCTGAGGGCTTGGCAGTAAATAGGTTGAGCACAAGGACCAATATGATATGGTGTATGATCATAAACCACAGAAACTCATACTAAGGTTAAAATGAAGTAATGGTTAGCTTTGGCTATAAGGCAATGAGGTATGTAAAGAGAAAGTGGTAAACCACTTTAACCCTTTCACTGCCAGGACTTTTATCCCCCTGTGCTAAGCCTTTTTTTGGCTTTTTGGAGTACTGCGAGCTTAGGAGCATGTAACTTTTTGTCCACATAAGGTATCCACGCTAAATTTGCGTCCTTTTCTTCCAACATCATTGGGATTTTAAAGGTACCCAGGTTTTGTGGATTCCCCTGGAGGGGACCCAGAAATTTGCCAAAATATTATTATTATTATTATTATTAAATTTATAAGGCGCAACAGCTGCCCAAAAAGGGTTTCCCGGCGCCGACAAAGACTAGAGGAAGAGGGGTCAGCTTAAATTAGCTACTGGTTAAAAAGCCAGGTCTTGAGAATACAGCTACATTTTGTTTTTACAAATGGGGATAAAGTGCTGCAGAAAAAAGCGTCTATTTTTTCCCTGCAAACGGTATCAACAAAGAGTTTGTGGTGCCGAAATCACCATCTTCCCAGCCTTCAGGGACAGGCAGATTTTTGTCAGTAAACCAACATTTTGTGCACAGTTTTGGTATTTTACTGGGACAAAGCCTATTTTTGCGACTTTTTGTGCTTTCAACATCCTTCCAGTTAGTGGGAGAAATGGGTGTGAAAGCAATAATGGATCCCGGAAAGCCATGCATTTCTGAGAAGTAGACAAAATTCTGAATTCAGCAAGGGGTCATTTGTGTAGACCCTACAAGTTTTTGTTATAGAAACTAACAGTTGAAAATAAGAAATATTGAAAATGAGTTGAAAAAACAGCCATTAGTGCCAACGTTTACACCTGTAACTTCTTCTGAGTATGACAGATTTTTGATAGCAATACACCGTTACATCCGCTGGACCCTTCTGGTTGTGGGGATATATAGGACATGTAGGTTCCCCAGGAACCCGAGGAACCCAGAGCCAATAACCGAGCTGCATCTTGCAATGGTTTTTCATTGTGTATCCGGTATATAGCAATTCATTTGGTAAAATATAAAGAGTGAAAAATAGGTATCAAGGACACCTATGTATTTCTGAAATGGGAACTAAATATAGAGTTTAGAAGCAAAAGTTATTTGCACATCTCCGAAATTGTGGGTATCCATACTAGCATGTGAATTATAGGATATTTTTCAAAGTGACTTCTTTTTTACACATTGTCTTACATTTGGAAGGCAGAAATGTATAAAAAGTCAATAGGAAATAACAGTTGTTCTACAATTATGTGCTCCCCTAAGTCTTCCGATAAAAATGGTACCTCACTTGTGTGGGTAGACCTAGTGCCTGCAACAGGAAACGGCCCGAAACGCAACATGGACATATCACATTTTTCTAGTGAAAACCGATCCTTTTCTGCAATGTGCCTAGCTATGGATTTTGGACCCTAACTCAGCCGGCACCTTGGGAAACCTAGCAAACCTATGCATTTTTGAAAACTAGACACCCATGGGAATCCAGGATGGGGTGACTTGTGTGACTCTCTCCAGGTTCTGTTACCCAGAATCCCTTGCAAGCCTCAAACTTTGTAAAAAAATAAATTTAAAAAAAACACATTTTCCTCACATTTCTGTGATGGAAAGTTCTGGTGCGGGCACCAGAGGGATTTCCTGTGCCATGTGCGCTGACTGCCGGGGTACACGAGCACTGGTGCGTCGGACGGCTCCCGGCCGTCCGACGCACCGAAGGGGTTAATAAGCAGCTAAAGTACAGTTATGATTACAAAACAAAAAACACTGAAATTCGCAAGTTTCTCTGTCAGTAAACGAACCTAACTCCCATCCTCCTCATGCACTATTTCCAAGCTTACGTCACTCATGAAACGTTAAATGAGATCACTGATGACATCTCAAATGACCCCATTGATGACATCATGCAAGACAGTTCTGTTGACTTTAGACTCAGAACTGGGGAAAAATAGGAGAAAAAGAGGTCTACGTCCAACTGGAGCAGGGAGTGACTCTGCAAAGGAATTGGCGCAGGGTCTGCTCTATGGAAAGCACCCTGTAGCCAACCCAAACTGCGTATGGCTACTGTCAAACACCATAGACAGTGGGGGGGGGTTAGATGCACGCAGAGGGTTGGGTGCAGATCCTGGCGGCCAGGCCCAGATGCCATCCACCTCCTCTATGCATGGCTGAAGCCACGCACCATGGTAGTTGGCTGTCCACAAACATTTTGTTGTAGGACCTCACTGAAAGCCAGGCCCTGCTGCCAACTACTGCTGTACACAGATGAAGGGTGCGCGCAGTGTGTACTGGCCACGGCTCAGGCTCTGGGGACAACTGCCACTATGCATAGCCAAAGGACTTGTGTAGTGATGGCTTGTCGATCAGGGAGTGTTGGATACAGGGACTGACCAAAGACCAGACCCTGCTGCCGTTCCTTGCTGTGAATACCTAAAGGCCATGTGCAGCAGAGGTTGACAACCAATAGCAGGTTGGGTTCAGGTCTTGGGTGTAGGTCCGGCATTGCAGCCAGCCCCCGCTGTGAACAACTGCAAGCCATGAACAACAGATGTCGCCCACCTGTGGAGGTTTGTCCACAGAAGACCAGGCCTTGCGGCCAAACCTTGCTGCCCATAGCCAACGGTTATACCAAGTGTGGTTGGTCTCAGAGTCTTGTCCTGCGGCTAATCCTCGCCTTTGATAAGGAAATTGCAGCTGCTGATAATGCCCCAGAGAAATGTTTTAGATAGTTACGACTTTTTTATACCCTGGAGCTGACCAACAAACCATTCCAGCTTCCCAAACTCCTTCAAAAGGAGGTGGAAAAAATGTATTCGAATTTTGAAAAGGAGAAGATTGGGAGATATTCCAGTGTGGACCAGGGTGAAAATTGTATGACACCGTAGTAGCAAACTTTCAGCGCTGCCTCACTGCTGTTGCTAACTGGATGCACAGTAGTTGTCTTAAAGCTGAACTCGGATAAATCTGAGATTTTGGTCTTTGGTGACACCTCCCTGTTGGACATTAGTAGTCTAGGGCCCGGTGGACTGGGGGAGCCTCTAAATTAGGCACTGGTAGCCAAAAACGTAGGGATCAAATTTGACAAGGACTTTTCTTTTAAGCCGCAAGTGCAGGCTTTGACGGCCACTTGCTTTTCAATCCTCAAATCATTTAAAAAGACCATCAAATTTCTCTCTGTGCACAAGTGGAAGGACATCATTCAGGCACTTATCACAGTCAGATTAGATTATGACAATGATCTGTATCTGGGGGGTGCCAGCGGAACGTCTAAATAAGCACTGGTGCAGAATACAGCAGCACGCTTAATCCTGAATACCCCTAAAAGGCAGTCAGTCCGCAGGGGTTTGAAGATACTGCATTGTCCTCCTATCAGACAAAGAGTCAAATTTAAAGCCCTAACAATTTCTGAGAGCATTGCATAAAAAAGGCCCCCATCTACCTACAGGAAAAAGTCAAAGTTTATGTACCTAGTAGGGCCCTTCGATCCACTAAGCAGGGCCTTTTATGTATTCGTAAGGTCCTCATGGCTAGAGCCGGAGAAAGATCCTTCTCCATCTGGGCGGCTAGACTGTGGACTTCCATGCCAAAGCATTTACGTTAGATCGAAGTGGAATATGCATTTCAGTCTGGCCTGAAGTCTTTCCTCTCCAGAGAAATGTAGTCGAGAGTCATTTACTTCAGGTAGCATAGTGCCTGGACACTTCCTTGGGAACAGCTATTTGCGCTTTATAAATTGTTCTTCATTATGTAAGGTCATAAGCAGTGCATTGTGCATAAAAGAGGCGCGAATTATGGTTAGTTTACCTACACATGCATTACTACCTGCTGTGCAGGGTCAAAGGCTATGCACAGCCTGTTTAGGTGGGACTGGTCCCGAGTGCATAGCTTGTCCTTAGGGATCGCTGATACATGGGCTGTGCACAGGGGCTTGCTAAGTTTGAGTGGGATAAGGTCTAGTGTAGGCCCTGTGCACCGGAGTCCCTGCAATTGGGCAAAGGCCATGCGCAGCTGCTTTTAATAGTATGGGCTAGTTTAGATAAAAATAACTAAAAGTCCCTGTAAAACTTCATGCAAAGTTCTACAACTTGTTGCAGCTTCCAAGAGGAGTAGGATCCTTCCTGGATTTCATGGTAGTAGGAAGGCCTCATCCTTCTAATTGACGTTAGAGGCACAAGAGGCTTAGAAAGTGCAGAATGCAAAACACACTGACCTACAGTCCGTCCCTCTGACTCACAGACTGACGAGGCAATCTCAGGGAACGATGAATAACAATTAAAAGAGGATTGTAAACACCACTTTAAGCGGACATTCGAGTATTTTAAACAGAACTTTAAGCTGACATTTGAGTCTTTTAAACATCACTTTAAGCTGACATTTGAGTCCTTTAAACATCACTTTGAGCTGACATTTTGCCTGAACAGTGCTAAATATTCTGTACCCTAGTACGTCCTTTCTATTCCTAGTACCATGCATGGTTAATTTGTTCCTGTATGTAACATCCCTGGTGATAAGTACACATTAAGCCTCGCTGGAAACCAGCAGATTTTCTATCGGCGGAAAAGCTATCAATTTAGGCTGAGGCATATGCATGAAAATGTATAAATTTCGTGCAATCTAGGCCAATCCTTCTTCCTGCACAAGGAATCAAGAGTTTACAACCATGAAAAATATTTTAAAGCAGGAAAAATGGACAGCTCGCAGAAAACATTTCTTCAGCCAATACCCCAGCAGGTTCACTTCCTAGTTTGGCTTCCGTGCACACATTTTAGTAGTAATTTCATTATTAGACTTTAGTTTTACTGCACTGGGAATCATTTTTTTCCTCTTAACATAAGTAGAGTGCTATGAGCAACAATCAGCACTGTACCTGTTTTGTGCCACTATGCACAGCGTTTATTTTTAAATGGCATAGGGCAGCTCAGGGAGGTTCAAAGCCAATTTCTGGTTCTAAAGCTCAGTCCATTGCCAAGGTGTTGTGTTTCCGAGTCAAAGGGTATGCTTTGCTGGTCCAATGGCGATGGCGCTGCTTGGCAGAATAACACCTAGTTTAGCAGAAACCCGAGAGGAAACCGATGGGGCTCTACTGGAAAGGATACAGTGCTCTCTGAGCCGTGGGGTGTAAATAATGCAGAAAGCACGAATGAGGATCAAGTTATGCACTTGTAGCAAACAACATGTACACCTAATAAGGGGAAGTAGTGATGGTGTGTGGTAACCGGACAGGTGCTATCAGTACCACCAGGAGCTACGCAATGTGTGTCAAAATCCCAACCAAAAGTCAGATGCTCATAAAAGTTATGGTAAAAAGAATTCTTCTTTTCCAAGCAAGAACACGATCTGCGCTATTGCTGTAAACTTCTGAGACCTGCAGGGAAACTCTGCTTCTCAATTCAGGAAATCAAGATCTGCAGATTCCCAACCACACAGATGTCTTCTGCAACTCAGGAACTTCTCCCACAGGGCAGATTGTCCCAAAATCATAAACATGCCCACACGCAAAGAAGTAGGCATGAGCGGTAGATAAGTTGGAAATATAGGGCCTTATTTAGAGTTTGGCGGATGAGATACTCGATCATAAACTTGCAGGATGTGCCATACACGGAATCACAAGAGCAATGTGTATCTGTGCATTGGCATTTATAAAGAGCGAACATAGCTGTGAAGCAATGGAGCACTATAGATTACATGCAGCGTTGGGAGACAACCTACAAGATCGTGTACATCAACAGAGGATTACACACGTACACATTACATTTCATACATTTTTAGGCACGGGGAGATAAAGTGATTCGCCCAGAATCACACCATGTTCAGTAAAGGGCCGATACTGGGATTCGAACCAGGGCTACCAGAGCTCTAGTTCCAGGGCCTGGGTTGCCAGAACTCTTAACTGTGGCCACATCTCCTCTCGTTATAGCCTATGACACTAATGCAGATTTTTTAGTTGTGGAAAGTTTATTCAAGCCCTGCGCCAAATGCCAATACGTTGCATGAGGACAAATGGGGAGAGGATGTGGTCTGACGGCTAGACTGCCGACTTTGGAGCTGGGAAACCAAGGTTCGAGCCTCGGGGTCAACTCCACATCCTGTGATTCTCGGCAAATCACTTAATCTCCCCGTGCCTACCAAAAATATGAATGTGTCCTTGTGTAACGTAACTGGTGCTCATGTAAAGCGCTCCAATACCTTCGGGTCGAGTTCGCGCTATATAAATCTGAAAAAGAAAAAAAATCCCTCATACGTTATGCAAAGGAGGGCATAACAAGGTGGGAAGAGCACAAACTCTGCTATAAGTGACAATGAGGAACGGGGAATTCAGTGTCCAAGGGGGAATGTCAGGGGAGGTGGTCATGCAGTGGGTTTGAACGTACAACAGTTGTAAAGCCTTTCTCACACTCAAAACCAAATACAATGTCCGCAGATCATTTTGATTCCGAGCAACGAGAATATAGGAACTGTAAAGCGCGCCCAACATTCAGACTGTGCTAGGCAACCATACAAATTGTAGAAATGTGCTACACAAATGTACCTAATATAACAATGTATATTTTGTAAATTTACAGGTGGGAGGACACGTGAAGGTGGAGCCTCTATAGTGGACAACAGGTTAAAATAGCTACCGCTAGATAAATGTTCCTCTTTAGATGCAATGGCCTCTAAATGTTCAATATCCTCTACGACTATATGTTGCTCCTCTCTGCATTCGCAGACCCATGGCCAACAATTCGCACTTGAAGATGATCTTACTGAGATGTTGCACTCTGTGACGAAGTGCAAGAAGACAAAGATTTGTTGGAGCACTTGAATAAAACCAAAATCTGTGAGTAGCATCTTTTCTTCGTGGTCTGGGGGTCACATGATGATTAAAAGTTCCAACACATGATAAAGGCCACACACTCAACTGGATTTTAAAGTCTAATATCTCCATCTTAAAAAAACAAAAGGGGTCTTGTCTTTCCATTGAGTGACCACGTCCTTGTTTAATTCCTGTTTGAATTTATAATTATTATTTTTTTTTTTAGAGTTTTATATAGCGTGAACTAGACCCGAGAAATTGGATATCAGAGCGCTTTACATGAACACCAGTTTCGTTACAGATGGACACATTCATTTTTGCTAGGCACAGGGAGATTAAGTGATTTGCCCAGAATCACAGGATGTTGAGCGTCGTTGCGGAGACTCGAACCCGGTTCCCCAGCTTCGACGTCGGCCGCTCTAGCCATAAGGCTACATCCTCTCCCCAAATCATTTAGTTATAGGGGCAGGAGTTAAAAAGAGATATTATTATTATTTGGAGTTTTATATAACGCTAGCTAAACCCGAAGGTATCAGAGCGCTTTACATGTTATGTGATAACGTCCACAAGAGGTACATGAGGGGATTCACACGAGTCATAGTTGAAGAATACAACATTAAGTGGTTATAAAGTCACACAAGTATAACACAAGGACGCATTGAGGAATAGCATCGGGGACAGAAGAGGAGACTGAAAAAATCATGTGTCCGTCTTGAAGGAACTAGTTGAGGAGTGAAACGTATAACAGCTTGTGCGATGTTAAGAAGGGACATGAAGAAATTAACCTTACTTGCAGCTCAGCCTCCCAGCCCAGATGATGACTTGGGACATCTTTACGACTTCCCATCACAAGGTCTATGAGATCATCTTGGCACCTCCACTTCTGTAGGTAATTTATCAAGACAAATTTAGACCAAATACCAGCATGCCCTTCCTCTAGCTTGAGCGGAAGCAACGCAGCCCTCCTAGTGTCAGGTGTTCAAAGTCCATTGGCATGTCGCTTGTCTGTCCTTTAGAGTGCCTTCTGGCACAGAGACATCTTCTAAAATTAGCAATGAGAACATAAGATGTTCATGCAATCTTTCAGTGAATAAAAACACATGAAGAGTTTTCTTGCTTCCCAAGCTGTGTATTGGAAAGTGGTGTGACCAATATGTATGAGGAAACACGGTGTGTGAACTGTACATGTTATAGGGCACAATGCAAGCCTATGTAAATTATTGCAAAAAGAACAGATGATGGACGGAATTCTGAACAATGCAAACATTCACCCCCCGTCAACAGATCTGGGTTTATTACATCGTTTTTTTGCCCGCCACCCCAGTTTGGACCCAGCCATATGCAAATCAGTCTTGACCCTGCTACTCATGGGAATAGTCCATCCCGAACTGCCAAGCCAGGTCCTCCCTGGACCAGAAACAAGCACCCTGGGACCGGTTCGGGGTGTCACCACTCATAAGCCAGGCTAGCTTGAATCAAGTGGAGCAGTGAGCACAGGACCCACGTCTGGGCATACCCTTCCCGCTTAGGGCGACAAAAGCAAAAAGAACAGATGATTACGGAATGCTGAACAATGCAAACATCCACCCCCAGTCAACAGATCTGGGTTTAATCCATCACTTTTTTGCCCAACACGCCACCACAGTTTGAACCCAGCCTTATGCCAATCAGTCTGTACCCTGCTTCTCATGGGAACAGTCCAACCCAAACTGCCAAATCAGGTACTCCCTGGACCAGAAACAAGCATTCAGGGACCGGTTTCGGGGTATCACTCCTCATCAGCCAGGCTAGCTTGAATCTAGTGGTGCAGTGAGCACGGGACCCACATCTGGGCATACCCTGCCAACTTAGGGCAAACAAAAGCAAAAAGAACAGATGATGGATGGAATGCTGAAGAATGCAAATATTCACCCCCAGTCAACAGATCTTAGGACCTGGCCTGGCAGTTCGGGCTAAGTCAAGACTGATTTGTATATGGCTGGGTTTAAACTGGAATGGTATGGTGGGCAAAATAAACGACGGATTTAGGCCCAGATCTCTGTACTGGGGGTGAATGTCTGACATTGTTCAGCATTCCATCCATCTATTGTTCTTTGTGCATTAGTCACCCCGAGTGGGATGGGTATGCCCATACGTGGGTGTTGTGCTCACCATGCTACTGGATTCACGCTAGCCTGGCTGATGAGGGGTGATACTTCGAAACCAGTCCCAGGATGCTTGTTTCCGGTCCAGGGAGGACCTGGCTTGGCAGTTCGGGCTGGACTGTTCCCATGGGGAGCAAGGTCAAGACTGATTTACATATGGCTGGGTTTAAACTGGAAAGGCACGGTGGGCAAAAAAATTGATTTAGGCCCAGATCTCTGTACTGGGGTGAATGTTTGACATTGTTCAGCATTCCGTCCATCAATTGTTCTTTTTGCATATGTAAATTATTGCTCACTAAAAGCATTAGTTATAATAATTCACACGTCTTACATTCAGACATACAAAACATCATGAACTGACAAAAAACCATTCATATCTCAAAGCAACAATGGACATAAACAATGCCATGTTACTCTACCAGGAAGCAAGGGTGATAGGTCATAAAATACAGTGTCACAGATGAAACTCACACCAACCAACAGTTGGCTCAAGACCCGAATCATGTGGCACTGTTTTTGTTGGATTAAAAAAACATTGGGGCCACCTGCAGAAAAATCAAAAAAATTACATTTTGGGTTGTGGCTGGTTTATTGGGTTGCATTTGCAGCTCAAATTTATGGTCAGGATTTCTCTTTCATTTTTAAAATTGTTCATCATGGTGGAATATTCGATCCAAAGTCTAGGATCATGATTCACATCTTGCTGGCCTAAAAGCTCAATATAGAAGGTGTGGCTGGAGATTGCTGCTTCTAAAGAAGCCCAATTCAGGGTCAATTTCAAAAGATGACTGATGCCAGATGGTAGAACAACTTGCAGCATTTTAATAAAATTTTGATGCGCTGCAGCTTTAATTTTTTTGTTGGAAGCGAAAGCTCATGCAGCAGATGGTGGAATACGTCGTAAGGGCAGCAAATCCTTAATTATTCAGAAACCACAAGAGAGCTCTATACTTATTTTTTTTAGCACAGCTCTACCTGTGAAACAGGTGTTACTGCACTTCCCATAATGCCACCATAGAGAAAACTTGTTCTCTCTACAATCCAATGCACAATTCAATTAAACCGGAGGAAAGAAGGAAAGAAAAACATATTTCGGGGGGAGGAGGGAGTGAGAAGAGAGAGAGTTTGTGCTGGTGAATTGAGTGCAGCGTCTACTGTTTTGAAAGGAGACGGCTGAGTGCACATGAAACAGAGAGGTGGGCTTATGGTCAGATACGCTGATAGCCTTTTAGTTTTCAAATAAACTCAAGATTTTATTGCCACCAGAAGTTTTCAGGGAGACAATTCCACAGCATTCGCTTCACCCATGTAAACCAGGTGAAAATTGAGTTTGCTGGTTTTAAATCTTAGATTGTTTGTACTCCTCAGGATTTCCCGCCAAGATCTTCAAGGATGAGGTAAGGTAAAAACTGAATTGCATAATTGAATTTAAATTGAAGCATCGTGAAGATGATCCAGGCAAGATAATTCAGCTTTGGTTAGAATCCAGTTGAGATTTCAGTCCAGAGCCAATGTGATGCTTTGGTCTTCTTCAATGTAGGCATGTCACTACTGATTTCTGAGTTGGAGCCAGTCTTAGCTAGGAGGGCTGTCGGCAATATTGCGACTGTGATGGGTTTCCTGTTCAAGTTCAGCCATGTTAACAGAGCCTGTTTTACGTGCCTTCAGGCGCCAAGAATTTGTATCGCTACCCGTATTTAACCCTTCTGCTTAGGTTTAAATATTTATTAGCCACTGAGTAATACATCAAGATGCAATGAGTAAATTCATACATGTGTAAGAACATGAATGTGTATCTTCACAGATGCCTGCCTCCACACAGACAGCATGGGAAGGCCTGGGCAGGCTCAGTCATGTACAGAACAATCTCTGATTTATGAATAATTAACTCTGATAATACCGTAAGCAAACGCACATGATTACCTGCCTCCACTCAAAAGACATATCACAAGGCCCGCAAATGACTGACACATATCGGATCAGAGTGATTTAACAAGTAAAGCTGTTAAAAATTATTTAAAAATAAGAAAAGATATCAAAATGTTCAGCTTCAATTTTTTACCATCTGGGCAATGTTTATTGTATAACATTCGCATCACTCTCGGTGTTCAGTGCTATATAAAACTGTTAAATAAAGAATGCATGAAATATGATTTGTGGTTATTTATTTAATTTACATCGCACACTGCAAACTATTTTATTTTATTTTTTTCCTTCTTTAATCACTTGAGTGCTGGAGTGGTTCAAAACCCCTGTTGCAGAGGTTTTGTAAAGGTTTCCTATAATGATATTCGAACAGTTTCACCACCTCTGCCTGTACACAGAGGGCACGTGCTGGAAAAAAAGGCAATGAGGCCATGACCCTTCCCAATCCACCCCAAAACACAGTTTTATTGCAATGGGACTGTGGCCTGGTGCCAGAATTCGGGGCCCATCTTTTGTATGGCAACTGGTCTGCTGCCAGTATCTGGGGACTCGTTAGAACAGCTGTCTGGTTTGCTAAAGACATTTTGGGGACATTCAGAAAGCTGACCTAGAATGCATTCTGCCTGTTGCTTACCATTGGCTTTGAAGTTTGTTAACTCACATTTTCTGGCTTTCTATTTGCTGGCTTTATTTGCTTTAGGCTGTCCAGCTTCAGTTCATCCCTCCTGTTGCCCAAATCTTGTTTACTGTATTCTTCCACTAACTCGCTTTCTGTAAATAGGATACATTGTTCTAATCTTGTCACATTTGCTTTGTATTCAAAGACAGAGGTCAATTGTCATTCTCTCTCTTCCGAGGGAGATTGGTGTGTACTTTTTTTTCTCTGACATCTAAGTGAGAGAATTTGAGTAATTATGTAAGAGGTGAGGGGGTAGGATGTTTTTTTTTCTAGCGCATGCAAAATAAAAGAAATTTGCTGGTGTTTCAGAATATAACAGAATTAGTACAAATGAAGCACATTTTTTTGTAATTTTGAAGTGTGGTGGAAACATATTTGAATACGATCAAAAAACACATTATTACACTAGGTGATGACATTTGCAGACATTACGTTTGTGTGCAGCAAAACCGAATTTCGGTGCAAATGTAATGGTAATTTTATTTGAAAATGTGTTGTCTGCAATAGCAGTGCACTACCACACCATGCATACTCCACACTACGCCATTCCACGCCCTTCCATTCCATTCTACGATACAACACTCCACGACATGCCTCTCCACTCTAATATACTCTACACCACACCACTAGTTTCCATGCCACTCCAATCTGCACCACTCACTCTACACTTTCCCTCCACTTTACCCGATTCCAATCTACCCCACTACAATTACATCTATCCCACGTCACTCCAATGTACCCCACACCACTCCACTTTGCTTTAATCTACCCCCAACTACTCCATTCCAGTCTACTCCACTCCTCCCAGTCTACCCCCCTCCACTTCAATTTACCTCACCTCAATTTACCCACCACACCCAATCTACCCCTCCCACTGCAATCTACCTCGCTTCAATCTACCCCACTGTAACCCAACCCATTCCACTCCAATCTACTCCAATCCACTCCACTATGCGCCAATCTACCCCAATCCACTCTACCGCAATCTACCCCACTCCACTCCAAGCTACCCCACTCCAAGCTACCCCACTCCACTCAATCTAACAAATCAACCCCACCCCACTCAAATCTATCCCACTCCATCCCAAACTACTGTTCTCCAGTCAAATCTACCCCACTCTGCTCTAATGTACCCACTCTAATCCATCCCACTTCAGTGCACCTCAATCCAACCCATTCCACTCTACCCAACTCCACTCCAGTTTATCCCACTCTACTCCAAACTCCGCTGCAAACTATCCAACTCCTCTACACTCTAATCTACTCCACCACAATCTACCACACTCCAATCTACCAAAATCAGCCCCATTCCAATCTACCATAATCTACCCAACTCCACTCTAATCTATCACACTCCAATCCACCCAAACTACCCCACTCCACCCAAATCAACACCATTCCACTCCAATCTACCCTACTCCAATCTAACCCTCCCCAATCTATCCCACCCCAATTTACACATCTACTCCACTCAATCTACCCCACTACACTCACCCCACTGTAATCTACCTCATGCCACTCCACCCCACTCCAATCCAATCAGCCCCACTCCAATCATCCCTCTTCAATCTACCCTACTCTAATCCACCCAATCTACCCCACTCCGCCCCAATCCATCTCACTCCACTCTAATCTCGACTCCACTCTAATCTATCCAACTCCACTCCACCCCACTCCAATCTACCCCCTCCAAGCCACCACACTCCATTCCATTCCAACCAATCTACCCTACTCCACTTCACTCCAATCTACCACATGCCACACAATTCTACCCCACTCCAGTGCAATCTAACCCACCCCCCCAATCCACCCTACTCCATCCCACTCTAATCTACCCTACCCCCACTCCCTCACAAACTATCCCACTCCATCACAAACTACCCTACTCCAATATACCCCATCCAATCCACCCACTCCAATCCACTTCACTCCAATCTACCCCCCTTAACCCACTCTACCCCACCCCATCCCAATCTACCCCACACCACTCTATCCAACTCCACTCCAATTACCCCACTGCAAACTACCCCATTCCCATCTCTATTTTCAATCTACCCCAATCCATTCCAATCTACCCCACTTCACTCCAATCTACTCTACCATAATCAACCCAATCTATCCCACTCCAGTCCACTCTACCCCACTCCAGTCCAATCTACCCACTGCAATCTATTCCACTTCACCTCAGTTTACCCCAATTCAATCTATCCTACTCCCACACTCCAATCTACCCTAATTTACTCCACTCCAATCTACCTCACTCTACTCCAATCTACCCCACTCTACTCAAATCTACCTACACCACTCTAATCTACCTTACCCCCAATCTACCCCACTCCACTTTATCCCAATCTACCCCACTCCAAACTACCACAATTTACACCCACTCCATTCCATTCTACCCTACTATAATCCACCCAATCTACCCCACTCCAATCTACCGCACTCCACTCCAGACTACCCCACTCCAATACAATCTACCCCAATGTATCTCATTCCACTCTACCCTGATCTAACCTACTCCTATCTACCCCGCCCCAATCTACACAATTCTAATCTACCCCAATCTACTCCACTCCAATCTACCCCAATTCATTTTACCCCACTCCAATCTAACACGCTAATCTTCCCATCTCCTCCACTCCAATCTACTCCACTCCAATCTACCCCAATCCCCCATCCATTCTACCCCACACTTCTATACAGTCTACCCCACTCCACTCTACACCAATCTACCCCATTCCACTCTACTACACCCCACTCCACTAACTTTTAGCCATGCTGAACAGCAGTTACACTGGTGTACATAATGGCTAAAAACACATTGCCAAAGCAAATACCTCTCATACAGGCTAAACCTATTGGCTTTTCCAATGCTTGTTTTCTTAAGAGCATACTACCAGCGCCTGAGACATCGGTGTTATTGTGAGTAGAGTTCTAGGTGCGGCCACTGTGAGTGGTGAATCCTACTAAAAGCAGACTCTGGCTGTCGTCCCGTGTCCGAGTGCTTGGTTTTATTGAGAGCAGAACTTTATCTGCAGCCAGAGTCTGAGGCCTCAGTGTCATTAGGATCAGAACAGGCTGTTGCTCTGGCCTTTTGCCAGTGCATGGAGCCCTCCATTTAAATGAAAACATGGTGATGGCCACTGCAAGTGTCTGTCCGCGTCTGAAGCTGAAGGTGGGACTACAAAATAATAACAATATTAATAAGAGTAGTATATTCCTAACTGGTGTTATAAAGTGGCAGCATGCAAACTGGAAATGTAGTTGGGTTTATTTGTTTTAAATAAAAAAGGGTCCAAATCTTATATTTTCCTACATACATATGCATCTATTTGAATGTTGTCATTGCCCACTGAGAAGACTAAATCATATGATGGTGTGAACTAGTGCAAGCTATTTATAGATTGTGTTAATCAATGTCAATCATACATTAATCTTGGAAGGCATATTTATGCTGTCTCTGTAGGGGGGAAGATTGATCCTGCAGCTGAATGTGGGATTTGGGCAAAGATATTAATATCAGGGGCCGTATTACAGAACGTGCCCTGGGGGCGCAACGGGTGTTTGTACCAGCTTTGCGTGCCCCCGGGGCACTTTGGCATTATAGAAGGGAGCGCAGACGCTTGTGCGTCCCCTTCTATAATACCGATAGCGCTGGCACACAATGCGCCAGCGCTACCTTCAGAGGGTATTCCCTCACTTGCATAGGGGCGTGCCCTATGCAAATGAGGGAATTCCTTTGACTCTGCGTCCACGCCATATTATAGACAGGAGAGCAGAGTCAAAGAAGCCCGCAGGAGGCGCACTGATAGTGCGCCATTTAAAAGTTGGCGCACTGTCAGTGAGCCCCTGAGAGCAGCCATCTGCAGGGGGTAAAGGGGGTCCAATGGACCCCCCTAGACATCCCCTTGCAGGCGGGTGCAGTCACTGCACCTGCCTGCAAGGGGATCGCTAATCGCCTTTGAAAGTGCAGGCAGGTGCCGCCTGCACAGTGAAAACATGGAGCAGCTGCTCCGTGTTTTCACATGAATACGCTGCCCACAGGGCAGCGCGAGTTCGAGGCTGCCCTGGGGGTAGTGCATTCACCATAATAGGGCGCATTATCATTGTTTGCGCCCGGCACACCCTTTGAAAGGTGCGCAGGGCGCAAACAATGATAATGGGTGATACAGCCCCTGGAGTACTGATATATCCTTCAGTTAGATGTTTACATTATTTTTTTTGTTTTATACCCTCTTTAAGATTTTTTAATGCGGTTTCATAATGGCCCTTCACTAGATGTCATTTAGGGCAATCATTTTGTGATGTTGCCTTTAAGGATATCATTGGTAACAACGTTCATATAAGGTCACTTCACGCGTGCTTATCTGTGATCTGGTCCTATAGCATTATTTTAATGATGTCACTTAGGATTTCAATATATTAAAATGGAGGACTTCAGAATGGATTATATACACTATTTAGAAGCGGACTAATCTTCTCATTCATCTGACTGGGAGGTCACATACGATAAGTGCCTCCAGGCCCTTTGTCCTGAGGAAGACCCCATTAAAGTCATACCACTGGGTGTTGAAACATCATTGATTATTCATGCAACTGAACTGTGCAACCCATAGTAACCTCTTGCAGGTAATGAAGATGCTGCTGACATTGAATCACAGTGTCTAAACATAAGAGGCACGCAACCATAGTTTTTATGTTTTCTGTATATGTGATTTATATCACTTCAATATTGCTTTAAACATTTTGATCATTGTGCTATCACCCAGTCACTTTCTACATAGTACACTAGAGAAAATATGTGTATTCTTTGCTTGTAATTAAAACACTTTAAATATATATTTTTTCTAATTAATTTAAACTTTAAAGCTTTGTTGCAGTCTCTCCAAACATTATCAAATGTATTTTTTTCGACCGGTTATTCATGTCTAAAATGATGGCAATGAGTAAAACAAATTAGATGTAGGATAAAACATTTGTGTTTTGGACTTTTGTTGAATTCATACCAGGTACCAAGGAATACAGAGTGTGTCTGTTATTTTTTACTTATCCAGAGTCCATGGCATATGAACGAAATGGATAATAAAAATAACCAGTTGCATATGCAGTAATAAATGCTCTGTTTGAGGTTCTTATCAAACACAAAATAGAAGGAAACTGAGAAGATGCAGAAATGTAAATGTTTAATTCATTTACTTGGTCCCTTAATTCCAAAGCACTGACCAATCTTTTAGGAATCTAAACACTCAAATACAAATAAAAGGAAGATAACTTGTCAAGAATTGAGCCCAGAGAAGGTCTCTTAAATCACCTTCGTGATTGCCCAAGAAAAAGGGACTCCTTGGAGCTGTGGAGCCACATTGCACAGAACAGTACAAGAGAAAGGTGTCAAGTATGTCCTTAAGCAGTCCCAGTTTGGAGAAAAACCCACAAAGGGGAAAAGTCGCCAACACAATTTTGCAGCTCTGGACTGAAGGATGATGGAAATTAATACCAAAGAAACCCGCAAGGTACAAAATGCCTCTTGACATGAATAAGAAAAGGGCTATACAGAATTCATGCACAGAAATCCAGAATAAAGACAAAACAGCTAGAAGCAAAAATCAGGGACAAAAAAATAGTAACAAACAGCAGTAAATGTGGCAAAAATTGGAATAAATCCTCTGATATACACCCAGTATTTGGAAATGTGTCCTTATATACGGAATTAATGGGAACTGGCATCACAGGAAAGGGCACTGTCCCAGCTTGGATTGGGAATCTCTATTAATATTTCAAGGGCACCTCACCATTGTGGAGAGAGAGGGCTTGGCCACTACTGAAAATCATGGTGTTCACTAGAGGGATGAAGAACCCAAAGTATGACATGTATGTATGTATGTATGTTTTATTCCTAAAGCACAAACCTAGTCTAGCCAAACGGCAGTGGAGCGCAGTAAAGGGTCAAACACAACTAAAGTCAATAAGCTATAGGAGCGGGTGGTTGCTTTGTGGGCTGTAAATGCATTGTGATGCAGTGTTCTTTAAAGACCTGCATCTCCAACTCTTTCCTCAATTGGAGCAGCGTCGGGGTGGTCCTGAAGCATACAGGGATGAAGTTCCAGATCCTGGGTGCATAGATGGAAAGGGCCTGCTGCCTTGGTTTTTTTTTTTTTTTTACACTTCTTAGTTTGTAGTCTGATAGTGACCTGGCTGCGTGTGTGCCGAGAACAAACGAGATGGTGAGCTTGTCTGTAAGATAAGTAAAGGGGCTGGCTGTGATGGCTTTTTAAATGATGCAGCAGTTAGCTTTGAAGATGGTTCATGGCGGGAAGAGAGTCAATGGAGTTCTGTCAGGATAGAGATGATGTGATCATACTTCTTTAGGCTGAGGATGAGACATGCTGTACGGCGTAGGATACCCATAAGGGATTCCATTTTCTGCTCGGATAACACATAAAGAGGCATTCTCTTGAGATGGATGTGTTGGAATACATTCGTTCACAATTTTTTGTCACGGTCATCGGCCACTCCGCAGTATTTTTGCCCCTGATTTTTGCTCTAATTTTTCTTAAGCAGGATCGCTTCTGGATCGCCTAGTTTTTTGGAAAACCTACACTGGGCTCTTTCTAATGCCTGATTCAGGATTGTTTTGGTGCCTTGATAATCAACTCCAGTATTTATGGATTACCTTCATTCAAATATTAAAACTTAGTTTTTCTACCCTTTGAGGCTTTTTCCACATAATAATCAAGAGGATGTAGCCTTACGGCTAGAGCGGTCGACCTCGAAGCTGGGGAACCGGGTTCCAGTCTCGGCAACGACACTCAACATCCTGTGATTCTGGGCAAATCACTTCATCTCCCCATGCTTAACAAAAATGAATGTGTCCTTCTGTAACGAAACTGGTGCTCATGTAAAGCGTTCCGATACCTGATATCTTCAAGTCTAGTTCGCGCTATATAAAACTCTTTTTTTTTAAATGGCAATTTAGCGAGACACTTGGCTCTTTCCTGTGTATAAGACTGTCACTCAAGAGCGGCATTGTTCAGCCTGCTTGGAAATATGCAATTGTGAGACCTCTGTTAAAGAATCCATCACTAGATCCCACTCTTGCAGGAAATTACAGGCCAATATCCCTACTCCTGGGCGTCAGTAAAATCCTAGAAAAATTTGCCCACAAAATCTTCTCCTCATTTTTGGAGAGCTATAAAATATTACACCCTACCCAAACAGGATTCCGTCCCTGGAAGCGGTACGGAAACAGCACTTTTAGCTGTTGCAGAAGAGCTGAAAAAATCCTATATCAAGGCAGACCAGCTATATTACTGGATCCGAGCGTAGCCTTCGACAATGTGTCCCACCTGAGACTAGAAGAGGCTGGAATTACTGACTTAGACAGTAGATGGCTTGCCTCTTTTTTGGACAACAGAAGCTTTCAAGTCTCTGAGCAGCCTTTTTATTCAAAATCATATCCTTTAAAGTGTGGGGTAACAGAGGGATCATCTTTAAGCCCAACGCTATTTAATCTCTATGTTCACCCGCTTGCAGAGATTATATGTGCACATGGTTACTCAATGGTGTCATATGCAGACGACACGCAATTATTATTTCACTTGCTCCTGATGCAGTACCAGTCTCCAATCAATTAAATGCATGTTTAAAGGAAGTAGCAGAATTGATGTCTGCCAGCTGCTTAAAATGAAACAGTGAAAAAACTTAAGTGCTTGTGGGTGTCAACAACGTTGACTCCCTCGGGGACCATCCCAATTCCCAAATCAGAGATAAAAAGTCTGGGATTTTGGATTGATAATAAGCTCTCCCTGGAGGTTCAGGCCAGAAAACTAGCCGGAAGCTGCTTCGGTCTACTGAGAACTCTCAGAAAATTGCTGGACTGGCTACCCAGCTCAGTGCGGAGAGAGCGAATACAAGGACTAGTGCTATCAAGATTGGACTATGGTAATTCACTTTACCTGGGGAGCACTCAATCTGATCAAAAGACTACAAGTGATACAAAATGCAGCGGCACGAATTCTGTTGAAAAATACCTAAACATCAATCTCTTTCACGTGCACTGGCTTCTCTACACTGGTTGCCCGTATCTAACAGGATACAGTTCAAGGCCCACTGCATTAGAAGGACACCCAGCTTTTTTAGCATCTGGTTTGTTCTTCAAGAAGATCGTTACGGTCCACTGATCTAGGGCTACTTACAGTCCTAAGATCAAGAAAGCCAGGAGTGGAGGACGCTCATTTGTTTATTTAGCTCCCAAGCTATGGAAGGCTGTACATGCATCACTGAGAAAGAATATGGAGGAATTAAGCTTCAGGAAACAACTGAAGACTGTACTTTTCACTTAAGGCCCAAGGACTCTGAGAATGGTATGATCTTTTAGCGCTGGGAGGTCCGTTGGGATAGCAATGCGCTCTAGAAGTGCCAAGAATAGAATAGAGTAGAATAGATTAGAATAGATTAGAATAGATTAGAATAGATTAGAATAGAATAGAATAGATTAGATTAGAATAGAATAGAATAGAGTAGATTAGAATAGAATAGAGTAGAATAGAGTAGAATAGAGTAGAATAGATTAGAATAGATTAGAATAGATTAGAATAGATTAGATTAGAATAGAATAGAGTAGAATAGATTAGAATAGATTAGAATAGATTAGAATAGAGTAGATTAGAATAGAATAGAGTAGAATAGAGTAGAATAGAGTAGAATAGAGTAGAATAGAATAGAATAGATTAGAATAGAATAGATTAGAATAGATTAGAATAGATTAGAATAGATTAGAATAGATTAGATTAGAATAGATTAGTGTCACTGTGGTTACTAGGAGCAGTTGTCTTTCTTTGGGCATTCAAGGAAGAAACTAGAGAGAACTTCACTACAACCAGTACTTGACAATTAGCGGCACCTGCAAGATCTAAAACTTTATTGGAGTAAACTAACTTTGTAAGTGAAAGTATAGGACCCCAAAACCGAGAAGGAAGAGAATGGAACTTGGGCACAAGGTTTGCAGATGTTGAATGAAAGGGCGGCAGGATAGTGATGTACCCTCACCCAGGTAGTCTTGCCATTTCTCATACCAGCCCAAGGTGACATCACTGCTACAAACGTCGAACAAGCAAACATGGGCGTAAGAGTATGCATATGATTTATTTATGAGACTAAAATGTGCTCTACCAGAGAAAAATTACACCTTTCTTTAGAACTTGATAAAAGAATGTCTCAGAATGCCACTAATGTGTTTTCACCTTTCTGGGAATATGTGAAGAATTGTCATTAGCAGAGATGCTACATTTGAATGTGATCACACTCCTGGGAGTAGTACAATAGCGTTAATATGTTTTACACCACGGATAATTCAGCCCCTTTGTGTTTCATGCAATTGCCATCTCGCATTGCAATGACAAGAGCACTGGAGCAGGCGCCTGTTCGTACTGTACCATGTCATTAGATTCTCATGAAACAGCAGCATCCCCAGGGAACAAGATAATTACTATAAAGAACCCCTTTAGACAGCAGACGGCATTGACGAGAAACTCACTGTCAAATGAGGCTCTGGCCACTTCCTCTCATCGCAGAAAGATATTCTTTCCGTAGGAAGACAGTGGGATCACAGCAACGTCACAAAATGCAAAACAACCTCGAAGTGAACAATACCGACATCATTAGGCTGGACAAACTTAACCAAGCACACAAACTGGTACACCGCACACGCCTTCAAGCCCGCTCGGAGCACAACCAGATCCTAGAGCAACCCACGTCCCCGTCACCCACACCCTACAGAAGCCATAGCCCACCATACAGAAATCAAACCGCTCACTTTGGCTGTCCAACCACAACCTAAAGCAATTACATGCAAAAAACAGCTGAATCACAACATTTCACCGGGAAACTCATACCTTTCACCTTGCCAACCGTAATATTAAGCATCCTATCCGACTTTACAACACAACAAATACACCATGCAGCAGCAAAAACACAACCTATATGTGTCATATTTAGGACTGGGCGAAGTTTGCGGAACTCCGTGAAGTGACCAAAAAACTCTGACGCGCTACGAGGAGTTGCACAAGCAGCGGAGTGCGTTAGGTCACGCCGTGTGTCCTGATTTTTAGCACCTTGTGTTTGTGCCGCGCAAGTGGGCGCTGTTTCTTTCTGCCCCACGAGTAGATGTTCTACTCAAGCAGCAGCTTCCTCAACAAGAAGGGAAGGTTTCTCAATGCGAGTGTTAGCGGCCATCCGCGACCGCCCGCCTTGAGAAATCTCGCCGGGAGGTGGTCTGGAGTAACATTTTCCTCGCTCGCGTTCGCCAACTTAACGTTGGCGAGTGTGAGCGAGGATAAAAATTTGCTCCACGGAGCAGAGCTTTTTGGAACTCCGCATGCTATGTGGAGTGGGAAAAACTCCACAAACTTAGCGGGCGTAGCGGAATTTCAGACCTAGGCCTGGTCATATTGAACAGCAGCCTATCCATAGCTTACAGGAGCCCATCAATACCCTACAGCAGCCAAACTACAATACTTTGCAGTAAAACTACACCTTGCAGCAACCCAGTTGCCCCCAAAGGGGACACTACACTCTACATACAATAGCAAACGCCAACTAAAATAAAACCACAATTTATTGCAGCCTAGCCACTATCTACAGCCACTCAACTTACTGCAAACAGATCCTGAAACAAAGCCAAAATAAATCTGTTTGAAAGTAAACAAGTAACTTATACTCAACGTTGTTCTTCTTCAATAATATACACTGTGAAATGGAAAGCAGGAGACAGCGGGCTCCAAACTGAGTTACTTAAAACACAATGGCAAGAATCAGGCGGGGGTATGGGCATGGTGGTGTGGAGGTGTGTGGGGGTATGGGCTTGGTGTTACGGTTTGTGGGGTTATGGGGTTATGGGCATGGTGGTATGGGCATGGTTGTGTGGCAGTGTGTTGGGGAATGGGCATGGTAGTGTGGCCATGTGTGGGGGTAATGGGTGTGGTGGTGAGGCGGTGTGTGGGGGAATGGGTATGGTGGTGTGGCAGTGTGTGGGGGAATGGGTATGGTGGTGTGGCAGTGTGTGGGGGTATGGGCATAGTGGTGTGGCAGTGTGTGCTGGTATGGGCATGGTTGTGTGGCGGTGTGTGGGGGTATGGGTGGTGTAGCAGTGTGTGGGGGCATGGGTATGGTGGTGTGTCAGTGTTTTGGGGAATGGGAATAGTGGTGCAGCAGTGTTTGGGGGTATGGGCATGGTGGTGTGGCAGTGTGTGGACATGTGTATATATAGTAAGAGGGGTATACAGAATAGGGATTCTATGACAAGTCCTAAAACAAATTAAGGCTTGTATTAGATCTATTTTTACTGAGCCCTGCTGTAGTGTTCCTAAACACAATTCAAAGACCCACAAAGTATTATTAAAATGTACAAACATCTAAATGAAGACACCAAAAACAAGGAATCATTGTTGAACGGGGCAACTGGTTGGCCAGTAGTTTGACAGGTCAAATCAGGTTCTAAATTTGAAAAGAAAAAAGAACAGGGTTTGTCTCCAAAATGCTTGAAGCAAAGATGTGTGGTTCCTCAGTGCTGCCCGAATACGTGATCCTCCCTCTTCCAGGCAAAAGCACAAAACATGGAAATTAATTTAAATGAGGCCCTCGGTCGCAGGAAAATAGGGAGGTCAACACTTCTAAGCACCAGGCGTTTTGTAATAAGGATAACCCTGCCACTCACCTTAATCTCAGGTATTAAGAGGTCGAAGCCTCTGCATGCATTTGGTTGAATTACTTGAACACTACAGCACTTAAACCTCCACCTGAAATTCATCCTTCCATCCAACAAGTCTGCAAAAATAGATCGCCCATAAGTGAGCAAACAAGGAAACTTAAGAACAGATTGCCCACACTGAACACTTTCACTGGCTGTGAGTAGAGTTGGTCCAAGTCATAAACTCTGGCTCCTACTGGAGGTCCCCATTAGCCGTGTGCTCGGATTACTCACGTCCCAGGGCATCTGCTTAGTGCTGCTTAAAGCAGCACCGCTCAGCTGCCCCACCTCTAGCCACTTTTTTCAGCGGGATAGGGTGGCATTTATCATCAATGGTTATTTATTTGATTTTTAAGTACTGCGCTAGCAAGTCGCGTTTCGGATAGGATACTGGGACAGAGAATCTCAATATGCAGAGTACATAGTTGACTACCGGTGGCAGGTGACCTCTTTGGAGGTCTGTTGAGCCTGGTCTTGATAAGCACCACTTCTGTGGTTTTTGTGCACCATTCTGTGTTAACCGTTGCCCGCATGAATGAAGAAGAGGTAGTACATGTGGTGGTGGAATGGGTGTGATATGTGTCATTGAACAGATGCATCTACCGTACTTCTTAGAAGGTTAATGATTGAGGCTTTTACTTAACGATGGATTTAATGTATTACATTGGTGACTGCTGGCGGTATGGTAAGATTATACTGGCAAACGGCCACGTGCAGATAGTGGATACTTGGTGTGTTAGCATGAACACTATAGGCGAGTTGTTCATGTGATGACATAATATTACCAATTGTAATTTGTTTGTGGTGGTTTGACAGAAAGCAGACCAACTGGAGGGCTGGGTCAGTTTAAAAGGCTTCCTTCGTCCACAGTGTCGTAAGTTTGATGCTGGAAGATTGATGAAGATCTAAATGTCCAACTGTCCATTTGACGTTGACAAGAGGATGTCTACTCTAAGTTTCGCTATAGCCAATTTACTGCCTCCGAGTGGGCTAAACCCATCTGGAAGTTATGAAGGGTATGTTTCATGTGGTCTTGTAACTGGTACATAACCTCCCCTTTCATGGGTCTGCGTGGGATGAAAGGGGTTTTACAGTGGTCAGTATTTTCCTAATCCTTCGAGGTCTCCAATTGACTTTTTCAGTAGTAAAGGTATTATTCTGAAACTGGTGTGCTTTGTGACTGGTCCTTGCTCGAAGAGAGAGATTCAAACATGTCTGGAGCCCAAATGTTGACGTGGTCTTTAATTATGGTCGCTGAACAAAGTTCTCTTAGCAGATCAGAAACTTTGATCTTCCCAGATGCACGAAGGACTTTGCAGAGCCTCATAAATGAGAAGGTGGCCAGGGTCGCCTGTATAAGGAGAATCCTCCAAATGCTTTGTGTGTGTGCTGGCGATCTTACTCTCATGCACCAGACACAATACATCACAGAGATACTCTAACAGGGGTGGCTTATAATAATGAAATCTACTGGTATGCTTTCAAAAATATTCGGATAGCACATGAAGGGTGCAATCTCTTTCTGGACACCCTCTTTCTGCAATATTCAAATTTATCTAGGAACTGACTCAAACTATTTTAAAGGGCACAATAGTGCCCAGGAGAAAGGACTATAGGCCACAAGTGTCAAAGTTGAGACAATGCTTCCTATGAAAACCTGCGAAATGTACCTCAGATTTGGTCAGAACATGTTCCTCCTTGCAGGCAGTACAGATACAAAGCTATAAACTGTTTGAAGTTTGGGGTCCACTACTAACACAACCTTTGGTAATCAGCACCAGACAAAATGAGTGTAATGTTGCAGTCTATTTAGCAATCAGGGGACTGTTGCTCTATGTTGCGTAATACATTAAGGCTGCCATGTTTTGAGCACTGAATCTCAATGAGTAAACTGCAAACTTGTGGCCCCTGCCTGGGCGACAGCCATGTTGGTGTTTAAATTTATCTCAAAGGAGAGCAAGAATACCCTCGCGGGTGCTAGTGCGGTTTACAAATACACATACCATAACAGAATGGCGAGCACAATTCACCAGCCAGCAAAAATGGCTGCTTGATTGTCTTTGCTATTACATATCTCCTTAGCACAAGCTAGATCCCTGTGATAGGTTTTATTTTACTTTGTAATTGTATATTCAGTTTGTTTGTAATGCGGCCTATACAAGTGTTCGCCCATAAACTGCTTGTATGCAATAGTAACTGTTCTTATGTAAAGTGCTCAGATACCCTTTTGGGTCTTCTTCGTGCTATAAAATTTTACAAAAATAAATTGTGAGAACCGAAAGGGGGCTTATCAAATCCAAGTAGATACCGATACTTATCCCAAGGTAGGCGCCGCATCACATACGCATCGTCACCGCTGACCTCATAAGTAATAACCCTACATTTTTGATGAAGGGGACATGTGAATAGAGGCCTTTGTATTTGAAATTTAGGACAAGAAGGGGAACATTGTTAGCCTCGCAGTATCAAACTCTGGACCTGACCAGCAGTCTCATTTATCACTGGCACACCAGCAAAAAGAGAGCTGTGCCAATTAAACTTTTTATTTGCTTAACCTTTCAGCATGTCTCTGGCTGCACACAAGTCTCTGGGCTGCGGATAACAGTCACGGGAAATCAGCCAAAGTTATTGCGAAATAGGAGGTTGGGCAATATTCTTGTAAATAAGGAAAATATTTTGTTGTGCAAATACCTGCCATGCAGTACATTTTAAATGCTCGGGCTGAAAAAGGGACGTAAAATAATCTACAACCAACAGCCTACCTATGATACGTCACGCACGCAAACATTTTAACCGCAGTAACCCATTTTAAAATATGTTTAACATCATTAAGAGGCCTTGAGGAAGCATGATGGGGGATAGAGTCAGTAAAGACCCACTGAGCGTGTGCATGCGCACACAGAATTTAAGCGGACAATAAAGACCATAGCGACCTCTGGCTTTCATTTGACTCCAACCCAAATGGGCCTCCAGCTTTCCCCATGTTTCCTCAGCACTACCTTTACTGCTGTCTTCCTAAGACCTATTTTATGGTCTGAGTTTACAGCACAGCTGTCACCAGACAATTATGTGCGCATCACTAGAGAGCGGCTTTGGCTCCGCCCACATGTTGGGAGCTAGGAGTACATGTTTTGATTGGGCAGGCGTTGCGTGCTTCCATAAAAAAGTGCTTGCTTTCCACGCAGACGTGATCATTTGTTTTATTTATCCCGCTGCCTAAGCTTAAACTTTCAGGAGCACACACATCACTTGAATGTTATTAAAATGTATTTGGTAAGTAGATAATTGATGTTGTTTTTCTCTGCCATCAGCACAGATGGGAGAACGGCAGCCATTAACCTACATGGATTTTTAGGTCTGGCTTGACAGTGCAACTGTCACTTGCCCTCTTAACCTACACCAATATTATTCTACAGTTCTTTGCTTCCAAGCAACTATATCTATTCCAAAGACATGTTTTAAATAACCTCATGAAGAAGACAAATTATGCCTCATAATCCTCTGATATGATTTCTGGAGTGGGCTGCCAAGCACTGCCCTCTCTTCTCAGTAAAAGCAATAGAAACAAAATAGGAGTTCAACAAAAAGTTTTTGAGAATAGAGGAATCAAGTTCCAATGAAAAACTATGCCACAGCACAATATTTGCTGGTCATAACTCATATTACATTTTTTTTTTTTTTTTTTGCATGCATGCATGCATGCAATAATCCATCCAACCATCCAGGATTAGCAGCTAGAAAGACTGTCACAATTATGGTGAAAGCCAATATGTCCATCAGAGTACCTGTGCCACTGCTGCAGTCATCAGACAATGAGCCTAGAGAACAGTGAAGCATCACCAGTTCATGGTAAATGTGCTACAGAGAATAGTATGGCATATACAAATAAGCTAGCTAAATACATCCATGTGACTATCAGACGGGTTTCTCTGGGAGGGTATGACAGAGGGATGCCCATTTGTTTCCCTCCTGTGGCACTGAAGTTGCCACACCCAAGAAGACTGCCCTAAATCTAGGGTCATACCTCCCCTGAATTGTGTGGACTCTGTAGACCCACACATTGTAGTGATAAATTACTCCCATTGGTTCCCACCACTGACCTAACAAGGGACGGACATGATACTAGTGTTTAATCAAGTGCATTCAATAGAAGCAGCATGAAATGCATCCTAAACATCACATATATTTATTTAATAATCTAGGACATGAAATCTTAAAATTATCTTTGAGAGATATTAGGCGCCGGCTCAATTGAATCGGTACATGGGAAGTTAATGTTGTCACTTCCAACACCAAGCTTGTCACCATCTTCAAAGCATCTGAAGTTTAAACATGCTATTATGTGTCCCGCTCAAGAACAGCTTCGAGCATACAGCTGTACAGAGAGGAGTCATTTATGTAGTGTCTGCAGGTCTAACCTAAGAGGCTCTGAACCCTTTTCAAGCTTCAGAAGGTAAAGCCCCAAACACAACCACAATCACTTGGGGTTCCATTGTAAGACGGTTAAGAAGGATAATTCGACCATCTGAGATCGGCATAACCTAGGGTTCATGAGAAGCCACCCCAGCTTTAAGAGCCTACTTTTTCAGATGAGTTACATGGGTGGATGAGTACGTTTTACTCCAGATCGGATTACAGTAGAGAGCTTTAGGAACCAAAGAAAGAAACTCAATTTTACTTTGAGCAGAAGTTTGGATTTCATTGTCTGATGGGTATTGAGGATAAGGCCTTTTTTGGTGGCCAGTTCTTTGGATTCTGAATATCATAGATTTATGGAGTGCACCTATTTTGAAAAAAACAAGAACCCGTCTTTTAAACAAGTCACCCCAAACCGAGTTTAATTGACATTTACAGAAAGCATTTCAGGCTACAAAGGACCTATTTCTCCCTTTCGGAATGTTCGTCTCTGGCTACTGAAAATGGCGTCATTCAAAAGTTGCAATCACACAGCATGCCACGGTTGGAGCCCATGGTTTGTCAAAATTCATGCACAGCCCTTTGGAGGAGAGTGACTGCTTCTTTAAGTAGGAAGCTTTTTCAAGGTACAACCCCGCAGTAACTAAGGTGATTCAAGAGCAGAGTTTAGAAATAACGCAAACCTAACTGGAGAACTAGACGGTCACTGCACAGGGTTCCAAGTAGCCCGAGTATTGTAGATGTTCACTACAAAGCCAACAGCTGCTTCAAGATATGTGGGTCAATGGTAAGAAGATGGCTGCACAATTTCTAACTTCCTTCCTCACCTTCTACACCACGAGACCACCAAGTGTTCCCAAATATGTGCTTTGTTCCCATAAGGAGCGACTTCATACATTGGCGGACTCTTTGTCAGGCACTCAAGGAGTGTCATTTGTATGGTTTCCGGTAAGTATTTGCCCTCGTTTATCTCTCCGAACAGACTCTCTCAACTAATACAAATTTCTGTATCTACCAACATACCTTCTCCAGCACCGCACAGCAGTATCTGCTGTTGAATATCGAGACAGAAATAATAATTGCATTCACATTACCTGACCTTCATCTACTGTCCATTTAAACAGTCTTCACAAGAGATAATTTAGAGTTTTAACTTCCTTCCTGGAAATTGTCTAAGCCACATCATTAATACACAACACTCATCCTAGCTCCAGAGACTGAAATGGAATCCATCAAGCAAGCGGAGGCGTAGATATCAGAACTCTGCGGCTTACTCTGTGCTCCAGCATGCTTTAAATCACATGGTTTTACAGCATTTGGGATATTTATAAATATGGATTAGATGGTGCAGAGAAGATGACATACCACCACTGAGCATCATAAATTATGTATCGAGAAGGGTTTTCTACAGTAATACCAGTCCCAGAAGTGAAACTGTGGAGTGGAAAGAACAGCTAGTGCATAACCAGGCCGTCTGCTTAAACTGGATGTCATAAAAAATAATATCCTTGGTGTGTGGATGCCACAGGTACGCAATAAAATCAAGAAAAAGGTTCATGTTTTATGAATGTAGTTGCCTGGCTGGCTTTACAGACATAATAATGCAAGTAAGAGCTCAGCACTTGTGGTCTGCTCGGTACCCACAAACAGGGGTGAGTTGTCCAAGCATGGGATTCTGGGAATAGAAAGTTTGATTCTCGACTCTTCTTCCGACCGTAGGCGTAATTCATGGTGGCCAAAAGTAGAATTCTCTCAGTATAAGTTACAATCATGAAATCTGCCAGGCAGATAAACGTTAAGAAAGGGCAGACAACGTTCTAAAATGTAAGAGAGGGATAAGTAAATAGTTTAGCAGGGGGGAAATGTTGGAAATTGTGGGTAACAGCATCCTACATCACTTTAAAATATATGCATCTCATTGTCTGTGCTCAGCAGTATTGTGTGTTAAAGTGGTTTTGCGTTTTTAAGTATCTTCTCATGTGTATCCCAGTTTTTGCTTGGAATAGCTGGTAAAAGCAAAAAACAGGGGATTCAGAAGAAAGGCTTTTATAAATCACCACTGTCTATTGGCTAACGTGAATAGAGGCAGGCAATCACCTTGAAACATTTACAAATCGCACAAGTGCCAACTGGCAAGCATTAGAAAAGGGGGAACTATCTGAAAACATCTAAAAAGCTCTAAAGAAAGTTGGGGAGGGAAGGGAAGGGAAGGGCAGGATAGGATAAGACAGGACAGGACAGGACAGGAGAGGCAATCAGCTAGAAGCAGTGCCATAACTGGGCCAAAGAGAACTCATAGGCATTCTTCATGTATTGTACTGTAGCATTTATATAATGCTTCATACCCCATTGCGGGATGCTGAAGTGCATTTTCAGGTGGGTAGCACACTACACAGTAGAGGAATGCTTGGTTTGAAGAGTTTATATTTGTTGTGATTCTGGGAGAAGTGTTTAAGGTGTTTTACATTAGTGAACAAAGAAGTGCTCCTATGTTGTCCTAGGGAGCAGCCCCTAGGAGTGTGATGGAGGAAGAGGAGGTGTGAGAGATAAGGGCACAAGATGGAATTGTAATTAGCTGGCAGTAATAATTTACACTGTGGGTCCTGTGTTATGTTTCATGCTTTTATTACACTAGAAGCAGGAATGTACCTGGATAGTCTGTGTTATAGGAGGTCCAGTTGCACAAAATAACAAGGGGGCTAAAACGTGCAGACCACTACGCTGCATCAACTCAGCCAGAGGGACAGCTGGATGTTGTGTACCCATACACCAAAAGGGGGGATAATCAGAGATGGCCCAGCAATCCATGTGCCAGACAGATGCAACTGCTACCAAAGTTCAGATGATCACACCTCCTTAATGCTGTTAAATGAGTAAAATGAATGGGCGCTGGTGACTTGAGCAATACCTTTGCACCTTGTTAAAGGTGAGATGCTGTCTTCTGCTGTACGAATACAGCACATGGACGAAGAAAGAAGAGGAAAAGCAAATCATGCTTGGTATTCTGATCAGAAATTTCACAAACTCCAGGAGACTCAGATTCCATCCAATCCTTTTAGGCCCAAAGAGGCCACGATTTGTTGACAGGGGTTTGGGAATCTAGATCATTGCATGCTTCCAAGGGCTTCTAAAGGCAGATGCGCACCAGTCCGGCAAGCCCTATTTGGGTGATGGCTCAGGCCCTAGCCACTCTGGCAAGTGCACAGGCCAGGGTGAGACACAAAGTACTAATAAGTTTCTGCTCTAATTGCACAAGAATTAATCAGCTCGTCCTGTATTACCCTTCTGCATTCACCACCCCTTTTAAGCCCAACACTTTTTCTTTTCCCAGAGACCCTTGTTCTTTCTAGTTTAATGAGAAAGTGAGGAGGTGTCCTTTCTACAAATTTCCTCCAAGAAAACTTCCACTTACACCTGCATCGACATGGTCACAACTGCGGAGCGTGCTCTTTTCCATTCACTAAGCAGTTCACCAAATTAGAACTTTGCACTAAAAAGGATTTAAACATATGTCTACAAATTCTGAATAGTCTTATACACCTTTCCGCCTCCTTAAGTCGGCAGGATGACCATTAAGTTAGATTTATTCTCCAAACAAGCTAGCTCATTTCCAAGACTCTTACTCTTCCAGTATGATCCAAACTTTCTCTTGTAGTGTTGGTTCTGTAAACTCACCCCGATTCACTGAGCGGGGTTTCTAAAACCTCCTTTACTTTAACCAAGTACAAGATCCTTCATCTAACTGTAACGCCTTTCACCGGTCCTCATCATCTGTTCTGCAAAGAAACTAAATTATGGCTCATTACAGGCTGCCAAGAAGGGAGGTCACTGGAGGGGACTTGGGAAAGTAATCTGTTTCCAAAGTTCGGAAGATCAAGCCTCCATTGATAGGCTGCTGCTAGCTTAAGTCACCCGTCACAGTTCGTATTCGTCAGTGAGATGAAGAGACTTCTATATCTATTATGCACTCATGATTGGGGAGAGGAGTTGGCCTAACGGCTAGGGCGGTCGACCTCGAATCTGGGGAACTGGGTTAGAGTCTCGGCAAGGACGCTGAACATCCTGTGATTCTGGGCAAATCACTTAATCTCCCCGTGCCTAACAAAAATGAATGTGTCCTCATGTAACGCAACTGGTGCTATGTAAAGCGCTCTGATACCCGATACCTTCGGGTCAAGTTCGCGCTATATAAAACTCGGTAACATAAAATAAAATAAAAATGATTTTTTCTATTAGATGAGGCTGGCACAGCATTTTGCAACAGAAACCACTGATGCAAGAGGCAGAGGTAAGGCAAAGGTAATCCTCAGCACCAGCTCCCTAGGATGTAACCGTTAAACATACCCTCTTTTTATTCTAGCAAGTTTACTTTTTTTTTGGTTTCTAATATTTTTAGACCCTTTTAATCAGTTTTTCAATTTATTTTGTATCTTTGACAGAGTATGTTAACCATTTCCCATGCCTCCCCCTTGCATTTGTTAGAAGAACATCTGTATCTTTGGGAGGTGGGGTGGAAAGCTCTTAATGAATGGGTGGCCATATTCAGGTGAGGATGAGACGCACAGAACGTCTGGAATGGCATGGGTAAGAGGAAGACATCAGAAATAGCAGGAGTGGTGCATCTCCACGCTTTATTGGGAAGAAATGGGATTGCTGCCTATGAGTGATTGGGAGGCCCGCGGAAATAAGATGGACACTGGCCAGGTCTATAGTAATGGGAGGGATAAAGAAGGATGAAAACCATTAAATGAGAGGTGGTCATAAGAAATATAGATCAGTACCTACTACTTTGTCACTCCCCATCCAGGCTAATGGGGAGTAGCAGCTCGCAGGCTACTTAGCATGTGCAAACACAAGGAGACGATGGACAGAGCGCTGAAACTTTTCAGTCACTCACCCCCCAGTCACAGATCTGGGTTGAATCCATCATCGCTCTTTAGCTCACTTCGCCACCTAAGTTCAGACCCAGCCATATGCAAATCAGTCTTGACCCTGTTCCTCATGGGAACAGTCCAGCCCGGGCTGCCAAGCCAGGTCTTCCCTGGACCGGAAACAAGCATCCTGGGACCGGTCTCGGGGTAACAACCCTCATGAGCCAGGCTAGCTTGAATCCAGTGGCAAAGTTAGCATGTGTATATCTAATCATATTTAGGACAAACACACACACATGCAAAATCCACAGAGCAGTGCAGGGCGTGAGCATCAGTGCATAGCCCGGGAAAGCTCTGACCAGAATCGGACGATGAGATGCCTTCAACTTCAATTCAGTGAGGTCTAGACGCTCCCAAAGATTAAGGAGCCTGCTGGAATACCTGCTGGTACAAAGCTAAGAGTCTAGCCTATAAACAATGAAACCAGGGCTCCTCCAATAAATAAATACCAATGAAGATCAGGCGTTGGTTCCACTAGGGTCAGGTCAAGAAATATTGTTGCGCCTTAAAATTATTTCCAAACAAAGAGTATTTCAAATAAAATCTGAGAGGAAAAGGGTTCTTGTGTGATACTTTTTCGCGGGTGTTTTATTTGTTCTGAAAAGGAGCAAAGCTGTTTAACAAGCTATTCCAATTGTGCAGCCCTAATTCTAATTTTGTGATCTGGGCAATAAAATAGTTGGGTCATCAATCCATATTGTTGCCTGAAACTCTAAAAGGGGAAGCGCAAGTAACAAAGCAACTATTTCGCAAATAGTGGTAAAACACTTTGTCAAAAAACATTGTCACTGGGCTGACTTCACACTCCTCTGGTACATGTTCATGGCCTTGCAATTCCCATTTCCAAGCCTCTTCTGAAAATCCGCATGGGGACTTGCCTGACTGCCTGACCCTGTGACACTCTGGGTTTCAATAGTCTGTCCCTTGCACTTAGTCTCAGCACATCGGGTTCTGCTTGCCAGCCTTTCACCCTGTGAATGTTTTGTAATGCTTTTCAATATTAATAATGACTTTTTTTTCGTTGTAATGTCTTTGCAAGGTTGTGCGGTTGACCTTAATGACATTCCTTTACAGTATAATTCGTCACACAATATTTGTAATTCCTGATGGAAACAGGGTAGTGGGCAGTCTTAGGCCCCCGACTACAAGGAGGCTGTTAAAGGGGTAAGTATGTATGGGGGCCGGGACATATACCCCAGCGTGATGTATTTACTGGAAGCAGTATTCTGAGTTTTCCCTAGAAAAATGGGGAATGACATGCGTAAGCTCTTTTCTGCACCAAATTTTTCATATATTGGAATTTATTGTACTTTTTCCCTTAGTATATTGCGGCAGTTTGACTTGCCGAAATTTGCATGGGGGAAATTTCAAAAGGGTACTGGGTGCAGTAATTACCAGATTAATCGGAGTGCAGACAATCAAACTGCTGCCTGCAGAGGGTTGTGGGAGGATTAGAATTTACCAACCACCTTATAAATTGGACCCAAGGAGTTTAGAAAATTATAGAAAGGGGAGAATGCTCGATTCGACCATGATTTGGGGATCGACCTCTTACTATCATGGTCAAAAAGAGGGAGAAGAAACCAGGAGGGTCGCAGAAGTGGTCGGGATGCAGAAAAACTGGATTGATGGGGAAATGCAGTACTGATGGCAAAGCAGAACACCTGAAAATCACGATTTTGCATTCTGGACTTGGATTATAACTAAGGCTCCCTGTTTTCCGTTTTTACGGATTTTCACAGATAAATACAGACAGAAAACAATGTGTTTTTTGTCTGCATTTATTTTTAAAAGTGGATAAATACAGAAAATGTGCTTCTTTTAAGTGACTCTTCGTGCTGTCTTTCATGAATTATAGCCCAACAGCTGAGCAGATGGACAGCATGGGAAATTAAAAAACAGGATGAAATTTCTTTAAATAACTGCATGTGTCAACATACATTTGTGGTATAATGCTAATATTTGCCAGTGGATGTATTGTTATGTAATATTTGGCAACTTAAATAGCTAAAACACGTCAGACATCAAAGTATGAGTGCGCGTCTATCATTTAAATAAATATGGAAATGTACAGTTTTGCAACTACATTTATAGGCAAAACACAAAATAAAGATGGATAAATACAGATAAAATGGCCCAAAAAAAATATGGATAAATACAGACGGAAATGTTAAAAAAATAAATATCATAAAACCGGGAGCCCTAATTATAACATGACTGGCAACAATAATGTTTCACTTTCAGCACGAGCTAAAATTAGGGTGACCAACCGTCCGTAAATTTCACGGACCGTCCGTTATTTTAGTATGATGTCCACAAGGCGTCCGTAATTTGGGGTCCCCAAATTACGGACGCCTTACAGACATCATACTAAAATCGAATTGGGAAATTTCGGTAAGGTATGCGGTTTCCCCGCAAGAGGCCCCATGAGTTTAAAAGATTTCACTCGGGGCCTCTCGCGCTTATCTTTTAAACTGAAGAGGCTGCCCACAGCGGCCCCTCCCGGACCTCGCGCAGACTGTGGAGTGGCCCAGTGTCATTCTGAGACTGCAGCTGATTAGCACTTACAGAATGACAATGGGCCCAATTGTAGTGACAGCATGTGGTGTGCCTTCTCCTGCATCAGACTAGGGCAAGGCATTCTGCTTTTGTCTTGGCGCCATGCTGGAGAAAATAAAAATAAAATAACTAACAGCGTTTTCACTGTACATTTAAAAGTCAGATTTCAACCTACAAATAGAAAAATACTATTTAATGTTTATTGTGAGATTAGCACAAATCTTGATTGCAGAAAGGGCCTGATGTCGCTTTGCAAAGCAGCTGCGGGCATACTGAAAAACTGAAGTGCACGATTGTCTCAACCTTATATACACTTATTTTGACTTGTATTTATTTTGGTTGCCTATTTACTTACTTATATATTATAGTGCGACCTCCTCTGATATGTCTGTAAAACGTATGTTTTGTCTCAAATTTTTGTCCTGAATTTTGACCCTTTGTCCTGAATTTTTACACTGACCGTCCTGAATTTGCACCCATGCCAGTTTGTCACCCTAGCTAAAATCGCTCTGTGAGCATCAAGTGTCCTCGCGCCCACCGGAAAGCGTGTGTGGTATGAGCGCGCTTCACAACCGTTCATTTCCGGTCTCAGGCGCCACGCACCACGGCCTTGAACTCTGACCTGCAATTAATCTCTTGAGAGCCTTAGGCGGTCTGCGCCCTGGATAGGGTTAACTCGTCAGTGCCCCCAGCTGCATGTTCAAGTTAAACCTGTTCACTGTGCGCCAAATGCACCCTCTGAAGCCGTGCCCACCCCGGTGCCACCGACGCCCGTTCTCTTGACCCGACATAGACTACTTTATTGTCAATTGTGTCGGGTTCTGTTTTTATTATGAGGCCAAATTCTACTGCGTGCACTGCCCGGGGCTCTCTGGGAAGCCTTTAATTAGGGCATTAAGGCGAACATAAGAGCTTTCTTTTTATTTCAGATTGCTGCCGTTCCATAGCTTCAAGGTACACTGCGCGAGCGACTTTTGTTTGCAGACGCAAGGCAAACACCCATTTACGAAATCACCGTAGGGCTTCAATTCAGTACCACTACTTTTAGCACAAATATTTCACTTACATCACAAGTCCATGGCTTGATCTATAGTAATATAATAAAGTGGCTGTGCGGTGCTTAACACTAATTGTAAGAATAACAATAAACTAATTAAAATGCATGAAAACAACAATGTAGTGCGGTCGGAGAGGGTGACATGGAAAACCTAGGTTTTAATTTCTGGCGGCAGGTCAAACACAGATCACAGCAGCAAGCATGTTACCCCGCTGAGCCTTCTGGCTTTCTTGTCAATTTGCTCCCCGTTCTTAACGCAGGCACCTTGTGGCTGTCACTATGCCTTCATCTGCCAGCCCTAGATGGGAGTTCACCAATGCAGCTCTGGGGCAATCACTGCCTAGTCATATTGCGTACATTGCCCCTTGCCTGTGGTCAGTTTTAAAAGCATTGGCAAAACCAACAGGTCTCACTTTTTTATTTAATTTATTGAACTGTTTTATATAGCGCCAGGGCCGTTTCTAGGTGTTTTGCCACCCTAGGCGAGAATTGAAAAATGCCGCCCCCTCCCTTTTACTACCATCACTCTCTCCTCCTGTCATCCAGGCTAGAAGAATTAATGCATTCAGCCCTGTCAAGAATCACGCATCAGGCGTTAGACTAAAGCATTTCAGTGTGGTGGTCGGCATCACCGTACTGAAATGCAATGTCACGCCTTATAGTGCCTCAGCTGTCAAGCGCCGGGAGGGGCTGCTATAATGCACAAGTTACAGCTGCAGTGGCAGTGTGGTCCTCTTGACGGGCTCGGGGGCTCTGGCTCAGCTGCTAGAGCTCGGCCTACAAAGTGGTACAAAGTAATTAATAGACGTCACAGTCAGAGTTGTTTCTGAAACAATAGGCGGGTCGCCGCAGCAGTTCTTCAACTGCTGTGCAGTGCAGCTCAGGGGCAGATCTCAGGCTTCTCAAACGGAGAGGGCCAGCCAGAGCCTGTCCCACACTACGATCGGAACAAAGGCCGCGAGACCGTAGAGGCTCCCAACCAAGGCCGTCAACCCCCAGAACTGATATTCGGAGGGGGGCTGATGATATTGCTGCCTGCGGCCCCCAGCGTGCATCCATGCGCTGCATAGGAGGTGAGACGGGAGAAGCCCCGGGTAGTGGCGACTAGGGCCGCGGCTGATTATATTGCACCGCTTGCAGGGATTGGCTGAGCCGCTCATCGACTCCTGCCTTGGGCGCCTGGACTGGAGCAGGTGCTGCTGCCCCAACTCTGTGAGGGGGCAAAGGGGCAAAGCAACTGGTCCGCACGGCAGCAGGGATAAGGGTGGAGGCCACACACTGCTTGGTCTCGGGACCGATAACCTGAGTGCCTAGATTGCAAAGCCGAGAGTGAGCAATGCAACGCACCTTGCCCCTCCGCGGTATCAGGGTCCAATACTGGCGATTCCCGTGATGGGCTCGACCCGCCTCAAACCACCTGGCTTAATGCTACTGACGGCGCACACTGGCCTGCTGCCTGCCAATGAATATGGCATTGGCAGCACCGCATGCCAACATCCGATATCCTGCCACTGAAGGACCTAGCTGAAACTCCATATGTGCTGATGAGTCCTCCTGGAAGGCTGGGTTGTGTTAACAATGTTAAAAAGTCTTGGAGCACAGGCTGCTCTGCTGATATATCGCGCAGTGTCCCTGCTGTGCTGGTTAATCTTGTGGCGCAGCCGATTTACCAGCTGATGAGTTTGGAAGTGCTGATGAGTTTTACTCAGTCCACTGTTATACTAATGCCTCTTAGAGCCCGACCGGTGCTACTGACGAGTCTAACTGCATACCTGGGCGTGCTGATGACTCTTGGGTTTCCTATGCTGTATGGATACGTCTTTCATGAAGCCCTGATATGATGATGAGCCCCAAGGTATGTCCAGGTATGTGGGAGGGTTTTATGGGAATCCCTACTGTCCTGATGGCCGGGTGTGCTGATGAGTCCTCCGCTGTACGGATGAGCCGTGCAGCATCATGGCCAGATGTGCTGCCGAGTCTCACAGACAGAGCTACTGTGTTGGTTAGCTCAATGGGGCGGAACTCTACCCCTGAACTTTCAGCCCTCCTCCTTGCCACCACTGCTCCTACCTTCTACCCCATCTGCAACCTTCAGCCGCCACACTACGCCCCATACCCTCCTTCCCACCCGCCTACACGTCTCTGCCGGTCCTATCCACAACAGACCTTCAGCCCCCGCCTCCCCTGGTCTCTGCCCCTAGGTCTTCCACACTGCCCTGCTCTTCCTACTCCATGTTTCTACGGCCTGTCCTCTCCCAGGTCCTGCCTCTCCTGCCCCCTTCACCCCCTCCCCCTCCTCTGTATGCCCCTACCTCCTTCCCTCTCGTTCTCTCCAGCCTCCTCTCTTGCTCTCCCTCCTCTCTAGCCACTCTCCCTCGGTATTTATATTACAGGGGTGTCCCCCCACGGGTGTGTGTCCCTCTCCGTGACTCCTTCGTTGAGCCCTCCTCCTCTGATCCTCTCTGCCCACCCTTCCAGCGCCTCTCCTGCCCCAGTGCCCCTCTCGGCGCTAGCCTCATATACATACAAATAGGCTGTGTGCCCCCAACCGTCTTTTACGCCTCTTTTACCCCCCCTCCGCCCCCTCCAGTTCCCGTGCCCGTCTTCACCCCCCTCCCCTCTCTCTCGCCCGAATCACCGCAACACCTCAGCTGGCTCCTCCGCCCTCCTTTCCCTCCCGTTATCCCCGCTCCGCTGTGCCATCTCTCGCAGTGCCTCCTGCACGTCCCCGAGCCTTGTCCTCTCCACGCGGCCATCTAGCGCCCTCCCTCCCAACCGCCCTCGCTCCAGGGCTCCAGCCTCGCGCCAGATCCTGGCCTCGCGCAGAGTGCGCCGGACTCCAGCCTCGCTCTCTGCCTCACGCGCTGCAGCCGCCGACGCTGTCTCGTGCAGCTTCACCTCTCATGCAAACCCCTACTTCTTCAGGCGCGCCGGACCCATTCTTGCCCTCTGCCTCACGCGCTGTCGTCTCGTGTGCAGCTTCACCTCTCTTGCATACCACTTCTTCGGAGGCCTCCTGCACGCTGCCTTACCCTTTATTGCTATCTTTGCCTCCTCCATCATTCTCCCCCTTTCCCTGTATCTCCTCCTTCTCTGCGTTACCCCTCCCGCTCCTGACCTCCCTGCCCCCGCCTCCTCTGCTGCGTTAACCATTCTTTCATAGACCGCCCCTTCATTTCTTAATCTTTCTTCACTCTTTCGTTAATTACCTAGCCCACATGGCAATCTGAAACCTTGGCAGCTTTGTGCATTAGATATAAAAGAACTTGGATTTTGCCGCCCTCCCCCTTTTGCCGCCCTAGGCGGCCGCCTAGTCTTGCCTAATGGTAGAAACGGCCCTGTATAGCGCTCAGCACCAGGTGGTATGAAGGTGGTCTACATGTAACAATAGCAAATATATTTAATATTGTAAGCACATAACTTTGAACTCAGAGAACCATTTTGTGTAATTCCACCACAGAAAAATCAAGAGACGAGTAAGCTGTGAGCAGAGAAAAAGTAAGAGGAGGTGAAGTAGGATCAGAAACAGTAGGTTAGGTGTAGAGAAAAGGCTAGGGCAAGACGAAGAGATGGCTTCAATGGGTGGAAACAAAAAAATGAATGCAGAAAAAATAAAACCAAGGGGGAAGAACTGAATCAGAGTCAGCTTATACTAACAGTGTTAAAAAAAAAAAAAGAGCATGTCTAAAGGGCTCCGCGTACTGGTGTAAGGGTGGTTAGCGCCGCTATTTTGTATAGGGATTCACGAAGATGTCAGGTTAATAGAGAGAGAGTCCGTAGGGCATATTCTTGGATTGCACAGACAGTTAACTCAGGCGCTGTAGCAGGAGACACCCTCTGATGGCAAGGCAGGTACCAGACATTGTAATGGCATGCTCGTAGGTTGAGGGTCGCTGAATTAGGCAGAGACATTGGCAGCCATGATGGGGTCAGGCAAGACGCAACGAGGCTCCCACGTGTAACTGTTGGAAGTGAATAGCTCGCTCTTACCGGCTGAAGTTAGGTGTTGGCGAAGAAGCGCACCTTCGCGCAAGCATCAGGGATTGTGGATACTGTGTCGGGAAAGCAAAGCGCTGATCGGTATGAGTTACATTCTCGGGACGTTGGCGGCCATGATAGGGTCAGGCAAGACGCAATGAGGCTCCCTCGTGTAACTGTTGGAATTGAATAGCTCGCTCTTACCGGCTGAAATTAGTTGTTGGCGGCGAGGCGCGCTACTGCTCAGGCATCAGGGATTGTAGACACTGTGTCAGGGAAATGAAGCGCTGATCGGCTCTGATTTCATTCTTCGCTGCCTCGCAGCGCCATTTTGTATTTCCTGTTGGGCGCACGCTTCCCTCTTGCAGATCCCAAAGCATTAGTTCCTGAGTTGCCAGGCGGGTAAGATTGGTCACATTATGGTCCCTGGTGTTTCACAGAGAAGATCCCGGCGTTAGTTGCCGATTATGTCCGCCCAGAAGGTCCGATTTGCGGCGTAGTCACCCTTCGGTTTGCCGAGCGGCGGAGCTAGGCAGCCAGTCCTTCTGCCGTCCAAGCCACGCCCCGTCACCCTACTATATGCACACAATAACACAGATCTGCTTGATCGTATATTAACCCTCTCGCCCTACCTCCCCTGCAGCGCAGGCTCCTTGATACGCGTTGTCTCCTCGTGGGGGGGGACAGGAGTATGGTGCCAATATAGACTCTGAAGAAGCGGAAATAAATGCGTGCCTGTAATGAAGCAAGCGAGAACCTGATGCACATGTTGATCCTCTGCACTTGGTAAACTGCTTGTGACGTGTGACCTGCAATTTCGAAGGCACCTCCTTGCCGGGACGATTCGACGTCTGTTTGACGACGGTCACACTGGCGATCTGAGTCTATCACAAGCACAGGCGCGATATACTCTGCAAGGGTTATGCGCCATATGTTAGAATTGGGTCTACTACACGACCACCGGCATCACTGCAAGCAGCTGCTGATCTTCTAATGCCTACTGATGGCCATTTGGTGTTTGTATGACTAAGAAATGATCGCACATCTTATTCACGGGTAAAGGAGCCCTGAGCCATAGTGGTCCTTCACTTCAGCCAGCGAGTGGGTTACAAAGTAATGAAACAGCAAGGTATGACCTTCTACTAGCACTCTACTAACACTTTGGTACCGCAGCCTCCCTCCGAGCTCACCATAGGCACAGTGAATACAGAGTTCTCAGCCAGGTTCAGCCAGGTACACAGAGGCGCTCTATGTTAATAAAAGACAACCAGCCATAGTCCAACGTCGTGACAACTATACCGCGAGCGGCACCAACGGAAATAAGTAACGACAGCCAACATAAAAAACAAAGAAGGAGTGATCACCCACGTGGAAATCTGCGCACATCGAAATGGCAGAGGAAAAAAGCAGAAACAGTAAGAAAGTTAGACCAGAACCAACCACTTCAGATTCGCCTATCAAGGCTAAACCGGACATCCACAGTACTATGGACATGATACTAAAAAAATTAGCAGATGTCCACGACTTAGCAAAGTCTACAAAGCAAAACACAGACGCCATGCAACTGGAACTTACGGCAATAAGAGCAGACATGAAAACGATGAATGTGCGAATAGGGGATGCGGAACAAAGAATAAGTGTCATGGAAGATGTCACTACTCAAGCCTGCAAAGAACTTGTGCACCTTCATAAAGTCACCGACACTCTAAAGAAACAGAACGCAGAACTGGAAGACAGAAATAGGAGAGGGAACATACAAATTTTTGGTATCCCGGAAAAGTCGGAGGAGGACGCGGGATCGTGCGTGACCTTCCTGGAGTCATGGATTAACATGATAACGGGGATAAAATTCAATCCTGGCCTGGAGCTGGATAGAGCTCACAGAATACCCACCTTTGCCAATCCGCATAGAATTGGCACCAGACCCATGATCTGCAAACCGCTCCGCTTCCAGCACACAGAAGCCATTCTCACATTTGCCAGGAAATCACACCAAGTAACTTGGGAGGGCAGGAAGATCACCTTTGCACAGGACTACTCTAAAGACACCGTCGACATACGGAAAGGGTTCCTCCAACTACGTGATAGACAGAGAGAGGAAAATTCTTTTCTCATTCATTGGACCCTCGAAATTTAAAATCATGGAGAATGGCAGAGCACTTATCTTCACAGATCCCCAGGAACTAGCGAAACACCTAGAAGGTGTCCCTTCTCAAGAGTTGGATCTTGCTACAGGACCTTCCAACAAAAGAAAGACTTGATATCCTTTTTACCCTAGCTTGGGTGATTGCTCTTCAGTTGTACTCGGTCTATGATACATAGTCGATCCGCTTATTTCAAGTATTAACCCTGACAGATTTCGTATTTCTTACTTTTATACTTTAATGTACTGTCACCATGTTATGACGTGAACATACTTATCAGTAAGGCCAAATGTGAGGAGTACTGTTGAGACCACTTGGATCAATACATTTTTGAAGCCATAATGTATATGTCCTTTAAGGCCTATTAGTAATAGCCCTGTTAGAAATGGTTTTTGCAACTAAGATAACCTGTGTGCTCTACAGGTCTTAGCTTCATATGCTATAAGGAACTGATTGCTTGTTTTTTTTCTTAGAGAGCTCTTTGAGCAGAATGGTTATGCCGTATTTGTTCTTCTAGTAACTAATGTTCAACTCTCCCTACCGATCTGCCGTCGCAGCCCCTTCACACGATTTGCTTGAGGGAGGGAGGGAGGGGAGTGGGGGAAGTAGGGGGAGGGGAGTAGGGGTAGAAATTAAAATGGTTGTTCAAATTTTGCTTATTTTATCTTTATGTTTAATGTCTCATTCACTTTCTTTTGTTACGTTAGGCACGCACCATGGCATAGGTTTGCTTACAACTAGTTCATTCTTAAATATCGGAGCAAGTAGATATTTCCCGACACTATCATTCCGACACAATTCACATATACTAGCTGGGGACGCTGCTGTAAGAACGTAGCTACACCATAGTTCTAACCAACACTACCACGTTTGTGAGTCCATACGATGTCCCAGAACAAAACACTCACAGAAGATCTTAACATCATATCATTAAACGTCAAGGGCCTGAACCACCCGGTGAAACGCAGGAAAGTTTTCGATTACTTCGCAAAAACTAAAGGAGATATTATTCTTCTCCAAGAAACAAAATTATCTAGGGAGGACGTACGCTTCATCAAACATAATTGGATCTCTAATTCTGCCTGCTCGATGACGAAGGAAGACTGCTAATCACACACCTACAGAGGGGAGAGGACCTCATTCATGTGATCAACATTTATGGCCCTAATTCAGATGAGCCCCAATTTTGGGAAAAGGTCTCGGATGCAATTGAAGGTTTACCCCAAGATGATCTTCTTGTGGTGGGTGGGGACTTTAATATGCCACTAGACCCCCTCCTGGATAGACAATCAAAATGTAAATACCACCCGTCTCGATCACACGATATAATACATAGAATCTGAACCAGATTCAACCTGAAAGATACTTGGCGCCTCCAGCACCCAGATACAAGAGACTACACTTTTTATTCAGCCTCACATAACTCCTACTCCAGAATAGATTATATCCTAATATCCTCCACCTTTACCCACTTTATAGATCAAACAGACATAGCCCCTATTCTCATATCAGATCACTCATGTATACACACCAAACTTGCAGGCACTCACCCCACCTCACCCCCGAAGAGATGGCGCTTCAATGACGATATCCTGTCAGACCCTGTAAACAAATTGAAAATTGACAATGCAATTAAAGAATATATATATAGAGACGAATGATCTCCCAGAGATTCCCACTTCTACCTTCTGGGACGCTCTTAAAGCCACCATTAGGGGCGTCATTATTGGAATTAAAGCCCAGATCAACAAAAAATTAAATCTAGAACTAATAAATCTACAAAGCGAAATTAAAAACCTGGAAAAAACACACTCGGATAGGGTGGAAGATCAGGTAGTCCTTAACATGCTGACTAAAAAGAAATACGAATATAACACCATTGTAAGCAAAAGGGCTGGTGTTTGGATTAACAAATTTAAGGCGCTCAAACTCTGTGAAGGCAACAAGGCAGGGAAATTATTGGCCTCCTACCTCAAGCATAAACGGAGACAGTTCACCATTACCTCAATTAAAGATGCCAAGAACATTACCCAAACCAAACATAATGAAATTCTGGGTGCCTTCCAAACATTCTACAAGGACCTCTATAAAAACAAATTAACAATTAATTCAGATGCCTGCGAGCACTATTTGAAGTCACTAGACCTCCCAAAACTCTCAAATACAGATAAATTAAAGCTGGGCGCACCTATTTCAGAATTAGAAATATCATCGGCTATTAAGACACTTAAATCTAACAAAGCTCCGGGGCCAGACGGCTTCTCCGCCTCCTTTTATAAAGAATTCAACATTTCACTTCAACCGACCCTAAATAGGCTTTTCAACTCTATAGCCAATGAGGGGAGCATCACTAATTCAATGAGGGAAGCTAACATCATTGTCATCCCCAAGGAAGGCAAAGATTCGCACCTACCCAAGAACTATAGGCCAATCTCATTAATAAATGTAGATTGCAAGATATACGCCAAAATCTTAGCCAACAGATTAAATAAGCTTCTTCCCAACTTAATCAGCAGCTCACAGGTGGGATTTCTCAAACACCATATGTCTAATGACAATACTAGACTCCTATGTCACATCCTAGAGAAGGCCAAAATCGTTCCTGCCCCCCTAATCGCTATCACACTAGACGCGGAAAAGGCGTTCGATAGAGTATCATGGCAGTTCCTGAAACAATGTATGCAAGTCTTCAATCTAGGCGAGTCATTCACTAACATGGTTATGGCCTTATACTCTAACCCGACTGCCCGGATTGCCATTAATGGTTCCCTATCGGAGTCATTCCATCTAGAACAAGGAACTAGACAGGGCTGTCCCCTCTCACCGGCTCTCTTCCTTCTAGCACTAGAACCATTGATCCAAGATATTAAGCGTAATGAGGAAATTAACGGAGTTCTCTTTGGTGACACGCGAGTAAAATTAGCCGCATACGCGGATGACATCCTGATTGTCACAGAAAACCCGGAAGAATCCATTAAAGCCCTGATGGACACGATAGACGCCTACTCTAGACACTCAGGCTATAAACTTAATCGCGACAAATCTGAGGTCAAACCCCTTAATGTCCATGGTACGCGTGAACTGTTAGGCAACTCAGGCCTTACGTGGCAACCAAACCATATTAAATACCTGGGGATTGAATTCTGCACCACTACACTTGAGATACTCCAACATAACGAAACTAAAACACTGGAGAAGATCAAAACATTATTAGATGCTTGGTCACCCAGATTCATTACTTGGTGGGGTAGAATCGAGACCATAAAAATGATGATATCCCCCTTGGTGAACTATCTGATAACAATGTTGCCCCTCATCTTATCAGATGATTTTCATCACAAACTGAACATTGTACTCTCGAACTTCCTATGAAAAGGGAAGAAGGCAAGAATCAGCATGAAAACACTCAGGCTTCCCAAAAGGCTAGGTGGGGTTAATCTAGCTGATTTTAAACTTTACCAGTCGGCTTTCCTGGCAAAACAGGGTTCATATTGGCTGACACCTCTGGCAGGATACACCCCTGTATGGCTAGATATTGAGAAATCTCTCCTCCATAATATTGCTCCGGCAACCCTCCTCACCACAAATCTTAACCGAATTACATGTTCAAAAGCCATCTTCAAAAACACAAAATCGTCCCTCTTGAAAATAGATAAACTACTAGACATCAGCGTTAGGAAATCCAGCTTAGAATCTATTTGGAATAATCGTAAAATTTTATATAAAGGACGCACCTTGTATAATGATACATGGATTGGTAAAGGCATATACTTTCCCCACCAACTTTATGCGGGCGCACAACCTTTGACCTTTAAAGACCTGCCGACCAAATATCAACTTGAGCCAATAGAATTCTACAGCTTCTTGAAAATAAAAGCTGCCCTAGCTAAAGCAAACCTCTCAACCCTATCACCATCCCTTCCGCAATATTTTTCAAAACTAAACACCTTGGGCCACCAGGTCTCCAGAGTCTACAATTTGTTGGGCCCCCAACAGTCTACTCTTAATAAGAAGGTCACATCTTTTTGGGAGTCGAACTCCACCACCCCGATCTCAGACTCAGATTGGTCCTGGACATGGAACTCAGTAGTTAAAAATAAAATCAGTCCGGTATTGTCCCAAACAAAGTTCTGGCTCCTACACAAGGCATATTGGACACCAGCCCGACTACACAAACACAAACTTCGTGACGACGATACCTGCTGGAACTGCAATGATGCAGTAGGAGATCTAGAACACTTACTAATTCTTTGCCCATGTGTGACGTCCTATTGGGATAAGGTCCTTGAATTCATATCTAAACTCTTCCCCTTTGATACAAGCAGGGATCTCTCGACTCTGCTGTTCACTCCTCTTAGAGCAGACTCCTTGTGTGAAAACGATAAGGCACTCCTTGACCTACTCATCACAGCAGCAATTAAGATAATTCTTAATAATTGGAAAGACACTCGCAAAACATCCTTTAAATGCTGGCTAAATTGGGTCACTAATTTGCGAGGAGCTGATAATATAGCGCTCCACAACTCTCCGTGGAAGACCCTGGTTAGATACATGTGAAATATTTCACAAACTACCCTATGGTCTTACACAGTACCGAACGGTGACCCTCTATGAGCGACACATATACTCTGAACCCTAGAGGGGCAAGTATTAAGTTTTTCTAACCCCTACTCACGGCCTATGTCTCACATTGTGTGATATTATTGCTCTTTTCATTAGCTGAAAACTCTCGCAAACATTAGATATATACCGAACGTAATAGTCTTTCATGGTATATGTTTTTGCCTTAGATACATTTCAAGTGCCATCTATGTTATGTATGGTATCTGCTGACTTATTGCTGGACAGTCTACTCATCTATTTTTTGTCCATTTAGGTTATTTATTGTATTGTATTGTATTTTCTTTTGCTTATTGCATTGTTTTTTATGTATATGTATACTGTACTGTTTGAACAACCAATAAAAACTCATTGAACACAAAAAAAAAAAAAAAGAGCATATGATCCATATGTGGGCGAAACTAACTTTGCGAGGATAGGATTTGTGGCTTGGATAGAGTCTGAAGACGCGAGTCTTTAGCTGCTGCTGGAAAGACAGTAGAGAGGGCCTGACTCTTAGGTCGACGGGAATGAGTTCCATAGTAGAGTGGCTGCTCCTAAGAAGGATTTATGCTGAGCGCCGGTCATCTTGAAGCTTGGGCTTACCAGCAGATAGTTTTTTGCCTCAGACTTCTTTTGCCACCTAACAACCTGAGGAGATTGGAGAGGTAAGCTGAGATGCAAAGCTTTGTAGGTCAAGCATCCTAACTTGAACTTCATACTGGCCTCAATGGAAAGCCAGAGTAGCTTGATGGGAATCGGGGTGATGTGGTGACTTTTCTGTGGATCAAGGAAACCTAGCTGTGGAAAGCAGAGCTACTCTAAGTGGGTTTGGTGAAGAGTGCAGAAGGCCAACTAGTCTGGTGTTTCCAAAGTTCAGTTGTGACAGGATATGAGCATGTGCGACACTTGATTAGGAGTCAGAAACAATATGATTTTCCGGCGTGCTCTCAGGTAGAAGTTTGCCATTCAGACTTTTTATTCATGTGTAGGGTCTTAGAGTTGAGTACAGGTCAATCCCAAGAGATGTAGCGGTGGGTGAAAATGACGAGAAGAATTCAACCAGGTTCAATTTTTATGTTAGAAGAAAGGAGAAAAAGTTTTTTCTTTTGTGTGTTGCATCTGAGGAAAATTTCAACCATCAACGACTGTATTTTTAAGAGCACAGACTGGAGAGTGAGAATGCCTTGGTCAGTAGATGTTAGGAAGTCAATTAATGGTCATCGGCATACTGATGCACAGCCTTTTTTAAATGCTATATGGTTGGGGAGAACTTTACAAGTTGGTGACATGTTGGTGTGAACAAACTGAAAGAGTGTTCTAGCTGGATTCGAAGACTGCTCTAGTTGTGTTTGTAGAAAGTCATCTGTGCCGATCACCACTGATTGCCTGTCCTTTGTAAATTCAGTTTTGTGAGGAAAATTGGTGATCTCCAAGCAGCTTCTAAATTGTAAATTTCTATTGTTAGTTGAAAACCTGGTTAGACAGGGGTTTGTTATTCTGGTTTCAGTTTCAGTTGTGCAATAGTGTCTACCACTAGTGATATGAAGCTCTCCTAAGTTTTTATCATATAGTTTATATTGGCATTATGTAAGCAATGGTGACATTTCCAAGTAATGTGTTCTTCAATGCATTGGGTGCAAGGTTAGTGAAGGAGTGTTTCCACATTTTTAAAGATTGTGTTTTAGGTTTGGAGTTGTGTTGTAGGAGGGGGGATCTGAAAGTAAATTACGATAGTGATTGAACCAATCCACATCTATTGATGCACTATATATACAATTAATGATGGGTTGGCAATGATGAGGTCAAGGATGCAACCTTTGTTGTGAGTTGGTCAGGATGCGAGCTGCTGTGGATTGTGCAGTTATATCAGAGAGTTCACCTAATTGAATAATTTGCATTTCTCATTTCACCAATCAATATTGAAGTCACCCAGGGAGGTGCTGTTGGAAGATAATATTTGGCGGGAAGATATGTATTCAGCTATTTGTATTTTGATTTGAGCTTTAATTTGGGTGGATGACAGATATGGTGTGTAGGTGATAAGTGTATGTTGATGAAATATAGGTGGCAATCCTGAGGCTTTCAAATGAAGTGAAGGATGGTGTTGTGTCTTGTGAACATTTGACATTATCTCTGGGAATGAGTGCAGTTCCACCTACAAGTTTCATTTGTCTGTCCTTCCTAATTATGAAGTCGTTTTGGAGGTCTAGGGAGACAATGATGGACAGTGAATGGTAATTCAGCCAGGATACTGTTATGCATAATAGGTTCAAGTTGTTAGAGATGAGGAGGTCAGCCATGTCAGCGTGATAAGCATTAGCCGATCTAGCGATGTGCACCATGTGTGCCAGGACAGTGGTGCACCTGCTTTGCGGAGTAGAGAGTGAGGTACATAAGGTATGTGGATAAGATTGCTCATGATAACTCCCTTCCGTTTGTCTATATCAAGACATGAAAGGTGCCAAATGACTGGAATAGTGTATTGTCTCGAGAATAGACACATCTTGCCCGCATGTGATGATCAGGATCCGTTTGGATCAACGAGTGGGTTATTGATTTTACTGTCTGGCGATATACCTTCTCTTAGTCAGTCCAGAATGAGTGAGTCACAACAGGAAAAGGCACAGGCAAGAACAGGAGTCAACATTACAAGATGGCCACTGTGCATGTGTACGCATACCCTGTGGCCATCTTGTAATGTTTTTTCATAAAGCATGATAAAAACCATTACAAAATGGTCTCCCTCCATGCGCACAAATGCAAGTCGGCCATAAATAACACCATTCTAGCCAGTAATCTGGCAAGAATAATGTTTTTTGTTCTTCTTCATCGGTCTACTAGTCACTTGCACTCAAAAGTTATTTCTGAAAAAAAGCCCTATCCTTATGAGACTCGTGTTAAATATCACTGTCCCAGGACATACACCAATACACATAGTTTTCAGTTTAGACAAGGATCTAAAACTGCATGGTATATATTCATTTATTTATTTAGTTAGGTGTTTTCTTTAGTGCGTAAAAAAAACCGATTGATGACTTCACAGCACTGGACATGAAGAGTATGAAAATAGAGCGGGCAATACACGAAAAGACTGAAGACAGGAAAGAATAACTGGGGAGACATAAAGGGTACTCAAGGCTGTTTGGTGGTATTAATAGACTACATCATCAAATATTACATTGTTGTGCTAAACCCATAATATCTAATGAGCAAATAAGGATGAAGGAAAGAACAGGACAGTAGCAAGTAAGGAAAGAGAAGGAGAGCAAATACTGTTGCAAGTATCCTAGCAGAGACTTTCCACATAAACCACAGCACTAAATACATTCTACTTTACAAAGTTCCGCCTTCAATTGCTTCACTATATTTACTATCTTCTTCCAGCTCACCTAATGGATGACATTTCTCCACCAGAGCAGCTAGAGTTGATCCACCAGACAATAAATAAGAAATAAATCTACAGTCCCTCGCCGATGTTGGCTCATTCATCGAGGTGCCTAATAATAGCTGGAAGATGGCAGGAGCTCGCCTACAGTATAGACAGCACTGACCTTCAAACATACGCAAAACATCACACTGGACCACCTGACGATACTGAAGCTTTGATTTCCTCTCTATCAAAAATGCCAGAAAGATGTCTGATGTATTCAAACAATGTAGTCAAAGGGCAAGAAAAGCTAACAGCTGCAGACTGTTGATACATTTCTGACACAGAACAATCTACTTTTGTAAAATATGGGATATTGTTTTCCCATTAGAGTACCAATCTTTTTGCCAAGTAACATCAGAATGACTGACGGACATATATATCCAATGCAAAACACTGTAATTCAGTCAGTCAGTCAGTCAGAAATACTTTATTCGACAGCCAAGAGTCATAAAAGCATACAATATTATTAAAGGAAAATACACATTCCAGCCAAATACATAACAATAAAATGATCCCACATTTCAATCACAGTATTCATATCTAAAAGGTTCATAGTTAAAACCAATATCATATAAAGTGCACTGTGCTCAAGTAATAGACCAAAATCCTTGATTAATATCACATATAGAAAATGTACCATAATAATCGAGAAGGGGAAAACACAATTGGGCCAACAAACAACACAAAATTACTATTACGGGAGTAATCTGTTCCTATGTCTAATGGCCCCGATTAAGAAACTTGCAACCCCGAGGCAAACCATGGGTGATGCCAGCATTTGTAAATAGAGCAGAGCTGGCCGCACTTGGACAAACTGGCATTCTCTAAGTAAAGGGAGGATATGCTGCCTACGCAGGGACTCGTAATAGTTACAAAAAACATTAGGTGTAAGGTATCCTGTTCCGAGAAGTTATCACAGGGGCAGGGTTTTAACAGTTCAGATTTCGAGTATCCTCTCGGGAATGCCAGCAGCCAGGGGACCATATTTAAACGAAATCTCGTTAAAACAAAACGGTGGTATGGTTTATTAACATAAAACAAATATGGTTGCAGCTGCGGGCCTAGGCTCAGAGTGACATACCTTCTCACCGACGACTTGCCTAACTCTACCTCCTCCCTAAGGCATTTCCTCCTGTCCACAAACTGCCGTTTAAAATTTATAATCGCCGTCACTGTAATTCATATATGTAGGAAATACCACCCAGTCTAACTTAAAAATTCTGCTTCAGACAGGTCACAGCTTCTATTTCCAAGGGAAAGGCACAACATTAGATAGTTTGTGATGATACCTCAAATATCAGTAACCGGTTGACAAAAACTGTTGTCCTGATGCACAACCTTTTTGCACCCCTTTTTTCAACTTAAAGGCGTCCAAAAATATATTTATCTGCTAGATTAAATCCCAGACCCTATTCAAGAAATTATCTTCTGTGGACATTCACACCAGCAGAGGCAGATGGAATATAGCACCATGGAAAAGCAATCAGTACCAAAGCTTTTCTGTGCAAGGAGCAGAACAAGGGAGGATTAGGGTGGTAGTAATTTGGAAGGTAGAAGACAAGACCACAATGTTTTTATCTTCTGTTTGCTCACATACATTCCCAGTGTCAAAACTTTATCACTGCACTTCCCATGTAGATTTTCTCCACAATGTTGGAAACAGAGCACAAATTCTAATGAAATATCACTAAAAACTCCACTATTTCATGGAGTGTAAGGAGAAGAAATTTCTCCACCAGAAAGGTATACGGAAAAAAGGGTAAAAGTTGAATGCCAAAGTACATATCCTCAAGACGTCTGTGGATTGCCTGCACTGTAAACAATCTACAGGAGTACATTTAGTGTAGGAGAAGTTCTCATGGAAATGTACTACTTTAATAGACTTCTATGATTTATGTGTGTCCCAAAAAGTTGGAAAGTGGGAAAGCTATGCAAATAGGGTAAGTAAACATATGATTATATTTCTTGTTTTTTTTTAAAATATTTTGTGAATTGGCCAAGGGACTAAGCAGGTGTCTTGTTGCTTTCCCTGGTAGAATAAACCAGTTTAGGTAAACCTGTACCATCTTGCTTTGGAGCAATGGGAGGAAGCTCACAAGGGAGAGCATAAGGGAGGGGTCACTGGCCTAGGCAGTAGCAGCAGCGGCCGGTGCAGGTAAGGCCGGCGGGGCGGGGTGCTGCAGGGGGGGATGTCGACAGACAACGGAATAGGAGTTATTAATTTATTTGATTACCGCGCTTATCTGCACCGGCCGCTGCTGGTCACTAGTCCAAGAAAAAGGAGGCACCATGTTAACTGCAGGTTGAATAAGACTGATGGTGATATGAAACGTGGCTTTAGTTAGGAAATGCATAAAATAGGCCAGAAGTGAGGGAGTTTGCGACATTGTATAATGTTAGCGGTAGGTGGCGACTGCCATTCTACATGTATAGCGATTTTGGCATAAGACAACAGTTATAAGACTAGGCAAGTATGGCAAAAAATAATTCTGAGCCAAATCGTGATTCATAAAAATCCCTTTCCTTATGCATGAAAATCTATGAAAGCCGCAGCTCTCCGTGCATAAACCTAATCCTTACCTGGTGTCATTTGTGGAATAGTCATTAGTTTTCTGTTAGTCTTAAAGTGCAAACAAACGACCTTTTTGTTTACATGGAAAACATTTTTCCATTTAGAGACAGCTGTTATCCTTGAATCCCTACAACTAGGGGGTCTCTAAGGCAGTTTCACACCAATTTGCAGACTAATACAAGGACTTGTAAACACTAAATTGGGTATCTAACTGTGTGTAAAATCTCATTTGGAATGTTAGTTAACACACACGAAATTAAAACTTTGGTAGCTGACCACATTCTTAATAGTCACTCCCCTGCTACGCTCCTCTGCGAATGTCCATAATCCCTCCCCACGGGTAGATTTTCTGTGGTCATTGGTGGGATTTAGAATCGTAAAGTGCCTTTACCTAATTGTGCCATTAAGTAAAAGTCCATGCCAAAGAGTGCTTAATAGCTGAGTCCACCTACATCTTCATATTTTCTCATTGTACATTCTTGTAAAATGGAATTTTACAAAACTATTTGTTTCATCAAATCAAGTGTAAGGGGAAATTGTGTGTGTGTGCACGTTCAAGTACAGCATCACTTTCATGATAGGATTCTCATGAGGAAATGACCATGCAAAATCCCATGACGGAGTTCAGTTTTGACTTGTGTACTGCGTGCAAAAATCCTATTTTGGTTGTTTTCCACCCTAGCCACCGGGTGTACACAACACTGTCTCTTACACGGACAGACTGTGGGGATTTTCAGCGGTGCAAGGATAGGAGGTGAAATTTGTTTACTATCCAATAATTTGCCTTATTATTTTAGATTTCAACCCTCTGCAGATCACATATACAAAACATCATAATGTGCCAATGCAAGATCTCCACCACAGTGATGCTGAAACAAACTCAAGTACCTACTCCAAAAATAAACTCTTGGCAGAACTCCAAATAAATACTGTTATATGCCCTTTGATCTATTGCATGTTACACATTTGGGGCTCTTCCAAACTGTGTTGTTGGGGCTCCAGTTTATAGGACACCACGCAGGTACACACCCCAGGGTTATGCCCTGGTGTGAACTTCTGTGTATTCTTCTCCAGGTACACCCTGGGGTCAGAGGGGCAAGCGTCAGGAAGGCAACGTGGTAGTGGGATACCTACTCAATCTTACTTCCAACTTTCAAGCTAAGACATGCTTGAGATGATCTATGGGGTATCCTAGAGGTGTAACAAAGGGCACTGCGATCATTATCAGAGCACTGTAATGGTCACAGATCTCTTGAAGACAATGGAGCAGCAGGCTATGAACAATGGAATGCACCTGCTTCTTTTCTGTCAATCTTCCAATATCCTAATTCACAACCTATAACTCTCCCTCTCTACAGGCTACGTGGATTGCACAGGGGAGTGAGAGAGCCAGAGACTGTGGACAAGGGCACGCTGCGAGCCTTATCCCGGTCTCTTCTGCGGTTGCTCTCAGGGTCACTAGAGCCTCTGGAGGAGGGGAGAGGGGGAAATTCTGCTCACCTCGGCTCTGCCAAACAAGGAAAAACTGAATCTGGGGCTGAATACTGCCAACTTTCACAGCTCTTGCTGTATGTGCATCCCAGCAACTATCGGCACATACACACAGCAAGAGCGATGAAAGAAACTATAGCTTAGAAGGTGCAAGGAGTTGTAAACCCTCTGCGTTTTCCCGGAGACTGCTTCTTTTCCCCATATAAGATATTCTGCCATCATGAGGCAGAAACAAAAGAGCCTTTTTTGTACGGTCACCCCCACACTTTTTCCAACGCTGATGGTTAAGTCTCTGAAAGTGCACTGGAGCCTGCTAACAAGGCCCCAGGGTCACTGCTCTCTCCCTAAATATGATGTATGTGAATTGGTAACCCCAATTGGCAAGGACTTTAACCCACGTAGGAGTCCCTGGTAAGTGGTACCAGTGGTACCCAGAGCATGGGAGTTTAAGGGGTCACCAGGGCCTGAAGCACTGATTTGCCACCCTGAGTGACCCAAGTAAACAGATGACAGCAGTCCTGCCATTGCAGACTGCATGAGCAGTGCAAACTGCTCAAACTCGGCTTTGCCTTCACCATGAGTGGCAAGGTCACAGCACTATGTTTAATATAGGTCAGTCATCCCTAAGATAGGCCTCCTGAGCCCAGGACGGAGGGTGCATTATCTTAAAGGTGTGGATCCCTCACTGTCTAGTAGTACTTTATCCAAGAACTCCCTCCCCTTTTCTTTCTGGAGGTTGAGTCCCCCCTTGTGGTATCATCCAACCAGGGTGGGAAGAGGTTGCCTATGATAAAGCATGCCACATAGGTGGGTGAGGCTTCCTCTTCCAATAAGATTGGTATCTTGCTTGGGAATTTCCTAATGCCCAACTACGGTAGTTTTTCAAGGCAAAAATCACATGGGTTAAGCCCATTTTCAGCCACTGCACTTGTTTGTGTTTTTCTAGATTGCAGGTGCGATGTGCGCTGGCGTACCTCCTCCACCTCTCTAATTGTGTGTTTAGACATACCGACAACCGCACATGTATACAGCTACAAGGAAAAGCACTAAGAGACCAAGTAACTGGCAGATGTACTTTCTATAAAACCCCCTAAAATAATATGACTACACCGAATAGACCCATTGTTTCAGAGACCCAAACAAAATGATGCCACACTACTGGGGGGTCTGTTTAGTTAGAAAGTTCAGAACCAGTAGCAAAGGAATCCCCAGACTTTTGAGAGTGCTGGGAGGGCACACGAATGGCAGAAAGGTACTAAAAATGCTGAAATCCTAACATGACAAGCATGCTTTTAGTTGCAGACTCTCAGGTGGAGGTCCAAGATGTATCTCTTTAGTAAGGTGGCCACATCTGGCCTGGCAAAGTATTCTATCATCTGGTGTACAAAGCACAATGCGAGAGCCCTCCAATAAACCAGCATTATGGGCACCCAGCTTTGTTTGTTAGCTTTTACAGCTCTCATTCCTGTCGTCAGCAAGAGCATCATGGACCCTGTAGTTCTGTATATCGTCTACGGTAGCGGTAACCTGTGGTCAGGGGACCCCTTGGAGTCCGCAATACCTACTTAGGGGTCCCCAACTGCTTAGAAAATTAAATAATAACACATTAATAAAGGGCATAAAAATAAAGAAGCAAAATGTAAACATTTGAAAACGTTCTGTAAGGATTAAGTAATTTAAAACTGGTGGCTAAAAATTAAGCTTGTATTCTCAATTGATTTGCGGGAGGAGTGAAAGTGCATCAAACAGAATACTGTATGGACAATGGGTTGCCTCAGTTGAATTTAGAAAAGCTCCATCCTTACCATTAAAAATGTCTTTAACATATGTTAGTGTATTAAATAAAATATTTCATCCTTTGTGTATTTGTTTGATGAATGATTGTTTCTGAATTGTTTTGTAGTTCAAATCATCAAAATTGCTATGGCCAGGGTCCCCCGGCTTCCAGTAATGACAATGTAGGGGTTCCTGGATTCCAATAATGATTAAAGGGTAGTCCCTGGATTCCAATAATGATTCAAGTGGGGTCCCTGGGTTCCAGTAATGAATCCCTGGGGGTCCCCAAGTTCCAGTAATGATTAAGTGGGGCCCATAGAAGTCAAAAGGTTAAGATCCGCTGATCTGAGGTGTTGCTGGGCGAGTCCTACCCGAAGCAGGAAGTGCAGGTTTATATACTAAATTCAAGGAGACAGGGGAATTCTCGACCCCAGAGGGAGCGAGTAACGTGCAGGCAGAGTTACAAGGGCCTTATGTTTTCAAAGCAAGCGATGCAGCCCTTTCTGTGAAGTCTCTATTAGCCACTAAGGTTCATTGCAATGGTTGCCGAATCCCTCCCCCCCCCCCCTCAGTCCTGCCAAGTATCACGCATCAGACGTGGCATTTCAGTGTGGTGCTCCGCATCACCGCACTGAAATGCATTGTCACGCATATTTGCATGATATGATTGCTGGCACTGAAACCTGCAAACTTGTGTGTAGCAGCAGGCAGCCCGCCGTCTGTGGCTGTGCTCTCGCAGGCCTGGGACCCTCTGTGATACTTCGTAGGACTGCCAGCAGCTGAGAGATAAGGCCGCGCTGTCAGTACTACAATGTACTATACTTATTCAATGAGATTTCACGGGTGCCGTGCATACCTACGCAGCTCCGAGACAGACTGACATCAGGTGGCACTGCGAGGGGACATCACGTCCTGTCTCCTGCTAGACTGTGCGCCGTGGGGTCCAGGAGTATAAAGGCCAGCAGCGGCTCAGTCAGTGGTTTGCTTGCGGGTGACGCCGCGCATCAGAGGCATCGACATCGTGGTGATGATCGCGGGCGCAAAGTGCGGCCGGGCGGGGGGCGAGTCAGTGAGAAACATCTCCAGAATCACTTAATGTGATTTTAGCTCACTTGTTTGGTATTCCGCACTTTATCTGAATGTTTATTCTGTTTGGGAGGATGTCGGACAGAAGCGGCTGCCAGGTTTAAAAGACATTCGGCGGTAGTGAAAACCCAGCCTAGAAGTAAGTTTCAATTTAAATTGGGAGAGTGATTGCACCCCTCCACCCGGGCCATAGAGTTTCATTCCCACGGGCCCCACCTCTTCAGAAGCGGCACGGGTGCCCTGCCCCTGCCGAAGACTTGTGCACAGCAGCAGGCCAACTGTGACGTCAAATGTTCTGTCAGCGCAGACGGCTCTCCACTGATCACTCGATTGGCCTCGGTGCTTTTCAGGAGAGCGTTATTTCCGTTTATCCTTGCAATAGGACATGAGGCATCCGATTCTCTGACAAGCTCTATAATGAATTATATATGACAATCTCTGGCGGCCATAGCTAAGCGCTCTTTACCAGTTCGGAAGCACTTAACTTGATAAATAATAGGTGTGAGGCCTAAAGTTTCTTAAAAAAAAAAAAAACGGGTGGCCAGTTTACTCTGATTGTTGGGGTCAAGAAAAAGCGGGGGATGTTGGAGATGGGACCGTGGTGTTTGCCTTATGTGTGGGGTCCCGGGGGAGACCCTCCCCCCCTTTTCAGAAGCACAATGTGGTAATGGTATTAAGAGCAGGGGGCGCAGTGGGTGTGTGGAGGAGCACCGAGGGTGTGCCGGGATGGGGTTTGTTCACCATTGGGTGTGCCCCCTTTCACCCCCCTGAAGGGGGGATGCCGGGGCATTCGCTGCGCCATAAATGGGATTAGAGAGGGAGTAAATAGGAGGCTCCACTAAGTCATTAAAGGTCGAAGGCCGGCAGGGGTGTGAGGCTTCAGGTTTTTGTGCTGTGCGGGGTAGAGGCAATTCACAGTCCATGTGGCCTACTTGCACAAGGCATTTGCAGCCTTTTCGAATTATGTCATTGGCCTTGGGCACGGTTGTGCGCAATTGGGAAGTGGGGGGCACAGGGAGATGCCAGTGTGATCAGATAGGTGGTGAGCGCGGGACGAGAAAGGGAGAAAGGAGCACGAGAGCCAAGGCAGAAGACCGAGGGGATATGGATGTCCCTGTGCTAATTTGTTTGGCCAGATTTATAGCGGTCGAGCAGTCAGGAAAGTGATTAGGTAAAGCTTTTTATTTTCGGTTTGTCAGAGCAGAAGAAATTAAAGCAGAACACCTGCTCAAAATTTTGGTAGTGGAGAGTCTGCACCTCGGATACCTTCTGTACCCCAACAAACGATGATGTGCGCTTTCAATTGAGGACACCCAATCTTGAAAACAGTCCTCATCCGCCTCCTTATCTCCCCCGCACTCCCACAGCAGTCATGTTATTCTCTGTACCCCAGGTGATCAAGTGGCAGGCACACTGCGCCGGTTTTCGCAACAGATAATCTGACCCTACTACAATAACTGACTTTGCTGAAATTTACAGAAACGTCCTTTTGTTATTAGTGGCACGGCGCGCACTGTCAATGAGAGTGGTGCAGATCTGAGTCCTCGTTTTGGTTAATAGTACGATCAGCTTAGAAGGGCACTAGATGCTTCAGTTTCTGGTGCTTTCCAGCAGTTTTAACATCTTGTTAGAGTGTCATGTTGCTCAAATGGGTGTAATTGCTGATATTTATGTTTTCCCTGTCTTCATTGCTTGATTTTGCTCGCGAAAAAGTGTCACTCATAGTCGTTGGAATGTCACTCATAATTACACTGAAATTATGAAAATGTCACACTTGGCAATCTCAAACCTTGGCAGCTATGCCCCCTACTGTAAATGATGATTCAATCTGGGCTGATTAGTCACGCTGTTCAGTTAGTCGCTCGCCGGATTCTGAGAATCATCTAAATCGGGAAGAGCACGGAATGCTTTAATTTTACGTGAATCAAAGAACAAAGCAGACTGCTTCTGATTAACAGGAGCGCACGTGCAAGGGTTCCTTCCGCGCGCAGCCTTCTGTCGGGGCTAAGGCGCGCGCAGCTGCCAGAACTGCATGTCATGCCAAGAGCGGGCAAATGGGGCGGGGCGCTATTAACAGTACAGCAGGTTCGGTGCCACCCGGGTCCAGGGGTTTTAGGGACCCATTTAACCATCGTTTAATGTTTTTTTTCAACATAAACAGTTCATAATACGGTGTACAGTGAATGTGATTACGTAGTCCTCAAAATACCGTTCCATTAATTATAGACACCCTCCATCTAGACGGTTTTCTAATATAGGATAAATGACATCATTTAGAGTCGTCAACAAAACTCGCGCTGTGTTCAAAGCACCAGCATACCTGCGAAAACAGACTTTTAACCATCAATCTTGTACGTAATGGGTGAGGGGGTACTGCACCGCGCGACTAAGAAAGAGGAAATCAATACTAGCATATATTGGATGCACTGGGGAGCAAGAGTTATGACAATGCTAAATGGGAAATTGGCAAAAACCTAGACACCAAACAAAGGTAGCGCAGCTATCACCAGTGGAAACGTAATAAGCCTAGAAAGACTATTCTAAGGAAAGGTAAACAGGCCACATGGCCCAGGTGTGAAGGGAATTGTAATTGGGAATAGCTGCGACCTTCATGCTAGGAAATGACCCTTGAGAATGATAAATTGTTCCATTAGTCCTAGAAAAGGACAAAAGCGGTCCATCGTGGAATAGGTCATGGCTGAATTTTACTATCCAACTTGGGGATGGGGGGGGGGGGCATTTTCGTGCTTGGAATAAGGCCCTTGTTGAATGAAGAGCTCATCATTACATGTGGAGATTTTCTTAAAACAACCAAATGTCAAACAGTTTCAGCGCACCTTATGCTACTTGACACGGGTGTAAATGTGACCGTCGATCCCCGAGTGCGGTATCCTATGTTTGACTACATTGTTTATCTATGTGTTTGCACAGGACGCATCGTTGTACAGTGTTTCCATACCCCAGCACTGCCTCTATACCTAAAAACACCTGTGCATCACTCTAATATGGGCTGAGACTACGAAACACATGCGCATACCCAGGACAAGATGCTGCGATCCTCTGCATTGGCTGCGTAAGTCTTCTCCAGGAATTGCCACTATACCTGTTTCCAGAAATTTGTAGCACGGATATGGTGAAGTACTACCTTTCATTTTATTGTTCAGCACACTAGATATCTGTGTTACGCACACAAATTAAATTAAAAAATATATATATTCCTCGTGTCACAGAAATCATCAAAATCTACTGCCAAACTTAAGGCGCTAGTACTTATCCAGTAACAATACCAATAGGAAAGGAGCGTTTCTCCGTATTGCAATGTTATCAATCAATTATTCAATTTCTCAAAGAAAGTCCAGACCACAGGCCAATATTTCTATTCCAACAATAATGTTCCAAATTTATTAATGAAAGCACATAATATAATGTCATTGATTCAATTTCATCAAATCTTTTCAGCCAATTTCATCAAATCTTTTCAGCCTACGCGTTTCGTCCTAACCCGGACTTCACCAGGGCTTATTTCATATAAACAATTTCTTATTCAATCTTCACGATCTTCAATATTCAATGTCCTGTTGTTCTCACTATCTCATTCACGAATACTGATTTCTTGTTTCATATCAACAATTTTTTATTCAATCCTCACGATCTTCCATATTCAATATCCTGTTGTCCTCTCTTTCTCAATCACGAATGCTGAATTCGTCACGACATCGATAAGTCGCTCCCGTGAACAGCCGGTCCGATAAATCCCGCCATCCGGCGGATGTCGTGACGAATTCAGCTTTCATGGGAAAGATGGCACTTTTCAAAATCTACATTTGTGTACAAGGTGAAGTGATATGGTAGAGTCTAGCATTTCACTTTGTCTTTCTTGCTTCTAATGCAAGCTTTCTTTTATTTGGTGCCTAACAGTGCTGCTTCAATTAAGCCACCAATCGTCCACAATTGATACCATCTGCTGTACTTGCTTTGCTCCCACAAATCAAGATAAGGATGTCAACTTGATTTTTAGCTTCCAGTTTCAAATTCCTTCATTTTTACTGAGCGTTTTAAAACAAAATTTTCATTTTTGCTTTTGATGTGTATGTACCTTAATAATCCGCGAACATTATTTTATTTTATAAACAGTCACAGATTTCCTAAGTAAGCATTGACAGCAATTTGTAGTACAACAACTTGTAGTAGCCTCAAAGCATTATAAATAACCTATGCTTAATTTGTAAAACAATGAGTGATGGGTCCCAAAGTTTTGCTCTGAAGCCTACACTGGCGCTACAAAATATGGGGGATGCCAATCACTACTAAGCCTGAGTAGTCTTGATTCCAGTCAGGGCTCGAGTCGAGTGTAGACGCCGTCTACCCTGCTGCAAAGCTGACTGCTTTCAGGGGAGTGCCACATTCCTTTCCTGCTTCTCCCAGATTTACAGAAATATGCTGAACTCATTCCAGTGTAATTTTCTGACACCGGGACACTTTCAGAAACGTCTGCATGTGGTCTGCTTTTGTTCAGAGCACCAAGGTGCAGGCGGGAAAGGGGCCTATAAGATGCAAGCCGGGACCATAACACAGGCCGAAGTTAAGGGGCCATTAGGACTCTTTCTGTTGGAGTATCCTGGCTGGCAGCTATTGGGAGCCTCACACCTAGATGCAATGGAGGGGAAACAAAGGCACACAGCGTATCACTTCACAGGTACTTGAGAGAAACGCTTTTGACTTTGTTCAGTCCCTTTAAATAAGAGAGATATATGCATGCACTTTAAGAATATCAGATGTGTTGGCCGTCCCAGTATTTACACAAATAACAATTTAAATACCACTATTTTGTTTTATTTCTTTTATAGCACTTTAGCACTACAGTAGTGCTACAGCGCTATAAAAGAAATAAAACAAAATAGTGGTATTCAAATTGTTATTCATGTGTGTGTGATGTAAAGTGCTCTGACACCCTGCATTGGAATGAGTAGTCCCACTACTCATCCCAATGCAGGGTGTCAGAGCGCTTTACATCACACGTACAGATTAGACATTGACAATAAATCATATGTGTGTACATCAATATAAAGCATGTGTTAAATAAGACAGTGAGGGTTACAAGATGTGGGAACCACATGCTCACTGTGGTATATTAGGATTACATTTTATGAACGGCAAGTAACAAAAGGATCTGTTTTAAAAGCAGTAACCCACTTATCCATTTACATAAAATAAAAATCTGTCATCTGCGTGTTACATAATGTGCTTTGCAGGAGACATATTAACCATACTACGATTGAAAACTAGGACTAGGCAAAACACAGATCTCGCCAGCAAATACGCTATCCTCCAGAGTTATATTACCATTATTATTATTCACTGAGATTTAGCTGGCACACAAAGATCTCTGCAGCAGGTGCCTTAACCCCATAAGATATTTTAAAATACAGACATTGCAACCAATTAAGCAGAACAGATTTACTGCCACATTTGCCTCTTGTTGCCAATTTCTTTGTAGTAGGTTTAAAAAAAAAAATGTATAAGCTGAGGCCCAGATTTTGCATCTGGGTTGCATCAATATTTTGTCATAACCCCAATGCAAAATCTAATTTGTTAAAAATTGTAATGCACTCAAATGTACAAATGTACCCATGATAGACTTACTAAACATATGTGAGGTCTTAAGATCTCATGTCAATTCCTGTGAGGTCATGGGCTGTAATGCCACTTCCCGTGATACCACATGAGGACATGCGCCATGACGTAACTTTCTGTGATGCTACTTCCTTTGATGTCACACGCAGTGATGTCACTTCCTCTGATGTCACATGCAGTGATGTCACTTCCTGTGATGTCACGTGTGGTGCTGTCACAACCATTCTGCCTAACTTGGTGAGTCCCCCCGCCCACTTCTTTTTTTAGGACTTGAGCCCTGATTCCAGCTCATGCATATTTCATCCATCTCTAGGCACTCCCTGCCCCTTTAATTTTTTAATCCCTGCTTTCTGCCATTGTTACAGTGCGTCTCCATCTCTCTTGTCCTTTTTTGTATTTTTCTGTCTCTTGCTCTGGGTCAAAGTCTCATATGGGGAAAAAAGTGTCGGCTCTCCAAAAACGAGTGCCTGTAACCGATGGCACAAATTAAGTACGGTAAAGAGCCCTTTTCTGACCTTTTCTTGTCAAATTTCAGTTTTCACCAAGTGCTGGGAACTCTGAAAAGTGCTGAGTTTGAGGCTGCCCGCGGCACACACAGTGTGCCCACTTAGGAGGGCGGCCACCTTAGTGCACATTAGGCACAGCCCCGGTCTAGTGTCAGGACTCCCTGGGGGTCCCCACAATCCGGCGCAGGATCCAGGCGTAATTTCCGGCGCGTGGCAGATGGGGGCAAGGTACATATACCTGCCCCTTCCACCTAGTCTGCCTTTTGGGATCATCGCGCCATGCCGTGAGTATAAGGATGGACTGGTGGTTCATGGTATTTAAGGGGGATAATCCCCAGTAAAAGGTAGCACCGATTGGGTTGGCCACGGTGCAGTTGGCTCATCAGGCGGGCAGGGCAGCTTAGGTTAGTCACCGCTGCCTGCCCTTGGATCGCCCGTAAGTTAACCCACCACGTTGGCATAATTCTTGTATGAAATAAACCTGCAGCAAAATGTTTTCCCACAATCAAGTCTCATGTGGTTATTTATTGCTGTGCATGCTACTCTCCATGTTGGGGGGCACTAGGAGCCTTGTCAGTAAAACGGGTGTCACTGTTGTGGTGACGTAGAAGCCGCGCATGCGCCCTTCCTGGAGCCTTGTTTCCATCGGTCAATCATGGCTACCCTCGGATCTCTGGCTGCTGTTCTGGCTCCTGCCCAAAGAGGCTGTTATCGGAGACGTTCAGCCAGAGTGGGGATTATGAAGGTTTATTAGGGACTCTCTGAATGGGGTTCTGTGCTCCCAAGATATGAATATATCTAGAATATGTGGTCCCCCGCTCAATAGAATGCACTTGGACTAGCATGGCGGTCTCACAGAAAAAGATGTAAACATTAGCAGGGGTCGGATCGCCTGAACTAGCAGATATTAAACAAGGTCGCGCCAGCTGTCACTCTCCCGCCTTTATTCCCGACTGAACGAGAAAAGCTGCAGGGCACCTGCTGATAATTTCCGTTACACAATAACATACCTCAGTGGGTTAATGCCCTCACTGCTGATGTAGGTGAGTTACATACAGACCACAGATTCAGACCCAAGCAGGGTTACCCGAGTCCTTCATGCTTCTTAGATTTAAAAAAAAAAAAAAAAAACATAATTCACTTGGGTGAATGTCCGAGTGAGATGGGGAAAGACAGCATTCAGTTTATGGAGTGTGTAATGTATAAATTGTCAAACCCGAGATACATCGCTCACTCGCTTACACAGGGTTTGAATTGTTTTTTATAAGACTCTGGCTAGGTGCAGACCGCATTTAATAATTTAACGTTGAACAGATATTCTGCCCGCTTGACTACAAGTCCACAAACTAATTGGAGAGGCTAAATTTTAAAACCTGGTAGCTCCTCCTTGCGGTGTATTGCCACGGGGAAACTGGCACACCGACAGTGTCAGAGAGTGCCCAGGGGTCTGCCAGTGTCTATGGGAGGACATGTCCTCTCAGTGTCACACAACAGGTACATCTGAAACAAACATGGAAACCAAACGCGCATATTAAATGTTTTGAGCGCATAACCGAGCAAAGAAACATGTTCGGGCATTGTGAAAGCCAGCCTAGAAAACAGCCACTCCCAGTGGATGGGGAAAGCGCTATTTTTAGATATTAAAGTGTTTATGAACCTAAATCCGTGCAGATCAGAATTTCATTCAGTTTTCCTGCCGGTGATATTTCCGCAGGCGACCCTTGAAGGAAGGGCACACTCGGAGGGGGGCGGGACATCCGCCACAGGGCCCGGAAGGCTTCTCCTGCTCGGTGCCGCAGCTAAGAACCTATCACCAGGATGCCTGGAGACGCAACCCCTGGGAGGCCTGCAGGATTATTAAACAGCACAGATGGGCGCGGTGCCAGCGGGGTTTCCATTCTAATTCTGCATCATGTCAGTTAGTCAGCATGGCCCTGGATACTGGCAAGGACATTCAATGACGAGGGTGTACTAATCGGACCAGGGCGTCCATGCCATTCAAACACAATTATCTGAGCAGATGAAAAATAAAGCATCAGCTTAAAAGAACATCAAGCTAACACGGTAAACGCAGAATGCATGTACAGGGATTAAATAAAAAGGGCAAAGCAATCACATTTAAGCGAATGTAGACTTCAGCGCCTCGTCAGGGGTAGTAAGCGCTATATAAATCCAATTTACAGAGGTGCCGACTGACGAGGGTGCCCATATGACTCCATGTCAGGGGAGCACCCAGTATCCTGTCCTGGGTGTTAATCTACGAATACACTCTGATTTTACAACAATGATTTGTTAAGAGAAAGCACATAAGTGGCACACTATGTTCCATGGAGATAGGCCTATATGGTAACACCACACCTAGCCCCATGTCATCAGGAGTATTTTGTCCTGTCCGTGCTCTGTAGCCATCACCACTTTGCATGCTGGGACTTGTAGGCTTGAATAGATGGACATCTTCCAGTAGGATGGGGCGGCACTCAACAAACCTCCCCTCACTGTGGTAGGCATGGGGTCAAGTGGAGCCGAAGACTCCATAACGCGGGCATATGTTTCCCATCCTAACACTAAGATGTCTCCACGCACGCACCGGTCACACTAATTTGTGAAGAGTAACACTTTTTGTTTATCATGCCAGAAGGACCTCAAAATGGATTGTCTTTCAATGCAATATTGTACTGGCACCCTTATTGTGTCTCATGGGTTGCTGGGTACAGTGATGGTGTGGCCATTGTGCATCAACCAGCCCGTTTTGTGTTGATCTAGTCTAACCTGGCTGTCTGTGATGCAACCGATAAAATCAGTGCAGACAAGGAACATTCAACACTGGAGCACAACACTGAGACCTGCAGCGTGGACGTCAGGTTCTTGGACTCATGACCTGTCCTGCAACAAAGCTAGAAGTCGAACTTCAGCTGCCTGCCACCTTCACCAGTGTTAGAGTGACCAGACACCCAGGATTTCCCAGGACATTCCCGGTTTTCAGGGAACTGTCCCGGTGTCTCATCGATTTTGCTAATTTCAAATAAATGCCTTATAGTACAGTAGGTTAAAACAGCACTTCCAACCCGTTGCGCAGACTGCTTAGCTCTCAGCTTCAACCGCCGTTCTCTCCCTACGTGGCCCACATTGTAAATTCTAAATTTACGTCCCAATACATCACTTACATCACCCCTTTATAAATGAAACAAACAAAATATCTAAAGTTACATAAAACAAATAACAATATGTCCTACCATAACACTTGTCCTATAGCTTATTTTAACCATAACATCAAGTACAAATGAAATCCTCATTCCATTGGTTTGCAAATCCTTCTTTTACATCTTACATTTAGATTATTCAACTCAGCATTATCTTGTTGGACATTAGAGCTGCTTGTGTCTTCCATCTCCCAGGTTTCAACTCTCCTTGCTTTATCAAAAGCACCACCATTCCTTTCCACCATATTCTTCACATCCTCAACCTCATCCATCCAATCATAGTTATGTTTCTTGCTCATACTCTCCTTGCCTTTCACCATTTCCTTGCCCACATTCTTGCAATTCTTACAATCTGCTCAAATGCCACACTTTCCCATCACTGAGTAATGCAGAATTACTAAACAATCCCTTCACTTTCAGGGGTTCAGTAAATCTATTCTCGCCATTTTGCACTTCTTTCTTTTTTTACTTTGACTAAATCACCAATCCCTACTGGGACAAGCTTTACTCCCGGTTTGTCATGGTACTCCTTGTAAGCTTGTTTGGCAAGCATCAACTTTAAAAAAAAAACATTTTCAGGAGACCATTCTGCCCGCTTGGTCATTGATATCCACGATATGTCCTTACTTATAGGTTCCCGCCCTCTCATAAGAACAAAAGGACTCTTATCCGTACTCCGGTTGGGAGTAATTCTGTAAACCCATATATTTCAGAGTCACAGTTAAGCTTATTGCTGATTGCTATTTGTATAGAGCCCTTAATAACTATATTAAATACACTCCACAAGGCCATTACCGGCTGGATGATACAGGGATGTAGTCTTATGTGATATTCCATTTCTCTCCACAAAATTTTTAAACACTTCAGACACAAATTGTGGGCCATAATCTGAAATTACATATCGAGATAAACCTTCTTTTACAAATACCTTGTTTAAAAAATGTATTATACGTTCAGAATCTGATTTCTTGACTATGTCAATTTCAGGCCATTTTGAAAGCTGGTCCATGTATCTTTTTTTCTGCAATGTAATTCTCTATGGGGCCCATGGTGTCTATACCAATCTTCTCCCAGGGCATATTGGTACAGGATATGGGTAAAAACGGTGGACAAAAAGTTCTAAAAGTCTTATCTGAACTGTTACATTCTACACATTCTCTAACCAGTCTTTCAATTTCAAGATACAATCCTGGCCCCCAATACACACTTTTCATTCTATGTTTCGTTTTGAGATACCCAAATGTCCAAAGAGAACAATTGATGGACAGAATGCAGAACAATGTCATACATTCTCCCCAGTACAGAGATCTGGGCCTAAATCCATCGTTTTTTTGCTCACCATTCCAGTTTGGACCCAGCCATATGCAAATCAGTCTTGACCCTGCGCCCAATAGGAACAGTCCAGCCTGAAAAGTTTCAGCACTCCGTCCATTATCTCCTTGTGTTTGCTTTGTTCGCCCTAAGTTGGTGGGTCCCTTGCTCACTTTGCCACTGGATTCAAGCTAGCCTGGCTGATGAGGGCTGTTAGCCCAAAACCGGTCCCAGGATGCTTGATTCCGGTCCAGGGAAGACATGGCTTGGCAGTTCGGTCTGGACTGTTCCCATGAGGCACAGGGTCAAGACTGATTTGCATATAGCTGTGTCTGAACTGGGGTGGCAAAGTGAGCTAAAGAATGATGATGGATTCAACCCAGATCTGTGACTGGGGGTGAGTGTTTGAAAAGTTTCAGCACTCCGTCAATCATCTCCTTGTGTTTGCTTTGTATACCCAAATGTCCCCCATGACAAATTTTCACAATTCTTTTCCGTACCCCAGACAGACCTTACCACAGTACCGCTCTCCTCACTCAGTTCATTACGAACTTCCCAGTACACCTGCAAATCCTTGCTTACGTTCTTTTTCTCTGGCCAACCCTTATTGACATGCTTTAAGACTTGCTGCACATATTTATTTATCAATACTCATTTGTTTCTCCCCCTCATATGTTAATGCCCTCCATTCCTTCATCAAACACGCCTGCAACACACCCCTCAAACATAAATTGTTAACAATTATCAGGGGCTGGTAAAGGCATGCAGCTCAAAAAGTCAGCTATTCTGTTTTTAACGCCCGGAACGGACTGTACTTCATAATTAAATTCCAAAATTAATGGATATTCGTGCTATTCGAGGTGAAGCCCTTTGTAGCCCAATTGTGGGAAGAACCTTTGTCAAAGGTTTGTGATTAGTTTTGAGAATTAAATTGCAACTCCAAACATACTGCCTAAAATGAGTAAGACCCCACATTTCCTCTGCTAGTGAAAGAGCCTGTGAGGCAAAAGTTCTATCCATTTATTCTTATGTTCATCCGTTTGTGAAAGCACAGCCCCTATACCTTTTTGGCTTTGATCAGTGGTAACACAAATTTTATAGTTTGGATCAAACGTTTCCAAAATGGTCCATTGCATACATTTTTTTTAAGATTCTCAAACTCCTTTGACATTGTGCTGACCATTCAAATTTAACTCTATTTTTAAGCAAGTTCCTAGTACTTTATGGTTTTTCAGCAAAACCATGTGCAAATTTGGAGTAAAACTCCACTAAGCCTAGACAAGCTTTGACATCATTCTTGCTTACTGGTGGTGAAGCATTACACATTGCTTCAATCAACACTTCCTTGGGTTTCATACCCTTCCTACTGATGTTTTGACCCAAAAAAATTATGTATTCTTTTGGTAATTTGCACTTTTCAAACTCAACAGTAAGTCCCTTATCTCAATTTATTACCATATTCCTTATTAGATTCACCCATAATAAGGATATCATCCTGAAAAAACATTATCTACCCATTTGAATAGATTGCTCAGGAGTCTTTGGAACATGGCCACTGCTGAAGCCAGCCCAAAAGGAACTCTTACAAATTGGAAGCATCCAATAGGTGTGATAAAGGTAGTGAATTTCTTGCATTCAGAATGTAATTGCACCTGGTGATATGCAGATTTTAAGTCCAAAGTTGAAAAACAAGGTGCACCCTTAGTATATGCCAGCATTTAATTGATTCTTGGACACATAACCTGACCTTCCCGTTGGATTTTATGACCACTACTAAAGGCGAACCCCATTCAGTTGACTCCACTTTCTCTATAATGCCTTCCTGACCAGGTCTTTCCATTCCTGCATGACGTCCTCACAAATGGAGAAAGGAATATGTCTAACTTTGTGTCTACATGACATAGCTGATGATTTTACCTTAATTTTGTGACTAAAATCATTTAATAATCCTACCTTACCTGAGAATACACTTGGAAATTCCTCTAAAACTGCTGTGCCAATATCACTTTCTATTTGAACAGTAAGAACCGGTTCTACATTATTGGGATCCAGAATTATAAGATGTGTATTTATAAAGTGCAGGTTCACCCAAGGGTATCTTGGTGCTGAATATCAGATGTTTATTGTTACCCAACTCAATGGTACTCACTTTATCGACCTCAGAAGGATGAAAGGCTGAGTGGACCCGCCAGGATTTTAACCTGTGACCATGAGGTCAAACAAATCCCCTACAGTGGACGCATTAGTCCACTGAGCCACCAGATCCGGCTTTTTATCCCTTGTTCTCCCTGATCGTCCCATCCCAAAACAGATGGACCTTTTTCTGAAACATACAATGTGCATGTGGCTTTCCTTCCTTTAAATGTAAATTCCGAACTTTTAAAACCTAATAAATCACTGTTCTCATCCGTATATGTTTTGGCTTTCACATCCGGGTTTTCTAAAGTGTGTGCACTTCCAAACAATTCATCCCACACAATTTTGTTATTAATTGTAAATGGTGATCCTGAATCCGCTAGGACCTTTACACATACTCCATCAATTAATAAATCACACAGAAGCTTCTTCCTGACAGTATGTTCCACCCTGAACACATCATACTTAATACAGAACACACTATTCACATCAGAATCTTCTCCCTGAACATCAGAATCTGAGTTATCTTCCCCCTGAAAGAATTTCACTTTGCCATCCTTTTTCCTCTTACTCACTCTTGCATAGTGCCCTATTATACCACAATTGGAGCACATTTAATTACGTGCAGGACATTTCTTAAAATAAGCTAGGTGTTCCGCACTACCACACCTATAACATTTCCTAGTTTTTTCCTCAACCTTTTTTATGTCACTTCTACTGGTAGACGAGGTGCGCTGGCTATTACCATAAGTAGAACACGTACCACTCTTACCCTTTTTTGCAGCCTTCACTATATTAGCCAGTTAGCTTGAGCCTCCTCTACCACAGCTTTTGCACATCTACCCGTTAACTCCGCTTTTTTCATCAGTGCTAAAACCTCCATTAAAGGTCCTTCCCCATTTACCCATAATTTGTCCTGAATATTGGCAATACTGGTATGAATTATATTCACATCTCGTATCAACTCTTCTTGTAATGATCCAAATCTGCATGTTATGGCTAAATGTTTAAGCGCTGCAACATACTCATCCACATTCTCATTGTTCCCTTGTTTGCGTTGGAAGAATTTGTACCTGTTCACAGCTACACACATTACAGGTGAAAAATGTGCATCCAAATCTTCTAACGCCTGCTTAAAAACATCGTCATCCCCATCTAGCCTAACCTTCTTCTCAATCTAAATATACGTTTTTACCCCACCCGGACCTAAACAACGTAACCGCACTTTCGTCTTCTTTTCCAGCAGGAATTCTTCATCTTCAAATGTGGCAATGTAGTTGCAAAAATACCTTTCCAATCCTGCCATCTTATAGAAGGTTCTCCCTTCGCTGGTAAAATCCCTGAAGCGTTGACAAATTCGTTGAGCAGAACGCGTACATGTTTGTACTGTTTTGCTTGTCACACCCAAAAAATATCAAGTTTGAAAAAAATTGCTGCCACAGGTGAGCAAATATATTAAGGAGAAGAAGAAAAAAATTGAGCAAAAATCCGGCCAAAATGTACACACTATCTTTGCCCAAATCTTCCTCTCCACCCTTGAAACATTGAAAAGCTGTGTCACACCCACACTCCTGAGCCTCCAATGACTGCATGTCCCGCACACCAGTGCTCCTTCTGGGCCTACTCTCCCTGGCCTCCCTCAGTGGCTGCTGCTGGGCTTTGACTACTTCCGCTGGAGGGTCTGGCCTTCCTGTTGACACACGCTATAGACATCGGCCCATAGACAGACTAACAGTGTTTACTAGGATATGGTAATGGAGCATAAAGAAGAGTTGGAGAACCAACAAATACATTTGATGCATGTAAGCTCTCACAATATTGCACCCTTTCTAATTCTTTAACATAAAATTTTAGACCTCCAGCAGGTAACCTGTGCATGTATTCTGCCTGTTATAGAAGACTGTTGCACTGGGATTTGAAACATCTAATGTGCAAACAGGAGCACTATGTGTTTTCATTTTAATTCACCTTAGAGTGTGGGAGACGCTGATTGGATATAACATCCCAAGGGATCTGTTAAGGCTAATACAAGCACTACACACTTATAATTGGGTGCAGATAATTTTGGACTTAGAGGGGAGCCTATCTCAGAAAATCCAAATTGGAAATGGGCTGAGACAGGGGTGCGTATTGGCCCCCTACTCTTTTCCTTATTTATTGCAGATCTTCCTTCAGTCTTAGGCAATAAAAGGGGGCTAGCCCAAAGTTAGATGGGAAACATATTTCATGTTTATTATATGCGGATGATCTGGTAATAATAGATCAAACAGAGATCGGTCTGCAAAGAAAGATGAATAGGTTCAACGAATACTGCGGTCTTAAAAAGCTTGTAGTTAACATGGATAAAACAAAGATTTTAAGCTTTGGAAGAAGGAAAATAATGTTTAACTGGGTTTTGGGCTCCACGAAGTTGGAAAAGGTAGACGAATATAGGTACCTGTGGATGTGGTTTCAGAAAAGTCTGAACTGGCATACCCATCTCGATGCACTAAAACTGAGGACGTCAGCTTCGGTAAGCGGATTAAAAAAATGTAATGGAGTCTATGGTGAAAAATCGGATAGACCGGTTTTAAAAGCTTATACAGCCATGGTACCGCCACAATTCCTATATGGAGCAGAACTGCTATACCTGAGTGGTAAAAAGGGATGGGACGCCGAGGAGGGAAAAACCCTGAAAAACTTATTATCATTGCCTAACTCCTCAATGGTCCAGGCAGTGAGATTAGAAACAGGAACCACCTCATGGGGTATAACGGCTTGTATGGCCCTATTAAGATTCTGGCAGCGCCAAGGAACGGGAGAAAAATATAAAATTTCGCAATGGTGCAGAAATGAGGTATTGAAGAGCGAGCTAACGTGGGCAAAAGGGATAGGGGAAACTATTAGTAAAGCTTGTAGAATGATGAGGCTCAAGCTGTGCCCCCTGACTTTACAAATTGAGGTTGACAAGAGGGAACTTAGGGCCCTGGGGAAAGAAATCTCTCGAGCCCAGGAACAAGATTACCTCTTGGGGAAAAAATCTGTACGTTTTATGGCTACCTCGTGGCAAAATTAACAACACTACCCTTATATTGATAGATTACCCTGTCGTTGGTTAAGAAGAGAATTACTAAGGCTGAGAATTGGTGTTAACCCTTGCTATGCTAACAATGGGGTAAAAAGAGCAATGATTGATAGCAAGGGGAAATGTGTCTGTACCCTGGGAACAACGTGTGATATTTTACATATATTATTGGATTGTCAGAAGGTTTTAGATATACGGAAAGAGATCTTACGACCTATTTTTAAAAAGTTTGGTATTAACAATAGGGTACAAGCCGTAGATCTTTTAAGTGAAATGAGTAATTTAGATATAGCTTGCGCTATGGGGGAAGTTCATTCAAAAAGTTAGAGACCCTTAAATGTGAATAGAACTGAAATGCCTGTTTTACCATATGATATGGTGCACGTTCACGGATTGAACGAAGGTAATGATTTTAATTATATGAATTTTATGATGATGTTTTTAAAATTAAGAATTGTGATTTTAGGAGTTGTATTTATGAAGATTTTAAATGTTTAAGGACCATCTAGTCCAAATAAACTTTACTTTAAACTGAACTGAGTGTATTAGTGTCAACAGCTACACACAAAACGTTCCCCAGAACAACTGCCTCCAATTTAGAGGATGCAACAGCGAGTGTTGCTTATAGGTTTGAAAACAAAACATCTGTAAAACATCCCACACAACATCTCCTGGGCATCTACACGAATCACAAACTTCATAGATATGTCACCTAGCAGACATGTGACCAAATATACATGGGGACATCAGACTCAACAAGTCCAAGTGATAGTAGCATAGTCCAGAATAAATTTTAACAACAATAATCATTCATGAAATTAGTAGAATCCAAAAGCTTCCAACAATGCATCCCGGCGCTAAAGGAAGAAAGGGAACCAATGCGGAAACGAATCACTGACTGAAAAGCCAGGTCTTATGCTGGTTCTTAAACTGGCTTTCACTATCAATTAGCCAGAGACACCGGGGTAGCAAATTCCAGGTCTTGGTGGCCAGATAGGTAAATGATCAGCCTCCCTGGGTCTAAAAATTAAATTGCGGGCATTTTAGGAGTAAAGCATCCTCCGATCTCAAAGGACGACCTGACTAATAGTGACAAAGCCTCTTACAAGGATACAAGGGGGCAGTCTTATGGAAAGCACGAAAAGTGATGGCCAGAGCTTTAAAGGTAATACACTTTTTGATTGATAGCCAGTGAAGTTCTTTCAAATGTGAACTAACAGATTGACAAATGGGCAGCCCAGGTATCAACCTGAAAAAAAGAACAATTGATGGACAGAATGCAGAACAATGTCATACATTCACCCCAGTATAGAGATCTGGGCCTAAATCAATCGTTTTTATGCTCACCATGCCTTTCCAGTTTGGACCCAGCCATATGCAAATCAGTCTTGACCCTGCGCCCAATGGGAACAGTCCAGCCCGAACTGCCAGGCTAGGTCCTCCCTGGACTGGAAACAAGCATCCTAGGACCGGTCTCGGGGTTTCACCCCTCATCAGCCAGGATAGCTTGACTCCAGTGGCATGGCGAGCACGGGACCCACGTCTGGGCATACCCGTCCCACTCGGGGTGACAAATGCAAAAAGAACAATTGCTTGTTTCCGGTCTAGGGAAGACATGGCTTGGCAGTTCGAGCTGGACTGGGCCCATGAGGCACAGGGTCAAGACTGATTTGCATATAGCTGTGTCTGAACTGGGGTGGCTAAGTGAGCTAAAGTACGATGATGGATTCAACCCAGATCTGTGACTGGGGGTGAGTGTCTGAAAAGTTTCAGCGCTCCATCCATCATCTCCTTGTGTTTGCTTTGTTCACCCTAAGTTGGCAGGGTATGCCCAGACGTGGGTCCCTTGCTCACTTTGCCACTGGATTCAAGCTATTCTGGCTGATGAGGGCTGTTAGCCCGAAACCAGTCCCAGGATGCTTGTTTCCGGTCCAGGGAAGACATGGCTTGGCAGTTCGGGCTGGACTGTTCCCATGAGGCACAGGGTCAAGACTGATTTGCATATAGCTGTGTCTGAACTGGGGTGGCGAAGTGAGCTAAAGAACGATGATGGATTCAACCCAGATCTGTGACTGGGGGTGAGTGTCTGAAAAGTTTCAGCGCTCCGTCCATCATCTCCTTTTGTTTGCTTTGTTCGCCCTAAGGTATCAACCTGGCCATTGCACTTTGAACTGTTTGCAGACGGTTGAGAAGTTAAGAAGGCAAACCCATGTAGAGAGCATCTGCAGAGTCCAGTCTAGATGTAATTAATGCATATATAATATGTTGTCGTGCATCCACAGGAACAAAAAATTCCGGCAACGTCACAAGAGAAGTTGTAAGCATCCAAACCTCCCAGAGACCTTAACCTCAGCCATTTCTTACAGAGAGTAAAGAAGCAAGACCTGATCCGGTGCCAAGGGGCTGTGATTGGATAGAGGCCCATATGCATTAGCTTGAGCACAATCATGGTCAACAAGACATGGTACTCTGTTTCAGTATTCCTGGGATGCCACTGGGAAGGCGGGCCTGAGTTTTCAACATCAAAGCTTTTACAAATAAGTATGTAAACAGATTGCGTGGCGTTCAGAAGGCGCCCAATAGCCAAGAGGCAAACAATGAAGAGTAACTAGTGAGTATCACAAGCTCATACACTGAGAGGTTTGTGGATCAGAGTGGCAATAGGATGCTGGAGAACTTCACGGGTGTCAGTCAGTCTAGGTAAAAATCTCATTACTTGCTGATGCTTTCAGTTCTCTGTCTTTGGTGGATGGAAGTCCTCCAAGTACTTCTTACAAACTGGTGAAATTACACAAAGGGCTTCATCATCAGATTATAGCCCAATTACTAGAATAGAAATAATGCTTTAAATCCATAGAGCTCTGGAAAATTATATACATTAACATTGTATGTAGCACGGTTCCTGTTCTGCAAGAGGCAGAGCCTGCTATTAACATTTAATGGTGGTTGAGTGAACTGTGGCACTTGGTGTGAGTTGGAGCACAGAAGCACCAATTGCAACACAAATACTGAAAAGTTTAAAAACATGCAGTACACACCCTGGCACAGGTGCGATGAATGGATGAGGAGATCGTATCATTTGCTTTTATGCATCACGTAGCTTTCTTAGTAAAACCTTTCAACAGTACAAGTGACCCATAACCATGAAGACCACGATCACATGCATCTTACAAAATACAAGTGCCCAAAAGAGGTTCACTGTGGATTAAGAGTCCTAGGGAATTAACAATAGGTCCCAGATTTGTGTTGAAAGTCATGAACCCCTCCAGTCAATATTACATTGTTTTTTTAGGCATTGTAAAACTACACAAAATTTAGGATCTGACGTGTTGAGTGCAAATCTGCGCAGGTGCAACAACAATGGTACACCAACTTTTATATATGGAACAAACTGTATCACAAAACATCTTTCAGATTTTTTGATATAAGTGAGACTTAAATAGTTCTTTAGCATAATTCATTAAGCCTCTTAGTCCCTATAAATGTATTTTTTCAACATGTAACACTAAGGGGCATCTAAAAAAAAAAAAAAAAAAGTATGCCTATGACGTTTCTGCCTCGAATAATGCCTTAAAACACATCCTTCTTTAGGACACAGGGCATTAACAAAATCTACAACCCATAGCAAAGGATGTCGTCCAAGCTGTAGGGTCTTGAATTACTATTCCATCCTGGGGGTATAGTCTGCACATTGATTGTGTGTACGGGAAAGCAGTTCCAAGCCACTGGTCCCAGCAATTGGATAACATTGAATATGGGCCCCTCCATGTCTGGTTTTAGCCTTTGAATGCCTTCCTTCCACGGCAATAGGAGCCAATCAAGTAAAATACTCCGCTGTCAGCGGGGCTGAGGCAGCGACAGTCAGTCTGCCACAGTGCCATGCTGAACAAAAACAACATTTAATGGGAAGACAAATCTCCACAATGAACTGAGAAGGTGAAACTTGGCTGCTATATGATCCTGTCAGAACTATTATACATTGTGTTGTTTGTGGTGGCAGGTGCGCTAATTCACACTCGTCACTAGCGCCTTTCAAACTTTTCTGCTTTGAATCACTTCATTTGTTTGTGTATTTTTGATGTCGATATAAACAACGTGGCTATTAACTGGAGGGCTTCATGGAATAACATGTAGGATTCCAGATTAACTTCCTAGGACTCCTATGTATCAGCAAAGATCTTTGTAACAATCCACAATGTACACGGTACTGGGGCAGTTGAGTAGGCTGGTCTGGGCAGTGTGCTGATCAGTAACATGAAACGGGATCTGGGCAGACTGATAGTGAGACACAGGGGCAGGACAGTCCTTCATTGGTCGCGTACATGAATCCAAACAGCTCCATCAGGTCTCGGAGGAGACGGGATAACCCAGTAGTGTAGTACATGGGTCTTGATGAATCAACAGCGCGGGTCATGTCTCTGTTCCAACCAACATCGTGAAACAAGGGAATGACCAGGCTAGTAGTGGGATGCAGGGGTCCGGAGAAACTGATGCTTTGTTGATCAGGATTTGAAAGATCAATAGACTTATTAACAACATGGTAAAGGGGATTGTACTGATAAAGTGTGGTTCAGCGGTTTGGGCTGATCAACAGTGAGTTGCTAGAGCCTAACCAAATGAATAACTTGGTACAGGGGATATAACAGTTCAGCAACAATGTATAGGGGGCAGAAATAGATCAGTAGGGTGGCACAGGAAAGTTAACAGGACAACAGTGTGGTCCACGGTATCTCAAAAAAGGTACAGTGAACTCAAAAGACCAACAGACCATTGTGAGCTGGTGCACTGGGACGACAGAGCTCGGTCACACAAGTCCCTAGCTAGCAGTTACCCCTAAATTACATCCTCAGCACTGGTGCAATCAATGCACTGCACTCATGCACAGTTCAGTTCACCCAATATGCATGTGTGGATGATGAAAAATGCGCCCAGGTCCTCAAAAATGAGTGCCGGTGCTCACCACCGGCAAACATCAAGCACTGTGCGTCTCACATTTTCAAAAACAAGTGAATGTCACCCGAAGGTTGGAAAAAAACAGTTTCATTGCAAAACTAAGCAGAACGGAGGGTGGCTGTAAATGGACAGCATTGGTGCACTGTTTTCAGGGAATTAACATCGCCCCCCTATTGGCTGAGGGAGAAAGAAGCAGTGTCCAATGTTTTGTGAGCAGAGCTTTTGGCCTTCCATCATGGCTGTTAAGCAGTATAATCCTTGTGTGCTCTCAAAGGCCCATTCAACCTGGCCTCACAGGTGCCTTTAACCCCCTTTGGTGACATCAACTGTCTGCAAAGTGACCTGTCCGTCATTTATTCAATGGTCCAATCTAACCGGACACTCTCTACAGTGACCTTGGAAGCATGAAGAGATGTGATTATCATGTCATGACCTGAAATCATAACTTCTAGGCACCACAGAGCTCAGAAGTAAATGTTTAACTTCCTGCACTTCAAATAGTTGATTTACTTAATATTTACTTAAGCAGCTTTATAAACAGCTTACAAGTCGCCGCAAGGCCACTATGGAGCACTATGAGGGAAAGAAAACAAATGAATAACAAGGCAGAGAGAATAGGAAAAGCAAGTGGGGACTGATCGTGGAAAGGATAAACAACTTGCATAAGGAAAAAGGACAGTTCAATTTCATTAGGCTGGTAGTTCACAAAAAGGACACACGTAAGGATAGTGCGCTGAAAGTATACAATATAAAAGATTTTATGAGACAAACACATTGCTGACTGGTGACTAGACAGGATTCTGCCTCAGTGAAAACACAGCATTTTAGAGTTATAGGTTTGCAAATCCGCCAATCCTCATTAGTCATAATTATGATAGGGATGACATCACTTTCTCTTATGCACATTGTGTACGAGTCCATCAACCTAATTTGTCTTTAGCACATGTGCCCCACTGTAAATTGCATTAATAGTGTACTATTGTAAACCCAACTTGCGTCTTCACGTTCCAACACATACAATGTTTGTTGTCTTATCTCTGCATCTACAAGCATGTTGACTGATGGCTTATTACAAACCCAGACTCCCCACCTCTCTCCAACCCCAAAGAGAAGCAATAGATTCCTTCATTCACTCGCAGGCCTTTACTCAGCATCCTCAGAAGTCCTTTTGATAATGCGGTGTCCTTGTTCTTTCTTGTACAAAGATCTATTGCTTTGTCCCAAAGGATCGACTTACTCTCCTCTTGGCTGGAGGGCGATAAAACTCACTGTCCGAATTCACAGATTCTGAACACGGAGTGCTCGAATGGAAAAGTACAAGTCCCAGCGCCTCGTGTCAGAAATCAGAGACACCACCGTCCTGACCCAATTTCTAGCTCTTACAACAAAATGGCTTTCGGTAAGAGCCAGTGAAGCACAAACAACTCCCAGTCACAGAAACTGATCTCCCTGAGGATATCCTGAGAGGAAATTAATCTACTTGAGTTTCAGCAGGCTTGAGCCAGAAATAGATCATCCAGGGAGGAATACAAGACCTCGGATAATTGTTACACATCAACAGGGCTGAATTTAGTAGCGCATGAGCGCGCGCGTAGGGCTTTGGGGGGACGCGCTCACCTGCAAATAACAGACCTCTTGTGCCGCTGCTCTGCTAGAGACGGTTGAGTTACTCTTAGCAGGACGTTGAGGAAGGTCAGGAGAGGACAGGAAGAGGAAAAGATTGTATCCAATTGAGTGAAAAGTGGCGGGCAGAGTGGTAAGCCACAAAAGAGGTTCATGACATCCGCCTCTTTTGCTGCTGGAGGTGGTTGTGGAAAGCGTGTTAAAAGACATCCAAAGGTTCGGCATCTTTTGCTCCAGAAGGTGGAAGTGAGAAACAGCTTTAAGTGATGTGTGATAATTCTTCCAGTGGCTTTTTTTTCTCCACGAGACAGTGGGAGAGCTCAAGCACGCATGTCTGAAGTTCTTGCAGGGAGAGGGCCATTAAACGGATGCGGGTCCCTTTGTAGGAGGAGAACCTGTTTCGAAGTTTTAAATATGTCCCACGTGGAAGGAGAAAGCACAGCAGATCAGCATACAGTGGCATATAGTGGAATTCGCTCTGCTAGGTAGAGAGCAGCTTTGATTTTGAAATCTGGTGAATAATGAGCCCACAGACCTTTAATCTCCCTTCGGACTGGCCTGACATCCCAAAGAAGGAGCTCGGCCTCTTTTGGTTTAGAGGTGGTTGAGTGAGCGTCATTACATAGAGCAGTAGTTCTGCCTCTTATGCTGCTGGGACTGGAAGCGGGTGTGGGTAGGGAGCACTGAAGAGGTGTAGTCACTCTACCTACTTGTCTGCTGGTAGTGGGAGGAGCGTGAAAGATGCAGCAGCTCGGTTTCTTTTGCTCCTGTAATTTGGGTTGAAGTCTAATTTCTTTACTAATATTAGGGTCCTCTGGCTATTAGATATTTGACGAGTTTCAATGGAGTCTTGTCTCATTTTATCACACTCTTTTACCCCCAAGTCAAAATGCCCGGTTCTTCGCCCGAAGAGCATAGATCTCAATAAAGGGCATCTTCTGTTAGGTGCCTGACTCACCAGCAGGTGCAATGACAGATCCTCTCTGGAGAGGTGTTGGTTCCCAACAATACTCGTTATACGCCACTGCACCTGTGAGATCAGTTCTACGCTGCATCACTTCGTTAATAGTGGCTTGCTTTCTTCCTAACTTTGCCTGATCAAATGTGACCACACACGTGAAAACAGATGTCCTCTTGAATGCAGATCTTTTTTTGTTTCAGTTTGAGGCACTTTAGCGAACTATTTTTACTTTATCCCTTTACAATATAATGCATCCTCTCATGCACATTGTACCACAATGTACTGCACATTGCAATTGCAATCCTCATCCCTCCTCCTAACTGCAAAGATTTGAAGACCTCAAACCAAGACACAGTTAGTGCAGAGCGAAAACCATGTCATTACACAGAAGCCAAAAACTACTGGTTTTGTCATTGTTCATATTGTGCTGTTGCTGAGCTGAAGGCGCTCTTAGCCCGACGCTTGTGTCACAACGTCTACACAATGGCACGGATCCGGCTAATGATCACTTCTGGGGACAATGGATGTGTCAATCACTGGGGAGCAGTAATTACAGGACAGTGGATTCCTACTGTAAAACCTCTTCAGCACTCCGGATGCTTCAGTCCCCGTGGCTGTGTGACGACGCCTCCCTTACTCTAGGAACACGCTGCACTGTTACCCTCACGCCTCTCACTCCAAGCTGCTGCTAATTTTACGCTAGCACGTCACCCACTCGGCTTCTGTTGTGACACGAAGGTCTAGGCAAACGTACTCAACTGCAGTCACACTGATGGAACCAGGCCTACAACTCACACAGTGCCGCCATGTGGCACGCGGTTTCATGCTTCATCATGCAACCACAGGGTACGCAGCCACCCGGTGAGCTAGAAACTCTTATGCAGAGTAGGTTTTCAGCTCGGGTATCAACTCTGTACACAGCTATGTTCCAAATAAAACCTTCACGCCACACGGAAGGGGCGCCACACAAGATCCTTATAGCTGTGGGGGATGCTAGCAGTAGACACTCAGGCAGTGCAGGGGGTCAAATCCACACTCACCAAAGTCCTTCCTCCTCACCACGGCCACACCAGCTTCTCCTTGTACACTAACATAGTGAAAAATATTCTTAGTTTGGCATGTCTGTGGAACTCACTGTGGAAGATGTACATTTGCTCCCATTCAGGACCTGCAGTAGCAGTGATCTTGGACAGGACAGTGAACCAAGAAGCCATCAGACCATCAACCTCATATTTACGGCCCCTTGACTGTGAACAGTAGAAATACTGTAAACAATCTGTAATGATAAACGAAGTCTTCTGTCACACAGGGTCAAATACCACAGTAAAGATAACCCATTGCTAGCTGTTTTTTGCATAAACAAACACCTCAAGGTGCATTATCAAATACAACTCCATCTGATCAGGAAGAGATGTAGAAACTATTCAGTCTAATAAAAACATTGAATGCATTATTAAAAAAATCTATATCATATCCTCCCCACTCAAGGCCCCAAACTGTAGGTGTCCCAGGCCCCAACGTGTTGTTTGTTTTCTTAGTTGCCTCAATATTGTCAGACCAATAGCTGCTCTTCATCTGAGCACTCACACAAAATATGTGGTCACCGCTTAAGAAGGTCCAAGCGCCAATTCCTCAGCACAAAGCCGCTGTCAACAGGCAACATCTATAATGCAGACAGCCACGCACGCAGGCACGTTCAGCCATACCCCCATGAAGAAACAACTGCACTTCCACTAGATCTGGCTTATTAGTTAAAGTGTCTCTTCGGTCACTTAATACCTCACCCTATATACACTCGGTCAACCATCACTTCACCATTCATCCACACACTAAGTCCTTCTTCTATTCACCCACTCAACCAACCACAGTATAACACACATAGAAGGATAATTTTAAAGAATGCATGTAGAAAAATGGGAAAATGCTGCTGCCTTAATCTGGCAAATATAAACTTCCAATAAAAACAATAGCAGCAGTTGGCCGTCTTAGACTGTATATCACTGTTGGACCGATCAAAGAACGCTGAAGTGTTGCTTCATACATATGACAGCCTTCAATAATACACATGGACCAGTGCTTAAATTAAGCCAGTGATTTTCGGTGCTCGGCACCGGCACTTAATTGTCAACACTGGCACTTATGACAGTCTGCCACATGGTGGGGCTGTTTGCCTAATTCAGATATGAGCCCCCAACAGTTGTTTATTATTTCAACATATATTAAAAATGACTAATACCTATTGCCCAAGCAATTCCTATAGCTTTGGGGGCCTGCAATAGTCAAAATTGTCAGACGTGTAGGAGTTTGATGGTTAGTAGATGTGTTAGTGTTGTCATTGGCAGAACGGACAGAGTGCAAGCTGCAGTGGCCTCCTAACAAGTGCCCAGGCACTTATTAAATTTTGTTTGATTTATATATTTCTTTTTTTACAAATTAAGCACCGGAGTGGACAATACCTTTATAAGATGGTGACCTGATTTTGAAGGAGTTGCAGCGCAGAATGCTGTCTACTACAGATTAAATGAGTGGCAAATCGAGTTGCCCAATAAGAGAAGGAACAAAACGAGAGACGACTTATAAAGGAAGAACATGGAAAACTAAAGGACCGGCCCAACAACCTTGGCACTAAAGCACACACACTCTTTTCAGGCAGATGTGCCCATGTGATCAGGAAAATTGTTCTACTCACAGGGCAATAGAAGCAATGGCTCATGCTGGAGGTCCCACCGCCCATGTCAGTCAGTTAGTAATAAGGCCGTTTTGGGCAACAGCCACATAACACTAAGTTAAATTACAACAAAACAGATGTTCATAAAAAACAGAAATATTCAATTAATTAGAAAAATTATCATACCTCAATAAAACAATGTCTATTTGTCCAAGCAGCCAAAAGGTAATGTGCCACTGCAAAGCCACAGTTCTTGCGGTATCTGCTTTAACTATCTTCAATGCCCTCTTCGGGTTGCAAATTCTGAGATTTCTCACCAAGTGTTGGAGTCATTTGGACCTTGGACCAGCATACATTGGACTCAAGAACAACAAGCATTGGCATAGCCAATAGGTCTCGCCTTTGGGACCTTATAAGTATTTAGTTATGCAGCACAATATCCTTACTGCAACAACATTAACTGTTGCATGGCTAAACACTTATAAGGTCCCAAAGGCGAGACCTATTGGCTATGCCAATGCTTGTTCCTCTGGGGAAGGTGTTGTTTCAGCAGGCCTATGCAAGCACCCCACTCATCCACCAAGGCCTGGAAGACACTGGAGCCGAGGTGATAGGGGAAGGGGTCAGAAAAAGCACACAGCTGCAACTGCTCCAGAAATAGGAAGGAAACAACGGACATGAACTGGCAGCCGTGGGCGGGTAACGGAGGCCCTAAAAACACAAATCAGCCCACCCTAAGACCCCGCCCATCCTCGCTCAGTGCCCGCCTTCCCAGTGCGGCCCCGGTGGTGATGGGGGCGAGGGGAGTGCACGGTGTTGAATTCTGTGACTCTCAAGGGCAGGCTGTGTTTAAATCGATCCGTCCAGAGAAGCCAGTAGATGAAAGCGCCCTCGAGGCGCTAGACAACTCGAGCACCTGTAAGGTCAGTAGAGTGACTGACACACACGTGACGTGGTGGAACGTGCGGGGCAACCGCCGGTGAGAAACAAATCAATGGTGTAAGATGGATGTAAACTCCCCTCTGCACTGACCTCAGCAGTATGAACTGTAGATGCAGCACGTAGGGTCGCCCCTTTGCCATATTCTCTCCCCCTGCTGACGCACAAGAGCCCGGATGCAGCACACATGCAGCAGAGAAGAGTTCATTTCATAAGTTCCCCAGGAAGCCAACAGGCAACTGACCCTCTGTTCCAATCATAACAACTCCGAGGTGACGTCCCAGTGCTGACGCAGCAGCGTTCCATGCAGTGAGAAGACTTCGCCTCTTCTGTCCAGTGTTGTGGGCCCAGGAAGCAGGACAGGCTGAAGCAGCCTCACGACACTGGGGGCAGCTGGCAGCAGTGTGAGTGGACACACTCGGAATGAAATATGGGCACGACAACCTCCCGAAGCACCTCCTCTGGTCACTTACAAGAAGTGAGCCTTGTGCAACGGATGTCGCACAAACAATGCCCTTTACCAGACATGAGCTGGAGGAACAAACCATGCACCCTGGGGCCGATGAAGAAGCAAGTGTCTGAACATGCTATTATTTTATTATAAGAATGCTTCACCGGAGCAGATGTGTTTGGATGTTCACCCCATCCTTCTAAGACCGCGTGTCAGCAGAGCGTGTAAGACATACTTGCTGTTTGCTTAAGCCCGTGAGTAGCTTCATATCAATCATATTAAACACTGCGTGCAAAACTGGATTCAAGGAAAAACAAACAAGTTCAAATCGGCAAGGCTTTAGAGAGACAGAGAACAAGACTTACTCCTCGAAGTCCGCCTCGGTGAAGGGCACGTCCTCGATAAGCACCGCCGAAGAAAGTTCAGCGTGTTAGTGGATGGCGCCGGTCGCAAGTTTAAATAAACGGTTGCTGGGTTTGTCGATATATCAATCATATTAAACACTGCGTGCAAAACTGGATTCAAGGAAAAACAAACAAGTTCAAATCGGCAAGGCTTTAGAGAGACATAGAGAACAAGACTTACTCCTCGAAGTCCGCCTCGGTGAAGGGCACGTCTTTGATAAGCACCGCCGAAGAAAGTTCAGCGTGTTAGTGTATGGCGCCGGTCGCAAGTTTAAATAAACGGTTGCTGGGTTTGTCGATTGTGCCAAGTGTGCAAGCAGGAACGGCGTGAAGAGAAGTTGTGTGCGATGGAGCAACATGGGAGGAGGAGACATTGCAAGCCTGGGAGTGGTGCGCGCGCACGCGCTTCGGAGAGCAGTCTTCACTTTTTCAAGCACTGCACTCGTGCTTGTGGCGCGCCGCTGCGCGCTCCCGCAAGGTGTATGCCGCCACAAGCACGAGTGCAGTGCTTGAAAAAGTGAAGAACGACGGCTAAAGGCCCTCCTATGCAGCGCATGCGCGCTGCGTAGGCGAGACCTAAAAAGCGAGTCTCGTTCTCTACCCCCCAAATGGTGCAGTTATAGAAGTACCTGATCTGGTCTGATGAAGGACCAACTTTACAGTTAAAACATTCATTGGTAAAATGCCAACCATACGTTTGACATACAAAACCTTTGCTAATGCGGCCTCATCCTCATCCACGTATGGCTTAAGCTTAGGTATACTTTTCCGGATTAAGAAAACTTCCTTTAGAGACACTTGGGTGGTGTTTACAAGTGATTGTTCATGAAGCCATACCATGCCCATGGCTTTAACTATAGGTGGTAGACAACTAGTGAGAGATTCTGCCCCTCCCTGCCCCCCCCCTTCTGGAATCTGATGCAGATTACCATTGCAGGTATGTAGGCCATGCATTAAAGTTATCAAATCAACCTCACAGCCGGCACTCAAATAATGGTGGATACACAGCCAGTTGTTATATGGGAGATGGCCCGAACCTGGTCTTCTTCCTCTGAGATGGTTGGATAAAGTTGTTTTAAAATCACCGGCGAACACTATTATTTCTATTATTTTACTAGTATAGTGTTAATATTATAATATTATATATTGTAATATATAATTACTGTTATTATTCTTATTCTCTTATTGTCACTATTACTTCACTACTAAAGCTCTTTCTCTAAGTTGCCTATATTTCTGCAGCTCACATACTGGAGTCGAAGGCGCTAAGTGTGGGTGACTACTATATGCTTTGTATCTCTAATGTAAACATTAAAAATTATCAGTCGCTTTCCAATCTTAAAGGTTAGTAACCGCTGTTGGATATCTTGGTGGTCCCAGCTGGTTTCAGTACCTGCAGTTTAAATCAATGTGGACTCAGGTTGATAACCCCTATGACGTCAACCTCAAGGTCCTTTTACTGCCCGGATGCTAAATGCTGTATGCCCTCCATTGTGACCTGAGTTTATTGCCCACGCTTTCCTGCAAATGCAGATTTAATATTTGGCAACAAAATCAGACCACCGAGAACCGCACACTTATATCAGCAACGTTACAAATTTATAGTTTTAAGAAGTGGCAACACAGGCAAAATAAGAATGTGAGTGACACTTGAAGAGACCAATGGCTGAAGAAGGCTGACCCAAAGCCAATCTATGTATGCATATATATATATATATATACACGTGTATTTTTTTGTCTTTTTTTTTGCAAAGCTTTTGTTTACAAGATTCTGACAGACACTTAAACCTGTCAGGCCAGACCTGATGCACACCCAGCTAAATAATATGCAGACAATTACACACATACGCATTTATAACTGACAAAATAATATACAACCCCTATTAAGTGGGTCTAGCAAGGATTATCATACTACCAATATTTTACCCCCAGGATGTGTGTGGCGGGGGGGAGGGGGTAACCAACACCAAAGGCCGTGCACAATTCAGTAATCTGTGGGATCCATTTAACTAAATACTGGTCTACAAGGTTTAACACGGTGTAATAATCCACATTTAAAGGTCTATCACCTTATACCTATGGCATTTGGCATAACCTTACCCAATGAACCCATCAGGCATGCTGCCTTGATCACTGGCTTATCACCATGACCATCCAAGGCCTACTATAATGCACACTAAAATATACAAAAAAGTGATGGATGGAATGCTTCAATTCATCTCAGACACTGGTAATTACTCAGGCCACATCCCAATCCATCATTATTTTGCACACCATGTCACCTCAGTTTGGACCCAGCTACATGCAAATCAGTCTTGACCCTGCGCCAATTGGAACTGTCGAGGCTGAACTTCCAAGCCATATCCTCCCTGAACCAGAACACAAGCAATACAGGACCGGGGTCGATCTAGATAAGAGCTCATCAGCTGGCTACAGCTTGGTTCTAGTGACAAAGTCTGCACAGGACCCACGCCTGGGCATACTACTACCCATGTCACTTAGGGCTGTACATGAAACGTACCAAAATACCAACACAGTTTCTGACTCTCTTTCAACCAGAATTTATTTTCCTGGTTAAAACACAACTTGATGCCCATCCTTTGGCATTTTCCCTCTCCCTGTGAGAAAGCAGCAAGAAAAAAAAGCATTTCTGTAAACGTTTCAGTGCATGTAAAAGTCACAGGCTGCAGCCAAAGTTGAGAATCTTCTCACAGTTTAAAAAGCAAGGTTGGTAACTGAACAAAACAGACACCTGGGGCCGTATTACACAAAGTGCCCCAGGGCTCGACAGGCATGTGCATCTACTTTGCACACCCCCAGGGCACTTTGGTATTACAGAACTTCTGCAGATGCTTGTGCGGTCCTTCTGTAATACATACAGCTGGTGCACATGCAGCGACAATGCTATCTCGAGAGGGCATTTCCTCATTTGCATGGGGGCATGGTCCCATTGAAATCTGGGAACCTCTTTGCCTCTGCGCCAGCGCCATATTATGGATGTGGGCACAGAGGCAGAGAAGCAGTCAAAATTGTCAGTGCGCCCAATGAGGGCAGTCTACTGGAGGGGACAAAGTGGGTCTCATGGACCCACCCAGACATCCCCCTGCAGGCAGGTGCAATCACTGCCCCCGCCTGCAGGACCTCTGTCCCCCCCACTAAAGTGCAGGAGGGTGCCACCTGCGCAGTAAGGCACGAAGCTGCTGACTGAAGCAACAGCTCTGTATTTCACTGAATGCTCTGCACCCAGGGCAAGTCAGAGTTTACATCTGCCCTGAGGGCAGCGCATTAATTGTAATCGGGCACACTGTTCATGTTTGCACCTGGAGCACCTGTGCAAAGGTGTACCATGGCACACACATGAGCAGTGCACCCGATAAATAACACAGCCCCTCAATCAATCAATCGGGGGTTTGTAAAGCGCGGCTACGCACCCATGAGGGTCTCAAAGCGCTGGCTTTCAAACATCAAGTCCACAATTAAACCTGTATGGAGCGAAATGTGTGTGGTATTCCACTTTGCACAATCATAAGGGTTCTGGTGTTCTGTTTTTACCAGCTGGAAAACCCGGCCAGTAAATCACCTGGGAAAAGGGCTCAATTTCACTGCTCGGAGCAGTTGGTGAATGTGTAAAAGTGTAATGTGCCTCTTCAACAATCTGTGAGATTGGATGCGGAGCTTCTAGAGTGAAGTCGAGGTGTAGAGGGCACCGGCTCCTGGGAAGTAAGTTCGACGGTGCAGCTTTTTTTTTTACAGGTGCATGAAGGAAATTAATTAATAATCCTCTTATGGAGGCAAATAAAATGTACCAATTGCTCAGATAACTAACATCCTGTGTCCGCTTCCTCTTCGTCATGTCCCTAAACAGATTTCTTTTGCATGTCAAATGCAATGACAATGACAGTTGCAGCAAGTACAGATTTCCACATTTTAGCCTAAAATGCACTGTTCCCTTACTTGAATGCAAATGCTGACGTAATGACGTAAATGCTGATGTTAGGACTGACGTAATGGCTAATAACTAATTTGTCATTTTTGGAATCTGGAGGCCTGTCTGCTAATCCCTGCCATGCTACTCAGCCACAGTGTGTCAAACTGGGCAGTGTCAACTTAATTCACTGGTCCACCACTTATTCTCAAATTAAATGTAGGCTTATGAACAGGTTTAACTTCAACAGTAGAAGCTGAGTGGAATTTACATGGAAAGGCCTGTTTTTATGTATTTGATTAATTTCTTATCAATTACTTTTGGGATTTTGCCACAAAAATGTATTTTTGCCCTCTGAAGTCCCTTTGGCTGTGCAGAGCATCCTGAAAGAAGGATGCATAAATATAAGGGGTCTTATATTTGGGGGTTGTATACGGCCGCCCAGTGGCTCAACGGAAAATGATGGGGCCCGCCCCTACAGTATGTGAGGCAGGGCTTCTTAGCCTTCCATATCTCACAGATATTCATTGAAATTAGGCTGAATGAGGCCCCCTGAAGGGCTCGGACCCCTGAAAGGTTGGGGGCTCCCATGCGCAGCAGGGGTTGCAGGGGCTTGCGTTACGCCCCTGCTGCTGCTAAACAGCAATGGGACTGTGCTGCACTATGCCCTCAAGAATGATAACTGAGACAAAATTTAAGCCACAATTCTGTCAGTGACAATATGGTAGCCAGAGAACTATTCAACCTCCGCTTCAGCCACACCTCAAATTGTGATTCTATGTCATACTCTGATCTGATCTAAATTAGGCCAAATTTACAGCTGGATTTGGATATGGAAAATGTTTTAGCACACCCAGGCACCTTTGATATTTTTCTGTGTTCAATCAATTAATTTTACAACACAGATTCTTAAATAAATTGGTATTATTTTGCTGCAACAGCAAATCCTGTGTGCGTCTGCATGAAAAATGAGTCCTGCTTGCAAGAAACAGCCTCCTGTTCTCCAGTGGGGATGCTCCTTGTGTTCACAATGGCCAATCCAGCCTGAGTATGTTGGATGTCTTCGCTCAGCGAACGTGCACTTGGCCAGGTGTCAATGACGCAGCCACGGTTACAAACCAAACCCGCGTCTCCAAGGATCCTGTGCGAAGCAGAGGCATGCACGACATTCAACTTCCTCATCCCTCCTGCTGGGACGCGCGAACAGCTGTGCGCGTGAAGGGGAAGCCTTCATCACACTTGCTCATTCTTGTTGATTATGTGTACTCTATGCTTGCCACACATTAAGTGATGCATTTTCCACAGTGTCTAACAAACATGTTGTCCAACTGTGGCCAGCAATATAAAGAAGACTGAGCAGGCCGCTCACATTCACTAGGTGAAGGACAGAAACAGGAGACAAGCATATCCTTGACACTTCACCCCCCTCCCCCAAAAAATAACAGAAAATAGAATTGACCTTAAGGCAATGAACAGGTCATCAAAGTCATCTGAAGACTTCCAACCATATGCGCTGGAAGTAGAAGTGCATGGGGTACTGCAGCACCCCCAGAATAACCATGCTGGAGTTCCAAAGGTGAATAAGCAATAAAGATGCCTCTAATTGTTTTATCTTGTCACATTTGCTGTGCGTCCAAAGACAGAGGTCAAATGTCAGGCTATGTCTTCCAACAAATTACTTCTTATTCTTTTAACATGGAGGTTGGTCTTTACTTTTCTTTCTCGGACTGCAGTGTGAGAGGCTTTTGTAAAGTGAATTATGAGGCAATCTTGCTGGTGAGAAAGGAAAGGCTGCAAGATGTCAACACAACAACATTTTATTTCCACACATTATCTTTTGTGCTCTGTATAGTTTTAGAAGTAAAACCATGGCTGTACCAAACGAATGAACAATTCAATGAAAAATGTGCAGTCTGAAATGACAGGGTGCTACCACATCATGCTTTTGTAATATATTTGCAACAGTGTGCTACACAATTCACCACCAACTATATACTACACCCATACCCCATTTATTATCTTGCTGAATTGGCGTCGCTCATTTGATACACTCGTTCTGTGAATCTTGAATTTTTCACAGTCCTTAAGAGTAAAGTGATGTAACCAGTGCTTAATTTGAGCCGGTGCTTTCAGGTGCTCAGCACCGGCAACCTAATCCTCGGCACCGGTGCTTATAGCACTAGTTAAGGACACACTTATTTAGAAGGCACATGATTTTCCCCAGACTCACAGGATGTTGAGCCACGCTGAGACTCGAACCAGGTTCCCCAGCTCTGAAATCGGCAGCTCTACCAATTAGGCCAAGTCCTCTCTAGGTTAATAAGTGCCGGGGCTCTAGTCAGGAGGCAGTTTGCACCAGCACATTTCTCCTGATAGCGCTGCCTCCTGAGGAGAGCCCCGGCACTTTTTATTTTACAAATTAACCACTGGATGTAACATTAATGGCAGCACCCCCACTCTGAAAATTGTTCCAGCACCACTGCTTGCAACCCTCTTCCCATGATGCAATCGGGAAAGAAATTAAACCCAACACAGAAGGAAAGTGAACAACAAAATCATCCTAGAGCCGTGGTTCTTAACTTGTGGTTCGTGGATTCCGGGGAGGTGCTGCCAATTCAGGGGGACTACCAAAATGTATAAAATTAAATATTAGCAGATTAATAAACCATATGGAAATAATAAAGCAAAATGTAAAATATAAAACATTGCTATAAATGTGAAGGAATTTCAAATTAGAGGCTAAAAAATAATTTTGTATCCTTAGCTGGATTTGTGGGAGTAGCCCAAGTACAGCAAACAGATTATGTATGGACGATGAATCGCTTCAAATGACGCACCTACAAGAGAGTGTATGTATTAGTACCAAAAAAGATAAAGTGGTATCCTAGAGTCTAGCATATCTCTTTTAGAATTAAAAACACATTTAGAAATGCTTTGACCAGCTATTTAAATGTTGATTGTTTAAATATTTGGTTTATAATTTAAATTGAATAATTCTTAATTTGTGAATGTTCTTGCTGTATGCTTTTTTCAGTGTTTTGTATATTAATTTGAGGTTCACAGCATAGAAATTGCGTGGATCAGGGTCCCAGCTTCCACTCAGTGGTCGTCCTCGAAATGCAGTACTGATTCAGACGGGGGCCTCGGATTCCAGTAACGATTCAGGGACAGAAGTCAAAAGGTTAGGAACCACTGTCCTTGAGAGCTCTTTCAGTATATTCCCCTGACTGCATGCCTCAGCATTTTTCATCTTCCTTACAGCCATCTTCATACCGCAGGCGAACATCTGCGGTAACATGAAGGTGTCCTTGAAGTGCACTCCTCCAAGTGCTGATGAGAAGCTGCTTTACCAGAACTAGGACATATCAAACCCTGTTGAATCTTTGGTTACAACTGTTGGATTAACTATCAAAGCTAAGTCCCTACTGCTGGGACTTCTGGGGATCCCTCCCAAAGACTACGTAGAGTGGGACAGACCCAATAGACATCAGGCACCTTCTGCTCTGTAAACAAGTGCTGAAGCTCCCCTCGAAAGACACCCTTGACACCTTTAAGACATGGACAAAGTGGGCCCTGGCCCAGGGCCCCAGCCTTTCATGATGTCTTTGATAGAGCCAGCTCTGCTCTGAGAAGTGTCTTGCCTAGATGACCGGTTTTTAAACAGATTGTTTTAAATACTGTTCCTTTCATCTATTTTTAATGTGAGTGATATGACCATGCAACATCCATAAAAAAAAAAGCTTGCTTTAGATCAAAACAGGACTTCACGTATGAGAAATGGGAGGGGGTCGCAAAGAATATTTGCAATAATACTAGTGAGCTGCTGCTGCGTTAAAATATTGAAAAATGCATCACTATCCCTTCATTTTAGATGCAAACAGATTTAGAAATTGGATCAGTGGGCCTGCGCACTGGCCACAGAATGCATGAAAGAGCTGAAAATGGATCATGAATTCAAAGCAGTTCTGAACAGGGGGCCCCAAAATACCTTTGGCCCAGGGTCACCGAAAGCCTTAAGATGTCCCTGCTGACCAGCAAAACCAGGCCCACATCCACTGCAACGCGGCAGAGAAAAAAGGACTGCAGACTCGAGTCTGGTGCTGCTTCCATGTTAGTCTGTGATGCCCTCTTTCAACCTTTTCATCTTTGGTTTGTGATCACTAACCTTGCACTTGGTGATTAGTGCCTTTGTTATGATTCCTGTACCATGGTTAGGTTTTTGGTTAGACTATGTTTCCTTTCAAATATGTAACATTAAGTTTTGTTTTCTGGTTGTATTTCTTGATGGGATGTTTCTGTCAGTTTAACGTCATTAGTTAGGTGTTTCAGTTGTGTGACTCTGGATTTATTTTGTTTTCATGGGTAGTGTGCAAATGTGTGGGGTGATCTTCCAAGGGTATTGTTTGTTGTGTCATTTCACTGAGCTGGAAGGACAATGGAACTTAATGTTTTTGCTGTTCCTCTTCAGAAAATGCATCTGGAATTAGTCAAAAAAGTGACCAGGGCCTTTCGGTAAACAAGATAAACTTCCTCATACTTTACCCCAGATGAGCAAACAGAACATTGCGGGGAATTTGCCTGCAGGATCACGGACTTCATATGGTTCGAACAGCAGCACGAGTGCTGCATGCTACTGGGGGAAATCCAAGAGATGGTTGAAAAATTTACAAAATATCTGTGTGCCTGCAACAGCCAGGACACAAAACTATTATGCAACAATGTTGCAACATGTACAAACTGGTATAGATTTAGCAACTTCTTGTAAACCCATAAGTCACGCCAATAACACATTATTCTCCTGGGAACCCTTGATCCTTTGCTCCCAGACAAACACAAGTGTCACATCTCCCAATTTCGTGTGAGACACCTTCAAACCAGTCTGGTGCATGCTGAGATTAAGCCCACACCTACAGTGTCAAAAGTGTAACTTCAAGTCCCAGAATGCAGTGTGCAGATGACCATAAAGTCATGAGTAAAATATGACTTGAGGGATCCAGTATAAATGCGATGATTCCAGTATAAATGTGTTTGGGGTGGCCATGGGGCTGGAAGGCAGACACTGACATCTTAAGGGTGCTTGGAAGATCGTTCCATATTTGCTCCCTTATACTTTTCAGTACTTTGGGAAAGAATACATTTGAACCTGCTGAAGGCTTTATTTTTTGCCCTTTTGGAAAATTAGAATACATGAGGATTTCTTCCAAAGTACATAGTCAGAAGAAGCTGAGTGTGTTTTTCTCTTTATTTCCCATCATATGGACAACAGGTATTTAGGAAGCACATGACTTTCCTTCATCCCATAATAGATGTGTCCAGAGAGTCCTGTTGCATTTGTAGTTCAACGTCAAGAGTAGGGCCTCAGCAGATCACAGTGAATTATTCTATCCAGTGCTTAAGAAGATCAAGGGCCAAAGTGTTGGCTTACAAAGCAGAGCAGCTCCGTTAGGGTCATTCGAAGAGCCAATCTTGCACGTCTTCTGGTTTGGATCTTCAGCCCCAAACCACTTGGTTCAGAGCTCTTTGTGGTCAGCACTTCCCTCTGATCCGGATGGCCTTGCATTGCTAATCACTACATACATTCCTCAGTACTGTCGTACGGAATATCCTTTCTACTGGGTTTCTGTTATTTTTGTTAGCATGACTAATGTTAACATGCAGCTAAAATAATACGGCTCGCTCGCACACACTGGATGGCTAGCATCATCATTCAGAATATCAACTCTCTAGACACGAATCCCTGCACTTACGCACTTTAAAGAGTTAGGGACCTTCATGTTGGCATACAAATAGGCCTGGTTTTGTATGCAACATGTATGTATTACTAAGAAAGCTCTGCCAGGCACAACACTGGCAAACCCCTCTCTCAAACAGAACCAAGCGTGACCTACCATGGTCAGCCGTAAACGACCAGGCTCTGCCCTCTAATCAGCTTTACTCCCATATTCCTGACTATTTTGTGGGTAAAAAGGTGCGAATAGCCTTTGCTAAAGTAATCATCTTATTTGGGCCACTGTAGTTGGATTATGCACATAATATTCCATGTCTCAAAAGTCAAAATGCAAAACAAAAGAGCATCATCTGAATGTCATTAAATGTGCTTATTTAACAGTTACATACAGCGCTGTCGTACTCAAGATGGGAGATTGTCAAGGGCGGCTCCTGCATTATAGCGGAGGAGCGTCGCCCCACGGAAATTCCCCCAGAGATGAAAAATAAAATGGTAATGAAGTTAAATCATTACCGTTTTATTTTTCGTCACCCCATCCCGAACGGAGTGTCAGTATTGGGCAGGGAGGAGGATGGGCTGTCTTTGCACTTGTTTAAAGTGCGCATGTCTCTTTGGCCGGCCGTCTTGCAACAGGAAGCCACACATGGGCACTTTAAAACTCTCTAACCCAGCTGACTTAAGACTCTGTTAGAGCAGCGCCATGATTGGTTAAGAGAGTTAGCTGGGGCCCTGGAGTTACGAGGGAGCGAGGACGACGCAGCAGCAACCATGGTAAGTACATTTTCATTTTATTTACTTAATTGTTTTGATTTTGCCAAACCACCCACTTGCCCGCCTCTCCACTCGCCGAAGTTGGCAGCTGCCACTGGAGATAGTGCTCTGTGCAGAGTAACTACCATGGAGAGGATAATGCTCTTTGCAAATACATCGTGAAACAACAGTGAACATAGTAGAAGAAAACCAATGGAGGAGAACGAAAGAGGTTTAAGGAAGGGACATGGGAAGAGAGCTGGCTACTTTAAGTTTGCAGAAGATGAATAAAGAAGCACTGGTTCGAGTAAATGTGAGCAGTGGATTTCCAGAAGAATGGCCCGCTGGGAGTGCTGGGAGTGCTGGGAGTGCTGGGCGCGAGCACAGAAAAGCAATCGAACGAGGGTTTTCAGACTTTATTGCATTTTGTCTTACTCATAATTTCAAGAGTGAATGTTTCATATTTGTTTATTTCTCAAGATGAATAAAAAAATGTAATTAACTGAGTAAATTATGAGAGAACTGGAGTGCCTCTGGAACCCTCCATATCTGTGAGCAGCTTGTTTCAGAGCATGGGTGCACAGAAGGAAAAGGCTTGTTTTCAGGTTATGTTTGGTGCTAGCAAAGACCATTAACTTTTAATAAAAAAAATCGTATATACAATAAATACTTCAAGACCTTTAGTCTGCTTGCTTCATCCATTGACCTGCTGAACTGGTATTCACTTTTTCCTTTCTGCCCACACAGCATACAGCACAGGGCAGAGGGTCAGCCCAGTTCAGCCATTGGCTGATCTGACTGTGACGGCATTCTGTTCTTGCACACTATGCACCTCCGCCAAATAGGAAGTCCCCTTCAGTGTCAGGGGCTACTGGTGCTCAAAGAGAAGGTAAATCTGCTGAGGGCGCGAGGGGAAGTGGGGTGGGGTCAGGAGTGTGTCTGGGGCAGGGCAGGCCCTTCACTGACAGGGGGGGATGCTGTCTACCCGCTGTTGTGTTGGAGGGTTCTGGGCAGAGAAGGCAGGGCTATGTGTCTGTGCCCTTGGCTCCCACACAGAGAACCCTCAGTTTTACTGGGCGAGGATGCGCACCTGGTAAAAATGGCTTCGGTGTTTTCGGGCCTGATAATCCAGGGTCTAGAAACACTGGACAGCTTGATGGCGCGGTACCCTCCCTGGGGACCGCCCTACCACACTCCTGATGAGAGCCGGAAGAGGGAGCCATCCAAAGCGACCTGATGCCCAGCTGGCACCAGTGACATCACAGCCTCTGAAGTGGGACCAGTCTCTCCATCCCAATCTCGGACGCCAGCGTGAAGGACTAAAGCCAGTGCGCTATAACAGGCACACTTCTGCCCTTCCAGGCACTGGAACTGGACACACTGAAGGACATACAGCGCTGCGAAGCGGTCATGTTGGAGCTTTAAAAAACAACAAACCGAAGAAGTAATCCAACAGTGATCTAGCAGACACAAGCTGCTGAGAGGGGCTGCTCTGACCCGGGTTACCCACACTCCTGCTTTTACTCTGCGAGCGCTGCACGCGCAGATCTTCCTCTGCACAATGACGGCCGCGGATGCTCCTCCCAGAAACACAAAAATAGACGAGTACAAACTCCCAGCTGCGGGCTATGACTTCCCAGCTGGGGCGCAGGAAGGTGTGGAGTTCTCGTGCACTCACTCCCCTCTTCGCCTCTTTCTGCACCTCGGCATGAAGTCAGTCACTGGAAGAAATGTCACGCCCCGGGCAGAGCATGTTTAATGTAGGTTTACGCTGTGAATAGGCACAGAAAATAGCAAATAGAAAAGCGGATGTAGAATCTTGTGCTTAAACATATGGGACTGGGGTCAGAGGCCATAGGTTTAAATGCCAACTCCCGCTTAACATTATTGATTTATTGGTAGCTCTATCTACCGTCAAGCATACACCCAATTTATTACACAGCGTTTTACAATAGACCAGGTTACAAGAGCAATATTACATACACTGTTAATACATAGGATTTTTTTATAATCTGCCCCTGATGGAACTTGAGTGTTAAGAGTGTGTACAGCCGTACATTTTTCGTTCTGGCGCGTCAGCCCAGCTGTCTGAAAAATGCACTGTTACCCAATCTTTAAAGTACACATAGAGTGGGCTTTGGTTCCACCGAAAGAAATAATCTCTCACTTTACGCAATTGGTTGATTGGTGTATCATTCCGCTTTCCCAGAAAAGCATCAATTGAAGTGCATCAGGGACTATTTTAAATCTCAATCATCACAAAGATTGTGGCATTAAATTCAGTTATTTATCTTCAATAGGCATTCTACATAGAAACCAATCCCTTTTCACTTCTTTTTTTTCCAGCAGAGCCAATAGGGCTGGCTTCAATGTGATAAACAGCATTTGTGAATTCCTGTGTTTATAAGCTTTGGCACATTACAGACAAGCCTGCTGCCTTTGCCAATGTTTGTCTTGATTGACATGAATATAGGCTATGAAACAACCGGTTTGTTTAGTTGTGCATGGCTGCACTGCTCTTAGATGCCCTAGGTTCAGTCAAAAGGCAGTGACTTAGTTCACCATGAGTGCAGCAAATGCATGTGTAGAACTTGCTTCAAGTGCTGTCGCCTCTGCAGCAACTTGATGATGCAGCTGTCGTCAATGTGCACAGTATCAAGGTGGATATATGATTCATGCCTGAAGTACGCGGTGTCGACAACATTCATGGATAATATTGTGCGATATGTGCTGGCCCCAGGCATACACAAGGAAACCTACCTATGGCGATCAATACATGACATGGGAACTAGACCATATATTGCGGTCTGAATGCAGAACATGCCCATGCGTGTAAGGAGCAAGGCACCAGAACATGGTTTAGGAAGTGGCGTTTGTGGTTCCTGTTGAGCAGTGTTGGGGACAACTGGGTAGGACCTCTAGAGTCTGACCTGAACAGTGTACTAGGGCACAATATGGCACTGAGCAGTTACTGTCCCAGGACTCATAGGTGGCAGAAGAATTGATGCTTTGGTTCCGGAGAGCTGCGGAGAGACTGCGGGTCATGTAGCAGAAGCATGGATAAGAGGGACAGTGGTGAGGAACTTAAAAGCAAGGCAAAAGCATATAGCCAGCTTGGGTGGGATCCCAAGCACTGTCGGGCAGACTTTCAGCCTAATTAAAAATTCACCAAAACACAGTGTTTACATGCTTTGGAATTTGATTCGATCCTATTCTCTACTCGATTAGGTATGTCTGATCGAAGATCAGTAATGTTTTTATTCTGTACAATTTGCTTACTTTTGTGTAAGTTAGAAGAGTGCAAGACTGAGACGCGCGAGCGCGCGAAACAAGATGGCCGCCTCCCGGTGAGCTCCTCCGCGTTTTCGCCCGTTTTGCGTTAAAAACGACGAAATTACACAAAAATTAGTACTGCAATGAGGTCGCTGTGGATTTGAAGCCGGTACCTGCGTTGTGAGGTCGTTTTTGGGTGCTTCTGGACGGCGAAAGTGGTGTTTTCTCTCGTCAGGCTCCTGCTCCCAGTCTGCCTTCAGGTACTGCCAGGCTTGTCTGTCAGGGGGGCGGAGTAAGCACGTAAGAAAGGGCCTGGCTTGGGCCTAGCCACTCCCACAGACCATTTTAGCTGCTGTACCAGTTATTTGAAGGATTTGATCACCAAGAATACTATACCTTCCTACAAACATTGTATTTAATTGCAAATTGGATCCTTTTTACATCAAAATGGAAAATAAAAATTCTCTACATAATAAAAGGAGACAGCAGGTTTCACCTCCGCCAATTAAATCAAAAGTGGTAGCGTCATCTGAACCTTCCTTGTCTTTAATTTTAGAAGAAATTCAAGCACTTCGTGTTAATACAGATACCATTGCGTCAGAGATTAAAAATGTGTGCAAAGAAATGGCTTGCTTATCAATGAAAATTTCTGACAACTCAATTAAAATACAGGATAATAAGGTTAAAATAGACGCTTTTACCCCACTTATGGCGAAAATATCACCCATGTCTGCACTCCTTTTAGATATGGAAAACCGCAATAGACAATATAACCTACGCATTTTCAATCTACCAGAAGATGTTGAAGGGGCCAACTGCAGATTATATTTGGAAACTTTGATTCCTGGCCTTTTGAAAATCAGTTTTCCAGAAAAATTCGAAATTGATAAGGCTCACAGGATTCCTTCTCATCGCAACCCTCAACACACAAAACCTCGACAAATGATCTTTAAAGTTCCCCGTCATCACCATTTGGTTTTGATTAGGAAAGCAGCACGAGAAATTCCTTCGCTGATGGTCAATGGGAATAAAGTATTTATCCATCAAGATTTCGCCAAGGAGACTGTTTCTGTTCGCAAAGAATTCACTGCTCTTCGCCCTCAACTAAGAAGTCTTGGTTTCAAGTATGGTCTTTTTGATCCTTCAACAATGCATATTTGGAAAGATAACTTTTCGAAATCCTTTCAGCGTCCTCAAGAACTGAAACAATTTCTGGATCAACAATCACAGCATTTAATGGATACTCATGACTCTACTACTTGATTGTTTCCAGTTATGTATTTTCTGACAAATTACTGAGTTATTCTTCATCGGGCTCCAACGGTACCGGTCATGCTTGTTGAGCGTGTGTGCGTTTCATTCCTGATATTAATGTATTCTGTTTGTCGTTTTTTCCATGTTTTATTTTTTTCCTTTCATCTTCCCTGTTCTAGAGTGACTACTTTCTCACAATCTTTTTGTATTTTTCACTCTCCTCCTCTTCATCTTTTCTCTTTCTTTCTTTCATTATGGCTAATATACATAATATTAAAGTAGTTTCATTAAATGTTAAAGGTTTACGTCATCCAGTTAAGCGCACAAAGATTTTGGATTATCTAGGTAGTTGCAAGGCAGATATTTGTTTTATTCAGGAGACTCATATAGATGACAAAATCTTAGATTATATGAAGAAAAAGTGGGTCGATACTATTGTTTCATCTCCTGCTAATGGAAAAAAAAATGGGGTTGCTATCTTTTTTGCAAAAAAATTACACTGCCAAATTTTGAATAAAACTTCAGATGCTGATGGGAGATATATTATAGTTAAAATTAAAATACATGATTCAGTCATATTTTTACTTAATATTTACGGCCCTACGGCGGACCACCCTCTTTTTGGTCTAATCTTACTACTGAGGTTCTGAAATTGGGTACAGTTCCGTTAATTGTAGGAGGTGATTTTAATGTCATATCTGATCCTCTATTAGATAGATTATCTTGTACTAAATTTCACCCTCCTAAGGTTTTTCATGCTTTCAGATTATTTATTCAAACCACTAAGTTAGTTGATATTTGGCGCCTACATTTTCCTACAGAAAAAAGTTTTACATTTTTTCAAACCCACATAATTCTCATTCTAGGATTGATTATTTATTGGTCTCTAGACAATTAATTCAATCCGTGATTTCTCCTAACATTGGTAACATTGATATTTCAGATCATGCTTTAATTTCTTTTGTTTTGAATTTAAATTCATCTTTTATAAAACAATCCCGATGGCGAATGAATACTGATATTGTTCTTAAGGAACATAATAAACCAAAACTCTTAACTGCAATTCAAGATTATTTCCTACTTAATCCTGAAGGTTCCACTTCTATGGTTAATAGATGGGATGCTTTTAAAGCATACATTAGAGGTGTAACTATTTCCATTATGGCTCATGAAAATAAATCCTTCAATACTAATATTAAAAACATAGAAAAACAAATTGCGAAATTTGAGAGACTTTTCATTACGTCTAATGATCCTCAATATAGACTTAAACTGCAAAAGCTTCGGTATGAATTTAATTCAATCCTTAGCAGAAGAGCTGGCATTCAGATTTCTAACTCTAAAGCCAAATTTCGTTTTAATGCCAACAGATCTGGGAAACTTTTAGCTAATTATTTACGTATAAAAAAGGACAAAACTCAAATAAACTCTATTCATGGCCCTAGTGGCAAAATTGCTTTATCTCACAATGATATCGTTAATGAATTTTTGGATTTTTACTCTAATCTATATAACAAGCCTGATTTTCATGATGCCTCTTTAATTGATTTCTTTTTAACTACATGTGGTTTACCCAGCATTTCTCAATCAGATAAAATTGGGTTAGATTCTCCCATTACTACAGATGAAATTTTATCAGCCATAAAATCTCTTAAAAAAAATAAGTCTCCTGGTCCAGATGGTATTTCGGCTGAGTTTTATAAAGAATTTCAAGTACAACTTTTGCCCTTTTTATTTCAACTTTTTACCTCTTTTGGCTCTTCAGGAATTACTTCAGGCTCTTTTATTGAGGCTTTAATTGTCTTGCTTCCCAAACCAGATAAGGATCCCACTATTGTGTCAAATTACCGGCCTATATCTCTAATTAATCAAGATTGTAAATTATATGCTAAAATATTGGCTTCTAGATTAGCTCCTGTAATGCATTCTATTATACACCCAGACCAATCTGGCTTTATGAAAAATGGGTATTCTGCAAACAATACAAGAGCCTTGCTACATGTTATCGAACAAGCTCCCACTTTAACTTTACCTTCAGGAATTCTGGCCTTGGACGCTGAGAAAGCTTTTGATAAAATTCATTGGCAATTCTTATTTAATACCTTATTGTCATTTAATTTTGGTGAGACATTTATTCGCATGATTTCTGCTCTGTATTCTGCTCCTACTGCTCGTTTATTTATCAATGGCCAAATCTCGAGTCAATTTTCACTTTTTAGAGGTACAAGACAAGGTTGCCCTCTTTCCCCACTTTTATTCCTTATTGGTATTGAACCCTTTCTCAATGCTATAAGAAAATGTGATGATATTAAAGGAATTAATATTAAAGATGTTACTATTAAAGCCTTAGCTTATGCTGATGATGTACTCCTATTTATTAGTGACCCTATATCCTCATTCCCTTCCCTATTAGAGATTATCAAAAACTATTCCACAATCTCTGGATATAAATTAAATACTAACAAAACTGAATTTTTCCCCTTAAACATTTATTGTACCCCTGATATGATACCTATGACTGATATTATTTGGCAAAAGGATAAATTGAAATATCTTGGTATTTTATTCTCATCCTCTATAAAATCAACAATAACATTGAACTGTAACTTTATTTTAAATTATATCAAAGATAAATCGTCTAAATGGTCTTCATTACATCTTTCATGGTGGGGTAGAATGGATTCCATTAAAATGACAATTGCTCCTAAAATTTTCTACACCCTCGCCATGATTCCTACTCAATTTTCATTAAAGTTTTACAAAGATGTGGATAGAATTTTATCCAAATTTCTTTGGAACTGTAAACCGCTTCGTATCAGTTATAAAAAATTAAAAATGCCTAAATGTAATGCTGGGTTTGGATTACCTGACTTTTTTCTTTACCACAAAGCCTTTATTTTAAAACAAAGTTCCATATGGTTTAATCAGTCCTATTTAAACAATTCTCCTATTTGGCTTGATATTGAGAAATCATTGGTAAATCCATTTCCACTCCCCACTTTGTTAACTATGTCTAATAGGTCATCATTTTTTCATAAATCCGTTATCCTTAAGTCCACTAAAATGATTTTTAATGATATAGATTCAATTTTTCTATCCCCTATGTCTATTACTGAAGACCTGTCACTATGGTATAGCAATGTTATTAAATTGAATAGGAATGTTAGTTTCTGGTATTCATGGATTAATGCTGGTATTTCTTATCTTAAAGATATATATTCAAACAATGCTTTTATATCATTTGAGATTTTACGAACAAGATTTAATTTACCTCAATCTGATTTTTCTAAATATGAATATTTATGTAATTCCATTTTAGATTCTTTTCCTCAAGATATTCCTTCTAATGTTAAAGCTGATTTATCAATTTACATTCAAACTGTCTCTGCTTCATCACATGGTGTTTCTATTTTATATAAAAAATTATCTAATTCTTTAGGTAGCAACATTAATATGCTTTCAGTATTTTGGAATAATGAACTTTCACTTTCACTGTCCATTGATATATGGAAAGATATTTGGCTTAATAGTATTTCTGGTTGGTTACCTGTTTCGCTTTATCAAACTAACTCTTATATTTTATTTAATTGTTTATGGACTCCATTACGTCTTTTCCAAGCTAAACTTCTTCAATCTGCATCTTGTTGGCACTGTAAATCGCACCCTGGTACATTACAACATATGCTTTTTAAATGCCCTTTAATTTTAAAATTTTGGACTGATGTTTGGGATATTATAAAAAGATATTAAATATCCATGATGATGTTTCTTACAATATGTTAATTTGCAAATCTGCTCTTCTTTCACATAGTTTAAATGACTTAGAAGGTAAACTTTTTAATTTCCTAATATCAGCTGCTTTAAAATCCATTACATTTTGTTGGAAAGATGTCTCGTTATTATCAGTGCATGCTTGGTGGTCATGGGTTATTTTTACAAGAAGAGGAGCTCAATTGTCCTTAACTGGGCTCAATCATAATTCCAATTCTTTTCGGATACCTGTTGATGTATATGTATCTTCTTAAACGGTATATTTATAACTAATTTAGCTTTTTATTGATAATATAGTATATTTAATGATTTAATATTGTAGCTCTATTTATAGATAATGTAATGGCTTCATTATTGATCCCTTTCCCCCTTTCCTTTTTATGTTTTCCAAGAATACTTACTTTGTCTTACCTAAAGTAATTCAACTGATATTCCTGTTAATCTTCTTTATTATAACTAGGTATTTTCGCTTTAGAATATTGTTTTCTGTATTGTCTGTTACTTGTTTATTATGAAAATTCAATAAAATATTTTGAACTAAAAAAAAAAAAAAGAAGAGTGCAAGACTGAACAACGTGGCTGCTTACATCAAACCCAACACCAATCAAACCAATCATACCAATAGCAAATCGTGAATTTCGCACCTCTGTGTCTCAATTCTAGGCAAAAAGGTTCTTCTTTGCTGGTAATGAACTGAAGAAGGTAACAATATCAACTTTCGGTGAATACATTTCAGGATCGCTATGACCTAGAAAAATCACATCGGTAAAACTGAGGAACAAGCCGAGGGCAGGGGGGGGGGTAAAGGGGTCTGCAATGATTTGTGAACAAATATGGCCTCAAGGCATCATCCTAAGTAGAAAGGAAATTCAAGACAAACGTTGCAAGTATCTTCTTTCATGGAACAGAACATTGGGGGTGATCCAGAGAGCCAAGGAGACTGGCAAACCACAAAGGTCACGCTGGAGGAAGATATTACACCTTACCCAATCATTCCTGGGTGCATGTATACAGGAAGGCTGCTGCAAATTTCCTCTAGACCCGGCAGCCGGGAAGCACTATTTGAATTGCAGCCTCAAAACTTAAGTGTCACCCTAAACAATTTGACTGTATATAACTAGTCACTACAGCCCAAGAATCCAGAGCTCAGACAAAACCCAAGATGGAAGCAGACAAGGATGGAATTCTGGAGGATCTTGTTTCACAGTTGTAAAATCCCCTATCCGCAGCAGCAAGCCAACAAAAGGCAGAGGGTTGCTACACAAGGAAGTCAAACCACAACTGGAACAAAATGTGGCTTATTCTGGGTTCATTACATGGTCAGGAATATTCAATGGGTCACCAAACATGAGACCATAGTTGAAGATGTAAGGAGGACACTGAATACACGATCCTGGTAACACCCTCCTTTCTGCAGACAAGGTGCATACATGAGACAAGAATGCAAACAAAAAAAACAACGCGGATGGAAGATCAAAGAAGACCTTCAAGCTCTTGTTCCAAGGTGGCTGTCAGTCGTTCATTTATAAAAAAAATAAAATAAGTGATGGGGCTCTCATCAGGAGGCAGTTTCCACCAGCCATTTCTCCTGTTACCGCTGCCTAAACAAGAACCATGAAACCATACAAGTGGGGAGAGGATGTGGCTTAATGACTTCGGAGCTGGAGAACCAGGTTCGAGTCTCTGCATCGGCTCAACATCCTGTGATTTTGGACGAATCACTTAATCTCCCTGTGCCTGCCAAAAATGAATGTGTCCTTTACTGGTGCTCAAGCGCCGGTGTTGATGATTAAGTATCGATGCTAAGCACCAGAAACCACCGGCTCAAATTAACCACTGGTGGCTGTACGTCAGAATAGAAAGCACATAAATACTGTAATACAAAAATATCATAGAGCGGATATAGATTACCAAAATAGCGTGTAGTTAAGTATATATAGGTATATAGAGTGTTACTATGATGAACTCCACAGCTACATACCTCGAAGATACCTATATTGCTAATATATGTGGAGTTAAGAATAGTAAATCTGTTCTTCACTGTAGATACTTACTGAGTGGCGTCTTTAGAAGTACATTTTAGGGGGGCACACATTAGCCACAGATAAAATTAGAAGTGCCACCTACAATGTTGCAAATATGTGTGTTTTTCATTTGTATATTTCATATTGAATAAAATTGCATTCTTATTATGTTTTGATGAGCTTATATTGCTTGGAGATGAAGATGTGTTGCATGATGTAATTACGTGTCCTGTTTCTCCATTAGTTTTCTGTTATGTTCACTATTCTTTCATTTATTTCCATTTTTTCCTTACGTTGATCATATATAGGTCATCAATAAAGGTCCCTATAGATAAGGATGTTGACCGCACCGATTTCCACTGTTTAATTTGCCCACTATAGGGCAGCACTGTAGGAAGTCATCAGAGTATCTGGAGCTACAGTAATGTATTCTATACTGAGATAAAACATTAAGGTTAACATGTAATGCAATGTTTCTTATCACACAGATGAGACGTATTATATAATGTATTTGACCCCAATAGACAGCAATGTGATTGGATCTTACTTATCTGTTAGTATAACAATATACTCGATGTAATGAGATGCAATATTGTGGCTAAAATGTAAGGATTTTAAAAAAAAGTGAAGAGGTATGAAATAGTAATCATTCAGCTTTCTTTGATTACTCAATTGATTTTTTGTTAAATAAGATAAACCGGGTTTTGAAATGTAGATTGGGTAAGAACTACAAATTTCTGAACACAGCGCAATAGAAATGGTTAAAGCAGGTTGTGTGTGTTTGTTTGCAGCACCTATACAAGATATATAACCCGGAGTACCGCCTTCCATGGTAACAAATATACAACAGGAGTGGTGCCCCTAAGTATCTGGTACTGCACAAAAAAGCTGTATGTGTGTGTGTATATATATATATATATATATATATATATATATATATATATAATTATATATACACATATATATATTCATTCACAGAAAAAGCAAAGGTTACAGGGACGTTATAGTTAGGTTTACGTTTTACCCACACAAAACCATGAAATTCAGCAGTTATAGTTATACTTACACTTACACTTATCTGAAGAAACTAGAACTTGTGCCATTAAGTAACTTAAGGCAACGAGTCATAGCTTCTTAACATAAGTATAACTATAAGTATAAATATAACCACTGAAGCTCTATGGTTTTGTGTGGGTAAAACGTCAACCTAACTATAACGTCCCTGTAACCTTTGGTTTTTTTCAGTGAATTTCTATAGTTTTTTTTAACTTAATGTAATAGTGGGTGAGGTTTTTTTCCCCCAATTGGGGTATGGATCTGTGGGTACCGATGGATCCACGGAGGATCCACGTCCCTAGATATCTATACGTTTCTTTCTTTAATAACTCCCAAACTACTGAAGAGATTTACACAAAATTACAAAAAGGTCTCTTTCTAGACCAAGATCTACCTTTCTGCAAAATGTGGTGTGATTCCATTTAGCAGTTCAGGCTGTATTCGTGTCAACAAACTGCAAAATCCCCATAGACATTGCAAGGGGAAAAGGCGTTTTGGGACCCCCCCACCCCCTTTTTCTCATCCCCCCGAAACTTTCCAGTTAGCAGCCCAACTTACTTGCGTATTAGTTTTGAGAATTTAGTGAAGATTCGTTTAACAGCTCCAAAGTTGTTAGCAAAACAAAAAACGCTTCATCTATGGGAAAAGTTGGCCCTAATTATAACTACCTACTGACTATTGCCAGTAGGTAATATATATCTTTATGAACATTTCCTTAATGTCTAAATCTGGCTTTGTATTTATGTGTGTAGATATCTATCTATACACACACACCTATATGTGTGTGTATACATATATATGTATGTCTGCGTACACACACACACACACACACACACACACACACACAGTCAGATTTAGACATTTTAGGCAAAATAACACTTCTTTGCAGTAAAAGGCATCTGGACATTAATGTGTGTGGCAAGCTGCAGAGTCAGTTTAATTTACCGTGTTGAGTCCTGGCACATTCAACATCTGCAATAGTGGGGCCCAAGAGGAGGCAAGGGCAAACAGAGCTGTGGTACGGTCCTCATCTAGCCCCTCTCTTGAGACGCCAGTGTACTATCCTTCACAATATGTTGGCCCTTGATATTCTGCCTATGATGGTTTGGCAGTTCGGGCTGGACTGTTCCCATGAGGCACAGGGTCAATACTGATTTGCATATGGCCAGGTCTAAACTGGGGTGGCCTGGTGAGCAAAAGAATGATGGATTTAACCCAGATCTCTTGACTGGGGGTGAATGTTTTGATTTGTTCTGCATTCCGTCCATCAATTGTGTGTCTTTTGCATGATGGTTTTGTAGCACATGCTTTCAAATAGCTGTCCTTAGAGTCGTCAATGGTACTCGATGATACAAGGTCATACAAAGGTAATAATGCAGCATGCGAGCATCAGCAAACAGAAGACAATGATTGCTTTTGTCCTCAGTGACTAGATTAAATTAGTAACCAAGGCAGTGGCACTCTTCATTCAAATGGCACAGCAGATAAGGAACATGATGTGCGTGCAGGCTGTAGGTTATGCACACAGCACAGACATTGCCCTGAGAGAACATTAACTCATGTAGGGCTCCAGAATCACTACTAGCATGCATGGGCACAAGAAGTACCGCAATAGAGGTAAGCAGTGCAAGACTCTTGATATGTCTGCTGGACCTTGAGATGGTGGGAGCCTGCAAGGACATGCTGCAAGAGAAATGCTGAATCACCTGTTCTCCATTTCCAACTTTTAATTTAACCATCAAATTTCCATCCCCATCAGTTTGTTCGTAAATGAAATTGTGTAAATTTGTTTCAATAAATCTCAGCACTTAATTCACCAAAATGCATTTCTGGTAATTAATTTGCGTAAATGTGTCCTTTTTTCCCATTTGCTCGGCCAAACACACAAGGGTCGATTATCAAGGCCATTGAGACAGGATACTCAAATAGATGACAAGTGAGGCATGCTTATTCCAACAGCGCCATCAGAAGATGTTACTAGTAAATGACCAGCAAAGTGCCTGATTGCGATTAATACACAGAAAACTTTTATATTCTTAATTCACTGGGTATCAATTATACCTCCTGGATAGGGCTATGCTTATATTATTTCAGTCATACCCCCCATATGTGTATATTTATTTGGATAAAACATTCAACCACAGGCATGTCCCAATAGTCCTAAGAATTAAGGATGATACTGGCACACTAGTCATAAAAAATATGAGAAAATGTGAAAAAATGTGAGGTGGGTCAGAAAGTGCCTCACGTAAGCAACCACCACAGAGCTGCTGGTAGGTAATCACTAGTGGGCTCACTTTATCATCATCGGCACTTTCATGACAAAAAAATATAAAAAGTGACCTAACTCAAATACATGTGAAAAACGAGAAAGGTGTAGAAAATAATGGTGCTAACTACCATCTCTCCCCCGTAATGTGTAACAAAGATTCGCCTGAACTCCCCATTAAAATAGGTTGTGAACACCTATCATATGTCTTTAATATTTGTCTAGTGTTCACACCTAGTTAAAACAACGGCATGTTTAGACCATTTTCAGTTGAACGGCTGACATGTTTCATTGCCTTACGGGTTTACGGCAATTTTATCAGGGCACGGGGACACATCTCCACCTCAATAATACTGGACCTGCAGTGGTTGATAAAAACAGGGAGAAGGAAAGGTAATGCCAAAAATAAATATTTTGAAAAACAGCATATCACGGTTCCAGTTAGGTCCCCCACGTGTTGACAATCCTCGCAACTCGTGTCATATTAAAAGAAAAGCCATAGATACCGATTGGCTGCCAAGTGGACGCACCAGCAACTCACCAGGAAGGGCAATCCCCTCGTGTAACTTTAAACGGCAGGGAAACACCTGCACCTGTGAGTAAATATGGGCACATCAATGTTTGACCATATTAATCAGGTTGAATTTTTAAAAAATGAGCATAAAGACTACGCATTCAGCCTTTCCAATCAAGGATTGCGGAGTCCCCTGATTCCGCACCCACTTGAAACATCCATCTAACAGTCTCCACTCAGGCATCATCACCGGCTTTTTAGCACGTTTTTGCCGCGACGTACACTTCTGCATGGCCATCGCGCTTTATCACATTTTTACCAAGATAGTTACGTGATCTAAAAACCATCATAAAGGAAGCCTAAGCGGACACGCACACCCACTCGCTCATCCGTGCTTAAAACTCACCGCCGGGACCGGGCATACACGCTTCGCTGCTCTCGTCAATGAGAGTCATCTCTCTAATGGCTCAAATACTCTTCAGTCTTACAAGACCCGGAAGAACATCCAAGATCACATCTGGGAGAAGTCTGCACCAGCGCTTTACACAGTAACTCTCTGGCACCCCTTCTAGATTTTCATAGGCACCATCTTGGAATGGTATGCGGTGGGCAGAATTCGACACCACTTCAAACTTGAGATCATTAGAAGAGCCAAAATATATAAAGCATGCACCTGTCATACTCTACTTTACAATATTCTTGATCAAAGTAAACATATCTGGCAACCCTCTAATTTTTCATAGGCGCCATCTTAGAATGATGCACTTTGGACAGAATTCACCACGGAATCATTAGTGGGGGCCAAAATATATAAAACATATGAAAAACATATAAACCACATGCGCCTGTCATACTCTACTTTGCAGTGTCCTTAATCAAAGTAGACATAAAAGCAGTGTGGTGGCATCTTTATAACTTTGAACAGTATATCCAGAAAAACCACATACACACTGGAGCTTAACCAAGTATAGAACAAAAATAGTACTTGGTGTATCTACAACATTTCATGATGATTTCTATCTTTCTATTTGTGCTTTTTGTACTATTCCTTTGCACATCAGTGTTTCTACTTAATCTGTACATATCTAACTGGAAATATAGTCTCCATGCATACATTCACCTAAAAATGTGATGCCTCTTCCTATTCAAGGACTGTAAATTGAGTATGAACCAAGGTTCTATGTATTCTATACCTAGTGTTGCTGACCAGTGTATCCACGACTGCCATCTCAACAATCATCCTACATTGGTCCACCAAAAAGCCAGAAAACAGGGGGAAGTTCTAAGTTTATAAACTCATGCCATTGAAAACCTACTTGTCCAGAAAGAGGCTCACTGGATTTTTTCAGAGAAGGCAGATCAGGATGGCCTGAATGATTCTATTGAGTGGCATAGAGTGGGCAGGTGATGCTGTCTATCTATTATTTATAGAGTCCTGTATCCACCATATAGTGAGCTGTCCATCGAGGGGTTTAAAAAGTTTAAAACGTTTTAAATTTTTTTTTTTTTTAGTTTATAAACTTTAAACTTCCCCCTGTTTTTCTGGCTTTTTGGTGGACCATTGTAGGATGATTGTTGAGATGGCAGTCGTGGATACACTGGTCAGCAACACTAGGTATAGAATACATAGAACCTTGGTTCATACTCAATTTACAGTCCTTGAATAGGAAGAGGCATCACATTTTTAGGTGAATGTATGCATGGAGACTATATTTCCAGTTAGATATGTACAGATTAAGTAGAAACACTGATGTGCAAAGGAATAGTACAAAAAGCACAAATAGAAAGATAGAAATCATCAGGAAATGTTGTAGATACACTAAGTACTATTTTTGTTCAATAGTTGGTTAAGCTCCTGTGTGTATGTGGTTTTTCTGGATATACTGGTCAAAGTTATAAAGATGCCACCACACTATTTTTATGTCTACTTTAATTAAGGACACTGCAAAGTAAAGTATGACAGGCGCATGTGGTTTATATGTTTTTCATATGTTTTATATATTTTGGCCCCCCAAATGATTCCGTGGTGAATTCTGTCCACCGCGTATCATTCTAAGATGGCGCCTATGAAAGTTTAGAGGGTTGCCAGATATGTTTACTTTGATCAAGAATATTGTAAAGTAGAGTATGACAGGTGCATGCTTTATATATTTTGGCTCTTCTAATGATCTCACATTTGAAGTGGTGTCGAATTCTGCCCACAGCATACCATTCCAAGACGGCGCCTATGAAAATCTAGAAGGGGTGCCAGATAGTTACTGTGTAAAGTGCCGGTGCAGACTTCTCCTGGATGTGACCTTGGATGTTCTTCCGGGCCTTGTAACACTGAAGAGTACTTGAGCCGTTAGAGAGATGACTCACATTGACTAGAGCAGCGAAGCGTGTATGCCCGGTCCCGGCGGTGAGGTTTAAGAACGGATGAGCAAGTGGGTGTGCGTGTCTGCTTAGGCTTCCTTTATGATAGTTTTTAGATCACGTAACGATCTTGGTAAAAATGTGATAAAGTGCGATGGCCATGCAGAAGTGTACGTCGCGGCAAAAACGTGATAAAAATCCGGTGATGACGCCCGAGTGGAGACTGTTAGACGGATGTTGAGAGTGGGGGCGGAGTCAGGGGACTCCGCACTCCTTGATTGGAGAGGCTAAATGTGTAGTCTTTATGCTCATTTTTTTTAAAATTCAGCCCAATTAATATGGTCAAACATTGATGTGTCCATATGTGCTCACAGGTGCTGGCGTTTCCCTTCCGTTTAAAGTTACATGAGGGGAAGGCCCTCCCTGGTGAGCAGCTGGTAGGCGTCCACCTGGCAGCCAATCGGTATCTATGGCTTTTCTTTTAATATGACACGAGTTGCGAGGATTGTCAACACGTGGGGGACCTAACTGGAACCCTGATATGCTGTTTTTCAAAATGTTTATTTTTGGCATTACCTTTCCTTCTCCCTGTTTTTATCAACCACTGCAGGTCCAGTATTATTGAGGTGGAGATGTATCCCCGTGCCCTGATAAAATTGCAGCAAAACCGTAAGGCAATGAAACATGTCAGCCGTTCAACTTAAAATGGTCTAAACATGCCGGTGTTTTAACTAGGTGTGAACACTAGACAAATATTAAAGACATATGATAGGTGTTCACAACCTATTTAAATGGGGAGTTCAGGCGACTCTTTGTTGCACATTACGGGGGAGAGAAGGTAGTTAGCACCATTATTTTCTACACCTTTCTCGTTTTTCACATGTATTTGAGTTAGGTCACTTTTTATATTTTTTTGTCATGAAAGTGCCGATGATGATAAAGTGAGCCCACTGGTGATTACCTACCAGCAGCTCTGTAGTGGTTGCTTACGTGAGGCACTTTCTGACCCACCTCACATTTTTTCACATTTTCTCCTATTTTTTATGACTAGTGTGCCAGTATCATCCTTAATTCTTAGGACTATTGGGACATGGCTGTGGTTGAATGTTTTATCCAAATAAATGTACACATATGGGGGGTATGACTGAAATAATATAAGCATAGCCCTATCCAGGAGGTATAATTGATACCCAGTGAATTAAGAATATAAACATTTTCTGTGCATTAATCGCAATCAGGCCTTTTTGCGGAGTAGCTGTGTGAGTGGAGGGCGGCTTGGTTTTGTATCCCTTTAATGCTCCTTATTTAAGAGTTGACTAGTAAATGATCACCTGTTACTGTATTGATCAGACATGAATGGAGGTAATGGAAAACGGTTGAGACCATGCCCAGATACTCTCGTCTCCATCCGAGATACCGGTCTATCCCCTTTATCAGTGTTTCTTTGATAAGCTCCCATCTTAGTTATTGCAACTCGCTCTAGCTTTCCATTCCTCACTCCCTCCTTAACACGTTGCAGACAGTTAGAAAAATCTGAGAAACAAAATGTAATTCAAAATTCTTCCTTTGGTTCATTGTGCAGTCTACATATCAGGCCCACCATCCTACCTACAGGACTATATCATCAGATATGATAATGCTCAAAAACCCTGAGTGATATGCTTCTCAGATCTAAGCTTTAAATTCTGGAACATCCTCCACAATTTTAGAGCAATGAACCAATGAACTCTTTGCCTTTTCGGAAACAATTCTGGAGGCACACTTCTTTGGGCAACCCTTCTACTAGGCCATTTGATCTCCGTCTTCTTGCTGAACCAGACCCTAGAAGTAGCAATGTGTGCACACGACACTGTATAATAATTGTAATTCTCCTCTTTCTCCTCCTCCTTTTCTCCTCATCAATGTTGTTATTATTATGATAAAACATTCCCTTTAACTTACAGCAATCTTCTGTCACTTTGCTGAGGAGCGTCACGCTGGGCAATCAGTGCAAAGGCATAACTAAACTACAATACAGTGCTGCAAAGATTGACTACATTATTTTCTTTGGAGTACAGTCCCTCATTCTGAACTTTTTCAAATGAATGGACAAGGAACTAAAAAGTGCAGTTAGTAAAGAACATTGCATGCACTGCTATGTGGTTTACAGGAATACTGCAGATTGAGAGCAGCGTCGAGATGTCTGGATATCGCTCTACATTGTGGCACAGCATTGCAGGTCGCAAGGACTATCCTGTCCTGTCTGAGACTCAAGGGCCCATTATTAAGGGCTCTTCGTCGTAGGTCTTATGATCACAACATGCTGTGCGGACTATGCGACTGGTTCCATAGACAGAACTTTTTAAAAGAATGTAGGAGAGCTACCACGAGTACAGCACACTGCGCTGCTGGTCAAATCTATCCGCAGTCAGCGGCATCTTGCCCGCTGCTACCAGAGGCCTAGCACAGGCCTGTGCAGTCCTGCAGTGGACGGGGCCGCCACCCATTCACCGCAAGGCCTAAGACTCTGTGAGACTAGACTCGGTGGGCAGCCCACCACATTCTGCATGGGACCTCATCATTTAGTGTTACGCCGCTGCCTGCTGTGTGCACTATACATTGCTCTATTATTTTTACAATCTTAGTAGGATTCTCTCAGAGCAATTGTACCTGGTGTTAGTATAAGGGCAACAGGCTAGTGCTCTGTCTGGCACAGCACTCCTAATACATGCTGATCTGCTAAACTGTGTGATCTTACTATGCACTCCCTTCCAGTGGGCACTACAAATCTTATGAATTGTCATCCAGTATGTACTTCAATAGGTACTGATGAATTCCGTGTTGTGCCCTACAAAGTTGCATTTATTTCAAGGTATCCATATGTTAAATGCCAGCCCTTCTTCGTACAACCCTTTAAACTCAATGCATTTCACTCCTGAACAATCAGCGGAATAGAGCTAATTTCACCATAAATTGAGCCTACTCATGGAAATATGATGGATTTTGTAGACATCTGGTGCAGCAGCGCGGTACACAGCAGTGGCTACTGGCCATTCCCATTAAAGGGCTACAATCAGCGCTGAGAGATGCACTATGATGCAGGTGCATGTACTCCCTAGATTAACATTAATATACTGGCGCATTACTGAGCACTGCCCTTATGTGGAGGGATCACCAGATTTAATGATAGGGGAGAGGATGTAGCCTTAGGGCTAGGGCGGTCGACATCGAAGCTGGAGAACCGGGTTCGAGTCTCGGCAACGACGCTCAACATCCTGTGATTCTGGGCAAATCACCTAATCTCCCCGTGCCTAACAAAAATGAATGTGTCCTTCTGTAACGAAACTGGTGCTCCTGTAAAGCGCTCCGATACCCGATGTCTCGGGTCTAGTTCGCGCTATATAAAACTCTATAAAACATTTTTTTTAAATGATACTTCTCTGTATGTACACCTACTCTGGATGAACGTGTCCAGACACAAAAATGCATTCAGTTAAAAGAGTTGCCTGAGGGGCTCTGAGTTTAAGATATGCATACACTAAAACATAGTTGAATGCAACTTTGTAGAGCACAACAGGGAGTTCAGCATAGTTGAAGTACACCTAAATATTGACAGTTTACAAGATCTATCTGCACCCAGGTGTACAGCAGCTCGGATAGCGTCTGGTTAAGGTAGTCAAGGCTATGGAAGTTGCAACTCCTAGAGTTCAGTTTAGCATAACCTTGACTGTTGACCCATCCCAGGCATTCCCCTTGTCAAGAGTACAGGTTTTCTGGAACCCGGCAGTGATGCATAGCTACATCAGACAGAGTGTATGTACTGCACGTCAGGCAGGTCACACTTTGCCATACTAATGGACGTATGATGCGGCGCAGCCTGTGTTCTGCAGCGCATGGACTGCAAAGAAATTCATTGGCTACAAAACTGCAGAGACTACCGGCACATGCGTTACCTGTGTGTGGGTAAAGGCTATATTTGAGGATACCATTCATCTGTATTTTAAGATTCATGGGTGTTTGTTTATCTGTGAAGTGAGGCACTATTGAGCAATGCAGCTTCTGATCTCAGTATCGCTTTGTATGATTAATATCAAATACTCCCTGGCTCCCCTTTAATAAGAGGTCATCAGTACACCTTACATGATGTTAAACAAAAGTACATGTAAAAAAATAAGAAGGTCCATCACAAATGCGAAGCCACATGGGAAAGGTAAGCCTTGCAGAAAGACATTAAGACTGCGACATAGATGTGCACCCAATGCTCAGAGGTAGGCCTTCTGGAGCTTTCATTTAAGAAAGCCCATCTATGACTAGTTGCGTATAGTAATGTCTGGACTCAGACCCCACTAACCAAGCTGACAACCATTGCACTTTGTGAACTGAGTAAAATACAGTTAACTTTGGAGGTTTTCTAGAAAAAGTATCAAATTGTTTTGTGGGGAAATTCTCAAGATATAACAAACCTTATAGCATCATAGTCCAGTCAGATGTATTTTTTTGGTACGTTTTCATTATTTTTCTTTTCACTCTTCACGTTCCAGAAGAATGCAACTTGTGTTTCAAGAAAAGTCACACACTTGCAGAAGAGAAGCCTCACACCTTTGCAAACTTTTGAGTCCACCCTGTTTTTGAGAAGATGCAGCCTATGAAGATATAAATCTGAGGCCGGTGGCCCTCTAGCACACAGCAAAAGCATAACGCAGAAGCCTACAGCGCTTGAAGATCAACTTGGCCATCCTGGGCCTTCGGAAAGATCGGCCAAATGCAACTGTTGCTTAGATTATCAAGCATCCAATGCCTCAGGCCAACATGGCCCTACCAACCAGAACACCCAATACCATCCAGACCACAGTCAGTGAAAAAAACAAATACAATGACCAGCAAGACTGTAGCATCTACCATATCAAACAATAAAAGGAAGGTGAGAGAGGGTGCTGTGCTTCTAATGGTGTGAAGTTGGATGACTCTATATAAACAGTCCATTTTCACCTCTAAAACACTAAAAAATCATATTTTATTAATTTCTACTCTTCACCACTACCAGTCTGCAAAATATTATCTACACCAATGTAGTTCAATCAAACAATAGACATCCATAGCCGGATTCCCTGTCTCGGGACAAACAACAGATAACCGTAGCATGATTCACCGTCTCGGGAGGTTGTGAGTCCTACAGAGTAAAGAAAGATCTGAGCACCTACCTTGGTGGTATCGTCCTGCGACCGCTGGTACCGCTTCCAACGGCAGCCATAGATCCCGGTTAGACACGACAAACATAACTGCGGCTCGTAGTACTGGAGCTTCTGGTGCTTGACCATACTCTCCCCAGCCCTTCAGCGCTCGGCTATCAAAACCCCATCAGGCCCAGCGGCACCCTGAAAGCAAAGAGGCAGTCCATTAGCGGGAGTGCACCAGCAGCCAAAATGTCATGTTTAGGATCACAAAGTGTACATCGTTTGATTAAAAAACGCAAACTCGTACGAGTGGAGTGTCATTGTCACAATATCACTCAATCTATGAATTAGCGAATACTCGTGTGACGTTTTTAAACAAATCACCATGATAAGCTACCAGAAGACCCTGTCGACATCACATAGATGACATTTTGCAGGCTGGAAATATTTACTGGGCTTTATTCGAAATCTGGGGACACTCGGGCACACAAGCAGAAAGTGGTGACGGTGGCCCAGTTGAACAATTATAAAAAACAGTTGTTCATAAATAAGCACTCTTGTTCAATGAGCTTTTTCACCTTCGACTTATAAAATAAACACATTAAAATAAATAACAGAATCCAATCACCTATCTGAGATTAAATAAAATATTTATGCTGTCAATTAGAAGTTCAACATTCAGCACTTTCAAGACAATAGACAATCAGGTGAGTTTTAAGCCAGTAAATTCTAGAGGAATTGCACCTGTACACTGTTGATCACTCAAGATTGAGATGGAAGAATGTGATGGGGGGGATTCTACACAGAAACATAATGAGTGCTAGTACTTAACTCAATAAGAACTTTACTTCACAGTGTTTTCAGCTAAGGACGCAGCTTGACTTTGACCCGGTCTCGCTGAGTGTGCATTGTGCGAAATCTGGGTTGGATCTGAGTTTACTTGATCCCAATTGCAACTATTGAGATGTTTTTGCTTGTGGTGTCCTGGGGCACCGTACTGTGTGTGTGTGGGGGGCGGGAGGGGGGTGATACCATTTGAGCACTTGATTCTCAGGATAGCAGGTCAGAGCATTCCACTGATTAGTCATACTGGCATGGTTAGTAAAATCTCAGGCCTGGAAACGCAACAAATAATAGTCTATAAATCGATGTCCAGTCATTTTTTTGTTTTTTTTAAAAAAGAAGAGTACTTGAAAAACTACAAAATTAAGGACTCCACACAAAATAAAAAGGTATACAAGATGTCAGGTGGAAAAACGTATTGGAACAGCCTCAAACGGCCTTACAAAATACAGGGGGTGAACATTAAGGAAAGAGCATAGTACTAAAATAACCCTGTGATTGTCAACCACACCTCGTGAGTTAACCTTTGACGGTTTGTGCCTGTTGATACTACCCCTAAAACCACAACACCCACAAACGGGCCTATACTACATATATGGTATACAATTATTAAAATGTCAGGCCTGCTGGATTTGTCACAGGGTGTCAATACATTCAACAGTAAAAAAATACACATTTCACCATTATTAACTGCAGGACGTTACCACAACTATAAACCTATTTTGTCCTTAACTATTAAGAAGCCATGTCTACAGGCTTTGACATATTTTGAATAGCAAAGGCTAAAAAAAAGTGAATATTTGAAGGCAAGTCATATTAATTTCTTCTTTTAAACCAGATTGCTTAACAACACAGAAGACCCAAAAAATCAATGAGTGAATGTACTTGGATGGCACACTACATGATCAGCCCCAGGAGTGTTCAAAAACATAGAAACACATTTCCTGGGATCATGGCCCTGAGCCCTGGGAGACCTAGGTTGCCTAAGGTTGAAACTGAAGTGAGAGACTTCTCTGGGGGCTGCCACACTCCTGACAGCCCACAAATACCATTTATGTCTCCTGGTGGCGCCCCTACCCTTCTAATTTAAACACCCATTCCAGGGCTTTTACCACGCCTAAAGCTTTGATCCAGCCACTGCAGGCTGGTAAATGTGTCCTTATCTTTTCAAAGTGTTTGATGCACCTGAGCAGGGGCACTGCTTCCTCATAGGGGCACTGTGCAGAGTGACCGGATGGTGTAGCTGCCCAGCACACTTGCTTCAGGCAGGGAGGCGATCTGCTTTCCCCTTATACACTCTCCGCATACAGGCTGCTGCGGGTGGGGACGCTAGCTGCCTCCTGGTGTCACCACACACAAGAGCAGTGACAGAAACTACTAGCACTCAAGGAGACCAAGAAGCCCCTCTCTTCACAGGACCAAGGTTCTCAAGCCTGGGGACTCCCCAGACAAGTGACCCTTTGTTAGCGGTTCCCCTTTAATGTGGCAAATAGTGAAAGAAGTGCAACAGCACCAACAATCTTCCTGATCTGCCACAGTGCTTCCTATGTGTATATGCCAGACAGTCATAAAACAGTCTTCCTCGCTCAGCCTGTATACCTGTGCACACATTATGTTATGATGATTTGCATGGTGTGCATATCACCCTGGGTGGGGGTATCCTGGCACCTAAGAAGAGAGGGGGCGGGACTGCCCACACTGCGGTCTACTGGAGCAGCCAGCATTTCAGTTTATTATGAAAATACACATGTTCATGTGTAACCATTCCAGGGCCTCTTCGTCCAGCTATTGACCTAATTTTAAAGGTGGGCTCTGAGGGTTACAGCTCAAAACAATTTTAAACAGAAGCTTACTTTGGGTGATGCCCCATACGGCAGACTTACTCAGAGATTTAGGGCCAGATGTACGACCCGCCAATCAGCGAGTCGCAAATTGCGTCGCATTTGCGACTCCCTATTTGCGACTCGCTAATTGAGATGCACAACAGTGTCTGAGACACGGTTTGAGATTCCCAATGGGGTCGCAAATTGCATGCCTCATGCATATTAATGAGGCTGTCGCAATTTGTGACCCTATTGGGAATGGCTGGCACTCCCAGGGCTGCATGCCTGCTGGGGTCAGCAGACCACAATGTCTGCGACTGCTTTTAAATAAAGCAGTTTTTTTTTGTTTTTTTTAAATGCAGCCCGTTTTCCTTTAAGGAAAACGGGATGCATTTAAAAAATAAAAATGAAACTTTTCAGTTTCATTTTTTTAAGGGCAGGCAGTTGTCCCTGGGACCACTGCCTGCCCTTAAAAAATATTTGTGCATGCATTCACAAATGGGAAGGGCTACCCTTCCCGTTTGCGAGTGCTTTATCACCCTTCTGAGAAGGGTGGGAAACTGTGAGTGTTTTGCGACCGCAATTGCGGTCGCAAAACATTCTTACATAGCTTAAGTAGTCGCTATTCGGAAGGGACGCCCTTGGAATGCCTCTTCCTAATAGCCAGTCGCTAATCCTATTTTGCGAGTCGCAAACTGATTTGCGACTCACAAAATAGGATCAGTACATGGGCCACAGGTTTTTTGCGGGCACAAACGGGTCTAAAACCCATTTGCGCATGCAAAAAACCTTTGTACATCTAGCCCTAAATCCAAAAAACACAGCTTCAAAAGTAAAAAAAAAAAACATAGGTTTTTACGGGTCAGAATTGACTCCCTCACATGCATGTTCACTATTTATGTGATGCTAAACCCCATTAAAGCTGTAGCAATACTCAAGCATTCTATCCTTTCCTTCAAGGGCAGTGTAAGCAAGAAGTATTAACAGCCTGGTTACTGCTGTTAAATCAGCCAAAACTAACCTCAGCCATTCATTGCAACAACCACAGTCATGCCAAGTACCACGTATCAGGCGTTAGACTAACGCATTTCAGTATGGTGATCCGCATCACTGCACTGAAATGCAAAGTCACGCTTCTGCTTTGGCTGTCAAGCTGTAGCGCTGCTATGCGGACTGTGAAACTAGCTGGAGTGGCGCTGTGATGAGCGCGCTGCTCCCAGCAGGATTCGTGGGCTGGCTGAAGCGGAGCTTGGCTACAATGTTTCAAGTATTCCTGGGTGCGGCATTACCTCCTGACTGAGTGATCTGTGTCAGGAGAGGTAGTGACCAATTGCAATTATCGCTGCGCAGGACTTTACGTCCCGCTGCTGCCTCCTCCTGCAGCGGCGCGAGCGGGTGGCTAAAGCTTTGGAACTCTAAGGCTGGGCAATGGCACTGCTGTCACCGTTGCCCGGTAAATGAATCCCTGCGACCGCCGCTGGAGCTCAGGCACACACTACAGTGCTGCAGCTGCTGCTGAGCCTTGAATGCAGTGCGGACGGTACGTTTGCCGAGGGAGTCCAGTAGTTCAATGCAGCCTGAAGGACCCACTCTGAGGAGGCAGGCTACCCGGCCTTAAACCGAATTGCCCAGCCGCTGCTCACCTCGCAATTTAAGTACGTTTATTCAACAGTTTGTCACAGTGCGCCTCTGGAGTGTGTTAATGCGAGTAAAATTGGCTTTATATTGTAGCACGTCTTGCTGCAACGTAATTTAAATCATACAGCGAACTGGCTCACTCAGCTGCCACGCTGTTTGTGTGTGCGTGCCTCTTAGCCTCTTCCCCCCCAATGAATGCCCGGACTGGTGCTCTCTGCTGAGGCGGTTAGCCGGTGAATTATGAGTGTGTTGACTCATTAAGGCACCTCATCTGGGCTGCTGGCTACGCCGGGGCTGGGCACATAGCGGCGCACCGACCGGGCCCGTACCACTTGCTTTGGGGTAAGAGTTTTTTTTGGGGCCTCACACATCCTGTTAGGGCGGCCCGGTCGGTGAAGGGCACTACGTTATTGGCCTTCCATTTCTGGTGCTTTGCAGCAGTTAACTTGAGTTTCTCATTGCTCATATGGGTGTTATTTCTGATATTTATGTTTCCCTCTTCTTCATTCCTTGATTTTGCTTGTGAAAAAAGTGCCACTCATATTTGTGGAAATGTCACTCATAATTGCACTGAAAATTTGAAAATGTCACACACAGCAATCTTAAACCATGTCAGCTATGCAAACAGGCTATGGCACTCTCACTAACTCTAAACGATCTACTAACTGGTATCTCTCTATTCTTGATCCCCATAATGCTTGTCCTTCATGGAGTTGCTCATCCAATCACTGGCCAAAAGAAATACAACCACTTCACCTCATTTATTTTGTAGGCTACCCGCCCATCAAGAAGCAAGTTAACTATACACTGCATCATTTCCAAAGAAGCTTTATCTACACACCCAGACTTAGAAACCACCATGAATTTAACTCCCGTTCTTAAATTTAACTCTCTCCATCTATCCGGCAATTTAGAAGGGATCCAAGACAAACATGTTCACATGCTTTCTCCATCTACCCACCTGCAATTCAACCCAGGCCACAGAATGTCTCCCTATAAACAGCTCGCTCAGACCGCATTTTGACCTAGTAGAAGACGCTTGCATCGTGCTCTTCTGAATAGATTTGGCTCAATACTTAACACCAACCGCAAAAGATTGACCTGCCTTGAGTAAGCCCTGGCCTGTTGGCCCCTGGGCGAAACACGTGTCGGCTGTTTCTCTGTTTCTGCACATGTCTTTAAATAAAGAAGAAAAGAACACCGCAAACGAGTACTCAATTTCTCATTGTATAGGACGTCTAGAACTGAACTTGGGGATCCAATTACCCCTTAAATCTATAATTAAAAGGCACAAACCCAATCACATAGCTCAATGTCTCCCTATAAACATACTGTGTACAAAAACACCTAACCCATTATTTAACTTGCATCTCAACAACTTCGTCATGTTGCGTTTTATAATTTTGTCTCGTCAGGTATTTGTACAACATATAAAGTACTTCTCTGGTCTCCAGAGATCGAAATACTAGAGCAGTCCAATTTAATGACTACGGTCCTGATTTAGATTTTGGCGGAAGGTTACTTACTACATTACAAATGAGTCAGATTCCCCATCCACATCCATACAAGTGCCGCAGGATGTTTGTGATTGAGTAACCCATCTGCCAAACTCCAAATTAGGCCCCAAGGCACTCTGTAAGGAAACCTGACTCTACAGGGGTAGTGAAGAGGTAGAGTCAAGATTTACTCTAGGAGGTGGCAGGGATTAGGACAGACAAGGCATGATACAGGAAACAACAAACAGCAAACCAAATTAGGCGTCAGAAAACCTGCTTGCAATATTGGACTATTATTAATAGGTAAGTAAAATTGGGTCGGTAAATATATACGTTGAGAACGTTGAGAACTGAATGAGTCACGTACCTTCTGAAGCGGAGAAATAAACGGAAAAATATTCAGAGCATTGCACTTCAAAACCAACATAATATAACAAATGTCAATTATGGAAACATCTCATTGCTACTCGTTACTAATCTCAGTTCTTCACAGCCTGCAAAAACGTGCGTCAGAGTCACTATCAGCAGGTGACATTTTGCTGACTAAAGAGGTCTATTTCCAGACCCTCCCATTATGTCACACTTCCTGAGGCCACAGTCAAGTATGACCTGCACAGACTTGCAGCATCCAACATTCATTAGAGAATTTATGCTCTTGCACTGCTTAATATGAGCTGGAGGTTGCAGGTGGGTCCCACAGGAACTCTTTTTTGGAGACCAGCATTTACTTTCCCTCAATAAACTTTGATTCATGGCAAGACAGAGAAAAACGCAAAAGGGGAAAGAAGGAGGAAGATAAAGACAGACAAAGGAAGAAAGCAGGGATGAAAAAGAACCTTTAAGAGTGAGCTAAAGAGGCAGAGAGCTTCTGGTGGTAGATTAAAGAGGCATGAGGATGAATCAAGACTACACAGACTTGGTATTCGGCACCACAACCTTTGATAGGTGCATTTAAATCAGTGCAGCCTTCTGAACAAAACTTTGGGCCCTGGCACATACTTTTTTACACATTATGCACTGTTCGCTTGTGCACTGCACAATAAGTCTCCCATTTGTCTCACAGGCATTTGGAGTCACAATATCCACATACTAACCTGTTACAAAAGACCACATTCAACCATACCCCATGTGCCTCAGTAACCAATCTGAAAAGGGCTCACCTTATGACCACTTGTAATTAAGTCCCACATGCCCTCGGCGATCCCTCAAAACTAACATTGGCAACGCCAGTAAGTATTGTTTTATTTTTTAAATATGCAATGGAACAGCCAATAGGACTGCCTTTCAGTTAGGGAAATTGTTTGGTAAGAATTGGGCGACATTGAATGTGTTGCGCCTAGCTGTCATAGAAAGAAAATGCCATTATGAAGCAACCACTTCCTCAAAGAAAACTATTCTGAAAAGGAGTCAGAAGATGAGGTTTAAGTAACTATTTTAATTTTAAAAGCGTAAGCTGTAACATATTACATAGTAGATGCAAATAGACTAGTATTTTCGGTGCATCTGTAAGAAATCCAGAGTGTGTTCCAAATCTTTCCTTTGCCAAATAAAAAATACTATACATGCAACAATGTGCCTAGCCTGTCATCAAGACGAAGACCACTCACTTTCCAAACGAAAAAAAGTCATAAATCAACAATTTAATATGGAATCATGTCAGTAAAGTAAATAGATCAAAGAGCACACACAAGTCCAAATTACAAGTTACGCGTCATGTTTTTTTCTGCAATATGAGAATAAAAATCCCTTCACCAAACTTCATGGGAACACAAATGGGACAACGTAACCATCCAAGAAGTCCATGGTCTTGATGAACAGTGCATCCAAGCAATGGCAAACTGTTAGACCTGTCATCCATAGTATGGTGTTCCCCCCAACATTTTGCCTGCTTACCTCTACTTTTTGCTATATCTTTATGTTGGTCATAGGACTCTGAGCATTTTAGCACTGCTGACCAGTGCTAACGTGCATGTGCTTCCCCCCCTAAACATGGTGGCATCGGTGTATACATGATTGGCATATTTAGTTTACTTATAAGTCCCTTGTAAAGTGGTATAGCATATACTCAGGGCCTGTAATCTAAATGCTACTAGTGAGTGGCCTATAGCACTGGTTGTGCCACCCACACAAGTAGCGTTTCAAACCTGTCTCGGGCCTGCCATTGCAAGGCCTGTGTGTGCAGTTTACTGCCACTTCGACTTGGCATTTAAAACCACTTGCCAAGCCTTAAACTCCACTTTTGTTACACATAGATCACACCTAAGGTAGGTCCTAGGTAGCCTTATGGGCAAGGTGCTGTATAACTAAAAAGTAGGACATGTACTTCTAAGTTTTACATGTCCTGCTAGTGACAAACAGCTAAATTTGTTTTTCATTACTGTGAGGTCTACTCTTCTCAAAGGCTAGCATTGGGAATTCCTTAAAACACTTTTAAGCTGTAATTCCTGATTAGAAAGGAATAGCTGCATCATATTTCATATCTTTCGAATGGTAATGCTAAATCCTCTTTACTGGTAAAGTTGGATTTAACATTACTATTTTAGAAATGCCACTTTTAGAAAGTGGACTTTTCTCTGCTCTTACTGCTCGATGTGCCACACAGCCCGTCTTCAATACACGCCTGGGGTGGGTGATAGCTACACTATGTGCATTCCCTCTAAACAGCACCAAACACAGGAATGGTGGGTGTGACAGAGAACTCATCTGCATTCATCTACATTCTGATAGCTCTTCTTGGGCAGGAAGAGGGAGGTGGAGCGGACACACCTGAATAGGCTTAACTGTCACACACAAAAGGCTGATTACCCCTCACAGATATTCTGGCAGACAGGGCTGGGTTGAAGGGGGACATGTGCACTTCAAGGGCCTGCTTTGAAGTCACCCCCACTTCAAAGGCACATTTGGGTATACGTTTTGGGACTCTGACCCTACCAACACAGTACACTATTGGACCTATGAAAAACTCTGCCTGGAGTAAAGACTGCTGTGCTACAAGGATTGCCATTTTGCCTGAATACTGCTCTTAAGGAACTGCTTTCCGCTTTGCTGAGCTGCCCTGCTGATCTCTGCCCTGTGAAGCAAAGACTGGTCCTATCTCACTTGTGCCCAGAGTGACTCCAATGGCTTGCTGGCTTGCCCCCTGTTCTGAAGGCTCAGGACCATCAAAGATTTTCTTCAACTCTTCAACAGCACTGGGACACTGCCATCTGTGAGTCCTGCCCTCCCAAGTGGTGCCAATTCAGTGGTGGGCCCTTGAAAGGTGATTTCTGCTGTCCAGAACCATCAAAATCGATGCAGTGATGAATGTGCATGGAGTGGAACCAACGAATTGCCCTTCGACGCCGATCGACATTGCCTCGACGGACTGTGCAGCTCGACAACGACAAACAGCATGGCTCAATGAAGGCGCAGCACCTGCATCATAAAGGGGATCGACGCAGATGCCTTCATCAACTGCGCGGATTGGCAGCAACGCTTCGGCTCCATCCACGGGATCGACAACGACGCAGCGCCTTCTCGACAACTTGCATCGCGACGTCGACGCTCGCTCCATCCAAGGTACTTTGTCAGCGGGACCTGCCTGAGTCCTGTACCGGCCTGCCCTCCATCATGGTAGGCCTGAACTTTGGATTTACCCCAGTCTAGTGCGACCTCAAGTAACCTTTTAGCGCTATTGACTTCTAAGCACTATCTTTGGTTTATTATTTAAAAATTCATAACTCCGGTTCTACTTATTGAATTTTTGTCGTTTTGGTCTTGATTTTCTCATAGAAATATTTGTTATTTTTCTGAACCTGTGTGGAGTATTTTTGTGGTGTTTCATTGTCTTACTGTGTGTGTGTGTGTTGCACAAATACTTTACACATTGCCTCTTTAGATAAGCCTGACTGCTCTGTGCCAAGCTACCAGAGGGTGAGCACAGGTTATCTTTGAGTGTGTCTATCTTGCTTACCCTGACTCGGATTGTAGTCCCTACTTAGACAGGTGCATACCTCTACCAACTAGAAACCCAAATTCTAACACAAACCATGAAAAACCCATGAAAGTCAAGGACCAAAGGGCGCTGACCTCAGAAAAGGGTTCAGTCTATGACCACGTGCAAGCAAGCTTTAAGTGCCATAAGTAACCTTTCTAAAACATACACTGGCAAAGCCAATAGGTTTTGCCTTTTGGTTGAAATGCAGATCTATTTATTTGCCAATGCTTTATGCTGATGTTGTTCAGCATCAGCAAAAAAATATTTTTTTAAAGTGCGAGGATGCATACATTTATGTATGCATCATGATACTACTGCAGCCCAGTGTGATGACGTATATGCATGCATGTGCCACTAGTCATGCGTGCACATATGAAATTTTGGGAATGCCATTGTGTTTTTTTTTTAATGTACTAAGATGGCAGACGCCAACCTCAAAGAGGTAAACAAAAAAACAAGTAATAAAAGTGCACAAAAGTGTGTTTTGAAAAAGAAGCAGATTAGCAGCAAATTTCAACTGCTGAATCCACAAAACGTTTTAAAGGATTTTTGTTTTTAAAAAGAATATGAAAATTGTAACAAGACTGGCCGGGCGCAATGGAGGTGCGGATGGGGGGGGAGAGGTTAACGCAGGTTGCGGGTCAGCAATAAGTAGTGGAATGAGGGGACAGGCGCAAAAGAAGAGCTTGAGGCAGGGAGGCAAGATAATTTTTTTTTTTTTTTTAAAGCAAACAAATGACAGGCAGGGAGGGGTGGGGGAAGAAAGGGCGAGCTAGGGAGGGGGATGCAGGAGCACCACAGAGCATGCAGGGGGTGCAGGTAGTTGAGGGAGGAAGCAGCACACCAAGGTGAGAGCAAAGAAACGGATGTAAACCCATGGTGTATCGAAAGATAAACGAAAAAAGTAGTTCCCTAAATGTGAGCAGTAAAAGGATACAAATCATCCATTCAAAAGGAAGCTAAAAAAGTTATACTCCAAGGGAAGGACAAACAGAATGAAGGGAAGGGAAGCCATTAAGAAGAAAGCAAATGAGATTGGCAAGAAAGGCAACCATTGGTAGGTAATGGCTTGGCCCAAAGCTCACTGTAAGTGCTGCTACTGTCCACAATAGATCTTCAACAACAGACAGCTAGAAACTGTCTGAGGGCGAGAAGTAAAAAGAGTCAGTCTAAGACCACATGCAGCCAATGCCTACGTGCCCTAAGTGACACCTCAGAAAAGGGTTTAAGCTATGATCATGTGCAACCAAAACCTATTTGCCCAAGTTGACCATTGAGAAAAGGGTTCAGACTATGACCATGTGCAAGCAAGCCATATGTTCCCTCTGTGACCCCTCTCAAAAACGATCAGCCAGTACAGAGGATCGCATTAGAAGTATCCCTCCCAGATATAGTGCAAACACTTTTCATTTCTCCAGATTTATAAAATGTGAAAGTGAGGATCACTGTGCAAAGATGTTCATTGGGGAAAATCCACTTCCAGTTTGAAGTGTCCTTTCTTTGAGAGATGCACTTTAAACCAGTGAATCAATATTCGTAGTTACTCAGCTGCAAAATGAGTGGGTGCTGGAACAGCAGGAATCTCTATGCTGCGTGTTTCTGTTGTGACACAGCAGAACTCAAGAGGCTGTGAAGTGCATGCAGTGTTAGCCCACATGTAATATGGGGTAGGGAGAGCTGACATATGGCCAGAGGCTGAGTGACTGCAGCTTTTAGAATTAAAAGTCAGTAGTTTATATGCGGACTGTGGGAATCTGATGGAAATTAAGCATCAAGTTTATAAAAAGAAAAACACTGTCTGCAATGCAGGCTAGTGGGGGTATTCTGAAATTCTATTAACATTTTGATGCAAAAAGAGTGGAGGCGTCTATCCACTTAGGACTATCTAAACAAAGATTTATCTTCCAAACTTCCATGCATCAAAGTTTAAAGTACGTCAGGGTAAAGTAAGATGTTTCAAGGGACTCCTATTTAAAGGGTTGCCTGTAAAGTTTTAAGAATGCCTATTGGTACAACCCTGGAAACAGCTTGCATTTAATTCCTCAGAAAAGACACCATGTGCACTGTTTTAAGAGTTATCTTCACTACACATTTACATTTGCGCTCTTAAGGTGCTGAGTTCTAATATTAACATAAAAAACGCCCAGAATAACTTTAGGTTTACAGTCGGTCTTTCAGCTCCTTTTACAACTAGGGAGGTATGAAGCTGTGTAGGGCAGACCCATTTGCCGCAGAAAAAAAAATATTTACACTTGAGAAGGTATGACTGACTCAGAATGAGTGAAGTAAGAACGCCCCCAAAAAACCCATACTCATAAGGTTTAGTTCACAGTATAAATGCACATTTATTAAAACCTGCTAACACCGTTTTTTTTCTAAATTCTGTTCTTGATACTACAAAATATTACATCTGTGCATACAATCACAGACTCAAAGAACTCCTAACTTTATATCCACTAGAGTACGACAGAAATCGCCCCTTTTAAAGATTCAGAGCCCAAGCGTTTTTCCCGTTCCCCCCAGGTCTGAGGGTTCCGTCTCCTTGGATGAGGCTGGACCCCAACGCTGGATCCATTTGCAGCCCTGGAGAAGTTATGATGTAAATACAGGATTGGACCTAACCCTAAATCTCCGGTTGCCCTGCTGCTACTGGGAGCTCGTGGAAGGAGTGGGTGCCACCGGTCCTGTGGTTGGCAGGAGCCAACTTTGTTCAGCTAAGTGTGCAACCACCGTATATTTAAGTAGCACTTTCAGATGCTTCACCCTTAAAAGCGCCTTAAAGGCGTTCTTTCATTCCTCAATTGAGGAATGCCAGCAATGAAATTCCATTTTATTGTGTTGCATCGTTGTCGTTTTAGTACTTTATAGAGGCAGTTCTTGTTTGCTTGCCTTCCCTTGACAAGTTCAACGGGGCTGTGTGGTGGTACTGAAGCCGCCTGTCAGCACTCCTCTAACACTTCCTCCTTAATCACAAACATCGGGCTCGGCTATGGAAATCAGGCCACGCAGGGCTCGAGTCCCGGTTCCCGGGGCACCTGCCGCCTCCCTCCCCCTCCCCCACGTGATGGAAAAAGAAAACACAGGGCCGTGAGCAGCAGACGTCCCAATGCCACAGGAAGGCCGCACAAGTGATGTAATTGCAGCCACATGCCAAGCAAAACAAAACAAAAGCAGGCACTCAGCGTGGCGGCTGGAGTTGTAACATCTGCTGCTGGCGGCTCGCGCGTTGATGTTGTTTGTGCATCTCGGGTTCCACTTCCTGTGTTGATGACATAGCTGGATTCGAAGGGGTGGGGTCTGCCAGCATGGCGGTCCTGTGTCTAAAGTCACTTACAGTGCACACATGATGCACCGAAACAGCCCTTTTCCACCCTAGCCTTCAAGTGAACCTAATCAAAGCTCCTTTCCACACTTGGGTCCCAGTGCTGCATGAAGTCAAAAGCCGCCATATCTGTCAACTGAAGGATGAGGTGTGGACTTGGGGTTTCCACTTTGGCTATATTACATACAGTGCCTCGGGGGCACAATGGGTGTCTGTGCTCATTTTTTGCACCCTCGGGGAACGGTAGTATTACAGAAAAGCCACAGAAACTTGTGAGGCCCCCATATGTAATAGTGATAGCGCTTGTGCGCATGTAGTGCCAGTGCTACCTTGAGAGAGCGTTCCCTCATTTGCATGGAGGCGTGGTCCCATGCAAATATGGGAATCACTTTGCCTCTGCACCCGCATGCTATTACAAACACAGACACAGGGGGCAAGTGCGCCTTTAGGCAGCGCACTGGCAGTGTGCCGGCTGAGGGCAGATCTCTGGAGAGGGCAAATGGGCTCTCATTGAGCCCCCCCCCCCCCCCAGTCATCCTCCTGCAGGTGGGTGCAGTCATTCATTGCACCTGCCTGCTGGGGGATCTCTGCCCTCTCTTTAAAGTGCAGGCCGCTGCCGCCTGCACCGTGAAACACGGAGCAGCTTGTAAGCAGCCGCTGCGTCTTTTACTGAATGAGTTGCCCCTAGTTCGCGGCTGCCCTCGGAGCAACGCATTCATGATAATATGGTGCACTATCCCGTCTTGCACCAGGAGCACCTTTTGAAAGGTGTGCCATGGTGCAAACGGGCACATTGCACCCTATGTAAAATACGGGCTCTGGTCAGTATTTTACTGGCCTGCCCTATATTTTGAAGTGAATATGGTATTTTATTGCCTTCTGAAACAAACCTAAAATAGCAAAACACAAAGAAATTGGTTAAAAGGTATTTGAGAGCTGTCCAAACCGTTTCAGAGTGATTGTGAGAGCAAACAGAGGGATAATTGCTAGGTTATAAAGGAATCCTGACAATTTTACAAGTATTCTTTTTCACCTACCAGCCCATGGTTGTTCCATAATAGCGAAACGTAAACACATGGCCAGTATTTTTTTCTAAGAAAGGTGGCAGCCCTAGGTGTGGTCTAGTGGAGGGCCATTGGCCACAGGAGCATTTAAGGGCCCGGCCAGCCAATAATAATGTTTTCCCTCTCCCTTACCCCTAACAAATGGCCCAGGCAGCTGGTAGAATTTCTTAACAAAATATATATTTTTTTTTTTAAAAAACTGTATTTTTCTTTGAATACATGCAATGTAATCTCCCAAAAAATACAACACCTGCTCTTCACTAATGATTCTGCATTTGGTATCTTTTCATTAAACAGTATTAAATGAAAAGAATCGAAAATTGACAGAAAAATCAGTCTGCCTTTTTTTTTAACTAATGAACAACTTTTATTTGCATGTGCTTTTTTTTTTAGTTTTTTTTTCTTCACCCGGAAAATATTTTTCCGTGTGAAGAAACTCCTTCACCTATGGTACTCCAGTTTTGGGCGTGTTCCAGACCCATTCGCACATTCAAAAGGGATCTTTCCTTCCCATTTTAGGAGTAAATCTCCAAACATTTCCAGAATGCAAATAAGTTGGAGAAAAAGTTTGCAAATATTCAAAAACAAATGAGATCAAAACATTCCACAACATCCTAGCCTTGAAACGCTCATTCCCTGCCTCTGGTGTAGTATTTACTCATGCACAATATTACACCATCCTGGAGTGATATATTTCGCATCAGGAAATGGATTCATCATTTGTGACCAGCCTGCACACATAAATCAAGCCATTTGCACATGTACTTTGACCTTATATGCACCAACAACTTTGCAACTGGGCTGATGGAGTGTTTAAAAACAGACTAGTATAAAAAGCTCCAATTATTTTTAAGCAGTATAAGAGAAGCCAAAGATTACATAGCTACTACTTCTCGTGGCTCACACCATTCACTTGAAGCTCCTGACTAGGTACAATCACGCTGATGGCCAGAGGGGAAAGCTAACAGCAGTGCTGCTATTATGTTTAAGGGAAAATAGCCAGTACTTGCGAGTTGGGCTGGTATAATTATAGGTGGACTGCCAGTACTTCTCACCCTGACAGATACAGTTTTAATGGAACAGGATGTGTACGTATCAATAAGGATGCCAACACCTTTTCTACTCAGGCCTGCAATGCCTGTATGCCAATTCTCAAAAAGGCAGCTCTACCCAATTACACAGTACCAGCACTAGTTAGCAGTCGCAGCTGAGAGGTCAAGAATTGAATGGACATATTTTGAGCTTCCCTCTCACCTCCCACATCAGTTATGCCAAACAAGGATTCACAGTGAGAAAAGATTGCACAACTGTGCACATTGAGTCATGTTGTTTTTAAGCTAGAAGCTATCATGACCTATCCCATTCCGGATACATTACTGGCAGTCTCAACCAAAACTGTACCAACCTTTCAGAAGCAAAGTCCAGCCAGGAAACCTCCACATTCCCATATGGCATAGTCTTCTGATTAGCTTTTTGGGATGTGTCCGGGTCCTTCACAAGTCAGGTGCGTCTTATATTGGACTCCCAAGTTCCACTCCACAGCTTTTTGTACTGTTTTGAAATACAGCCTGCTGAGGCTAATGTACCCGATCCAGAGGTTTTTAAAATTTTTAACATGAGCCAGGTTTCAATCCTAGTATGACAGCTTGTTTGGTTAATGTGCCTGCCGCAGAGGATTGCACATACCCTTAACTTCACTAGTACGAATCTGAAGTGCCCCGAGCTACCCTTCAAATTTCACCAAAGGGCTGCCATGATAGGGCTAACCATCTCTCAAGAATATTTTAATACCTAGATAACTCTTCGAGGGGAAACACATTGACGATTCATCTCCTACGCCCAAATATTGGGCAATGAGTTATCAAAAGGGCATCTTTGGGTAAAAGGCGTGGTGGTATAATTGACTTCTCCAGTCTCCACACACCACCAACCAACTTTTAGTGATTTTTTATATAGCATAATATTAAATTTATAAAAACACATAACAGAGCTTTTTGAATTGTATTTATTGACTTTTATAATTCAGCTTCGTTTAAAAAAAAAATATCTGTTTTATGTTTATAAAATAAAATGTTCTTATGAGGTCTTTTGATATTGAGGAAGGAAATGCTTAACAAATTATGAACAATTATATATGTATGTATGCTTGAAGCAACCCAACAGATTTGTTTAAAACCTGTGTTATGGGCGTACAGGCGTCTCTCCGACATCCAAGGGCCCACAGAGTATTAAATGTAGATCCAATGACCAAGTGATGATTGAAACTTGTCAGCAGGACTGCTGGCTGTATCCAAGCACAACACTCACAAAACAGTTTTGCAAAGTTAGTATTTAATGAGTTGGTGCTAAAAATGTCTTAGAAGAGGAGTCAACAAGAGTATCTATTACTTTCCAGACATTGGCACCTTTCTGTCGGACTGTTCTACCTTTAATGGAAAAGGCCACTGATTCACTATGGAATCGTAAGAGGATTCTCAAGAGGGGACGTCATACTTTTAAAAGGAAAGTGTTTACACCTCCCAGTAGGGATGCTATTCGTATCCGGATATCTGCTCTAATTTCATTAGACAAAGATAGCCCACTTGGTATGAAAGTCACTGCACTGTGCAGCTCTGGGACTCAAGGGACTGTTTTTTAATAAACAGATATTTTATGTTTGGGTGTGTTCCTAACTGAGATCCTCTCTGCATTCAGGGGGTGCTGCAGGGTTGAATCTACGCCTGCGCCGAGTACTTCATTGACTTCAATTGAGGATGCAGACTTGGATCTGCGCCCACACTGATCACTCATGCTGGATAAACAGATGCATCTTAGTTAAGTCTGTGCCTGCCTTCTGAAGCTGGATTTAGCACCTTTTGTGGGTAAAGGGGTGCAATGAAATCGAATTTGTCCCCCTGACAGCGACAGCTCTTTTGCATAAAGAAAGGATACATAGTTCAATTTGTCCTTAACAGCAGCAGCTTTGTTGTTTTATGTACCTGTTGTTACAAAATGACAAATACATCATTCTCCTGCATTATTGGTTACATGATACAAGCTGTTTTTCCTTTAGACATCATGTCTGCTTACTCTTAAAACAAAGATTTACCATTAGAAATCTACACGTCCACTGCCTCTCAAGCAGAATACATTTTCATTCCTCACCCACACTGCATACTGAAAAACAAGCATTGGCATATCCAATAGGTCTCGCCTTTGGGATCTTATAAGTATTTACTTATGCAGCACAATATTCTTGGTGCAACAACATCAACTGTTACATGGATAAACACTTATAAGATCCCAAAGGCGAGACCTATTGGCTATGCCAATGCTTGTTAATCCTGCTTAAAGCACTGGGTATTGGGGTGGGGAAGCATTATGGTGTAGGGCCAGGTACTGGTGGAGTGAAAGAGCTGAGGTGTGGGGTTGGTACCGTGGAGTGAATAGATGAGGTGTGGGGTTGGTACCGTGGAGTGAATAGATGAGGTGCGGGGTTGGTACCGTGGAGTGAATAGATGAGGTGTGGGGTTGGTACCGTGGAGTGAATAGATGAGGTGTGGGACAGGTACCGGTGGGTGAGTGAGATTAAGTCTTGGGTCTGGTGCTCTTGGAGTGAGGGGGGAGACATGAGGTATGGGTTCATTTTCCTGGCTGGGGGAGAGATGGTATGGGGAGGGGAGAGCAGAGGTGCATGGCGGGGCAGGTACTGGTGGGGTTAGCGAGATGCAGTGCGAGGGCTGGCACTCAAGCAGTGAGGTGTGGGGAAGACTTCGGGGTGGGAAGAGAACAGGTGCGGGGGGCAGGTACTGGAGGTGTGAGTGAGAAAGTGTGAGGGCTGGTACTCTCGGAGTGAAGGAGAGGAGTTATGGGGCAGGTATGAGAGAGGGAGAGAGATTAGGGGCGGTGTGGGGTTGGTACTGGTGGGGTGAGTCAGATGAAGTGTGAGGACTGATACACGGAGTGAGGGAGGAGAGATGTGGAGCAGACATTGGGGTGGGGAGAGATTAGGTGTGGGGGCAGATATCAGGGCGAGAGGAGGTATGGGGCAGGTATCAGAAAGGGAGGGAGATGAGGGGCGGGGTGGGGTAGGTATTAGTGGGATGAGTAAGATGAAGTGTGAGGGCTGGTACTCTCGGAGTAAGGGAGATGAGGTAAGGGGCAGGTATCATGGAGGGAGGGAGATGCGGTATCTGGGAGGGAGGGAGATGCGGTATCTGGGAGGGAGGAAGATGCGGTATGGGGCAGGTATCGGGAGGGAGATGAGGGGTGGGGTGGGGCAGGTATTGGAGGGGCAAGTGAGATATATAGTGTGAAGGCTGCTACTCCTGGAGAGAGGTAGGAGAGGTGCAGGGGGCAGGTATAGGGAGGGCAGGTACTCCCGGAGTGAGGTAGGAGAGGTGCAGGGGGCAGGTGTGTGGAGGGCAGGTACTGCCGGAGTGAGGTAGGAGAGGGGCAGGTACTCCCGGAGTGAGGTAGGAGAGGTGCAGGGGGCAGGTATAGGGAGGGCAGGTACTCCCGGAGTGAGGTAGGAGAGGTGCAGGGGGGCAGGTGTGTGGAGGGCAGGTACTGCCGGAGTGAGGTAGGAGAGGGGCAGGTACTCCCGGGGAGAGGTGCAGGGGGCAGGTATAGGGAGGGCAGGTACTCCCGGAGTGAGGTAGGAGAGGTGTAAGGGGCAGGTGTAGGGAGGGCAGGTACTCCCGGAGTGAGGTAGGAGAGGTACAGGGGGCAGGTATAGGGATTTGCAGGTACTCCCGGGGTGAGGTAGGAGAGGTGCAGGGGGCAGGTATAGGGATTGCAGGTACTCCCGGAGTGAGGTAGGAGAGGTGCGGGGGGCAGGTATAGGGATTGCAGGGACTCCCGGAGAGAGGTGCAGGGGGCAGGTGTGGGAAGATGTGCAGGGGGCAGGTGTGGGAAGATGTGCAGGGGGCAGGTGTGGGAAGATGCGTCGTCGCCGTGGGTCACGCGCGGGCTCTGGTTCTTGCTACCTCCCCTCGGGCTGAGGTGCGCAGTTCCTGCAGTGAGCGCGGCGCGCGGGGCTCCCGAAGGTGTCCCACCTGCAGCCTTGTTTACTGAAGGGGGCGAAGGATATCAGCCGATGTATCAAGAAACAATCTGCATTGATTAAACCAACATCTCGTCTGTAAATGTATGTTTAGAGGGAGCCGGAGCCACTCCAGGGATCAGGGGATTAGCGCGAGTGCGCAGAGTAATGAGACACGGAGAAGGGATTTGTGCGAGCTCTGAGTGGGATCAGCGCAAATAATGGGGGGCAGCGGGAGACGGGAGGGGGCGGAGACAGGCGACAGGGATCCCCGGCATACTGAGGGGGTGGGAGACCGTGAGGAGGCGACAGAGTGAGACATGGAGAGGGGAGGGTGCGCAGGGAGAGAGAAGGGAAAGGAGATTGAAGAGAAAAGGGGGAAGGCCAGGAAAGAGTGGAGAAAAGGAGAGAAGAGTGAGCGGAGAAAACACGAGCGAGAGGAAGAGACACGGATAAAGCAAGCTGAGGCTAAACAAAAATAAGCACTCGTGCTAAACACTCGTGCTTGTGCTAGCATACCCCTTGCGAGAGCGAGCAGCGGCGTGCGGAACGTCCGTGTTTTTCAATTAGCGCGTGCGCCGCTGCTCGCTCCCGCAAGGTGGATGCCAGCACAAGCACGAGCGCTGAAAAAGAGCTGACCAATTTCTAAAGGTCATCTCCTAGTGCAGCGCATGCGCGCTGCTGCCTAGGCGAGACCTACAAAGGATTGTTTAACAGAACGGAGTTTACTACTGGAAATGAGCTATTACAATACAGGTGTTTTATTATACTCTACATCCTACGGCGCCAAAGCTCTTTTCAGCTGGAAATAAGAAGAAGTTCAACAGCACGTTGATGATACTATAGAGGATATTCAGAGGAGAAGCATAAATGATGAAACGGGGACTAGTGAGAGAGCGGGAAGCGAAAGGGAGACCAAGGGAGAAGTCTGAAAGAAGAGGTTCCAGAAAAAAGGAGGCTGGTGGGAGAAATACGAAAACAGAGTAACAAAGAGGAGAAATAGAAAACAGAATTATCGAGGTAGTGACAGAAAGAAAGGAGAGTAAATGGAACAAGCAAGAAAACAGAAAAGAGAGGAAGGGGATGATAGAGATGCAGAAGAAAAAAGAAGTAGTGAGGAAAATGTCAAAAGAGGTAGAGGAGAGGAAATGAGATGGAGGGAGCGATAAAGGGAGACAGATTTTAAGTGGGATTTCTAAATCATGTTTTGGCCAATGCTCCCGGCTCACTGTCTTCCAAATACACAATTTTGCATTCATTTTACACTTATTTTTTTTTTTAAATGTCTTTATTTACCAAATCAAAATATTACCCATCAAGTCAACTACAAAGTTCTATTAAAGTCTACATTACATTGATTCTTGGCAAATTTCTTAACCCTGACACTCCATCAACCCCTCCACCCCCCACTTGTTATTTGAGTTGAGAAATGTGGGTTCTATTACGGAGAGGCTTTGGGTTTCTATTGCACACTTAAAGTTGGGATCCTCTTTATTGCTTCTTATTTTTGGAGAGTGATTTTTTTTTGCACCTCTTGTAATGACAACCCCCCTGCAAATAAATATTCTACATGTCTAGTACACATGACGGGGCCCCTATGCTGTCTAGATTCACCACTTAGAAAAGTAAATGTTGGTCGAAGCAGTATTAGCCACCTCACAGTGCCATCACGAGGAGGCTATGCAGGGAATCCGCTACGTGTGAAATGGAGGAGAATGTCTGCAGTTCTAGAGAGTTGAGTCCTCTCCAACAGCAGGAAGTACACAAGCAGAATCAAGGAGCGAGGTCATCCCCGAGAATGAATTAGATGCAAATGGTAATCCACCACTTACTGGCAAAACCTTAGGAGCAAGGACGCTGCCCGGCCGGCTACGGCTCCTGTGACCGGAGATGGAACTAGAGTTCTCAGCAAATGGGCCCATCCAAGGCTCCATCAGTCTTCCAACTCCACCCATGGCGTCCTGCCTTGATGGTGGCTGTCTGAGACGGCCTGCTTATGTATTCACCTTTAGCATAACCTGCCTGTGACTATGATAGTCGCATGACAGTGTCTGCGCCTATTCAAAGTCCACCAGTTTTGACTAATGCTTTTGATCAAGTGGAACTTTCCCATCCTCCGTCCCTGTAACACTGCACTTAAATTCGATTTAGTTTTCACCACTGTTGTAATAAAATTGGCATGTTTCGAAAACACAAAGCTGCGAGTGAGTCGACTTTGCAACTTTCCACACTGTGGAAAGTTGATTGAAGTGCTTTAAGAAGTCTTTAAAAAATACTTATTCCTTCAAATAGAATAATACAAATTATTAAGAAGTTCCAACACCACCTTGCATACTGCACCATTTCCCTACAAATACCAGTGAAAGAATGCACCTCAAGTGCCCTTATTTAATGTTGTGCTATTCCTGGCGGCCATGACCCACTTGCAATATACTTCTGGCTACGGGCCTGGTCCAATGGCTAAGTTGCAAAATTGAGAGTACCTGGACATATTCAGTGTACAAGATAAATCATTCATTCAATCAATTGTTAGAAAGATCTGTCCATTGGTTTAAGTACTTTATGAGCGAGAGCGAGTAGCAAGCTGCTACCGCCATTCATCGCTCCCTAACCAGTGATGATGCATGCTACGGTGAGTCACTTTCACCGCCCATCCTAAATTTCTTTAATCAAAAAGGCTTATTTATTTAGGTTTATTTTATTTATTTAACACACACATACCTGAAGGCTTGTTGGCCCCAGAGAATACATAAATCTCTAGGACAAGCAAATTAGCTTGTGCACAGCCATGTCCTTACATTTTCAGAAAGTGAGATGGCCATTCTGAAAATGGAGGTAAAGAGATACCAAATTCCATAGTTCAGCTGCTTGGACACTAAACGCACAGCCACCAGTCTGAATATTACCAAAGGCATAGAGCAGGTAAACGCGGAGCACGCAACTGATGCGGAGCAGAGATTTGGGGCCGGGGAGCAATTCCCACATTTGTAAGTCAGAAAATCTGGTCCTATTCCTTGGTACACATGAAGCACACAACACACAAATGTGTAAGCTTAGTACACGGATTTAAAACCATCCAGTGACCAATTATGTGGTCATAGCAATCAGTGTGTGTGATTCCTCTTGCAGCTGCATTCTTAAGGGTGTGCAATCTCTATTTCGCTAGTTTAACATTGGAAGTCTTTACATCCAGATTTATTACATCGCTGGTAGGTTTACATCATGGTGCGTTACTTTGCATGTAAGTCTGTTTTAATTAAAATGTAAGTAACCCACTACATCCATCTCTCTCTCTATATATATATATATATATATATATATATATATTGTTAGATTTGGGGGTCTCTAGTTGGCAGAGGTATGTACCTTTGTCCAAATAGGGACCTCTTGCGTCTAGTCAGGAAAGTAGGTACACTCCCGAAATAACCCCTGCTCACCCTCTTGGTAGCTTGGCACGAGCAGACAGGCTTAGTTCAGAGGCAGTGTGTAAAGCATTTGTGAACACATACAGTAATCAAGTGACAACACTACAAATGGACACCACACAGGTTATATATTTATAAAAATAGGTATACTTTATATAGATTTGGGGTTCTAGTTGGCAGAGGTATGTACCTTTGTCCAAATAGGGACCCTTGCGTCTAGTCAGGAAAGTAGGTACACTCCCGAAATCCCCTGCTCACCCTTCTCCTTTGGTAGCTTGGGTACGAGCAGACAGGCTTAGTTCAGAGGCAGTGTGTAAAGCATTTGTGAACACATACAGTAATCAAGTGACAACACTACAAATGGACACCACACAGGTTATATATTTATAAAAATAGGTATACTTTATAGATTTATCACAAGACCATAAATCCATTAAAAATAATCCACAATACTGTTAAGAATACTTAGTTCTGATCAAAAAGGCTTAATCTAAGGTTCTAAAGGAATGGTAGCCTCCTCCGGCTACGGCGAGTCGAGAACAAACAG